>JAJHSJ010000017.1:42129256-42277758 GCA_021015155.1 Magnolia officinalis
AAAATGTTTGGCGATGGCTCTCCACCCTTGTGCTTTGCTCCTCCAAACCCTAGATGATCCCCCGAGATGCCCTGGGGACTCCTATATATAGTTGTGCAACACCACCTTCTGCACCAACTTGGAAAAATCTAGAAACCGTCTCAAATTTATGCAGTTTCGATTCTATCGAAGTTTCCTCGATATGTCCTTTGATATGTTATTCAATTCTATCGAACAGTCTAGGGTTTGGAGGAGCATGAAAAGAAGATACTAAAAGCTATTGCATATCTACAGTAATTTAAGTCATAATAAGCCATTAAAAACTAAAAGTATTCCTGAAATATCAAACTAGAATAAAAGTAAGTTCAACATAAACATGAATCAAAGCAATAGAAACATCCCATCATGTTATAAGCGTCACCTCTTAGCCTTAGCTAAGAGGTTTAACCAACCATAGGCATAATTGGATCTAAAACCCTAGAAGGAAACATGAAAAACTAAGGAAGAAATGAAGAAAAATGTTTGGCGATGGCTCTCCACCCTTGTGCTTTGCTCCTCCAAACCCTAGATGATCCCCCGAGATGCCCTGGGGACTCCTATATATAGTTGTGCAACACCACCTTCCGCACTAGCTTGGAAAAAACTAGAAACCGTCTCAAATTTATGCAGTTTCGATTCTATCGAAGTTTCCTCGATATGTCCTTTGATATGTTATTCAATTCTATCGAACAGTCTTCGATTGAATCGAAGATCGTCCAAAACTGTCCATCGAGTTTGGCCTAAAATCCTGAAATTCTCGATTCTATCGAAGTGTCTTCGATATGTTCTTCGATACTATCTAACAGTCTTTGATAGAATCGAAGTATATTCTGGCAATTTTTCAAAATTAGACTTTTCTGGTCCCGGAATCTATTTTCAGAAAAATTTTCAAGATTCCTTTTCTTCACTTGAAGTCTTCGATTCTCTTCCTTCATACTTAGTTTCCTTAGATCTTTGGCATGTAAATTCTTCAATCTTGGTCACCTAATATCCATCCCTTGCCTTGGTGATCTTTGAGCATCAAATTCATGCTTTTAGCACCTTTTCCAATCCAAGCTCTTAAATTCACCTTGCAACACAAACATAAGTAAAATAAGACATTAAGCATTATCATGTTCATAAAACCAAGATATAAATGGGGGAATAATATGCAATATTTGACCCTCAACACAATCCCCAACCAGCATTTTGCTAGTCCCAAGCAAAGTATGCAAAAAATATTTTGAAACCATTGTATAATTTCTATAAGCTCAAGAAGTTTCAAAAACAATCAAGATAATAGAGTTTCAAAATATATCAATGTTGAGCATTATTCTCTCCTAAACTCTAGCATTCGGTAAATTTCGTAATCAAGTTTAAAGCATTAACCCTCCAATTAAAACCATTCCAAACATTGAGTTCCATAGGTGCATAATGAAGTCTAGACTTATCACAATTAAAGGTTTAATTCTTCATTTTCATGATAACATTGATAATCAAAAGAGCATTCAGGACAACCAAAACCTAAAAGGAAACTTGCCTTAAAGTTCATCTTTTAATTCCCCTTTTATTCCTCCAGCTTTTGAATATTCCATTGATGGCTTTTACGCTATGTCAACCTTTTTAAAAATCTTTAATAGGTGGCCTTTTCGAAGACAATTATTTTTTTAGCTGGTATTATTGTTATTTTTATTTTGAACATAATGGACGAATTCCCCAGGTTGGTTCCTTTCATGCTAAATAATCACCAAGTTAGCAATTCAATGTTGATTGAAGCTTTAATGTGAAAGCTAGATATAACATATAACATCATGACTCGATCAATATTCAAAACTTCTATTCATAGATTAATAATTCAAACTTACTTTGAAATCTCCAAGTAACTAAATCCAAGAGATATAAATCATCAATATTAAACATCTTATACTTAAAAAAAAATCATTTTTTTTTTAAAATTTTCCCGCAATTTTTGCTCAAAGAATAAGAAAACAACTGATTAATTTACCTAATCTCCTATCCCTAACCTAAAATCTACATTGTCCTCAATGTAAAAGAAATAAGCATGTAATGCAAAAGAGGCAACAAAAAGAAAAAGGGAAGAAATAGGAAGATAGTACCTAAAGAAGGAATTTTGAGGCTTTTCCAATGATCTTAATACGAAGATGGGTTAACACAAAAGACTCAAACAGACAATAAGCAAACTATCCTAAACATCAAAAAGCAAACTATCCTAAATAGTGAAAAGCAGTAAACCTAACTACACCTCCATCAGACTAGGAGGTCAATCCTGGTAAACATGATCAATCAAAGGCATGGACATGTCCTCTAAATCAAATTTTTCAACAAATAGCTTTAAACGATGTCCATTCACTTTGAAATCATTGCCATTGTTTGAATTCCGAATCTCGACGGCCCCATGAGGATAGACATTAGTAACAGTGAAAGGGTCGGTCCAACAAGATCGGAGTTTTCCTGGAAAGAGATGTAATCGAGAATTGTACAAAAGGACCTTCTGACCTGGTGTGAACAATTTTTTGAGAATGTTTTGGTCATGAAACACCTTCATTTTATCCTTATAAATTCTCGAATTCTCGTATGCATCATTCCAGATTTCTTCGAGTTCATTCAACTGGAGTTTACGCAGCGAGCCAGCGTTGTCTAAATTGAAGTTCAGATTTTTAATCGCCCAGTAGGCCCTATGTTCCAACTTCACAGGTAAGTGGCAAGTCTTCCCATAGATGAGCCTAAAGGGAGACATTCCAATAGGGGTTTTAAATGTAATACGGTAAGCACATAAAGCATCGATCAATCGGATTGACCAATCCTTTCGATTAGGGTTACCGTTTTCTCCAAAATGTGTTTGATCTCCCTATTAGAAATGTCAGCTTGCCCACTTATTTGTGGGTAGTATGAAGTGCTCACCTTGTGAGAGATGCCAGATTTCTTCATTAAGTTCCCAAATGGCCTATTACAAAAATGTGAGACCCATCACTAATGATGGCTCGAGGCATTCTGAACTGGGAAAGAATGTTTTCTTTAAGAATTTAATAACCGTTTGATGGTCATTGTTCCGGCATGGAATCGCTTTGACCCATTTAGTGACATAGTCTATTGTTAGCAGAATGTATAAATTCTCAAAGGATTAGGAGAATGGTCCTATGAAATTGATGCCCCAATAATTGAATGCTTCTATGATAAGAATGGGGTTTAAGGGCATCATATTTCGACGGGACAATGCTCCCAATTTTGACAACGCTCACAAGCTTTGCAAAACTCATGAGTATCCCCGAACATAGTGGGCCAGTAAAAGCCACACTGTAGAATCTTGGTCGTGGTCTTTTTAGTAGAAAAGTGACCACCACAGGCCTGAGAGTGACAGAAGGAGATAACACTTTGGTGTTCATTATCTGGTACACATCTCCTTAAGATTTGGTCTGGGCAATATTTAAACAAATACGGATCATCTCAGAAAAACTGACATACCTTGGCAAAGAATTTTTCTAATCTTGCGAAGTCAAATGTGTTGGCGTGAAACCTGTGGCATGATAATTAGCAATATCAGCAAACCAAGGTAAGTGTGAGACTTTAAACAATTGTTTGTCAAGGAACATGTCATTTATTTGTGTCGTCTCTAGGGAATTAGGGAGATCAAGACGAGAAAGATGGTCAGCCACTACATTCTTACTCCCTTTTTATCTTTTATTTCCAAATCAAATTCCTGAAGTAGAAGGATCTATCTTATCAAACGGAGCTTATCATCATTCTTAGAAAGAAGATACTTGAGCGCCGCATGATCAGTGTAGTTGATGAACTTGGATCCGATCAAGTAGAACCTAAATTTGTCCAAAGCGAATATTATGGCTAAGAGTTCCTTCTCCATAGTAGAGTAATTCACTTGGGCGGGATTTAAGGTTTTACTTGCGCAGTGTATAACATATGGCTTTTTGTCTTTTCTCTGGCCTAGCACCTCCCCAAGATCATAGTCAGACGCATCACACATAACTTCAAAAGGAATGCTCCAATCGGGTGGCTCCAAAGACAAAGAAGTCGTTTATGAAGACCTCTAAATATTGCCCTATCATGTTAGAAAAAATACTCATCATGCATTGCTGAAAGGTGGCGGGGGCATTACACAATCCGAATGGCATCCTTCGGTAAGCAAAGGTGCCAAAGGGACATGTGAATGTGGTCTTTTCCTGATCTTCAAGGGTTATCTCTATCTGGTTGTAGCCCGAATACCCGTCAAGGAAGCAATAGTACGAGTGACCAGCTAGCCTTTCTAAAATTTGATCAATGAAAGGTAAAGAAAAGTGGTCCTTCCTCGTAACAGTATTCAATTTCCTATAGTCAATGCATATGCTTCAACCAGTAGTAACTCTAGTTAGCATGAGTTCATTGTTGGCATTAGCTACTATGGTGATTCCGGACTTCTTAGGAAGCTATCTGATATAGGGTATATGATACCCACATCTAATAGCTTAAGTACCTCAGCCTTAACCACTTCCTTCATGTTTGGATTTAATCTACATCGTGGTTGTTGTGAGGTCTTAGCATTATCATCTAGATAAATGCGGTGAATACAAATCAAAGGGTCAATTCCTTTAAGGTCCGCAATCGACCATCCAAGGGCTCACCTATGCTCAATGAGAGTAGAGATAAGTATACTCTCTTGTTCCTGCTCAAGGTGGGAAGAAATCACCATCGGGTATGTCTCATCTTGACCTAAATAGACATATTTCAAATTAGAGGGCAAAGGTTTTAGGTCAAGCTTTGGTGCCTTTAAGTTAAATGGTAGAGGCACTACATTAGTTTGGGGTAATTCTTCAAGTTGTGGCCTTCACCGGTTAACTTCAAGTACCGGTATAGTATCCAGTATGGTTCCCATCTCCTAATCACATCATCATCTAAATCATGAGAGTGGGCCAGGCACGTCTCTAAAGGGTCAGAGGATAAGGTTAGAAAAGTTCTATCTTCCATGAAAGAATCAATCAGGCTAATATCGTGGGAATCGTCATCTTCTTCTGATTGTTTACCTGTATTGAAAAAGATATTTAACTCTAATATCATATTCTAAAAGACAAACTCATGACTACATTCCTGCAATTAATGATTGCATTTGATGTGGCAAGGAATGGGCGACCAAAAATGACAGGAATTTGAGTGCTCATGTCCACAATGGGTTGAGTGTCCAAGATGATAAAATCTACCGGGTAGTAGAATTTATCAACTTGGACCAATAGATCCTCAATTACCCCTCTCGGTACACGAACTGAGTGATCAGTAAGTAGTAATGTGGATTTTAATTCACCTAGAACCAGTTGTTCGTAGACCGAGTAAGGGATCAGATTTAAGCTCGCTCCTAAGTCAAGAAGTGCTTGCTCAATCTGGTAATTCTCAATTACACAAGCAATGGTTGGGCTACCGGGATCTTTATATTTCTGTAGCACATCTTGCTTCAGGATGACACCCACTTTTTCTGTTTAAAAGAATTTCTTTTGAATATTTTACCGTCTTTTAGTCATACACAAGTCTTTCAGAAATTTGGCATATCAAGGTATTTGTTTAACGGTATCCAGTAGAGGTATATTGACCTTCACTTGTTTTGGCACCTCTAAAATGTCCTGAGAGTTAGATAGAGGTTTTGGTGCAATCAACCATTGGGGAAATGGAGCAATCGGCTTGCCTTGAAGTTCTAGTTCTAATTCTTATGGAGCAGAGCTAGATCTATCATTGTTATCCTCTCCCAGGTCCTTAGGCTTTTCGGCCCTGACTGGAATGGTTTTATCAATGGTCTTCTTACTTCTAAGAGTGGTGATAGATTTAGCTTGCTCCATCTGATTTGAAGAGCTTAGGTCACTGACTTCATATTGCGGTTTTGGATTGGGAAAAGGTTGAGATAAAAGGCTTCCCTTATTCTCAATCACATTCTTTGTCTCAAGCCCTTATATGGCTTTTGTAAGGTCTTGAAAGGCTTGTAGCATCTCCTGATTAAAAAGCTCTTGATTTGAAGATGCTTTAGAACCAAATCCTTTTGAGGTTTCCCTTAATTTGGAATTTGATTAAAGAATCCTTGAGGATTAGCAGTTTATCCATTCCTCCAACTGAAGTTGGGATGATTTCTCCAACTAGGATTGTATGTATTGAAAGTGGGTCCATTAAAAGGTCTTTGGTAATTATTCACGACATTAGATTGTTCATTCAGTACCTCTTGAAAAGAAGGTATTGTTGGGCAATTTTTAGTTATGTGAATGTTGCAAGCAAAAATACCACAAACAGTTTCCTTAGCCTTATCCTTCTTTAGTTTCATGGCTTCGAATTTCCTTATGAGATTAGCCACTTTAGCATTGATATCATCATACTCTTTCAGAAGGTATATTCCACCCCTCTCCTTTGATTGAGTGGGCCTAGAGGTGGTGCTCGATTTTGGAGAGACGTCCCATGATTGTGCGTTTTCAGCAAGTCTGTCTAAATAATCCCACACATCATCGATGTTTTTGTTCATGAATTCCCTATTGCACATTGTCTCGACCAATTGGCACATGGAGGATGTCAATCCATCATAGAAAAAGTGTGTAATATGCCACGTTTCAAAACCGTGTTGTGGGCATGAACTGACAAGATCCTTGAACCGCTCCCAACATTGGAAGAATGTTTCATCTTCCTTTTGGGCGAAGTTCATGATTGCCTTTCTGAGGGTGTTCATTTTATGGTGTGGGAAGTTTTTCTTTATGAACTCGCTTGTCATATCGTTTTATCTACCAATAGATGGAGGACGTAGCAAATGTAACCACGTCTTATTTTCTCTTTTAAAGAAAAGGGAAAGAGTTTCAGCTTGACCGTGTCATCAAACACGTTAGGAAATATAAAGTGGCTATGATCTCATCAAACTCTTTAAAGTGTAGATATAGATTTTCATATTCAAGTCCATGGAATTTTGGAAGGAGTTGGATCAGCCCTGGCTTGATATCCATATGTTCCGTATTTTCTAGAAAATTCATGCATGAGGGTGTGCTCACTCCCACCGGTTGTAAATAATCTCATAAAGTACGAGGCGGGGGTGCTTGATATACCTCATTCACATCCTGATTTCCTCAACCCTAGGTTAAGGTCGATTTGGAGGTTGATTGGCAAACATAACTTCAGTTAACTCTGTGAATCTCGAGTGGTGTTAATCCTGTGATGGATAGGTAACCCCTCAACCAATCCTCCTTCACTCAAGAGACGTCGAGTGTTATCATGGACCCACTTGGACATGAAACACTCTCAACCCTCAATTTCAGAAACTAAACTAAACCTAAAAAAGAAAGAGGGAAATAGAAATCTAGAAATAAGAAGAGAAAGAATTAGAAAGAAGTTACCTAATTAGAAGTTTCTATATTGGGATCCTGCAAAAGAAAAAGGAAAGTGAATTAGTTTCTTAAAAAAAAAAAAAGGAAAGTTTCTAAAAATAGAAAGTAAGTTGGTTTCTAAAACCAGAAAAAGGAAAGTAAACTAGTTTCTAAAAAGAGATTTAAAAAAGTTTTTATCCTATAATTAGAAAGAAAATTAGTTTCTAAAAACAGATAAGGAAAGTTTCTAAACCTAAAAAATAGAAAGTAGAAAAACCATAATCTTAAACTAATTCTAAAACTAGTTAATCTCAGAAAAACACAACCGTTAATCCCCAACAACAGCACCAAAAACTTGTTCACAACCCCAAGTGTAGGGTCGCGATGTAGTAATAATCTTAATGAGACTGAGGTCAAATCCACAAGGACTAATCTCATGAGTATTCTGAAAGAAACTAGAAGTAGAACTAGAAAAAGATGTAAATCTAAATCTGAAATAAAAGGAAGTAATTGTGAGAGATTTAATTAGAAACTTAAGAAATTCAAAGGTGGGAACTAAGGTTTCCAAGGATCCACTTGTGGCAATCAAGGTGATACCATGCTTAATTCGACACAACTGGAATCAGAGTCTCATCTTATCCAGTTGGAAGATATAGCAATGAAATCAAATCTGAACTTCCTTTGACCTAATTCTCAATGGATGAGAGTTGTGAGGATTAGAAGTGATTTCATAACTTAGCCATGCCCTAGAGACAATGGCAGACAACAACATATACCAATTCCACAAACATAGGAGAATTATGAAGATTATAAGGGATTCCATCATCCAACCATGCCCAAGAGACGATGGTGAACAACAGGATTTCCTAATTTCATAATCTCAAAGCATGAAAAGAAGATACTAAAAGCTATTACAGATCTACTATAATTTGAGTCACAATAAACCATTAAAAACTGAAAGTATTTCTTAAATATCAAACTAGAATCAAAGTAAGTTCAACATAAACATGAATCAAAGCAATAGAAACATCCCATTACACTACAAGCTTCACCTCTTATCCCTAGTTAAGAGGTTTAGTCAACCATAAACATGATTGGATCTAAAACCATAGAAGAAAGCATGAAAAACTAACGAAGAAATGAAGAAAAACGCTTGGCTACGGCTCTCCACCCTTGTGCTTTGCTCCTCTAAACCCTAGATGATCCACAGGGATGCCCTGGGGACTCCTATTTATAGTTGTGCAACACCTCCTTTCACACTGACTTGAAAAAATCTAGAAATCGTCTCAAATTTACACAGTTTCAATTCTATCGAAGTATCTTCGATATGTCCTTCGATTCTATCGAACACGGTTCGATAGAATCGAAGATCAGTCCAGAACTGTCCAGCAAGTTTGGCCAGAAATCCTGAAATTCTCAATTCTATCGAAGTGTCATTGATATGTTCTTCGATACTATCTAACAGTATTCGATGAAATCGAAGTCTATTCTGGTAGTTTTCCAGAATTAGACTTTTCTGGTCTCAGAATCTATTTTCAGGACAATTTTCAGGATTCTTTTCTTTACTTCAAGTCTTCAATTCTCTTCTTTCATCACTTGGTTTCCTTAGATCTTTAGTATGTGAATTCTTCAATCTTGGTCTCCTAAGATCCATCCCTTGCCATAGTGATCTTTGAGCATCAAATTCATGCTTTTTGCACCTTTTCCAATCCAAGCTCTTAAATTCACCTTGCAACACAAACATGAGTAAAATAGGATATTATGCATTATCGTGTTCATAAAACCAAGATATTAATGGGGGATAATATGCAATTTTTGACCCTCAACACTAATGTCTATCCTTATGGGGCCATCGAGATAAAGAATCTGACAAATGACAATGTTTTAAAAGTGAATGGACATCGTCTCAAGCCATTTGTTGAGAAGTTTGATTCAGAGGATATGTTCATGCATAAACCTGGGGGTGTATTGAGTGTGAAATATTGCATATTTTCCCTATTTATACCTTGGTTTTATAAAAATGATAGTGTTTAATCGATTTAATTATTCATTATTTCATTTGCGAGGTGATTTCGAGAGCTTAAGGTGAAATTGATGTCAAAAAGAAGATTTATGCTCAAAAGATTACTAAATGAAGATTTGGAGATTTGGAAGTCATTAATGAAGAATTCACATGCCAAAGATCCAAGAAAACTAAGTGAGAAATGAAGAGAATCAAAGATTTGAAGTGAAGAAAAGGAATCTTAAAATTGTCCTGAAAATAATTATACTCCTGAAATTGTCCTGAAATTGTCCTGAAAAAGCTATTTTGAAACTTCGAGTCTATTTTGAGAAACTGCGCAAAGTGAAGTTTATTTTGAGAAACTGCGCAAACTGTGCAGCGTAACTAAATTTTGAGAAACTGCGCAATGTGAAGTTTATTTTGAGAAACCGCTTCAATTTTCCGCAATTCGTGTGTTGTCTGCATAACCTTAGATTGGTCGAGGACATCCTTCGACTGGTTTTTCCGCAATTCGTGTGTTGTCTGCATCTACGGTTTTTCTCGGATCTGAGCTTCTCTCTTGAAAGCCCCGCGAGAGAGAGGGTAAAAATCCACAAGCGGCTTTGGAACGCTGAGCGTCAATGGCCGCAGACGCGTACCGAACCCTCCGACGAGAATGAGTGCCTTCATCGTTTCGGATTTGAGGTCAGGGAACGGAGAGAGAGAGCGAGAGCGAGAGAGAGCGAGAGAGATTTGGGATTTTGGGGGGTTTTTTGGGCGCGGCTGTGTTTACGAGCGCGCACCCAAATTTAGGTCGGGGTCTGATATGGTTATGTGGGCCCCACCATGATGCGTGTCAAAAATCTACCCCATCAGTCAGATGCACCATCCCATGGTGGGCCCAGGGATTAAAAATCAAATTAATCTATGACTTATGTGAGCCACACCACATGCAAAAGTTAAGAGGGGTCACCCTCCATTAAAACATTCATAATTATTTTTTGGGCCCACCGAGATATGGTCCACAAATCCAGCCCATCCATTATGTGTGTGCCACTTAGATGAGGGGTCATACCAAGTTTCAGACGCATCCAAATTTCAGGTGGGGCCCACCAAGTGCTTTTATATGTTTTAGGCATGTCTTCACATGATTTTAGATGGTATGGCCCACAGGAGTTCCGTATATGACTGATTTTTGGGATACCCAATAATTTAAAGGGGACCCATCAAATACACGGTGTTGATGTTTGACACATGTCATGGTGGGGCCCACACAGCTTGACCTCATGGGGATGGCATGGATTAAACACAAAGGTCAAGCTGTGTAGGCCCCACCATGACATGTGTCAAACATCAACACCGTGCATTTGATGGGCCCCCTTTAAATTATGAGATATCCCAAAAATCAGCCGTATACGGAACTTATGTGGGCCATACCATCTAAAATCACCTGAAGAAATGCCTAAAACATATAAAAGCACTTGGTGGGGCCCACTTGAAATTTTTATGCATTTGAAACTTGATCTGACTCCTCATCCAAGTGGGACACATATAATGGACGAGTTAGATTTGTGAACCACATCTCAGTGGGCCTAACAAATGATTATGAATATTTTAATGAAGGGTAACCCCTCTCAACTTTTGTACGTGGTGTGGCCCAAAAAAGTCACAGATTGACTTGATTTTTAAGCCCTGGGCCTACCATGGAATGGTGCATCTGAGTGATGGGGTAGATGTGGGCCCACTTTGATTTATATATTGTATATCCATATGATCCATTTGTTTTGCCAACTCATCGGAGGATATGAGCCCAAAAATGAATCATAATCAAATATTAGGTGGACTACACCACATGAAAACAATAGTGATTGGTTATCCATCATTAAAATCATCGTAAGGCCAACTGTACTGTTTTTTTTTTTTTTTTTTTTTACATGGAGATTATAATTCTTCGAGAGAGACAATGTTCAACAAGTTCAACTACTGCTACAACAAGGGCAAATACTTCATAACCATGAAGAATGAATAAATCTTTCTATTTTTATTTGTTTATTTATCTTTTTTTATAGGAACTGGATTCCTTAAAATTTCACAAACAAAGGGAGAAATCCGAATTATAAAAGAGATTTCAACATCAAAGCTGGGAAAAAAAAGGAAAGAAATGTGATGCCCAAACACCCAAATCCAGATGGACAAAAAATCATCAAATCCCAAAACAAAAAGATATAAATGAAGAGAAAGCATAAACATCAGCTTGATCCAAAACTTCTATGAATGTTATTTTTAATGGTGGACGTTCAGTCCCTACTTTGTAGTCCACTTATGCTTTTGACCTGCCCCATTTTTTTAGTTAATATCTTAAAATTATCCGAGAAAAGTGTTGAACGGTATGGAGAAAGTCAATCCATGAGTTATGTGGGCTAAGAGCTTAAAAATAAAGTCAATCCATTACTTGGGTGAGCCACACCACATAATATAATGGGGAGGGGTTTCCTTACAACATTCATAATCATATATTGGGTCTGCCTAAATGTGATTCACATATCCAACCCACTCATTATGTGTGTCTCACTTGGATGAGGGGTTAGACCAATTTTCTACCGCATCCAAAACTCATGTGGGTCCCACCAAGTGCTTTTAAATTTTTTAGGATGTGTTCACATAGTTTTAGATGGTATGGCCCACTTGAGTTTCGTATATAGATTATTTTTGAGATATCTTATAACTTAAAGGGGACACATCAAATCCACGGTGTTGATGTTCGACACACATCATGATGGGGCCCACAAACTTACTAACATCAATTCTTAGGTTCTTACGAGGTCAATAAGTTAGGTCATAATTTTGACTAGAATATTTGGCCCATTTTATATGTCTGGTCCATTCACTCTATTTTACTGATCAATACCCTCAATTTGACTAGTTACTCGCCTCAATCAGGCTACATATGAGAAAAGATATTGGGTATACCAAGATTGATCAACAATTTTAGTGAAATTTGATTTAAACATTTGAAGTTATTTACTCTTCAATCTGGACTGATCAGATTGTCTAAAAATGGTTAAATGTTGTTCATAATATCAAAAATATATGAATGAATAGAAAACACAAACATCAGCTTGATCCAAAACTTCTATGGCCTCCAAGAAATTCTAAATGGTATAGGTTCAATCACACTATTTCCTGTGGTGTGGTCCACTTGAGCTTTGGATATGCTTCCTTTTTGTTCTTTAGACCTCAAATTATCTGTTAACATGGATGAATGGAGTGGATAAAATAAATAAATAACGGTGGACCCCACAGAGTTTACTCTGGTAAAGGTAACGAGTAACTCAAATGTAGTGGAGAAAGGTTTCCTTATAACATTTGTGATCATATATTGGGCCTCCTAAATGTGATTCACACATCCAACCTACTCATTATGTGTGTCCCACTTGGATGAGGGGTCAAACCAAGTTTCAACCGCATCCAAAACTCATGTGGGCCCCCACCAAGTGTTTTTATATTTTTTAGGATGTCTTCACATAGTTTTAAATGGTATGGCCTACTTGAGTATTGTTTACTGATGATTTTTGAGATATCTCATAACCTAAAGGGGACACATCAATTCCACGGTGTTGATGTTCGACAAACATCATGATGGTGTGAACATTTGTAAAAATTCAAAAGACCCTTCAGATATGAATAATTTCGTAGGTAAATATAGGTTTTACCTACAAAATTATAATTCGTAGGAAAAAGTAAGCTTTTAGACCCTTTAGCTACGAATATTTTCGTAGGTAAAGTGGGTCGCGAAATTAGAATTGGTAGGCAAAAGTAAGGTTTTATATTTTTGAAATTGAAAAGACTCTTTAGCTACGAATAATTTCGTAGGTAAAGATGAATATTTTCGTAGGTAAAGATGGGTTTTACCTACGAAATTAGAATTCGTAGGTAAAAGTAAGGTTTCCGATTTTAAAAATTCAAAAGACCCTTCAGCTACGAATAATTTCGTAGGTAAAGATGGGTAAAGCAAGGTTTTGGATTTTCTGATTTCTTGAAAAAAGTTAAAAATTTAGCAGACCCTTTAACTACGAATATTTTCGTAGGGAAAAATAGGTTTTACCTACAAAATGTTCTTTCGTAGGTAAAAAGGAACATTTTCGATTTTTTGTTTTTTAAATGTTCAAAAGACCCTTTAGATACGAATATTTTCGTAGGGAAAGATGGGTTTTACCTACAAAATTTGATTTTGTAGGTAAAAGTAACGTTTTCAATTTTTTGTTTTTTAAAATGTTCAAAAGACCCTTTAGCTACGAATATTTTCGTAGGTAAATATGGGTTTTTTCTAGGAAATTAAATTTTGTAGGTAAAAGAAAGGTTTTGGATTTTCTATATTTTTAAAAACTTTGGCAGACCCTTCAACTACGAATAATGTCGTAGGTAAAGATGGGTTTTGCCTACGAACCTATAATTCGTAGGTAAAAGCAAGGTTTTGGATTTGAAAATTTTTAAAAATTTAGCAGACCCTTTAACTACGAATAGTTTCGTAGGGAAAGATAGGTTTTACCTGCAAAAAAAATTTTCGTAGGTAAAAGGAATGTTTTAGATTTTCTATTTTTTTGAAAATTTTCACAAAATTTAAAAGACCCTTTAGCTACTACGAATTTTTTCGTAGGTAAATATGGGTTTTACCTACGAAATTTAATTTCGTAGGTAAAAGTAAAGTTTTTGATTTTTGTTTTGTAGAAAAATACAAAAGACCCTATAGCTACGAATACTTTCGTCGGTAAAGATGGGTTTCAGCTACGAAATTCAATTTCGTAGGTAAAAATAAAATTTCAAGTCAAAACACCCTTTACCTACGAAAATTTTCGTAGGTAAAGATGGCTTTTACCTACGAAATTAAATTTCGTTGGTAAAAGTATGCTTTTACCTACGAAAGTAATTTTCATCAGTAAAAGTCATCTTTACCTACGAAAATTATTTTCGTAGGTAAAAGTTTTGTAGGTAAAAACCATATTTCTTATAGTGCCAGTTTCAGTTTAACGGTCTCCGGTACTCGATCAGGGCCACAAGTGCACTAACATGTGTGGAAATTTTCCCTGATCCGTGGGTGCATTTGGGTCAGATTCTGACGGTCTGAATCCTTATATTTGGCCCGCAAGCGACACGTCTCAGTTTACTTAAGTTTGGAATTTATTTTCAAAAATATTCACGTTTCTCACACACTTCACTCCGGGCTCAAGTTGTGCATTTCTGGACATAGTCAGGACTTGATTTCCGAGATGGTTGTCAAGCCCAGTAAGGCGGTCATAATCGTTTAGTTTCGAGGTAATCGGACTTTCGACGTGCGGTCCAAGTCCAATACGGAGTTTCGTGATGCCCTTGAGAGCAACTGGGTAATGAGATTGATCCTAGATTAAAGGGTAATGTAGCGTCGATGATTCTGCAAGTTTTGGGTCTTGCAGTTCATATTTAAAGTGGTTCAAGTGAATTTCACAGCTAATTTAGTTTAACACTTAGTTAATTTCATCTAATTTCTAAAGGATTTGGTCCTAAGTGATTTCTACCTAAGGTGGTACTCGGGTCTTTGTACGGATTTTTCCAGGACGTTACAGTACCCGAAAAGTGGGAGGGTGCCGACCTGGAGACTCCAATCTGCTTGCTTCTTCGGGAACTGGCAGGCGTTTCGGATCGTGCGGGGGTTTCAGTAACCACCCATGCTTATGCTTCTCCAATCCCCTGGATGGGGAGAGGTTTTTGTTGCTCTAAGAGTGGCCGCATCAAGTTAATATTATTAGTCAGTGCTTTAACTTGTTGCTAGAGAGAGACAAGCCATCCTCCCCGATTTCGTGACCGCTGCAATAGTTCTACGAGCGCAGAGTCAGCCTGGAGCTAGGAAGATGAATCCCACCAATCAGCGGACTACTCTGGCAGTGCAAGATCGGGCGCAGCGATGGATATCTGGGCTTTCTTTCTCCCTTTCACCATTACTGAACCTTAGTGGATTATAAGAATGGCTGTCGATGTTGTTCCAACAGACGGCGCCAAACTGTTGATGCAGAAATATGGTTAGCCTTCCCTGGACCTTCATGTACCTGCACAAGGAATGGATAAAGGAGACCCTGGCTAATGCAAGGGACTCTCTGATGCCTAAGTCAGATAGGAAGCACGGGTCTGGTAGTAAACGAGGTTTTAGGGTAGAGATTGTGCGTACCTTTCACCCTTGGAGGACTCCTATTTATAGGTAAGGGGAGGCGGTGACATAGAGGAGATCTCTCTATTTAGTAGGGGCGTGTTGTAGTAGGATTCGGATCTCATACACGTCAGACGATCTCCCGAGATTCTTCATTAGGATCTCGGGTAGACCCTTATCGCTATTGATTCCCTAGATCCTCGGTTGAGATCTTGGGTAAACGTCATTAGAATCAGGTCGGAGTTAACAGGAGAGGGGTGAAAGTGCCCTTGTTTGTCAATTACTGTGAACGGGTGATCAGACAGTCTGCAGGACATCAAAAGAAGATCAAGCCAAGTGTCTGCCTCAATCGGATATGTGGAAGCTCGCCATAGGTAAATCATAGCATCACATCCTATAACCCAATACACCAGGTGAATTAAACCCTTAAAACAAGATAGACATCTTAGGATTTTTATGGTGAGAAAACTTTTTCAAAATAGAAAAATCTCTAAGTTTTTCTCGTCTTGTCGATTTTATCGAAGCACCCTCGATATGATCGACCTGTTTTGTTGATGTCCTCGATACCTTAACGATATTATCGAAAAGATGACAAAAAGTGTCCAGCAACTAAATATTCATCTGGACGGATTTATCAATGTATCGATACACCTATCGATATCATCGATAAAAGCACTAAACATGTCCAGTAACTTCATAACATATCTGGACGAATTATCGATGTATCGATACTCATATCAATACCATCGATATTCAAATCTCGAGACCATCGGAAGTGGCTCAATAAGATCGACGGGCAGATTTTCGGCGCCCCTGTTTTTTAATGAAAATCTCAAAATTCTTCGATATATCGATAACCGTCCGATATGATCTGAAATCAAATATCGATAAGATCGGAGGTCCATCGATGATAATGATGGTGGGCGCGCATTTCTTACAACAGTTATTTCAGGATGTTTTTAACTATGATCGGGGGCCCTTCGATTTAATCGATATTCAAATATCGATGATATCGACACCAGATCGATTGCATCGAACTAAGCCATAATTGTCCAGCAAGTTCAAAGATAAATCTGCTGGAATTATCGATGCCTCGACTCAGATCTCGATATCATCGACATTCAAATTCCGATGACCTCGACGGTTCCCCCGATCATTCATGAAAACCTAAAATATTTTCAAAGTCAAGTCTCTCTCATTTTTCATGTGTCGAGGGATCAACCCAATCATCGATGGAATCGGAGTTCGAAATCCGATAACATCGACAACTGTTTCGATTCATCGACCTATTGGCAAGGAGTTTCAAAACCGTATGACATCCAGTCCGAGTCATCGAGCAGACCATCGATGCTATCGAGAGTATACGCTCAATGATATCAAACCTGCTCGATGATATCGAACTCTATCATAAATGTGACCGTTTTATATTCGTTGGAACTTCTTGCCTATATATAGAGGACTTGTTCTTTGTTGCTGTAAGAGAGAAACGAGAGAGCTTTTGTGTGTTTCAACTTGCATCTTATACCTAAAGCCTTTCTCTCTAGGGAGTTCATCCTCCAATCCACCCTTACCATTGATATTAAATAGAGTGGATTGGGGAATGAACTTCCGCATTCAAGGATCCTCCAGCTATTACCTTAATGGCAAATCATTATGTTGGGATGCCTTGAATGCATAAGAGAGGAACCACTCTATCTTCCTTATAGGAAAATCTTTAGAGAGTAGGATTTCATCTCACCCTTGACCCAACCCGAAGCCAAGCATTGGTATATCATCTTATGTTGCGGATCAAGGGAGCTGAAGACTCTTCGTTGACAAGGAGGAGGAGATCTTTGGCGTTGTGCTTAACAGGACTCATCAACTTATCTGTAAGTATCCAGAGTCCAGAGGACACTTGTGATCATTCCTTCCTAGGTCTTGGTCCTAAGTGGTTCTCACCCTTAATTTGAAGTCCTCAAGGAGGCCTCCGGCAGGAGTGTACTAGTGGGTGCACGGGGTGGACTCCCGTCTGAGAGAATAAACATCTGGTTAGGAGTGAACCAGTAAAACTCTGGGTTTGAGGTGAACCGCGTAAAACCTCTGCAAAGGTTGAAGGTGAACCTGTTTTAAAACCTTAGGCTTGAGGTGAACCCTGGGAAACCTCCTTAGTGAAATCCGGTACACTCAAGGGTTGAGTGCGGCAGCCGGGAGTGGAGTAGACTTATCATCGAACCACTATAAAATGACTGTGTTTGTGATTACTTTTCTCTATGCGTGATCCATGCCAATGCATTCATATTTATATACTTGATCACATCTCACACACACACAGTCACATCCAACATAGACTAACCTGCATATTGCTATATCTCGATTAGTTTGTGATTGGATCCTCTACTAGGCTTGAAAGCCAGTAGAGTTACATTTGAGTAATCTTGAAAATTGAATACATGATAGGATTAAAGTGATAGGATTTTAAATAACTCATAAATCTTTACAAAGTCCTATTCACCCCCCCTCTAGAACATATTGACATATTCCAACTTCATCTCAAGCGGTCTTCACCGCTATTTCAATTGGTATTAGAGCCGGGTCTCTCTTTAAGGGCTTCTCCGCCTAGAGAGTGATCTTGACTGAAGTTGGGAATATGGCCAAAGGAGAGGGCTCATCAGGCACTAGACCTCCAGTGTTTGACGGTTCAAATTATGCATACTGGAAGGCTAGGATGCACTACTTTCTGAGATCTTTAGATCATGACATTTGGAACATAGTTGAAAGTGGATATGTGCCACCTACTGAACAAATTGTACTTGATAGTGGCACAACAATCACAAAGCCCAAACCCAAAGAAAAGTGGACAGTATTCGATAAAGAAAGGCAAACATCTGAAGCCAAGGCTATGAATGCTATCTACTGTGCCATGTCTCAGGATATATTCAATCAGATAAGTATGTGTGGGACATCAAAAGAAGCATGGGATTTACTGAAAATAACCCATGAAGGCACAAGTACTGTGAAGAGGTCCAAACTTCAACTATTGACCTCACAGTTCGAAAGTCTCAGAATGGAAGAGCATGAGACATTTATGGAGTTTTTTACAAAGATAAATATCATTTGTAACTCCATGGGTGGATTGGGAGAGAAAGTTCCGGTACCGAAAATTTGTAGAAAAATTCTAAGATCCCTACCGGAACGGTTTAATCTCAAGGTGACAACAATTGAGGAGTGTAGGAACATAGACGAGATGAAAGTAGAAGAACTAGTAGGTTCCCTACAAACTTTTGAACTACACTTCACTCAATCCCAAAAATCCAAAAACACTGTCCTAAAAGCTTCAAAGAAAACAACTCTTGAGAACAGTGAAAGTGAAAGAGAGGATGATGATGAGGAAGTGGCTTTGTTGGCACAAAGATTCAGAAGATTCTTTCAAAAGAATCGTGGTCGTTCCTCTAGAGGTAGAAAGGTGGATAACAAACTCTCTGCAGGCAAATTTGGAAAAAAGACCAAAGAACCACAATGTTATGCCTGTCAATGGTATGGACACTTATCTACCGAATGTCCAAACAGAAAAACCAAAGGGAAAGCAATGGCCGCCACATGGGATGATACAGAAGAGTCAAACTCAGAATCCAGTGACTCAGAAAGCAATGAAGATCAGAAATCACTGAAGATTCTCATGGCCTCCACTACTTCGATTATTCCCACTGAATCTAAAAATGAAAGAGAACACCAAGTCACAGAATCATTTCCATCTGATAATGAGAAATCTGAAGAAGAAATAGAGGAACAGAGTGAACTACAAGATGCTTATAATCATCTCTATACCCATAGCATTAATATCATTAAGAAACTGGGAATATCAGAAAACAAAAGCAAGCTGCTGTAGAAAGACTTGAATGAGACACTGGAAATTAACAAACAAGTAATGAATGATCTGCAACAGTATTATTCAGAAAATGATAAATTGGAAAAAGCGAATATCTTTCTAAAGTCTGAATCTGATAAGCTGATTAAACAGGTCGAACTACTAGAAGACGAAAATAGGCTTCTTCGAAACAAGAATCATACATTCCTGTTTGATATAGAAGAATCCAAGAAGATGGCCATGATAAATTACAAGTTTTCCCAAAGTAGTGAAAAGCTGGAAAGAATGTTGAGAATGGGAAGACCTAGTAAGGATAAAAGTGGCCTAGGCTATGAAAAGCCTAAACCAAAATCTGGACATGCAGCACTTAAAACCGAAAAATCTGCTGCTTCTGGAAGTAAAACCAGAATAACTCCAACATGTCATTTGTGTGGTGATTCAGGCCATTACAAGTTTGAATGCATAACTCCGAAGAGGACTCAATCTATCCCTGGTCAGAATTATGTCAAATTGTTGACCAAAGAAACACAAAACCTTAGAAGTCCTCTTAGGAATATGAATACCTTTGCATCACCACCCAAATTGATTAACAAGGTAAAATGGATAAGGAAGAATTAGTTCAGATCATACATCAAGATCTGGACATGAGCTGAAATGATGCAAATTTTGCTGAGCATCAATGTTACATCTGAGGTTACACACCTTGAACTTTTTGAATATAAACATTGCCATGTTTATAATTTTTGAATTGTACATAAACTATACAAAATTTTGTTGTATACTAACTATCAATGATACACTAAGTAAACATGAAGGTATGTCTGAAGTAAAAGCGTTGAAAAATCTTGAGTTGACTGTTTCGATCAAATCGATAATCAGTCGATATCATCGATATCACTTCAGAAGTTGAAAAGGCATGTGATCAGGAATGGTATCGAAGGCAGGATTGATGAACTCGATAAAGAACTCTCGATATCATCGAAAAGAGTATCGATCATATCGACGATTGCCGCCCGATACAAGTCTACAGAGCGCAAAAAGGGATTTCTGTCCCAAAGTTCTTTTTGTTCCCGCCTCTGCTCGACTCGCTCAACCAAACCACTGGAGCCCTAGAAGGACTACCCAAATCACACAACGAAATCGGTAATACCTTAACTAATTTGTGTGAGTCCTTTCTTTTTGGTATTGTTGCGTTTTAATCAGGCCGTGTCTTCTTTCCAAATTCGTAAAACCGTTTTTTTTTGTCGTTATGGGAAAAGACAAAGGGAAAGTGTCGGGTCCTAGCGAATCGTCACGATCGTCCCGACAAAAAGTACTTGCTCCTAAAGAAAGAGCAAAGGCCTCAGATCGTGGGACCCCCACTAGGCAGCGCACAAGATCACGTGGGCCCCCGTCTGAGGCACAGTCATCTCCACAGGCACCTCCTCCTCCGCCTCCGGCCAGTCAACACCCAGCAAAATACACCGATCGGAAGTTGATTCATGAACAAAGAGTTGACAGAGGATGCTTGGCACCTTACAATCTGAAACCTCTTTTTGCTTAAATCGGGTGGTTGCTCATCCTAGATTTTGGAGGACCTTGCCAACTTGAACAGACACGCAACTTTCTTGCAGCATGTCACTCTCCGGTGTCTGATCCTCCATCGTTCATGGTCTCTCTGGATGGTGATGATGCGTTTATTACTCCTGCCACATTAGCTCATATTCTCAATCTGCAAATGGCTCCAGAAGGCACCCCGAACCTGGATCTTGATCATCCTGACAACCGTTCTGTGGTTACCAAATACCTATGCCATATTAGAGACATTCCCTGGCATCAAGGGAATGCCTTAAAATCTAGGTACATGGAACCTCGTTTTCAGATTATGCACGGTATCTTCACTACAAATCTGTATCCAAGGAGTACAAATCGATCTGACCTCACGAGTCTTATGATCATGATCGTTTACTCTGTTGCAAAAGGGACGAAGGTCTGCCTTCCAACATTGCTTGTCAATCAGTTGGTAAATGCTATACATACATCCAGGGATCTACACCTACCATATCCCTGGATCATAAGCAGGATAGGTCAAGTCATCGGTTTTCTTCCCACCCTTGATCCGGTTCTTCCAATTCATACCTTCAATGTCAAGAACATCCGGAAAATGGATTTGGAATTTCACGAGTACAAGGAGGAAACCGTGGGAGGAATCTAGGCAAAACATGTAGGAGGAGAAGGCGGCGATCCCATGGAAGGAACTGTGTTGGCTGAAGATGCCCCTCCTGGACCTGATCCAGCTCTGTCCACATCATCAACTGGATATGGGAAAAGGTTCAAATTGGATAGAATTGGGGTGATTCAGCAGGACATCCACTCCGTCAAAGAAAAGCTGACTGTTCTGGAAAGGCTGGTATAGGGAGTATAACAGACCGTTCAGCAATTGGTCGATCTTATGACCTATCATCGGGATGACATAGCTCCGTCTCACTCTGCTCCGTAGTATTGATCTCTGAATACTGTCACACATTCTCACTCCTTTAACTCAGCGTATGAACATTAGTATCTTTTTGAATGTTCTATGCTCCCTTGAGTGTATGTGATAGTTCGCTAACTGGCTAGGCTGAAAATATATTTTTTTTAAGAACGTCCACGGTTGGACTAAAAATACTGGTTACAATATTTGGGATGATTGTTAAGCTACTGCTATCTGTAGCAGTACATTTTTTTTTAAAATGTGGATATGTTGGTTGCATTTTGGGTATGGCTGAATAGAATTCTTGTCTTTAATGCCATAATTCTGCTTTCGATTCCCCTAGTTTGTCTGATGGAATGCATATGATGTGTTTAATGCTTAAATTACTTTACTGTTATCACTGCTTTCCACCTGTTCTGACCACAGATGACTTTTTATAATACTTTAATCATTACTCATCTGTATCTTGTATGCATGTTCTCTCACGTACTTTAAGCTTTATAATGACTGACAAAAGGGGGGAGAATAATTCAAACACCCCAAGCGAAAAATTGTATATCTAATGTGTTGCAGGTGTTAGGGGGAGCAGCTGCAAGAAAGGGGAAAGTTTTGAAGTAAGGGGGAGCGGATACTTCTAAAATGTGTACATGGGTTAGAAAACATTGTAAAATTGTGTAAATGCATGTACACACAATTTAGGGTGTGTATAAAAGTATTCTAGGATGTTTTGGGTATTTTGTCATGTAATTGACAAAGGGGGAGATTGAAAGTGCCCTTATAAGTGCCCTTGTTTGTCAATTACTGTGAACGGGTAGTCAAACAGTCTGTAGGACATCAAAAGAAGATCAAGTCAAGTGTTTGCCTCAATCGGATGTGTGGAAGATCGCCATAAGTAAATCATAGCCTCACATCCCATAACCCAATACACTAGGTGAATTAAACCCTTAAAACAAGATAGACATCTTAGGATTTTTATGTTAAGAAAACTTTTTCAAAATAGGAAAATCTCTAAGTTTTTCTCGCCTTGTCGATTTTATCGAAGCACCCTCGATATGATCGACCTGTTCTGTCGATGTCCTCGATACCTTAACGATATTATCGAAAAGAGGACCAAAAGTGTCCAGCAACTAAATATTCATCTGGACGGATTTATCGATGTATCGATACACCTATCGATATCATCGATAAAAGCACTAAACATGTCCAGTAACTTCATAACATATCTGGACGACTTATCGATGTATCGATACTCATATCGATACCATCGATATTCAAATCTCGAGACCATCGGGAGTGGGTCGATAAGATCGACAGGCAGATTTCCGGCGCCCCTGTTTTTTAATGAAAATCTCAAAATTCTTCAATATATCGATGACCGTCTGATATGATCTGAAATCAAATATCGATAAGATCGGAGGTCCATCGATGATATCGATGGTGGGCGTGCATTTCTTACAACAGTTATTTCAGGATGTTTTTAACTATGATCAGGGGCCCTTCGATTTAATCGATATTCAAATATCGATGATATTGACACCAGATCGATTGCATCGAACTAAGCCATAATCTGTCCTGCAAGTTCAAAGATAAATCTGCTGGAATTATCGATGCCTCGACTCATATCTCGATATCATCGACATTCAAATTCGATGACCTCGACGGTTCCCCGATCATTCATGAAAACCTAAAATATTTTCAAAGTCAAGTCTCTCTCATTTTTCATGTGTCGAGGGATCGACCTAGTCATCGATGGAATCGGAGTTCAAAATCCGATAACATCGACAACTGTTTCGATTCATCGATCTATTGGCAAGGAGTTTTAAAACTGTATGACATCCAGTCCGAGTCATCGAGCAGACCATCGATGCTATCGAGAGTATACGCTCAATGATATCGAACCTGCTCGATGATATCGAACTCTGTCATAAATGTGACCATTTTATATCAATTGGAACTTCTTGCCTATATATAGAGGACTTGTTCTTTGTTGCTGTAAGAGAGAAACGAGAGAGCTTTTGTGTGTTTCAACTTGCATCTTATACCTAAAGCCTTTCTCTCTAGGGAGTTCATCCTCCAATCCACCCTTACCATTGATATTAAATAGAGTGGATTGGGGAATGAACTTCTGCATTCAAGGATCCTCCAGCTACTACCTTAATGGCAAATCATTATGCTGGGATGCCTTGAATGCATAAGAGAGGAACCACTCTATCTTCCTTATAGGAAAATCTTTAGAGTGTAGAATTTCATCTCACCCTTGACCCAACCCGAAGCCAAGCATTGGTATATCATCTTGTGTTGCGGATCAAGGGAGCTGAAGACTCTTCGTCGACAAGGAGGAGGAGATCTTTGGCGTTGTGCTTAACGGGACTCATCAACTTATCTGTAAGTATCCAGAGTTCAGAGGACACTTGTGATCATTCCTTCTTGGGTCTTGGTCCTAAGTGGTTCTCACCCTTAATTTGAAGTCCTCAAGGAGGCCTCCGGCAGGAGTGTACGTAGTGGGTGCACAGAGTGGAACCCCGTCTGAGAGCATAAACATCTGGTTATGAGTGAACCAGTAAAACTCTGGGTTTGAGGTGAACCGCGTAAAACCTCTGTAAAGGTTAAAGGTGAACCTGTTTTAAAACCTTAGGTTTGAGGTGAACCCTGGGAAACCTCCTTAGTGAAATCCGGTACACTCAAGGGTTGAGTGCGGCAGCCGGGAGTGGAGTAGACTTATCATCGAACCACTATAAAATGACTGTGTTTGTGATTACTTTTCTCTATGCGTGATCCATGCCAATGCATTCATATTTATATACTTGATCACATCTCACACACACACACACAGTCACATCCAACATAGACTAAGCTGCATATTGCTATATCTCAATTAGTTTGTGATTGAATCCTCTACTAGGCTTGAAAGCCAGTAGAGTTACATTTGAGTAATCCTGAAAATTGAATACATGATAGGATTAGAGTGATAGGATTTTAAATAACTCATAAATCTTTACAAAGTCCTATTCACCCCCCCTCTAGAACATATTGACATATTCCAACTTCATCTCAAGCGGTCTTCATCGCTATTTCAAGGGGTTGTGCCGACCTGGGGTTATGCCGACCTGACTCCTTCGATGAGTAACAGTCGAGTTCCTATTGGCACGGGGCTGATCAATAGGTCTTCCGACCTACTGACAAGTTGATCGAGTCCGACCTCGTCTTCAACTCGGTCTAGGACCAGAAGTGGAACCTTTTAGTCGCATCGGTCGTTGTCCAACTTGGTGAAGCGTACAAAGTTCTAACCTAACCTTATCTTTCTGGTTGGCCCACTTTACCCATAACAACTATGTTAATTGCTACAAAATAGAAAAACAGATTAGTTCTAAAAATGCAACAGAAAACAAATCCTAATCCAAAACTAATTTTAATACTAATAAAATTCAGAAAACGCAACCGAAGTCCCCGGCAACGGTGCCAAAAACTTGTTGACAAGCTGTAAGACCCGTATCCTAGTCCGTGCTGTTCCGGCGACCCCCGCGATCTGTTATCGGCATTTGCGCACGATCACGAGTCGTGTCTCATATATTAGAGTCGGCTCGACCCGAGACTTGTACTAGTGCGACCGCGCCGTCGCTACGGTTCCGATGCCGCGTCTCGCACGCTGAGGCGGTACCTAGGCCAGGAGATGTGGGCCCACGTTCAGTTCGAAGAAAACGCCACGCGTTGCGAATATCGAGGGAATCTCTATGAATTATCACATCAATCAATCCCATCCATCACTTTATATGTCAAGTACAAGCCACCATACTTTCTCTTACGAAAGTACTCCAAAGTCAACTTTTTTATCACTTCACCCATCCCTCTTCCCATCACTCCATTACTCACATCATTTCTCTCTCTCTCTCTCTCTCTCTCTCTCTCTCTCTCTCTCTCTCTCTCATTTCCCTCATTTTCTCTCAAGCAACCCCATGAGAGTACCCAACGTCCATGGCTTCCATGAAGAGCAAGTGTGGCCCACCTTCCTATCTCCCATCTCCACTATCCTAAGTCGATCTCAACCATTGAAGTGCATCCATTGGATCTCTGGCATGCATTGATGGAAGAAAAAGTCCAAGAAGATCAAAGGTGGGTGCTTCTCTCTCTCTCTCTCTCTCTTTCATTTTGTGTGATGTGTGGCCCACTTGGATGGACCTCACCTTGATGTATTTCTTATCCAAATCGTATATGTCATGTGGACCCTACCTTATGGATGATGAGAAAACATAAATATTAGACCCATCAGGTGGGCCACGTTCATGTGGGACCCACCTTGATGAGCATGGGCCATGTACATGTGGGACCCACCATGATATTTGTGTCGTCCAGCGTCCAGAGACGCTGGACGTGAGCAAAGGCTAACATGGAGGTGTGTATTGGCATGGGCGTGCACTGGCAGACAAAAAATAATAATAATAAATTAATTAATTAATTTACCTTGAGGTGGGCCGCTCATGCAAGCCCCACCTTGATGTATATTCATAATCCACGCCGCTCATTCCATTTCTCAGCTCATTTTAGGCATTGAGCCGAAAAATGAGGCCGATCCAATCATTTGGTGGGTCGTAGCATTAAGAATACTAGTGTTTTCCGTTGAAACTCGGAAAAAATGATTGCTGGGGTCCACCAGGAGCTTGGACCCACCTGAAACTTGATATGGACCCTTAATTTTGTGGAGCTCATGCAATGGACGGGTTGGATCTTGCTGATGCGCGCCCCACAGGTGAAATGCCTCAACACAAAAAAAAGGAGAAAAAGAAAAGAAGGCAGCAGTGCTGCCGTTGTCAGAGCGCATGCAGGCGCTGCCTGCGTGCTGGCGGGCGGGCTGCCAGGGCTGGCCCCCACAGTCCAATTGTGGGCCTCACCATGATGCGTTTCGAGCATCAACACCGTCCATCGTGGGGCCCCCCTTTAACAGGGGTCTGCCCCAAAAATTAGCCATATACGGAATTCAGGTGGGCCATACCCTCTAAAATCATGAGAAGACATGCCTAAACATATAAAATCATTTGGTGGGGCCTACCTGAGTTTTGCATGTGGCTGAAACTTGGTCTGGACCGTCAGCCAGGTGGGACACACCTAATGGGTGGATTGGATTTGTGAACCACATTTCAGTGGGCCCCTTAAACGTGACCTCATGAACAGGTTGGATGAAAACATTACCATGGGCCCCCTGGCCCACGTGTTCTTATGAACAGTTTGAATGGCAAATAAACATTACAGTGGGCCCTGCCCTGGTCCACATGACCGTATGAACAGGTTGAATGGCAAGTAAACATTACGGTGGGCCCCTCCACGTATGTGTGACCTTATCAACAGGTTGTATGGAAAATAAACATTATTGTGGGCCTCATGGCCGTGTGACCCGATCACAGGTTGGGTGGGAAAATAAACGTTTTGGTGGCCCACCACGATATGAGAGTGACCCCACCATGATACATGTATGTCATCGATGTCGTCCATATGTTTTGTATCCACGTTGTCCATCTTATTTGAGGCCCATATTGATCTGTATAAGGCCCGTAGTTGAGGCCCGCCTTAATAGATATAAGGCCCATGTTATGTGGCCCATTGTGATATATTCAGGGCCCCCTTGGTGTGACCCACTTGATGTATTTATGGTCCATGTGATTAGGCCCATCTTGATGCATTTGAGGCCCGATATTGAGGCCCACTTTGATGTATATGAGACCCATGTGCATGAGGCCCATTTGATGCATTGGAGGCCCATGGGTCGAGGCCCAATGGGAGGTACATAAGGCCCATTATAGCGTGATTCCTCCATGATTTATGTGCTGACCCTTGTAGCGGGATATGCCTTGGGAACAATGATGGTTTGACGTTCACATTGTAAGATTAATGTTGGTTAAATGTCCGCATTGTCACTCTCCCTAGGGCCCATTGATAGGCCCAACTCATTGTG
This sequence comes from Magnolia officinalis, assembly GCA_021015155.1. Classification (NCBI taxonomy): domain Eukaryota; kingdom Viridiplantae; phylum Streptophyta; class Magnoliopsida; order Magnoliales; family Magnoliaceae; genus Magnolia; species Magnolia officinalis. Next base: position 42,156,981 of record JAJHSJ010000017.1, read on the forward strand.
TATGAGGCCCATGTGCAAGGCCCACCTGTGATATATATTAGGCCCATGTGTAGGGCCCACCCATTGAGTATTAGGGCCCATGGGTTGTGGCCCATTGTGATGTATTTCTGGCCCAGATGGCAAGAGCCGATGTTATGTATGAACCGGCCCAGATGGTAGGGCCCACATGTTATGTATTTGAGGCCTAATTGTGAAGTATTGAGGCTCATGGATTGTGGTCTATCGTGGTGTATTTATGGCCCATATGATGAGGCCCGCTTTGCCGTACAAAAGGCCCATTATGATGTGTATTAGGCCCTTATCGTGCGGTCCATTATGACGTGTATTAGGCCCATGACGCGTGGCCCATTTGATGTATTCAAGACCCCGATACATGGCCCATTTGATGCATGCGAGATCCATGTGTAGGGCCCACATGTTAGGTATTTGAGACCCCTGAGCAAGGCCCACCTGTTATGTATTTATGGCCTTTGTCAAGGCCCAATATGATGTTTTTATGGCCTACCTTGATATATTAGTGCGGCCCATTGATGCAGCCCACTTGATGTGTATGAGGCCCATGTGTAGGGCCCACCTGTGAGATGTATATTATGCCCATGTGATTGGCCCATAGTGATGTATTTGTGGCCCAGTTGATAAGGCCCATTGTGATGTATTTGTGGCCCGTATGGCGAGGCCTGTCGTAATGTATATGTAACCCTTGTATAGGGCTCAAGTGATGTACATTAGGCCCTTGTGTGAGGTCGTGGGCCCACTATACGTTCGGCCCTATGTGGACCACCTCTTTGGGAGAAAAGTTGGTTAAATGTCCACACTGATGGGTAATGATGGTTAGATGTCCACATTGTGACCTTCCCCTAGGCCTTGTCAGGCCCATTATCGATCGACTTATATCGTCGAGGCCGATTATCGATCGATTCCAATTGTCGTGGCCAATTACCGATTAGTGATCGAGGCCGATTATCATGACCTATTGTCGATTCTGATTGACACGGCCGATTTGCCGATTCTGATTATCGAGGCCGAGTATCGAGGCTGATTCCGATTTGTCGAGGCCGATTGTATTAGCCGATTCCGATTGCCAAGGGTGATTGTCAAGACCTATATGATGTATATGTGACCCGTAGTTGAGGCTCATTGTAATGTATTTGAGGCCCATGTGCAGGGCCCACCTCTTGTGTATTTGAATCCCATGGGTCGTGAAGCCTGATGTGGTGTATTCATGGCCCATGAGCCAAGGCCCATTACGATGTGTAATGCACATATGATACGGCCCAATGTGATGTATATGCAGCCCATGAGTGAGGCCCAATGCGATGAATGTGCGGCCCTTGTGTGAGACTCAAAGCGATGTATCTAAGGACCGATGTGATGTGTGATTTCGCCATGATGTATGTATTGATGTTTATGTGGGCCATTCCTTGGGGGCAATGTTGGTTAAGTGTCCACAGTGTCGAAGCCGATTGTTAAGGCCGGTTATTGATACCGATTACGAGTATGTGACACATTAACATCATAATACATGTCCATACGCATCATCTGCATGTTTGTTATGAGATGTGGTTGATCATTGCATATGTCATTGAGCATGTTAATATGAGACTCCCTGATAGGCTGAGGTTATCTTACATGAGCGCACGGCATGCACAGGATTGATGCATGACTGGATTGTGTGACTCATACATCTTGCATTGTGTATTATACGCTATAGCGACATCAGGGTCATAGCCTCCACAGGCATATCGTGGATGGCCAGACGGGACACTGGAAATATTTGGTTCTAGCATACGGGCGCCATATATGTCCCTGGGTGAAAATTCCTAAACCTCCGTGGCCAGGAGATGACTCCAACGTCGAGACCGAGTGGATATATGAGCGTACGAGGGCCGAATACCAGGAGGCCGCGTCTCCCACTGTGTCATGGTCGGTTGGAAAGGGGTGTGGCCTTACTCGCTCGAGGGTAGGGGACAATACTAGGTCGAGTTTGACCAGCTTGTGAATGGGTCCGCTATCGACGTGCCGGATAGGCATTGGCAGACTATTGGCCAGACAAATAGTGAGGTTTCTTATGCTCACTTGGACTGTGCTACTGGGAGAGAGACAGTGTCATTTGGAGTGTACTAAACCTTGGTGATGATCCCAAAGATGAACTGTATTGATATGTGAATTTAGTGAGCAGGAGTTGCATACTCATTCATTCACTATCCACTCGGGCTGGTGGTGCGCAACTATTTATTACGTGTGCCTTCGCAATGGCCAGGATTTCGGTTGGGGTGCGCGACTAACCTGAGATTAGGAGTTTACCACATTGAGTCTGACTATCCAAATTTAGGTATGGGACTGGTTTGGATAGAAGTCCCTTGTGATAGACCCCATAGCCTGCGATACTACGTACTATCATCCCGACTTCACACTCTAGCATGGTCAATCCATTCGCACCGCATATTGCATGACATTTGCGGCATACGACATTTTGGGTTATTGTGTCTCTGCATTTATATGGTCTAGGTACGGCTAACGCTATTTGTGTTACTCATCAGGAATGCATATTGCATTGCATCCTCTGCATCTGATATCCAGCTATCTATGATTCCTCATTTGTATAGTTGATCTGTATCGCGTATTTTGATATTGTTCCTAATTTGTATAGTTGATCTGTATCGTGTATTCTGATATTGTTCCTTATTTGTATAGTTGATCTGTATCGCACATTTTGATATTCTTCCTCATGTGTATAGTTGATCTATATTGCGTACTCTGATACTATTTGACTCATGAACTTGTCAGTATTTTCGCTTACTCTGATAACGTATGATTCATGACCTTACGCCTATTTCGACATTGTATGATTATGATATTGCGTTGAATACTTGACACTTACCTTGTGCACACACTTACACCACCCTCTAAGCTTTCTATAAGCTTATGCATGATAGATGCGTGCAGGTGATGTTAGGTTGCAACAGTATTGAGCTTGGAACGTGCAGCAGTCTTCTGGAGCTTGATTTTCGATTTATATATTTCCCTTTCAGCATTGTACTCAAATGATTATATTAGTGGATATGTGATGATGATGTTGCCTTTGTGAATTGGGTAATCTTGTGGTTATACTTATTACGAATCAAATTGGTTATTAAAAATCCTCCTTGTAGGATCCCAGGATCGAAAATCTGGTGTATGACGCTAGGAGCCGAGAATGGGGTACTACGGAGGCTGTCGGCACCGGATTCGGCAATCGGGATTCTTGTGAATCCAATTTCCTGGTTTGAGGCGTGACACAACCCTAGGCTGTGCTATAGTAATAAATCGGTTAGACTGTGATCGTATCCACAGGGACTTAACCTGTACATATTCTAAAATTAACTAGAACTAGTAAACTAAAAACTAGAATAATTGAGAATAATTGTTGCAAACTAAAGTAATCAAAGTAAGGGGAACTAGAGAGCTAAGGATCCACTTATAGCTATTATGATGCTACTTTACTTGATTCAATAGGAATACAATTGGAATCAAAGTCCTATTTTATCAAGTTGGAAGATGAAATCGTTAAATCATAGTGTTGCTAAACTTCATTGATTTAGTTCACACATGAAGCACCAATCTCATGATCGCAGGAAATTCATGCTTCATATCATGCCCATCAACAACGGTGGATCACGAATTTTATAGATCACTTGATTACAAAAAGAGAGACGAAGATATCAAGAGCTTTCTAAGCATCTACTGTAATTTGAGTCACAATAAATCATAGAAAATTGGAAATATTCCTTCATTCAAAATAGAAATCAATGAAAGTCTAACATGAACTTGAATCAAAGTAAAATAAACATCAAAATAAACTACAAGCTTCACCTCTTAGCTCTAGCTAAGAGATTAGTTAACCATAAACATGATTAGACCTGAACTCTTCAAAGAAAAACATTAAAAATTAACTAAGGAAGAAGAAAAGAACTCTTGGCAACAACTCCACCCTTTGCTCCGCTCCTTGAACCCTAACTCATGTCTAAAACTCCTTGGAGAACCCAAATATATAGGCTTTGTTTGGCTGACTTTGGAAACCGCCTCAAATTTATGCAATTTGCCCATTGTCGATGTCATCGAATAGGGTTCGATGTCATCGAAGTGAGAAATCCCGGTTGAATTTGGAAGTTCGCGTGTTCGCACTATGTAATGTTCACAACCCCAAGTGTAGGGTCGCGATGCAATAATAATCTCAGTGAGACCGAAGTCTAATCCACAGGGACTAATCTCGTGTGTATTCTGAAAGCAACTAAAAGTAGAACTAGAAAAAAATATGAATCTAAATCTGGAATTAAAGGAAGTAATTGTGAAGTGTATAATTAGAAACATAAGAATTCAAAGGTGGGAACTAGGGTTTCCAAGGATCTACTTGTAGCAATCAGGGTGATTCCTTACTTGACTCAAGTAATACAAGGAATTGGAGTCCTATCCTATCCAATTGGAAGATATATTAATTAAAATCAAATCTGAACTTCCTTTGACCTAACTCTGAAAAGAGGAGAATTATGATAATTGGCAGGGATTCCATCACCAAACCATGCCCATGAGACGATGGCAAACAACAGAATTTACCAATCCCATAATCTCAAAACAGGAAAAGAAGATACTCAAAGCTATTGCAGACCTACTGTAATTTAAGTCACAATAAATCATTAAAAACTGAAAGTATTCCTTAAATATCAAACTAGAATCAAAGTAAGTTCAACAGAAACGTGAATCGAAGCAATAAAAACATCCCATCATGATATAAGCTTCACCTCTTAGCCCTAGCTAAGAGGTTTAGCCAACCATAGACATGATTGGACGAAAGTCTCTTAAGAAAAACATGAAAACAACTAAGGAAGAAGAAGAAAAACTTTTGGCGACAACTTCTCTACCCTTTTGCTTCACTTCTTAAACCCTAGAAGATGCCTTAGAGCATCCTAGGGAGTCCTATTTATAGTTATGGAACTCCAACTTTCGCACCTAGTTGGAAAACTCTAGAAACCGCCTCAAATTTATGTAGTTTGCTAAAATAGACTTTATGCAGTTTTCCATAATATACTTCACTCTGCGCAATTTCACGGAATGACCCAGAGTTTTAGAATATACTTTTTAGGACAATTTTAGAAATATGTATATTTTAAGGACAATTTCAAGATTCCTTTTCCTCACTTTAAATATTTGATTCTCTTCATTCCTCACTTGGTTTTCTTAGATCTTTAGCATGTGAATTCTTCTATCTTGGTCTCCTAAGATCCATCCCTTGCCTTAGTGATTCTCGAGCATCAAATCCATGCTTTTAGCACTCTTTTCAATCCAAGCTCTTAAATTCACCTTGCAACACAAACATGAGTAAGAACATTAAGCATTATCATGTTCATAAAACCAAGATATAAATGGGGGATAATATGCGATATTTGACCCTCAACATGTAAGTTATCGATGTCATTGCCCGAGCTTCGATCTCATTGAACGGGGCTTCAATGCAATAAAAAATGGTCCAAAATAGTCCAACTAGTTGAGCTTAAAAATCAGTTCTAATTGTCTTCCTTCTTCACTTGTTTTCTTGGATCTTGGGCCCTTGAAATCTTCAATCTTGGTCTCCAAAAATCCATCATTTGCCATGATAATCTTTGAGCATTTATTTGATCCACACTTTTAGCATCATTTTCAATCCAAACTCTTGAAATGTCACGCCCCAAAAATCGGTGCCTGAGTTGGCCAGACCCGACTCCGAATCCCTAGTTGTGATTGAATTTTTTTTTTTTAAACACTATCAACCACAAATCTAATTAAAAACTACATTACAATAAATCAAATATTCATCTAATACAATGTTTAGACTCACTTTTGATTTTTTCACTATACATTGTTTTTCCAACAAAGATAGAAAATGTAGCTATGACTAGACAGATGGTTAGATCGTCGCTCCATTGCACCCTTGACTAATCTCGGAGTCCTGAAACATTGTTAATGTGGGTGTGAGCATAACAGCTCATAGGATCATATCCAACCCAAATCCAAAATTTGTATAATTATACAATATGTACGAATAATGAAAATACTTTGTTTAAATTTTAAAACATGAATTAAAGTACTAAATCTTAAAATATAAAATGAATGCAATACTGAAATTGTAAAGATTCTCTGAATGCTGAACTTTCTATGAGTTTTATAAATAACAAATTAAATCACCATTATCTTTTACAACACCGTACCTAAGTAGATGGCCACATTGAATTACTGCCCACACACTAGTGCCTCGAGGTGGGGGACCCATTTATATATTAGTTGGTCAGACAACTGCTCCAGTTGTACTTCTGTCATATGTCCGCGAACATAATTGTCCTGTACATCGTATACAAAAGAGACTCCAAAAGATTTAGTGGGTTCTATAGTCTTTCATCTAGGGGACAAGATCGCCCTACTTGCTGGCTTTAGGGTCTTCCACCCAAGGGACACAATGACTCTACTTACTGGTTTTAGGAACTTTCACCCAAGGGACACAATCGCCCAACCTGCTTATGCCTTTTAAGAACATCCCTAGGGCAGCGCACCCGCATTCCAACATTCATTCTTAATTAAAATAAATATGTACATGATATGAGTTACAACCATCCATTTAAATCGAAATTATTAAATATGCAACTTATTTCAAGTTAGTTATAAACTACATAATTACATCACATATTCTTCGTTATTATCAAAGTATGCATAAAAATCGTTGTAAGGTTCGATAGCTATTAACTCGGTAACTATTCTAATTAGATAATTAAAATCCTCGATTATAAATTTAAAATTAATTTTTAATATAACTTAATAATTAATTTATAAAAAGTAAAATTTTATTTAAATTTGAATTAAAATTTCTTTATAAAATAGTAAATCAGTAAAGTGTAAGCACTCCTAAAAATAACCCATGTTAAATCCCGAATTCAAACAAATTAATGTATGATTTAGATTTTAACAATTTTAATTTAATTAATTCAGTAATATATGAATAAAATCTGACTTTTTTTCTTATAATTTCCTACTTCCTTCTAAAAGATTATTGGAAAGATCTATTCTAAATATATTAATTGGATTCCTTTTTTTTTTTCTATTTTAAACCTTAAGAGTTGAATTTCTATTCTGTTAAAGTTCATCCTATTAAGGTTAGGAAACTATATAGATAGAAAATCCACATTAATAACTAATTTCTAATATCTAAAATTTAATTTATCAAATGTCAAAATATGAATTAATTATTATTATTTTTATTTATTTAGAATCAAATTTCAGAATTTAAATTTACCTAATCAAAGTTAATTCTACAAATCCTAAAATTCATAACCTAATTAAATTACCAATGAACAACTAAGTTAAACAATGTCAAATTAAATTTAAATTTAAATTAGTTAATTGTACATCAATATTCCCAAACTGAAATTGTACTCAATTTATGTTATATATTAAATTATTAAATTTAAACTTTAGTTATTATTAAAATTTACCTTATATTATATATATCATTATTTTAATTAGTATGAATTATTATGGTATATTATTTCTAATTAGTCTTAAATAATAATAAAAATTTTGAAATAATAACTTGACTCAACCTACATATTTATGTCAAATGCATTAATTTAAAATGTAACTTGCATTAAAGAAAAATTGAATTTAATTCCTACATAATTCAAATACTTTAAAATTATTTTGTATTAAATTTAGTAATTTAGAATTCTAATATATATATATATATATATATATATATATATATATATATATATATATATATATATATATATATATATATTACTCTAATCTTATTGAAACTTTTTTTTTCTCCAAATATTTCATGAATAAAAATGTCAACAATAAATAATAATTTTCTAAAAAATTCAATTTAAAAGCAATTAACTATAATGATAAAAAAATTTAATAATGATAATTATAAAAATTTTAGATTAGAGATAGATCACCCACCTTACCAAAATTTTCACGAAGTTTCTTTCTCTCATTTTTATTTTTATTTATTTTTTTCTCAATTTTTTTTCTCACACTTTCTCTTCCTGTGCCTAACCCATGACCCTATTTATAATAAATGGGCCCCACATTACACACATGTTTAAAATGACCAAAATACATATTAAATACACACATTTTAAAAGCACCTACATGCACACTTAAATGTCATTTCTCATAACAAAACTTATTCCCTCATAGACCCACATGTGTGTATGATGTGTAGATCGTGGTACTTAGCAACGTATGTATATGGCAGTGTATACATAGGTGTACACATAAAATCATTGATGTATAATGGTCAATTGATCAAATGGATGGTTGATAAATCAAATGGATGGATGGATTTTGAAGTTTTATAGACAGTGATGGTTTAAACGGTTGTATGCTTTTGATATAAATTAGTGAATGGATGGTCAACTAATCTTATAACTTCGACATTTTATAATAGTTAGGTTGTTAGGTATGATGGACGGTCTAGATTATTGATCACTGTTCCTGATCATGTGCCTTGTACTTTTTAAAATCCACACACCCACATGACTAATGCATGCATGTGTTTCATTTATTTTATATATATAAAAAAAAAAAAAAAAAAATTGTTTATAACTCACATTTTTATTAAAAATGAACTATTGAATGCATTGTAACGCCCCGTACTCTTCCATGCTCGAGTGCCACCAAGTAACCCAATTTAGTATAAGTACAAACCTAGGCTAAATGAACGTTCGCATGCATTCCAGACAAAAATCCGACTATCGAAAGAAATCTCCACTCCAGTGTATCAGAGTTGGTCATCCAGTTCAAAAATTACTGTAAAATTCCATGTAATCAACCCTCGAGATCCTAAATGGTTAATTAAACCAGATTAGGAAAAGAGCTTACCGTTAAATCTTTGAAGATCATTAGGTATCACCCTTTAAACACACAAATCCAATATTTTGGGCCACCTACATATTAAATTAAGTACCCAAGTCCTTTTAGATGGCTCTTAGGACTGTTTGGGCAATGGATTAGTGATTTAAATCAATTCGACCATTGGTTTATAGGACGAACGTTGCAATCGAGCATATATAACCACAAAGATGTGTATTTGCTCGGATGGAGACATACATCATAGTTTGTGGACTGAGTAACTTAAGGATCATTTTGGGGTCGATTAGATCAACATCTGGGGCCAATCTGACCGTTAAACGTTGGGAAAACTCCAAGAATCATGTACCACAGCCCATTTGAATTCCATATCAACTTGTATGTCATGCCCGAACATTTCTTAGGATCCCTAGAACCATTTTAACCGCTAATACTCAAATTCAGGAAGATCCAACCATTAGATTGGCAGAAATCCACTATTGGGACTAGAAGTTTAGGAGTATGGCCCACTTCAGATTTAGGTCAGCTCCATTCTCGAGATCATGGTCTTATATAAGTGAATGAACCAAATGAACGAAGTGGATTTCATCTAAACATCTCCGTGGGCCCCACAGCCATCTCGAGCATGCACTAGAAGAGGTGCACTCGCCGTACACGGGTCCTGGGAGACCGGTCAGCATGGGCTGACCCGTGTTTTTCCAAAAACAGAGAGGTCCTTTCTCTCTTTATTTTTTTACAGCCGACAAACATCGTCCATTTGGGACGCGCCATGGCCCACCATCTCAGATCAGATGGGTGATCTGAATCGTCCGTTTTGTTCAGGGCAGTGAACTGACCAAAACCCAAACTATCTCGCATATTGGGATACATGCACGCGAGCACAATCTCCAGCAAAAACAGGGCCTACAAACACATTCCTTTCAAAAATGGAAATTGTTCTCCCTGCCACGAGGGCAATTCACGTGAGCTGCTCCTACGCCATCTTAACCCTCCGTACGTCCTAAAACAATCCCAGCAGTTTATTATCAGGGCTTTGCAAAGGGGAAAACATAAGACCCAAAAACCAGTTGTTTTCCTTCGTCATGTAAAGCCACCGGTCCATCCTTCTCCAAACTTCGATGAAGCTTGTCTACGAGTTTCTTAGGGTCCAGATGGACCGTCTGAAAGAGGCCGATTGGAGGAGGAAGCCTTCGCTCAAGATCTGTCATTGCAGGTCGGGCATCTTCCTCGTTCAAACAGCAACGAGTGGCGGTCCGAGTTGGGCCGGTTCGTGCCACATTGAGTTCCCAGGAAAGGAAGGAGAAAGAAAAAGGAAAGGGAGAAGGAAAATAGAGAGAAAATGAAAGAAGAAAGGAGAGAAAGAGAATGAGGATGTTATCCTCGTTCTTCTTCCTGTCTGTTATGGCACTAGGTCGTTCTCGGGCCTGGGCTGAGCCTGGCGAATCGGAGCTGAGTCCAGGCTCACTCTAGCTACCATGGTTGGCAAGGAAATAGAGAAGGAAACGGAAGAAGAAAGAAAGAAGAAAGAATCAGAGAGAGAGTGTGTCAGCCAGCTGCGGCAGCAGCTCGAACCGAGCCAAGTCAGCTGGGTCGGGTGGTGAGTATCGGCCCTGGATTAGTCCGATTTTTGTTGGAGTTTTCCAGGTAAATCAGAAAGAGAAGTAGGGGGAGAGATAGGTAGAAAAGAGAAAGAAAAGGAGAGAGAGAGAGAGAGAGAGAGAGAGAGTGGAGGCCGGCTGTGGTTATCGCTGAGTCAACTCGGTTGAAAACCGAGTCTGGCTAGGTCATGTTGACCTTGGGCTGGTCTAGGTATGGTTGGAGATTCCAGCAAAAGAAGAAGAAAAGGAGGAGGAAGAGAGAGAGGAGGAGGAGAGAGAGTGAGTAGGGGTGGTTACGCTTGAGCCGAGTCAACTCAACTTGAACCGAGCCAACGAGGTGAGTCCATGTTTTCCTTCTAGATTGAAATTCTTCCAATTAAAAATTTTCATTGTTGTCATTTCCATTATCATTAGGATCATGTATATTATGAATGAGTAAATTATCTATGTTAATATTAGTATTACATATAAAACAAAGTTCTCATTATTAATTATTAGTATTTTGTTTTTGTCATCGTTAGACGTTATCATTGATATTAGAGCATACCATGAATTCTCGTCATAATGATTGTTAGTATTAAGTATATTCCTTATACTGACGGTTGTTTAGAGATTATTAGTATTACTAGCATTACAATCGAATGTACATCAATTAGCACTCAAATCCCAAATCTAAACCTAGAACTAAATCCAAAGATGAAGCCCTAAACTCTACATTAAAATTCAAAAAAAATAAAAAAAATAAAAATCTAGCCTAGACCTAAACTGTAGGACGAAATCTTAGACCTAGGTAATCTAAACCCTAGGTCAATACCTTAGACATAGATGGCGTGTCGGATGGATCGTGTCGGATTTGGATCTAAGTATAGAATTTCATAATTCAAGGTGGATCATAGTATCTAGTATTATGGCTAGATTCATCATTGATGGTTATGACTATTAGCATTAGAAAATAGTTACAGTGGGATTAGTATGACACTTGTTAATATACTCACTAATATTAGTCCTTATTGTATTATCATTAGTAAATATCCTACTATTATTACTTTTATTATCTAAGAGATTATTAGTCATTATAAAAATATTAGATAATGTCAGTACATTCAGGTATGAACTTATGAACCATCATTATTAATATTGATCAATTAATATTTTTATTATGGATATTGTTTGACCCATTATACAATAATAATAATAGTAATAACAATATTAATAATAATTTAGAATATAAATCCTAAAATCTAAGCATGGGACTAGACTCTAGAATGAAACCCTAATTCTACATCAAGACCCTAAGTAATCTAAACCCGAGGACAATCCTTTGAACACGAATGGTGAAGTTAATCTAATGGTACAATTTCATAACTTATGATAGGATCCAAGTCTAAGAGCGTGCACACTTCCTAATAACATTAGGAGGTGAGTCGACAAATAAGGTGAAGATTTCTTCCCCTTGAGCTTTCCATTTTCCCATTAGCTTAAGCTATAGTCTTTATTTAAATTTATAATTAATATCTCCATTTCATAGTCACATATATTAATTGTTGTAATTGAATTGCTACATTACATGCTTAATGTTTATCCTGCATATTTATTCATGCTTGTAGATTATTTGTGGATTGCTTATGGAACTTAAACCGTTACATCAGTGGGAAATCTCCACCTATAAATGTACACCCATACTTGGAATATAATCCGACTGGTTGTGATTGTAATGGACCTTTGGCTTAGTGGTTATTGAATGGTGGTTTAAAGTAACCATCGATGTGGGCCTACCATCCAGAGTTGTTGTGTCCAATGGTTTTCAAGGATGGTCTTTTATCGCATGGTTTTGATACTTGCCCTATGTGGCTTATTTTGATAATTGCCCTATATGACTTGTTTTGATATCTCCCTATGTGGCTTTGTTTTGGTATTTTTCTTACATGGGTTCGATGTTTTATACTGTGCAACCATGCGATGGTAAGCCCTATATATTGTAATATGATTGTGTCACGCTCCAAACTCGAAAACTGAGCTCACAAAATTTCTGATTGCTGAATCCGGTGCCGACAGCCTCCGTAGTACCCCATTCTTGGCTCCTAGCGTCCATACGCCAGATTCCGATCCTGGGATCCTACAAGGAGGATTTTTTTTTATTAATGTACATTTAACTCGTAATAAGCGTAACCACAAGTATACCCAAATCACAAAGGCGACATCATCATCACATATCTACTAATATAAACTTTGAATACAATGTTGAAAGGGAAATATATATGTTAAAATAAAATCAAAGCTCCAGAAGACAGCCACACGCTCCATGCTCAACGCCGCTGCAACCTAACATCACCTGCACGCATCTATTGTGCATAAGCTTATAGAAAGCTTAGAGGGTAGTGTAAGTGTGTGCACAAGGTAAGTGCCAAGTATTCAATATAACGTCATGTTCATACAATACCGAAAATACTGGTAATCCATAAATCATATAGAGCCAATTATCAGATACCAAGGATGCAATGCAATATATACTTCCTGATGAGTTCACAATTACGTCAGCCGTATCTAGACCATATAAATGCAAAAACACAGTAACCCAAAATGCCATATGCCGCGAATATCATGCAATATGCGATGCGAATGGAATGACCATGCTGGAGTGTGAAGTCGGGATAATAGTACGTAGTATCACAGGCTGTGGGGTCCATCACAAGGGACTTCTATCCAAACCAGTTTCATACCTAAATTTGGATAGTCAGACTCAATGTGGTAAACTCCTGATCTCAGGTTAGTCGCGCACCCCAACCGAAATCCTAGCCACTGCAAAGGTACATGTGATAAATAGTTGTGCACTATCAACCCGAGTGGATAGTGAGTGAATGAATGAATAAATGAGTATGCAACTCCTGCTCAATAAGTCCACATATCAGTAAAGTTCCTCTCTGGGATCATCATCGGGGTTTAGTACACTCCAAATGGCACTGCCGCTCTCCCAACCGCACAGTCCAAGTGAGCGTAAGAAACCTCACTATCCACCTGGCCAATAGTCTGTCAATACCTATTCGACATGTCGATAGCGGAACCATTCACGAGCTGGTCAAACTCAGCCTAGAATGCCCCCTACGCTCGGGCGGGTAAGGCTACACCCCCTCCCAACCGACCACAACACTGTGGGAGACGCGGCCTCCTAGTATTCGGCACTCGGGCGCTCATGTATCCACTCAGTCTCTACGTTGGGGCGTCCTTTAGTACCAAGAGGGTTTAGGGATTTTCACCAAGGGCCATATATGGCAGCCTGATGCTAGAATAAATTTCTGGTGTCCCGTCTGGTCATCCACGACATGCATGTGGAGGCTATGGCCCTGATGTCGCTAGGGCGTACAATAATCACAACACAATGCAAGATGCACGAGTCATACAATCCAGTCATGCATCAAAACTGTGCATACCGTGCGCTCATGTGAGATAACCTCCTCCTATCAAGGAGTCTCATAACAACCTGCCCAATGACATACGCAATGGTCAACCAATCTCATAACAAGCATGCAAATGATGCTTATGGGCATGTATGATGATGTTATGCTGACACATACTCATAATCGGTATTAATAACCGGCATCAATAATCAGCTTCGATAATGTGGACATTTAACCAACACTGCCCCCAAGGGATGACCCACATAGAGCTAAACATATAATGGGCCCACGGCCCCACACAAAGGCCTAATATACAATACAATGGGCCTTACTTAAGGGCCACATATACACAACAGATGGGCCCTGCTCATGGGCCTCAAATACATGACATGTGGGCCCTACACATGGGTCTCGAATACATCAAATGGGTCATGCATCATGGGCCTAATACATATCACAATGGGCCTTGCCCATAGGCCACGAATACATCACATTGGACCTTGCCCATGGGCCTCAAATACATCACAATGGGCCTTGCCCATAGGCCACGAATACATCACATTGGGCCTTACCCTTAGGCCTCAAATACATCACAATGGGCCTCAACTACGGGTCGCATATACATCATATAGGTCTCGACAAATAGGTCTTGGCAATCGAAATCGGCCTCAACCATCGAAATCGGCCTCAACAATCGGAATCGGCCTATATAATCTGCCTTGACAATCGGATCAACATCAATAATCAGCACTGATAATAAGCATCAATAATCGGCACCGACAACCAGTATATATAAACAGGGCGGGGTCCATAGATGGACAACCAATCAACCATAATGTAAAGATCGACTTTCGACCGTGGTTATATCAAATCCAATAGCACGGAGCCATCCACCTATAACGAATGGGGCCCACTTATTTGGGTTAACCCACGAAGAGAATGGGCCTAACAAGGCCTAAGGGAAGGTCTCAATGAGGACATGTAACCGTCATTGCCCATTAATGTGGACATTCAACCAACATTGCTCCCAAGGAGTGGGCCACATAGGGTTAAACATATAGTGGGCCCATGGCCTCACACGAAGGCCTAATACACATCGCAATGGACCTCATACAAGGGCTACATACACATCACTATGGGCTGCATCACATGGTCCTAATACGCGTCACGGTGGGCCGCATCTCATGGGACTAATACACATCATGATGGGCCGTATCGCATGGGCCTCGACTACATCACAATGGGCCACGACATATGGGTCAAAAATACATCTCAATGGGCCGCAACACATGGACCTCATATTCATCAAATGGGCCGCACTATATGGCCCTCATATACATCAAATGGGCCGCACTATATGGGCCAATATACATCAAGTGTGCTGCATCATATGGATCTAGAATACAACTCAATGGGCCAGGCCAAAAAGGGCCACAAACACATAACAGGCGGGCCCTGCACATGGGCCTAATATACGTAACAGGTGGGCTCTGCACATGGGCCTCATCATATCAAGCTGGGTCGTGTTAATGGGCAGCACCAATGGGCCTCATGTACAACAAGTGGGTCGTACCAATGGGCCAAATATATCATTTGGGCCGCATCAACGGGCCTTAACCTATGGGCCACAAATACATCAAGTGGACCGCATTAATGGGTCTCATATAAATCAAATAGGTCACATACTTGGGCTTAATACATATCACAATGGGCCTCAACCCATGGGCCTTGAATACATGATATTAGGCCTCCCAAATACAACAAGTAGGCCGCACTGCTTGGGCCGCACCATTCATCCATTTATAGTGATCATTTTAGAGCAATTGTCCAAGCAATGAATCAGATCAAAAGATCATCTGGACCATACCACAAATAACGATGGTGATAATGATTTCCACAGTTAAAAATTTAGAGGGCCCACCATTGCATTTATTTTCCATCCAGACTGTTCATAAGGTCACAGAGACCGGAACGGGGAGGGAAAAACAAATATTATATTGATTCAAAACTTCTGTAAATTCCAAAAAGGGGTTTTAATGATAGACGTTCAATCCCTTCTATTTACTGCAGTGTGGTCTACCTAATACTAGGATCTGCCTCATTCTTAGTCTCAAGCCTTAAGTCGAGTTGCTGAATGGATGAACGGTTTAAATGCAACACATACAGCAGTGGGCCCCACAGGACTGTTGACGTCATGGGGCCCACTGATGGATGACATGGTTAAAGCACATACATGGTGGTGGGGTCCACGCACGTGGCTATCCACTAATGAATGAATGGTTGGATGGAAAACATCCATCATGGTGAGGTCGTATCTGGCACTGTCCAAATGGATGGTGCAGATGAAAACACATAGATTAAAGTGGGTCCACGAACGTGGCCCAACCACTTAAAATGGATGGACGGCTCTGATTAAAGGCAGCAAGGTGGGTTTCCACGTGGAAGTGGCCCCACCAAAAAATACAGATATACATCTGGTGGGGCCCACCATAATATATTATATTTTATAATGTAATATAATATATTATGTACTTAAATATAATATAATATATTATATATATGAGAGGGAGTGGCTGCCCAGATCCACCGTCCAGATCCATCTAGATGCATGGTGCTGACTCACATGGGTTCCACATGGGAGCGGCCCACCCAGCATATTTAATATAATATAATATATTGTATAATATTATATATTATGTTAAAAAAAGTACATTACACCACCGTCCAGACCCATCTGGACGGTGTAGTTCACACGGGTTAAAGGTGGGTCCCACACTCGTGGCCCACCCAAAGCTTTGAATCTGCTTCATTGTAGTCTCCAGTCTGAGGGCGAGCTCTTGTAACGCCCTGAAAATCGAGGGTCGAGCATAAACTCAACTCCCGAGTTCCAACGCATCACTTATGCAACAAAATGAATGATGATTGAATGTTGTCTGTAATAGAGCATTGAACATGAGTGAGATTAAGCCAAAACAGCATATCATACTCCAGAGACAGTGAAATTGCAAGCGGAAGACTGTGATAGATATATAAAATATAAAAACTATACTAAGTCTCCAGAGTGTGATAAGGTTACCAGGTTAATGAATTACAAGTACAATTCAAATTATACCAAATGTGTAGTGTCATCTAGTCAACATCCTTATAATCTCGTCGATCAAGATACGGCTCGCATGAAGCCGTCAGCACACAACATACACGAACAAGCATCATTGTCGTCATAAAGGTCCCGTTCCGCCGCAAGAGTAGCGTCGCCATCTGCAATCAGACAAAGTTTGGTGGGTGTTCGGAACACCGTCCCGTAACGTAGGAGTGAGTAGCTAACTCAGTGGAATAATAAAGCATAGGTTAACATGTTATCAACTCAGTCAAGCAGTAATGATAAAGCAGTACAATCAAACACTCCTAACTACTCTTATTAATGCAAGTATGAATGCATTCATGATGTATGCCCTCACCGACATACTCCCTCATGCGACACCATCTTACGTTCGTGGCATGCTTGCTTTCCTCACTGCTCCACATCTTTCAGGCACATGCAATGCATGGTGAGCATGATTACCGAGTTGTTATTAGTCTATTTCAAACAGCAGGATTGGGAAACTAAGGTACCTCCCTCGTATCATTCTCAAACATGATCCATTCTAGGGTCGTCAGTCCTAGACAATCTCATACGATGGTGTGTTTCTAGGTCGCTGCAAGGGCTGTCAGGGCTGTTACACGGAATCGTTGCACCACTCCCCCATCACCTTATCAATACAGGCCTAGTTTATACTCTGTTATTACGGGAAGGCTCATCGCCTCACCGCAGATTCAGAGTATGCTCGAGGTCACTACAAAGGGCTGTCAGGGCTGTTACACGGAATCGTTGCACCACTCCCCCATCACCTTATCAATGTAGGCCGACAGCACGAATATAGTGTCTCATACCACTATAATCGGCTCACCAGTCTGGTTGCTCACTGGTCACTACGGGAAGGCACGTGGCCCCAGCGTAGGCCGACAGCTCGACCACGGTGTCCTATACCACCATGCCCGGCTCATGAGTCTTAGCGGATCGAGGTACCATGGTTGACGGGATTCCACTGGTAAGTTTGGTACCCTAGGTTCAAGCAGTGGTGACCAAACATGGTGAACATACATTAGACATATCGGGTTATTTGACGGGCCTGACTAGCTCGAGTGCACAATCAACTGAACGACATGAATTGCATAAGCACTTCGTGTGGCCTAACCACTGTCGCCAACTGAAGTACGACTCGGGTTCGTCAAATACATCTTTCGTAGCGACATGAATCTCAACCACGATCTCAAGTCTGGTACAGATTGTCTGAACTATAGACATAGTCCCAAACTTAATCAATCCTTACTCATAGCATGTGGTGTAAAGCATAATAAATAAAATAATTCAAGCATGTTAACAAGCATGTCATAAAGCATGTTATAAAACATGTTACAAAGCATGTTATAAAGCATATTATAAAGCACTATATAAATAGGAATACAAACACATATATTTCATAAGTAAGTGGTTAAAGTAAACAACCACATGGAGGAAATCATACATGTCTCTAAGGTAGTTGAGAACCCCATCTCAACACCTACCTAAGGCACTAACATCCAAGCACTTACTCTCACAAGCATTTTCACAAACACTTAGAATACACTATTTCAACATACATGGTGTATGTTAGTAAAACATGTATTAGGGCTATCCTTTCGCCAAGCGAGTATTTTATCCATGTATAATGTATTCATACAGCAAAAGATCATGACAAATACATCTCCAAAATTTATACGTATACGGTATTTTCTAGAATACACAATTTCAACATACATAGTGTATATAAGCAAAACATGTATTAGGGCGAGTCCTTTCGCCAAACAAGTAATTTATCCACATATAATATATTTATACAACAAATAATCATGTCAAACACATTTCCAAAAATTTGTACATATACAGTACTTTCTACAAATACCTAGAGTATGTAGAATTCCATATTTTTCATCTTTAATCGAAACGGAAATCAGACAGCACTTTGTACATGTGCAATTACATGCAGATCATGAATCTATCATTATCTGACATTGAAAGCGTTGAAAACCATAACCTATACACCTAAAGTCCGCACCTTTTGTCATAGAATCGTAAAGAATACGATAGGTTTGCTAAGCTTCCGTCTACAGCAGTTTGGCAACCTATAGATCGAAATAGGTTAGCTATTTCATAACCTACAACCTATACAACCCCAAAACAAATTAGGGTTAAGGTTTCTTACCTAGAAACGAAGTCGGAATCGCCGGGAAAGCGATGAGAATGGAGTGGTGGAGCTCGTGGAGCGGCAGGGAAGCATGGCAGGGAGATTCTCCCACATCTCCCACAGTTTCTCTCTCTTTTCTCTCTTCTCTCTCTAGGGTTTCTCTCAAATTCGTATGGCTGTGAGAGAGAGGGTTCTAAGGTCCTTATATAGCCTAAAAACACATCGAAATAGACTCCAGGTCAAAGTATACTTAGGTTATAACCAAAGCGGGTCAGTTTCAACTCAACGGAAGACTTCTGGTGGGCCATCTTGAGCCAAAGGTCGGACTTAAGCTCACCGACACCAGATCTACATTTAGTTAAGTTTTCGTTTCGGTCGAGATTCCAGATCACGCGTGGCGGACCAGTTTCAGTTAAACGGTCAGCGGATCTCGATCGGAGATTCCGAGTACATGGATATATATATGAAATTTCTCCTAATCCGAGGGTGTAATTTGGTCTGATTCTGACGGTCTAGTTGATTAAAATTGATCCGCAAGCGAGAGGTGCCAAATTACTATTTGAGATATTTTATTTTGAATTAATTTCACATTTCTCACACTCTTCACTCCGAGCTCAAGCGAATAGCGTCGGGACACTATCTGAATTTGATTTCTGAGATGGTTGTCAAGCCCAGCAAGGCGGTCCTAATTCCTTAACTTGGTATTATTCGGACTTCCGACGTGCAGTCCAGATCTGATACGGAGTTTCGAGATGCTCCCGGGGCAGCCGGATAATGAGATTGATCCTAGATTTTAGGGTAACTTAGCGTCAATGATTTTACAGGTTTTGGGTCTTACAGATCATATTTAAAGTGATTGGTACTAATTTCACAGGTACTCTAGTTTAACACTAGCTAATTCTCGCCTAATTTCTAAAGGATTTATTCCTGTATGATTTCTGTCTGAGGTAATACTTAGTCCTTTATAGTAATGTTTAACTTAAGTATTGTTCTTCATCACCTAAACTTTAAGATAGTGTTTAATGTGAAAGTACTTAGAAGGATTTAAAGAACGAGGTGGTGAAAGGTGAGATTTGTGAAGGAAATGGGTTCAAAAGCGGTTTTAGACTTTGGGATTTGAGTTTTGACAAGTTAATAAGGTGTTAGGATCAACCCATTGCCTAAGGACGTCTAATCCTAGGTTGGCAAAAATCTGGGATTTTACAGCTCTCCAAAAGAATGGACGGCTTGGATGTAACACATACATCACAGTGGCTATTCAAAGCTCCTGCCCGTCCCAGTTATAAATGGATGGACGGTTGATAAGATCGTACATCCGGTGGGTCCAACGTGGGGTCCACGTAACATTTATTTTCATCCAATCTATTGATAAGGTCATGGAGACCTAAATAAAGGGGAAAAATAACTTTCATATGGATCCAGGACTCCTGTGACCTAAAAAGGGTATCAATGGAAGACGGTCAATCACACTGTTTCCTACCATGTGGGCCACCTGAGTCCCACATGCAGTTGATTTTTGAGGGCACCCCATAAATAAAGGGGACCCATCAAATGGACGGTGTGGATGTTCCACATGCATCACGGTGGGGCCCACAGCTAGGGTCGTGGGTCTCTGCCCGCCCAACGTCTGCGCAGATGCTACTACGTATCTGGTCAGCGGCAGCAGCAGGTGCTGCTGCCTCAGGTATTTTTATTTTTTTATTTTTTTGAATTTTACTAGGTGGGGCCCTCATCCGAAGAATCGAACCCAGCCATTGCATCTCATGACTCAAGACCGACCAAACAAGCCCAATATTGGGCATGTTTCAGTGTGTAGAATCATCAGGTGGGTTTTAACGGTAGAAAACACTATTTCTTATGGTATGGCCCGCTAAATAGTCGGATTGGGTTCATCTTTCTCACGCCTAAAATGATCTGAGGAACTGGATGGACGGTATGGATTGAATTCATACTTCAAGGTGGGGTTTGGATGAGCAGCCCATCCCAAACACCAATTATAAATAATATATATATATATATATATATATATATATATATATATATATATTATTTTTATTTTTATTTTATTAGCTTGTTACTACACACCCCTGCCAGTACACGCACTCCATGTTAGATATACCCTGCTTCACGTCCAGCGTCCAGGGACGCTGGACGGCATGGATAAACACAGCATCATGGTGGGTCCCACGTATGCATGGCCCATGTTTCATCAAGGTGGGTCCCACATGAACGTGGCCCACTTGATGGGTCTGATATTTGTGTTTTTTCATCTTCCATAAGGTAGGGTCCACATGACTTGGACGGTTTGGATAAGACATACATCAAGGTGGGGTCCATCCAAGTGGGCCACACATCATAAAAAAATGGAAAAGAGATAGAGAGGGAGAGAGAGAGAGAGAGAGGAGAGAGAAGCACTCACCTATCCTTCTTCTTCCTCCCTAGCCTTCCAATGCTCCAAAAGTACTCCTTCAACGGTGGAGATGATGATCCAAGGGTGGAGATGGGAGATAGGGTGGTAGGGAGTGGGCCACACATGGCTCTTCTCATGGAGAGCTTAGACGTTTCCTCTCCTTGTGAGTTGCTTGGGAGATTGAGAAATGAGATAGAGAGAGAGAGGAGTGGTGATGGAGTGGAAAGGGATGGGTTCTTTTGACTTTTGTAAGAAAAGAATGGGCTAAGTATGGGTTGCATTGACTTTGGGTAAGGAGAGGTAATGGTGAGTGATGGCTTGTGATGAGATGTACTTGACTTATGATTGATGTGATTGATGGGACATATCGTAGAGATTCTATCAGAATTCGTAAAGCGCGGCGTTTTCCTCGAATTGAACGCGGGCCCACATCTCCTGGCCCGGGCATCGTCTCACTTCGCGAGATGCAGCGTTGGAACCCCGGCGATGGTGCGGTCGTACTGGTACAAGTCTCGGGTCGATCCAACTCTGATATACGGGACACGTCTCAGGATCGTGCGCAAACATCGATAACCGATCGCGGGTCACCAAAATTCGACTGGGAGGACCGCGAAAGCCGATGGAACGGTACGGGCTAGGATACGGGTCTTACAGATTGGCTACTAGTCGACAGGTTTCCATTAAACATCCTATGATGGTAGTCGCATGAGCTGGGGATGGTGGTATAAGACCTATGCCCTAGCTGTCAGCCTACGCTGGTGACGAGCCCCCATAGTGACCATGAGCTTATTTAAAACTGGCTGATTGTAACTGGACTAATAATGGTTTGGCTAATCATGCATACATGGTACGGACCAGCGTCTATTGCTAACGTATGTGATGTACAATAGGCAATCGTTTTACAGCACGTAGTATGCTTTCGCTGATGACTAGCCTTTGTCCGACTGAATGTTTTTCCCAGGTCGATGATTGCATGGGTGACGAGCCCAACTTTCACACGGATGTGCATCTCCCAGGCAATGACTGCATTCACGCATCCATACATCTAATAAGACCTGCATAATGTATTATTTTATATGCTTTATTTTATAACTATGCTTACCTAATGTTGCGGTGTGTAATCCTGAGGGGAATTCACACTGAGTTGGCCACTCATCCATCAAATATATAATCATATAGGTAGCACAGGTGGTTTAATTGATCTTCAGGTTCAGACTGATGAGCAGAGTGCCACTGTTGAAGATGCATGATTGTATTGTCAAGAGCTGCTACGTGGTTTTACAGTTCCAAATTTGTTACAATTTGCTTTGTTTACATGTAATATCATTTCACTTTGTAATTGTAAGTTTGGGACATTTGTTTGTATAAGTCATTATGGGCAACCTTTTGCACATTCTAAATATAAATGAAAATTTATCATTTCGTTTGATTTGTCCATATTACGCTCATCTACTTACTCTGATGAAAGAAAAAAATATATATGTGGACTTTGGCTCTTTATAAGTTAACACTCGAGTTTTTGGAAAACGGGTCATATACTTGGGTCCTAAAAACACGGGGCGTTACATGCATGCTCTTAATATCTATTCATGCTATATACATGTAAACAGGTGAGTTATATCACAAATGGATGGATGGTTGTGATATATTGAAAAATAAGATTTAAGTGGACCATGCAGTACTTCAATGAGCAGAGAGGTAAATGTAAAATTGATTTTATGAATCGGTGACCCAGTTGTGAGATATGGGGCGTCGGATTTACAGTTGAACGTATGGACGCATGGATGGTTTTCTCCTCTTTTAAAATTATAAGTTTACCACTAAATTATGTATATGGCTTGTAGACCTCTAAGACTTATTAAATCATGTTCCAATGTAAGTAGTCCAGTAAAATTGTTCAGAGAAATGTCAGAATCATCACAATAATTTTTGTTTGATTTTTGAGTGGCCCAATTGGCGAATCCAGGTATGATGTTTAATTAGATGATAAAATATAGATAAAATAATTAACCAAACAATTAAGATTCTAATCCAATATACATGTTATTGCATGATTACTTTCATACTTGATATGTGCAAGATGGGTTTTTAGTTGATCATATAGGTGGGTCATTGGATAAACGGCTTAGATGATTAAACTACAATCCTGAAAAATGGATGGATGAATGGGTGACCGCATACCCTATACGACGTATGAACGGTTGGATTTAGTGTATGTTTTACGGTTAGATTTGTGCTACTTAATGAATGAACGGTTGATCTTAGGTGTATGAATAAAGAGAGAGTATGTATACATATATCTACTAAAACCATACAATTATCAATTAACGATACACTCTAAATAAATCAATCACGCATATCACAACTTGCATAGTTTATATACGCATGTATTCATAAATGCATGAATAAATGGAAAGATTACGCATGAATGTTTTAAATGGATGCAAGTGTGCAAGTCTGCATGTGCACCAAAATCTCAGGTCATTACATTCTACCCCCTCTTATAAGAATTTTGTCCTCAAAATTCAACCACACCCAATGTGTGAACAGGAGAGGATACTCCTCCTGATTGACACTGTGTTTAAGTGTCTGTTAAGTTCCATATGTTGTAGGGATTAAGTGGGCGCAAGAGTGTGTAAATCGCTACAGGAAATAGGGTTATTACACGAAATCACCTCGTAAAACAAACATGCATAAATACATCAATTAAACACTATCATGTCCATAAAACCAAGATATAAATAGGGGGGAATATGCAATATTTGGCACTCAACAAGAGGCCTTGCACTTTTTGCAGCCTTACGAGGATACTAACCCGGTACTGGATTGTCTGTTGCTTCCCGGATCACCCCAGGAGTACTTGTTTTGTTTGATCATTAAAGTGGTTTACTACCCTATGCTTTCTGTGGCCTTACGAGGAACTCACTATGCTGACTTAGACTCAATCAAATTCTGCAAGCATCCACGCCTAGGTATGTGCGGGTGACCTTTTTCCAAGCAGTCTTTTGGCTTTAACACTTAGGTTACAATTTATCTTTTTCACTGTTTGGATTATTTCTCTTACCAGTCTTGGCCTATTGTCTTTTCATAGCATTAGCATTTGATACAATGGAGATGACACTGGAGTTCAGTCCAATTGTATTTTGATGCGCATTCGGATCCGATAATGTTCGGGGAAACCGCGAGATATTGAATCTTATTTGATTTTTCACTTACTCTCACCTCGAGATATGGAAGATCTCTTAGTGCCTCGAAAGTTTGATGCTTTATTTTGAAAATATTTTGTGATTTTGATAGTCTTCCCACTCTGCGGAGTGATACTCAGTGGGGTTTTTATTACAAAATGATTTTAAAAAGTGTCCAGCTTATTGGTTGTCTCCACAAGGGATACCTATGGGACTTCACCTAAGCTGGTTTTTGTTGAAAACATGTGAGGGGTTAGTGCGTATGCTGGTTGCAATGGGGATAGTGGATTTCTAGGATTTTGTACTTTATTGCTTGGATTTTGGTTGTCACAATCGGGACTGAGATCTGTTGGGGACGATCTTTTAGGCGAGTCTGATTAGTAGTTATGATCAAAATTCTGATCAGAGATGGTTGATTGGTTTTATCGTCTCACTAGGTAATCAGACCTAATTATTTTTGGGCTAATTCGAATCGTTGGTTGTCATTAACTCTGGCTTTTATGAATGATGCAGATCTATCCGTAGATGGCGGTCATGATTTTGATTTGCGACCAATCAAGTTTGTCGTCCCGTGATCTATGGTCAAGATTTCAATCATGATTGATTGAATACGTCATCCCACTAATTTGTGGTTAAGATTCCAATATATGAATGATAGGATCTGTCATCCCATTGATTCATGGCCAAGATTTCGATATATGATTGATTGAATTCGTCATCCCATTGATTTTGTGGTCAAAATTCCGATCTATGATTGATCAAATCCGTCATCCAACTATTTTGTGGTCAAGATTTCGATCTATGATTGATTGATCGGATCCATCGTCCCACATATTTGTTCGTGACTCTTTGGGAAAATATTTTTTGTGTTTTCTAAATATGATCTTGTCCATCGGATCATGAGTTGAAAGGTCGCGATCGATACTAGTATTTTTGGATTTTAAAAAGGATTCAATCCATCGAATCGTGAGTTGACAGTCGTGATTGATGCTACTATTTTTTTATTTTTGAAAAGGATTCAATTCGTCGAATTGCAAACCGACGGTCGTGATCGATGTTGATTTTTATTGGGAGATCTAATCCATTAGATTGCGAGTTGACGGTCGTGATCGATGCTGGTGTTTTTGAGATTTTGAAAAGGATCTAGTCCATTAGATCATGAGTCGACGATCGCGATCTATGCTAGCTTTTATTTGAAAAGATCCAGTCCATAGGATTGCAAGTTGACGATCATGATCGACACTGGTTTTTATTGGGATCCAGTTCATTAGATTACTAGCCGAAGGTCGCGATCGATGTTGGTGTTTATTAGGATTTTGAAAAGGATCCAGTCCACCGAATCGTGAATCGACAGTTGTGATTCGTTCTAGTTTTTAATTGGGAAGATTTCATCCATCGGATCATGAGTTGACGGTCGTGATTGATGTTAAGTTTTATTGGGAGATCCAGTCCATTGGATCATGAGTTGATGGTCGCGATCGGTACTGGGTTTTTTGAGATTTTGAAAGGGATCCAGTTTATTGGATCATGAATCGATAGTCGCAATCGATGCCGATTTTTATTGGAAAAGATCTAGTCCATCGTATCGCAAGTTGACGATCATGATTGATGCTAGTTTTTATAAGATTTTAACACAGATCCAGTCCATTGAATCGTGAATCGACAGTCGCAATCTATGCTAGCTTTTATTGGAAGATCCAGTCCATCGGATAGCGAGTTGACTGCCGTGATCGATGCTAGTTTTTTTAAGATTATGAAAAGGATCGATTCCATCAAATTGTGAAGCGATGATCACGATTGATGCTAGCTTTTATTGGGAGATTTAGTCCATCAAATCGCGAGTTGATGGTCGCGATTGATGTTGGTTTTTATTGGGAGATCCAGTCCATCGAATTGCAAGTTAATGGTCACGATCGATGTGGTATTTATGAGATTTTAAAATGTATCTAGTACATCGAATCAGGAATCGATGGTGCGATCAATGCTAGTTTTTATTAAAAAAAGATCCAGTCTATCGAATTGCAAGTTGACGACGCGATTAATGCTGGTTTTTTTATTTAAAAAAGGATCCAATCCATTGGATTGCGAATCAATGGTCGTGATTGATGCTGGCTTTTATTGAAAAGATCCAATGCATCGGATCATGAGTTGGCGGTTGCAATCGATGCTGGTATTTTTAAGATCATGAGTTGGCGTTTGCAATCGATGAGTTGGCGGTTGCAATCGATGAGTTGGCGGTTGCAATCGATGCTGGTATTTTTAAGATCCAGTCCATCGGATCTCGAGTTTGACGGTTGATCGATGATAGTTTTTAGTGAGATGTAGTCCATCGGATTGCGATTTGACGATCATGATCGATGTTGTTTTTTTTTTAAAGATTTTGAAAAGGATCCAGTCCATCGGATCACAAACCGACAGTCGTGATCGATGCTGATTTTATTAGGATACAGTCCATCAGATTGTGAGTTAACAGTCTCGATCGATGCTGGTGTTTTTTTTTTTTTGAGATTTTGAAAAATATCCAGTCCATTGGATCGTGAGTCGATGGTTACAATCAATGCTAGTTTTCATTGGGAATGCAAACTAACCTCACCGTGTTTGGCTCTTAGTGTTCTCTTGATTGAGACAGGGATTTTATGGATCATGGTGTGCTAACAGCCTATTTTCGCACATTGGCTTGTGCCAACAAGTGAGATTTCTTTATGGTCGATGAACTTTAGTACCTGTGAGGATAGATAGCACTTTTAGTAAGATGATTGAAGTATTAGATCAGGGGGAGAAACACTTACCTTTTGGGGATTCCGATGAGGATTGAGAGTTTATTGCTTGGTTTTTGGATTTATTGGGTCGTCCATATGTGCTTTTTGTTTAGTACGAAAATGATGGAAAGAATTGTATTTTATTTTTGTAAGGAAAGGAAAGACATACATGCAAATAAAATATATGATGAAATGAAAAGAAAGCTTTTAAAAAAGTTTATTCCTTGTGTTGTTGTGTATGTGTGATTTGTACTTGTTGTACCCATAGATGTAGGAATCAGAACGTTGACTCGACTGGATGTCATAATCACTTTTCTAATTGTTCACCAAGGGTCCCAATCCCTTTAAGGTAGTGCGGAATGGTATCCTCCCCTAAGATTTGGGAAGAGCTTAAAAGAATTCTCGACTCATTCATGTCATCTTTGCATCTATTAAATCTTCGTGTTGCCTTGGATCTTCCATGTACCTACTTTTTTTTTCCTTTTTTAAAAAAAAAAAAAAAAATTATCTTGCCAATATTGCCCGCAATGCCCTTTTAGGTTTTTGTTACGTCTGACTTACCCGTCGTTTTTCCCGTAGTGCCCTTTCAGGTATTTATCACGTCCTGGATATTTGATCTTGCCTTCGCCTCGGCATCTATGTTGTTTTTACCCTTATCTCTCTTTTAGGTTTTCACCAAGTCTGGTGCGTGCCCACTGTTTTTACTTGAAGCACCCTTTTGAATTGTCACTTCACCCATTTTTCTTAGGCATGCTTTCCTTTTTTTTTTTTCTTTTTCTTTGATTTTTGTAGCAATGAATGGATCGGACTTCCATCCTTGCTGGCCAACTGGTAGCTCTTCCTTCCTTGTCTTGAGTCATGATGACAAAGCCATTAACTCAAGCCGAGACCATCCTAAGGGGATGTGAGCAGAGATGGGTTTCTTGGGTCAAATTTTTTCTTTTTCTCATTTTTTCTTTTTTTAACTTTCTTGGATTGTGCGCTTTTATTTTGTCCTCATTTCTTTTTCTATTTTTCTTCTTTTTTTGTTATCTTTAACTGTGCAATCTTATTTTATCCTCGTTTCTTCTTTTCTATTCTTCTCCTTTTTTGTTCTTTGACCTTTCTTATTGACGCATGTATTTAGGGAGTCGAGGGAGTAATTCTCAGGATGACCATCTTTAGTCAATTGACTTCAGCTTTTCTATTGTAAATCTTGAAATGGTAAGATAAGCTTACCCGCTATTGGCGTTGATGGGCTCTGGAAGATCCTTGCCTTAGGTTGGTAAGTCAGAGGGCGCCTTCCAGAAGAACTCTTCTGATCATTGAGCCATCTCAAACGATCTCTAAACTTACCCCTTGAGTCTGACAAATGCAACGATAATTGTTGTAAACCCATTCTGACTTTTCTTTCCTTGACTTCACTCTTCATGAGATTTTGACTTAAACTTGTAGGATTATTTTCGTTTCGTAAGTTAGCTTATAAAGAATTTCACCTATAGTTGTGTGTACAGATGTCTTATTGGCCTAAAGTGCATACGAAAGCAACCCCATGTCTTCTAATTTTCTCAAAGAGCTCATCCATCTTTGGATTCTTGAAGGGCGTCTTATTGTTGATGATAACAATATGTGGGATCCTATAGCGGCTGATGATGTTGTTCTTCACGTGCATCGTCGTGTGAGATGCGGGATGCTAACTTCATTCACTTTTTTGTGAAGTAATTGATCATCATGAGTATGAACTCATTATCGTTAAATGATTTCGGGCCGACTTTTCCGTTGATGTCAATATCCTGTATAAAGGATGTTTAAGACCTTGCCACATCCAATGTGCGTGCTCCTGACACTTGAAGTACTTTCTAACATGGAATGCAAGCATGGTCTTTCACGACTTCTTCTTGATAGGCTTCATTTAAAGATTTGTCGACAAGTTTTTGATCGAATCCAGGGAAATCTTCATAAGATGCAAGATTGAGCAGTCACGACTTCAAGAATTCGATCATTCTCTGCTCATTTTCTAGGGAGAAGGATTCGCAATTCATACTTCCCTAAGAGTTTTGGGAGATCCTAGGTTTACAATTTCAAAATTTTTCTGGATGATAATAGCTTTTGATTTTGAACTTTCTGAGAAGATGTTCACAACCCCAAGTGTAGGGTCATGATATAGTAATAATCTCAGTGAGACCGAGGTTGAATCCACAGGGACTAAACTTGTACGTATTTTGAAAAGAACAAGGACTAGAAGAAGAAGAAGGTCTAAATATGAATTCTAGAATAATTGAAAGTGATTGTGAATAAGCTTAATTAAAACTTGTGAATTTAAAGGTGGGAACTAGGGTGACAAGGATCCACTTATAGCTGTTAAGATGTTACCTTACTTTATTCAAGAGACACAGCTGGAATCAGAGTCCTATCTTATCTAGTCGGAAAAAGAGATGATCAAATCTCTGAACTTTTCATTGATTTAGTCTCAACGGATGAGGATTGTGAAGATTTGGAAGAGATTCCATCACCCTACCATGCCTAAGAGATGATGGTGAACAACAGGATTTACCAATCCCACAATCTCAAATAGGAAAAAAAAAATATTCAAAGTTATTGCAGCGTCATTGTAATTTAAGTCACAACAAACCATAGAAAACTGAAAATTTTCCTTAAAATCAACTAGAAATCAATGAAGTTTAATATAAACGAGAATCAAAGCAAGATAAACATCTCAATCATGCTACAAGCTTCACCTCTTAGCCCTAGCTAAGAGGTTTAGTTAACCATAGACATTACTAAACCAAAAACTCTTAAAGAAAACATGAAAACAACTAAGAAAGAAGAAGAAAAACTCTTGGCGGTGGCTCTCCACCATTTTGCTCCACTCCTTAAACCCTAGATGATACCTAAGAACATCCTAGGGACTCTTATTTATAGTTGTGAAGCTCCATCTTACACACCGACTTGGAATTTCCGTAATCCGATCACGAAACCGCCTCAACTTACGTAGTTGCGTTACACATTGATCGGACCAAAGTTACGTTCAGTTGGACTGAAGTCGAGACCAAGCTCGGACAAGATTCTATTTCATCAGTTACTTGATTTCGGTCGGACCGAGCATGGGTTCGGCGAACCGAACTTAAGTTGTCGATCGGACCGAATTAATCTTCGATCAAACCGAATTAACTCCAAAATTCATCGTTCTTCACTAGAGCTTTTTATGCACTTTCAGTCACACCAAATCCTCAGTCAGACCGAACTGGATTTCGTTCGGACCGAATTAAACTTTGGTCGAACCAAATTAGTTTCTGAATTTCATCTTTGGTTGCTAGACTATTTCGTGCGAATTTGGTTAGACCGAACTGTCTGTTTTTTCTGTTGCGGATTCTGCATTCTTTCAAGTCCTTTCTTTATCCTTTGTACTTAGTTTTCTTGGATCTTTGGCATGTGAATTCTTCATTCTTGGTCTCCTAAGATCCATCTTTTGCCTTGGTGATTCTTGAGCATCAAATCCATGCTTTTAGCATTCTTTTTAATCCAAGCTCTCAGATTCACCTCGCAACACAAACATGTATAAAATAGACCATTAAGTATCATCATGTTCATAAAACCAAGATATAAATAGGGGAGAATATGCAATATTTGACAATCAACATGAGACCCTTTAGTTCGATACTCGATTCATCATCTTCCACGTCATCAACTTTGTACTAACCCTTGAGTTCAAAGTCTAACTCTAAATTAAAATAATATAAGTGGGCTTTATACTCAAGTTCTTTGACTAACAAACTTGGCACTTTATTGCTTGTGATTTTTTAAAAGCATTCTTAATTGATTTTTAGTTTTGAAATTTTGCAAATATTTGATTTTTCGGAGTTTTGAAATATTTTGTGTTTTGGATTTTTAAAAATTTTGATTTTTGGAGGTTTTTACTATGAGGGACCCTGAGCCAGATGATGATGCAAACCAAGGGTTGCCTAATCCGGCTCAGGAAGCCTAGCGCTATTCACATTGGCTTTTATTACCATCTAGGGGCTGCAAACCTGTTACTGCCCTGTACTCTTTCCCTTAGGAGGTAGGGTTGAATGGAGCAATAGATGGGCCCCCATCATTGTGCCCAAACGTTAGGATAAATCTGGGGCTAAGCTCTGAGTCGACGTCGGATGAAATTTCTCTTGGTTCATCCCCGATGGATTGCAACTCATCGGGTTCTTCCAGCTTGGGTAGGACCAGGATTGTGGTCTAGTCAATCGAGAGCAATTCATCCCCCTTGTCCGAGTCCTCTATATCATCAGATAGGATTGATGTGTAGGTGAAAGGATTGCCCTCCTTTTGAAGACCTTGTTTTCTTTTGGTGCACCTATGCTTTAGTTTCTTGCTTGGAGGAGGCTGATATCCTAGTCTTCTCTTGTTCACATTCTTTCGATCCTCAATGACTAGAGTCGAGCCTTAATATTCGAACCATTAGTAGAAGATTTGGTACTCGTCTGGAGGGAAGACGTAGTTTGATCCGATGGGACATGCAAGAGGAATGTAATTCACAGTCTCAAACTCGAGACTATGGTATGGGATGTCCTCATTGGAGCACTATACATCTATGGCTGGGAGGATAGGCTCCTTCTCATTGTTGTGGCTAGATGGTGGGGGCTTTTGCCCCTGGTTGTTGACTGACAGTGTTGGCATGTATGATAGTGCTAGTGTTGTGGGCAAGTAGTGCCACTAATTGACTGATGCTAGGATGGGCAAGTTGTGCCCCTGGATAATTTTTGAAGTGGGGAAGTTTAATTGATCAGTGTTGAGACAAGCAGGGTGTGCCCCTGGTTGATTGCTAGAGTGGGGAGGTTGTCCCCTTAATTAATTGATATTGAGACAAGCAAGGTGTGCCCCTAGTTAATTACTGGAGCGGGGAGGTTGTCCCCTTGATTGATTGATGTTGAGACAGACAGGGTGTGCCCTTGGTTTATTGTTAGAGTGGGGAGGTTGTCCCCTTGATTGATTGATACTGAGACAGACATGTTGTGCTCCTGGTTGATTACTAGAGCGGGGAGGTTGTCCCCTTGATTGATTGAAGCTAAGACAGGTAGGGTGTGCCCCTATTTGATTGTTGAAGCGGGGAGGTTGTCCCCTTGATTGATTGAGGCTAAGACAGGCAAGATGTACCCCTAATTGACTGCTGGATAATGGAGTTTATCCGCTTAATTGACTGATGGTGAGAAGACCAGACTGACTGGAAATACCCCTTGTATATTTAGGGGCATAGAGATTAGACATTTGGGGGAGCCCCTTGCAGGATGAGGGGTTCAAACTTTGAATGAGATTCAATGGTATGGACAAATTGGACTAGATGGAAAGGGGATTATTTCCTAATGGTATCGATGGTATGGGTGCCCGATGTACCGCGACCCACTAGATATTGTGGCAGGGGATTTTGGAGTATGTTGTTCATCGCCCCGTCAGAGGCCTTGAATCAAATTCTTAATTGATCGATCAAGTTTTAGACCATGTGTTTTAAGGTGAAACAATGATCCACTGTATGACCCCTAAATTGCTGGTAAGCACAATTCTCGTTCACATTAAATTTTGGTGGTAAAGGATTTGGTGCGGGCCTAGGTGGCAGTGGGATAAGAAGTTGTCCTTGGACTAGCGCGGTTAACATTTCACTGTAGAGGCGACAAGATCGTCTTCTTCCATTAGATGAGGGATGGGAACACTTTCGTTATCGTTCCCACATTCAATAGGCCTTCCTTTCACTATTGGCTATATCGGGGAGGCCTAATGAAGCCACCAAGGTGAGATCATCCTAGCCCTTATTCTGGCTTCGACTTGTTCCCCGGCGCGGATGAGTTGGGTGAAGTTGGCATATGGATGTGAGACAAGGTATCCAGAGATACTGGGGTTTGCCGAGTGGATGATCATGGCAATTTGCTCCTCGTTGTCGATGGGTTTCTTCATTTTGGAGGCCATGGCTCGCCACCGTCCAACATAAGCTAACAATGACTCATCATCCCTCTGCCTTGAGGAAATAAGATTCGCTCTTCTTGACACTACATTGAGATTGTACTCGAAACGATCGATGAATTCTTGGGAAAGTTGTTCCCAAGTTTTGATTCGATGGTAGTCTAGTGACGTGTACCAGTCTAATGCATCACCATTCAGGGACTTCTAAAACAGATAGGTCAATATTGCTCCACCATTGCATGCCACGACATTAAGCTCTCCACAAAATGCTCTTAGGTGGTCTATAGGACATCTTGTACCATCATATTTTTAAATTTTGGTACCTTAAAGCCTGGAGGTAACTTTGCATCAAGAAAGGGACAGAGATCCCTGAACTTGGTGGATGAGAGATCCACCCCATGCTGCCTCTGTAGTTTTCTCTCCATCTCTTGGAATTGCTCTTGGAGTTGCTCGATTTTGAAGGGACCGGATTGAAGAGGTTTTGCCCCTTTTCAAGCCTACCATATATCCTTCTTATAATAGTTGACATTGTTGACACCTCTATGATTCCTACTTGAAGGAGGCTAGACCTGGTGGTTACTCCCCATTATAGGGAGTTTGTTGAATTGGGACTGAAAAATGAGGATGCAAAGAAATCCTAGTTGCAGGAGATTGCTGAAATTGAGTATAATTCCTATAAGGGAGAGAATTTTGGAATTGACTGGGAGTCTAAGGTGTGGACTGATGGAACCAACTCTCATTCGTGGGAGGATATTGGAAGAAATGCCCCAAGGTAAATGGTTGTGCTGTATGGATGTCTCCATTGGGTGGGTATCAGAAGTCCTGCACGAATCTTGACTGTTGCATTTGTTGTGCTAAGCCAACTTGGATGTTGGATATTAGAACTTGCGCTGGCATGAGCTGGCGAAGCATTTCTTACATGACCTTCGTATTCTTGACCACCTCCTGGATGCAAGAGACCAGCACTGATCCTGCTGGATGCGGTTGTGGGGGAATACCTTCTTGTATATCAAGAACAAAGAAAGGGAGAGCTACTTCTTCGTGGTTGGCCATGGCCGTTTAGGATCTCATTTGGATTATGTTGTGATAAGGGAGATATTATTAGGATGCCTAACTCGCCGAGGCACAATTTTTTACTTTTTTTTAAAAAAATGTATGTTGATGCATATGCAGATGTAAATGCAAATGTGCGAGAACTGATATTCTTCAGGAATTTGTAAGATTTTGTTATTTAAGTCAGGTCGCGACTATAGTTACTAGTTTTTTGCCCAGCAGAGTCGCCATTCTATGGATGTTGGAGGGCAGATTTTCTGAGGGGACGGGAGATCCTCACTCAAGGGCTTTCGTTTGAGGTAAATGGGTGTAATATTTGACCAGAGTCGCATAATTATTACAATTCTACAATCAGTCAGACCCTGTAGAAACGCTTAAGATTGAGAAAATGATGAAATGTAATGTATATGTCAAGCGATGGCAAATTGGCTAAGGTTTCTAGTGGGCAGGATTCGATTATATCGGCAAGCCTTAGAGCATACGCCCGCCAGTTAGATGTGAAAAAATAATGAAATGCAATATAATACTGATGTATGAGGAGTAAGGGGGTTGAGAAGGGAATGAATGTTGCACGATGTTAAGCTTTGTTTGATGAAACTGATTGAAGCTCGAATAGCTAGATGAACGGTAGTGTCGCAAGGCTAGATTGACTGGCTCAAATTTGAACTTAGGTGACTCGGGAGGCTTGGACTCTGCCTAGGCTAGGATAGACCGGGGCTGAGCTCTCTCTATCTCACTCTTACTTTCCTTGGTGGAGGAATGGACCATGATCTACTGGATGTAGTGGGGGACTCCCTCTGAATTCCTGATGCCTTTAGATTGGAGTGAGTGCTTGAAATGAGAAGGGGAGGGGCTATTTATAGCCACCAAACTCGATTTTCTTGTAATTGTTAGTAATCCTAGGGCAAAAGGTGGTTAAAGGACTGAGATTGGAGATTGCCACATGGCATCATCTCATACGTTGGATGAAGTGGTAAAAGTATAATTTTGGATAAGGAGATGGGCATCGGAGTAAATACATTTCAATCACACACTTCGGGCTTGAAAAAGGAGAGTTCCTCATGCTTGAGGGACGTTGTCCCAAAGAAGAGGAGTGCCACGTGGTCAGCGACAACCTGGGTACCACCAGTCCCCACTTGGACTCCTTACTTTGGTAGGCAGCATTTTCCAAGCGTATAGAGGCTCTGCTGTGAATGTTGTTACTTTGAGGTTTCACCCATTTCTCCGATTGGGCTTAGTTTTAAGCTTAACTAGGTGAGTTAACTGGGTTGTGGGTTGGGTGGGCTGACTAGGTGAGTTGACTCATCGAGTTGTCTGAGTGAGTTGACTCGCCGAGCTGACTTAAGGTTCTAGGGTTTTAGGTTCCTAGGGTTTAGGGTTAGGTTGACTGGCTTGAATTGGTAGAGTTTAGAGTTTAGGATTGGGATTCCTAGGGTTTAGGCTTCTAGGGTTAGGGTTTAGGATTGGGGTTTGGTTATCCATACATTAGTTTAAACTCAATCACCTTATTAGCTTTGGGTGGGGTGTTTACACTCACCTATCTTGTATGATTTCAAATTCAATTTTAAACCAATAACTACTAAGTATGGTATTTCCTACAGTGCATAAGGAGAATGATGTACATGACACTTTCAAGTGGGCCATCTCGAAGGTGGTTTATTGACTTTGGTAATACGGAATTGACAGGCATCTATCAATACATATGTTTACTAAAATTTTTGTAACGAATCATTCCCCTTAACTACAAATATGGCAAAAACTATATTATAAATGGATAAAGGGCGAGGGTGTATACACACTCATCGTAAATTGTGACCAATCAAGAGGTCCAATGACCATCTCAATTGTTCATATGCAAATCTACAGTCTCTAGTTCATACTAGCAGATGTAAATCATATACTAAAATTGAGTAACAACGGGTAACAAGCAATTAATACTTCTATCTATCGGATATTCGTGTTTAGATACCAAAATCTTAATAATTTAATAATATAATCAAGGATTGACGGTCGAATTGGAGGATCAAAGACTCATCTTCCCTGATTTGAAAGATCTGTCTATCAGATTTCGTTTTCAACAATTCGTTTAATGATCTGACGGTAATTATTGAGTTAGATGGTTTAAATTAAAATCCAATGGTCATATCGTCTAGATTTAGGACAGATAATCCAAATCAAAGATCCAATAGTTGGTATTAAAAATCAATAGTCAAGTTTATTATTAATGTAAATTAGATAGTCTCCATCCATGATCCAACTTCCAGATCATCACTATTGGGGGAAAAAATGGACAAGTCAATAAGTCGGCTTATGGAATAGACCAACTCTACTGAATTGGCTCAGGCCCATCAAGCGCCGAGCCCAGCGAAGCCTTTATATCCAGAAAGCGTAACCTCCAAGGAGGATGATGTAACTTTAAGGACACTCAAAGTGCCTGTCAACGAGCCCTTTGATAGCCATGTACTACCGACCTAGCCCATAGGTCAGCAATAGGCTGATTATGGATCGACCATGTCTCAACCTACAATTGATTATGGATCAGCTATAAATCGGCCATCAGTTGATTACGGATTGGTTATAGATCGGCCATCAGTCGATTACAGATCGACTATAGATCGGCCATAAGTCGATTATGGATCGACTATAGGTCAGGAGCCACATGACCACAGATCAATGACGCTCTCAATTGACTCACAAATAGCAAGGGCTAATTCGTTGATAAAGTCAAGGCCACCTTGGGTCCTGACCCTAGACCGACCTAGAAGATTCAGATAATCTTCTAACGTCCCAGAAGATCTCGCAAAATCTCTAGGGGATAATACCGGATCCCGACATTCTCGAGAATCCCTCATCTCACGAAAATCTTGAATTACGGCCAAGTAATCCGGGAGCAATCCAACCAAAACAGAATACCGGGTCTCCTATAAATAGTGGTACTTTCCACCACTCAAGGTACGTGCAGAGAAAAACCTTAATATTTGACTGATATTTCTTTCTGGAAGATTTTAATCCCTTCTCAAAGACTTCGATCCTGACTTAGGCATCGGAGAGGCCCCTGTATTAACCAGGTTCTCTTTTGTCCCTCTTTACTACTTCTACAGGTTTAAGAAGTCCCGCATATTAGTTCATCTGAAAAACTGCATCAACAATCACATATGGTCCTTGATAAATAAATAAAAATCTAATGATTTTTGGATTGAAGATTTAACGATTAGATCTTCCTAAAATTACGACAAGTGGCCTTGGTCATTCGTCTATGCTTGGTCTCACCATTGTAAAATAAATAAATAAATAAATAAATTCTCATCCAAAAGTCGCAAGGTATTACATGTTGAAACCCCCCCGGTCAATCACGATGTTTATATGCCATCCAAACCATTCATAAGGTCATTACTACCTGGATGAACTAAAAGCACAAAAATATTAATTTGATCCAAAGCTTTTGTGGCCATAGGAATGTTTCAATTTTAGGCATTCAAACTTCCCTATGTTCTTTCATGCAACTCAATTGTATTTTGGATGTACCTCATTTTAGACTCAATTACTAAAATGGTAGGTAAAACGGATGAAAGGGCTGGATTTCTCAAAAGCAGATTGCGTGGTGTGCCACACACCACCAACCTTGGTGGTGTGTTGACATCAAGTTTTGTTGGTCCCACCATAACGTATGTGTTATGTCCATGCGGTCCATCCATTTTGTGAGTTCAATTTAAAGCATGGACCCAGAAATGAGATAGATCTAATGTTCAAAGTAGACCACACTAAAGAAAGTAGTGGGGATTGAATGCCTACCATTGAAAATTTCTTGGGGGTCATAGAAATTTAGGATCAAACTGATATTTATGTTTTCCCTTCATCCATGTCTTTACTATGTTATGAACAAGTTGGAGGGTAAATAAACATAATGGTGGGCCCTAGAAGGTTTCAACAATGGGCAACATTGT
Source organism: Magnolia officinalis (assembly GCA_021015155.1). Lineage (NCBI taxonomy): Eukaryota > Viridiplantae > Streptophyta > Magnoliopsida > Magnoliales > Magnoliaceae > Magnolia > Magnolia officinalis. Next base: position 42,195,394 of record JAJHSJ010000017.1, read on the forward strand.
TCCCGCTACTTTATGAGGTGTGGTTAACTTGAGTGCTTTGAATCTACCCCATTTTTAGCTCATATCTCAAAATAATATGGTAAAATTGATAAATGGTATGGATACAACACATACATTATGGTGGGTCACAGAACTTGGTGATGACAACACATCATTGAAGGTGGTGGTGTGTGGCACATTACGCTGTCTGCTTCCAGATTTATCACAAACATCACAATGGGCCCCACTTCTTTGGCCTGCAACTCAATGGGACGCGGATTGGCTAGTGACCCTGTAACTAGCCAATGGCTAGTGGTCGGTGCTCCATGGGCCCCACCATGATGTGTGTATTTCATCCATGCCGTCCATCCATTTTTCAAGATCATTTTATGGAATGAGTCCAAAAATTAGGTAGATCTAAATCTCAAGTGGACCACATCATAGGAAACAGTTTTGATTGAATGCCCACCATTAACAACTTCTTGGGGGCCACAAAAATTTTGGATCAACATGATATTTATTTTTTTCCCTTCATCCAGGTCTGTATGACCTGATTAACAGGTTAGATGTCAAATAAACATTATGGTGGGCCATAGGAAGTTTTTAATGCTAGACATTTAATCACTACTATTTTTCAGATTTAGATTGACCTCATTTTTGGGATCAAGCCCCAAAATTATCTGAAAAAATGAATGGACGGGGTTGATAAAACATATACATCATGGTGGGGTTCACATAGCACTGACCATTAGCCACCTGCGTAGCCAAACCGCGTCGGAAGCGGATTGCGAAGTAACTGGCCACTTTTATCTAACTGAGTAAACTCCCTGAAGTTCACCACCATGATTTATATATTTTATCCACTCCCTCCATTCATTTTTCCATATAATATTAGGGCTTGAACCCAAAAATGAAGTATATATAATGTTCAAATGAACCACACCACAGGAAACAGATGAAATGAACTTCTATTGTTGAAAATTTCTTGGGGCCACATAAATTTTGGATCAAGCTTATATTTTTGTTTTCCGTTAATCCATATATTTATGATATCATAAACAGGTTGGATTACAAATAAACATCAACGTGGAGCCTAGCAAGGTTTCAACTTTGGAAATCATTATCCCCACTGTCCCGTGGCATGATCCACTTCATCTTTGGATATGCTTCTATTTTAGGCTCAACCCCTTAAATTAGATGGAAAAAGGGATGGATGGCATGGATAAACTACATGCATTCAAGGTGGGCCTAACTCAATTTACTCAACAAGGTGAGAGCATACAGAGTAACTCACTACGCAATCCGATTTCAAGGCAGTCCCGTCAGTTTAAACTCTACAAGTACGCGACTTGCCTGTTCCCCAGCCACGGAAAATCCCCAAAGCCCGCAGAGATACCCGTGACAAATCCAGCTACGTGGCAACCGTAGAGAACAATAGAACAGGAGTCCTAAAAAACAGGCAGATCCAATACTCAGGTGGGCCACGCTACAAGAAACAGTTAAAATGGAAACATCCACTGCAGGAACCTTCTTGAGCCGACCATTATGTTTATATGTCATCCAAACTATTCACGTCGTTATTTCACTCATATAAACTTCAGGTACAAATATCATCCTATTCTTCTGCGGGCCCATGAAGTTTCCAATGGCAGACATTCAATCACTGCAACTGTGGTGTGTGCCACCAAAGTTTTGGATCTACCTGATATTTGGACTCCCGTGCAGTTGTGGTCTTGCAAAACTGATGGACAGAGTGGATTTATTACAGAAATCTAGGTGGCCTCACATAGCTTCCGAGCACACTAATTTCCTTGTGGCTGGGATCACATGCAAGTCACGTAGGTTGTACTACACACACCCACAGGACCTAACTAGAGATGGACGGTCCTGTTAGGGGCTCTCTGGCGCCACCTATATATTTTATCTTCGTCATCCATCCATTTTGACATCATTTTAGTGCATTATAAAAAAAATAAAAAAAATAATTAAAAAAAACATATCAAAGGCTCAAGTGGACCACACCATAGAATCATTGAGGATTGAATTCCTACCATCAAGTCCACCATGATGTTTATTTGCCATCTAACCTGTTCATGAGGTCATAGGTTTGGATGGAGTGAAAACTAGAGCTGTACATGAACCAAGTTAGCTCGGTTAACTTGGTCGACTCGACTCAACTTGAAAAAGCTCGATTTGACTTGATTTGAAACTGAGTTCAAGCCGAGTCAAGCTAATTTTTAAAGCTCGAAAAAATTTGGATTTGAGTTCGAGCTTGTCCGAGCTCGAATCAACTTGGATCAAACGCCAACTTGAATCAAACTTGGATTAAATTAGTTCGGTGACTCTGTTATTTTGATATTGACATTGTTAACCAAGTGTTGTTTGATGAAATGACTAAATGAAGTGTTGTTTTGGGTGCATACATTCTTCGCGGGATTGACTAGTGGCGAGGAAGGTATGAATACGAAACAAATCACTATAAAAAAAACTTTATATGATAAAACTATCTTTTAATTTTGATTTTGATGTTGCCTATTGAATGTTTAATGAAATACCTGTAAACAATTACTGCTATTTTGCATACGGTGAGAAATTGATTGTGTACTCCATGTGTTTGAGAAAATGCCGAACGGGCTCGAACTTAGCTTGAATTGGCCTGAGTTGCTGATCCAACCAAGTCGAGTTGGCCAATCAACCTTGAGGACCGAACCGCGTTCAAGCTGGGGTCAGCTACTGGCTAAGCCGAGTCGAGCCATGCCAAGCTCAACTCAGCTGGACTTGTGTTCAGATCTAGTGAAAACATAAATATCAACTTAATCCAAAACTTCCATGCCCCTAAGAAACTTTCAACGGTAGGTTTTTTGTCTCCACTGCTTTGAATGGTGTGGGTCTATTTGAACCTTCGATCTAACTCCTTTTTGGGCTCTTACCCATAAATAACTTTTCAAAATGGATGGATGGCGTGGATAAACTTCCAATCTACCTCCTTTTCAGCATCTGTTTACTATTGTCAAGAGAATCGCAAATCCGGAGGATGATCATATGCGACCCTGAATCTGCGAGGTGGGTGCAACTCTGATCCTAGGCCCACCTCGATATTCAGTTATATATCCTGTTTTCCATATTATTTTATGAATGGTCCCGAAAATGAAGCAGATACAAATCTTAGATAGACCACACCACCGAAACAATGGTCATTTAACACCCCCATTAAAACCTTCATAAGGTCCACCGTAATGTTTATTTGTCATCCAATTTGTTGACATGGTCAACAAAGTTCCAAAATTTAAGCTTTTAATGGTGGTAATTCAATCCATACTGTGTGGTCCATCGGAGATCTGTATCGGCCTCGTTTTTGGGACGATATGCTGAAATAAGTTGGAAAGCGGATGGACGGCGTGGATATACAATGCATATCGAGGTGGGCCTACTGTCAGGGATGCACCCACGTGGTTAGATCCAGGGTCGCAGCTAATCAGCGTTCCACAATTCCAGCCTAAAGCGGATTACGGGGAGCGGATTAGGTGAGACCCCGGATCCACCGAGTTGGGTGGGACCCTGTGCCTCACAGTGATGTATGTGCCTTAAATCTACACTTTCCATCCGTTTTGAAATCTCACTTTAGGGCATGATCGAAAAATGAAATAAATACGAATCTTACGTGGACCATACCAGATGAAACAGTAGTGATTGAATCCCCACCGTTAAAAACTTCATGGGCCACGGAATATTTATTTGCCATCCAACTTGTAGATAAAGTCAAAAATATCTGGACGAAGAGACTACACAAATATCAGCTTATCCTAAACTTTTGTGGCCCAAGAGAGGTTTTTAATGGTCGATCACCACTGTTTCACGTATTATGGTCCACTTAAGATTTGGATCAGCTTCATTTTTTGGATCGTGAACTAAAATGAGCTTTCAATACGGATGGACGGCGTGGATGTAGTCACATACATCACAGTAGGCCCCACAGTCAGGGATCCCACCCACCTCACCTACTCCGCTCCCCGGATTGCGATCCGCGTCAACCCATTCCAACGAATCACAACGGTTACTAACCTTTCAAATCGAACGGTCAATATCTATTCCCGAAAGAAATTTCAAAAAGCACAGAAATTTCATTCTCCCGCCATCCTCCCTCCCTACAAATACAACCCACATTCCCCTCTTTTCATCTCATACAAACAACATAAGCTCTCCAACCTTCCATTCATTTCTTCCAACTCCTATTTTACCCTTTTGCGTAGATAAGAGATCAATGGCTCGCACAAAGCAGACGGCCAGGAAATCAACGGGAGGGAAGGCTCCACGTAAGCAGCTGGCGACCAAGGCGGCAAGGAAATCGGCCCCAGCTACAGGAGGCGTGAAGAAACCGCACCGTTTCAGGCCAGGGACTGTGGCTTTGAGAGAGATCCGAAAGTATCAGAAGAGCACGGAGCTTCTGATAAGGAAGTTGCCGTTCCAGAGGCTCGTCCGTGAGATAGCTCAGGACTTCAAGACAGATCTGAGGTTTCAGAGCAGTGCTGTCGCTGCTCTCCAGGAGGCCGCCGAGTCCTATTTGGTGGGTCTCTTTGAGGACACCAATCTCTGCGCAATCCATGCCAAGAGGGTCACCATCATGCCCAAGGACATGCAGCTCGCCCGTAGGATCCGTGGAGAAAGGGCTTAGATGATCAACAGTCATGATGTGGTTGTTGTTGCCTTGTTCTATTTGTTTCTGTCATTTTGAATGTGGCTGGAGATATCTATCTTCTTCTTCTTCTTCTTCTTCTTTTTTTTTTTTTTTAATTATAAATATGTGCACTGTAATCGAAAATCTTCAACATTTGGATATTTCTCTTTCCCTCTATTTCTTAGTTCTTTATTTTCATTTTTTTTTTCTTTTCATTTTAATGTAAGTATGTGATGTGCCCTTGATATGGGGTGACAGTATAGGGCTGAAAGTTGGGCAAGTTGGGTCGGGTTGGTACCCAACCCTAACCCAACCCAAGGTTCTTATACCTCAACCCTAATCCAATCAACCCAACCCAAGTGGGCTTGTTTGGGAGGATATATGTTAATAATTTTGTCATTACATTAGTCTATAATATTTAAATACATGTCTTATTTTTTGTACTTATAATTTTATTAATTATATATGTTAGAATTTTATTTTTCTAAACAAATAAGCTAAAATATAAGATTTTTCCTTTAAAATTCATTTTGTGTAGCATGCAATTTATTTGGGAGAGAAATTCGAAGTATCTTATTAGTTGGAGTCATTGGAAATGATGTGGACTAATGAGACTTGATGGCAGTGAAATTTCTTGTGCCTTCAACGTAAATGATCTACAATATTTTATAATTTATAAGTAACTTCTATTAATTGGGTTTGGGTTGGGTCAAGCAACCTAAGACCTCAACTTGAGCCCAACCCAAGTTTTATTGGGTTGGTGTTTGTATAGCTTAAGCTTGAGATTGAACCTGATACATCCTGCTTGAGCCCAACCCAATGTTGAGTAGGTCATGGGTTGGTTGGCTTGAACCTGCCTGATTTTCAGCCCTGACAGTCACATATCACAGCAACCAACTCATGGTAACTCGCTTCACCAAATGGTTGATTGACTTTCCATCTATTTCCCCACAACATGAACGTGACTATGAGGAAAAAAGGATATAGTATTCGTATTGTTCCTGTCCCTTTAGATTGAAGTGTTAAGATCTTTTTAGAGTATCTTTGTTGATTTAGAGCACACATCAGATCAATGTGTTCCTGTCCCTTTAGATTGAAGTGTTAAGATCTTTTTAGAGTATCTTTGTTGATTTAGAGCACACATCAGATCAATGGTTTGTAATACTGAGCTGTCTGTCTCGCGCACAACAACTGAGCTGTGAGTAAATTGGACATAATATGATAATCTGATGCTAGAGTTTATACGTCCAGACAGTAGTTACTCTCTTGTTATTATCAGGTATGTTCAATAAAGATTTGTTTGAATGCTTGTAAAGTGTTAAACTGTAAATGCTTTATACTTGAAAAGAGTTTCAAGTTAGGTGAGCTTGCTAAATTAAAGGGGTTTTGACCCTCTACTAGGTTGTAGGTACTGTCAAAATACATGAAAGGAAGGGAGGTTTAAAATATTTTGAGGGTAGCATGTTATAAGTTTTAAAAAGTTTTTTGGATCAAATTGCCTGTCTTTAGATGAATAGTTGTATAGATTTTGATTGAAGAAAGGGAAGTGAAAATGATGACTTGAGGCACAATTATAATAGATAAATATAAATGGTGAAATATTAAAGTGATGGGCATGGTGTCTATGTGGGACACATTTTGGCTGGGCACATTTTAGGGAGAATATATAAAAAAAGAGGTTAAGGATGAAAGGATTGAACTAGATATACACATGTTGATCAGCATATGTATGTTTGGCAAAGTTATGAAAGTTGTAACATGATCACTATAAAATCAACAATGAAGTCAGTTTGTTACTCATTAGAAATCACCCATGAAGCAGTGGTGGTTACACTATGCCCGGGGAAGAAGATAGCTAACCTTTCATGAAAGTAGGGTTTTATAATAATGCAACAGATAGGGTTTTGTAACAATGCAAGAGAAGGCCCTAAAAAATTAATGGGATAAGGAATTCTCTCATGATGAAGAAAATCAAGGGGACGGAAGTATTGAAAGTTATTAAGTGTTATTATTGATGCAAAAATTTGGTTGTCCTTTTTAGACTACTTGGAACCTACAAGATAAGACAAAGATGGAGACCTCGATTGCTGTAGGGGACTCTTCGATGCTAAAGTCAAACAGGCAATCTAAGTTTGGTAGAACGTATGGTTTTTGGGTATAAGATTGTGTACCTTTCACTATTAGGGATGCTCTTATTTATAGGTGGGAGAAGGCGGTGGTGTAGGAGGTAGTCTCCCTGTTTAGCAGAGACTATTGTATGGGGATTCGGATTCCGTTCATGTCGTGAGGATCTCTCGAGATCTTCGATTGAGATCTTGGGCATATTCGTGTAGCGATCATCTTCCTAAATCCTCGATTGAGATTTCAGGTGGATATTGTTGGGACCAGGTCGGAATTAGTAGAAGAGAGGTCGTGTCGACCTACGTGGTTGAAAATTGGGGTTGAGTTCTTTTTCTTAGTAGGGTACAAATGGGATATGGGGGATTACCATCCTCTTCATCTTGTTATACGATAGAGGTCGTACTCCTGGCCTCTTTCCTAAGAGATGTTCCGAGCACCAGCTTGGAAATGTATGGGTTTGTGGAAGGGCTCGACATCTGGAGGGGCTTAGTGTCGGTCGGAGATAGAGAAATTCTTTCTACTGATGGTCGACTTTAGGATCATTACGTGAAATGTGATAAAGTGTTCTTCATCGATTATGATTAGCGTTGGCCAAGCTTCTCGCATTGTCCATGTATGTCCGAGCTGTATTTTCCTTAGTGGCTTGGGTAGTCCATTATTACCCATAACAGTAAGCCTCCTAATTTCGAGGTCTTGTAGCGAGATCGGAAAGTGGGTCATTTTTAGTGAGGTCAGTCATTTTTTCACGTGGGGAAGTCGGGCATGCTTGTCATTAATGTAGAGTAAGGCGGCGTGCATGGGAATCGGGGTGTATCTGCAATCATGATACATCACGCTCGAGATAACATGCGCCGTTCGAGGTCGTGTGCGCTAGGGGCATGTATTTTCGGCCCTAGGCTTATAGGGTGCCACTGCGTGGCGTCTTCTAGAGAGTTGGGCCATCCAGTGAGTAGGAGGGCTCCACGTGTTCGAGCGGGGGCGTCAAGGAGCTGTTTGGCTGCCACATTAAGTGCGGGCATTGAATGCTCATACGGTTGTGTCTTCTATAAAAGGGGAGAACCCTAATCGTGCAAGGGTTATTTGCCTTGCTGCTTCTCTCTGAATAAACGATTTCTAGGTGATTTCTAGCGATTCCAGAAGCTTTTTGCTCCGGGGAGCTCTGCCTTGTCTTCCTCTCCTCCTCCCTTTTAGTTTCTTTTTCTCTCGAATTTCGGCTTCCGGCGGTCTTTCCACCTAAGGGGTATGTCAGGATCGTCAGATTAGTTGGGGGGTTGCCCCGGCGTGATGGTGGGACAAATGATCTCCACCCTATGTTAAACCCACCATCACTACTGTTGATGATGAGTGACTAGGAGTTCCAAGTGTCTCATGGGTCGCGGACGGCTGCCCGGTCCTCGAATGAGCGGCTAGAGGACGCGGAGGATGTTGTTCTGGCTATGGAGGAGGCCAGTGGGTCCTCGTCAGAGGTAGAAGAAAAAGAGGCTGATCAAATTATTGCTAACGGAAGCCGACTTGGTACGGATTAGGTTAGGGTAGCACATCCAGACTCCATGGTACTCCGAGCTCCTGTACTTAATGAGCTTCCAAGTGAGCCCCAACTGGAGAAGTGGCCATATTCCTAGTCGCCCTTCAATGCGGTCTGAGGCTTCCTCTACAATGCATAGTGAGGAAAGTCTTGTCGCGTTCGGGGTTAGCTCTCAGGAAAATAATTCCAAATGCCTGGATGATGTTGGTGGGGTCATTCATTCTCTGGTCCTAGCTCGACTAGCCCGAGATGATCGTGAATGAGTTTCTCCACCTATACCAGGTGAAATCCAATCACTTCCAAGAGGGTTGGTATTATTTTTTTGCCTGACGGAAGACCGACAAAACAATAATTACGGATGCAGCAACTTCAAAAAAGGGTTGGAAGAGTAAATGGTTTTGGGTGTTGGGAAACTAGGAGGCTTCAACGGGTATTAAGCCGCGTTCTCGAGTTTCGACCTGCTTCGCCAAACTAGGTCGGTATATTCGAACTACTTTTTCCTTAATTTATCTTGCTTTACTTGTCTCTGATCGTGATCGTTCTTGGCAGTTATGCCTAAGTACCCTGTCAGAGTGGGAGAGGAGGAGTTTGCTTGGATAATTGCAGCGGGGTTGGTAGACACTGAGCTGAGATCTTGAAGGTGGCTGATCACGCCCGAGCTGTTTCTCAAGTCAGGTCTTGCTTTATCTATAACATGTATATCCTTAGAAAATAGTCGAAGAATTATTTCGTTCTTATGCGTTTATTGATCACTTCTTTTCATCATGTAGGAATGCCTGACCAGAGAAGCTCGAAGCGCAAGGCCCCTTTCATTGCCGAGGTGGCCCAGAAGAAGCAAAGGCCAGTCCAGAAGAAGAAGGGGACTACTACCTCGTTGTCCTCCGCTAGTCGGGAAGGCACGGACGTCATCCCCACCACTGCTCTTGCAACTACCCCTTCGGATCCCCCAATGGTCTTGGAGGTGGTCGGGGTCGCTGCGGGGTGACTCAAAGTTGAAACGCTTGATATAATCTTTCAGAAATTCTTCCTCTTTTTGAAATATATTATTCAGGTGCGCAGGTGGCTTCAGCTTTTTCTTCCCGCCAATGAAATTGGTGAGGAAGGCATCACTGAGCTCCGTGAAAGAGCTAATGGGCTTTGATTTCAACTGCTTGAACTAAAGTCGAGCTACATCGGCTAAAGTGAGGGAGAAGGCTCGGCACATCACAGCGTCCAAGGCATCGTGTAGTTCCATATATGTTCGGAAGGATTCAATGTGCTCGGTTGGATCGGTTTTGCCGGTGAAGGGCATAATCTGCGGAAGGCGGAATCGTTCCGATAACCGAGCTTGCATTATCTCATCTATGAATGGAGACGATTTTGCCTCGGGCCTCGTCTGATGTATATCACGACCCTGTTTCATATTGCAATCTCTTCCCGCACTTCTCTCCTGAAGTCCTGAAGGTCGTCTTTCTAAGGTTTGTCACTATCTGCCGTACCTTCAACCGGAGGCCTGCTGCGCCTCCTCCGATCTATTTCATGTCGTAGATCGAAAGCTGGCAGCAGGGCGGTCACGGAATGAGCGGGCGGAGGCTCGGGCGGAGGCTCGGCCGGACCCTGGTGCTGACTCAGCTGAGGGACAGATTGCGGAGCAGCAGGCTGAGGGTCGGTAAATTTTTGCGGAGCATTCGCTCGACCACTATTATATTGGGGCAGAACTTGTTGGTGATGGATCTGCTCCGGCATCTGCTTCATATAGTTCAGATCGGTCCTGAGCTCTTGGACTTCCCTATCTAGCTGACCATTTCCTCTGTTCCGTTGATTTTTCCTGGTTGAAACGGAGGATGCTGGACGAGGGGTAGGATCTTATTGATTGTCGGGTTGGTTCTGAGCTCCCTGGGCCCAGTTCGTACCCGACGGACCTTCAAGTGTTAGTGGTCCAATAACGACCGCAGCAGGCTCGTGTTGAGCAGTTTTTTTGGTCCTTGCTATTAGAACTCATTTGAAGCTACTGGATAGAGCCTGGAAAACGGCTTTTCGTATCGGTTCCCACAGACGGCATCAATCTATTGATGCAAAAAACTAGTGGACCTTCCGTCGATCTTCCACCTGCACAAGGATGAAACAACGGTGACACTGGCTAGAGCCGGGGACCCCTCCGATGCTTACGTCAGTGATACGAATGCGTAATAAGATTTTTGAGAAGGGTTTTCTATGTACCTCTTTAGCTTGGAGTTCTCTGTATTTATAGGAATGGGAGGGTCCCGTCGTGCAAGGATTCTCTTCCTGATATCTTGGAGATATGATCTCAATCTATTTTCGGTCTTCGTCCGATCCCGAAATCTTCGGGATCGGGGATCCTTTTACGAGATTTTCGGGACAACGTTTTTATTCACGCCGTCTTTTCCTTGCTCGGCCCAGTCCTGACCGACTTTAATAATAAGTTAGTTTGGGCTGACTTTATGGATCGGGTTGCTCGCCAGCTGTCGGACGAGACGGATCTGATCCGTAATCGACATCGTCTCTTACTCCGATAGCCGAACTTATAACCGACCTAATTGGGTCGGTTTTATGGTCGGTCAGGTGGCGTCTAAGCTTCAGGCCTTAGTCAGCCTTTTTAGATGTTATTGCCTCGTCATCCGAGTCAACTTCATGCATCTTATTTACTTTTCCTTTGGCTCGTGACTTTGTAACTCTTGGCTGGGGTTTATCCCTCGCAGCCTGAGTTATGTCTTTCTTTTAGGCTCCTGATTCTTTTGCCTCGATCGGGCTTGTTGCCTCGGATGTTCCGGGCTATGCCAGTAGAGTTGGTCTATTCCATAACCAGGTCCCGAACTTGTGATATTTCTCCCCAACAGTACTAAATATATATATTTTTTTATTATCTTTAATATACTGTGTATTTCCGTTACTATAACACGCTTTTTCTTCAACTAGTTTTCCCAATAATGGCCAGAATCAATAATATGCAAGAATATGAAGATGGGGTCGACGGAAGGCCAGAAACAAATAACACAGTGAAAACTAGTTTTACAAATAACGGCCAGAAACAAATAACACGCTTTTTCTTCAACAAGTTTTCCCAATAACGACCACAACACAGGAACAACGGTAATTGTATGTGTACAAGTGAAAACTTCTCGAGTACACGGAAGGCTCGGATCAACCTGCTATTTGTGTTTTCCCTTCGTCAAGGTCTGTGTGACCAGGTTGGATTGCATATGACCCTTGTGGGAGCTTAAGATAGTTTCAACTGTAGGCGTTCGATCCCTACTACTTTCTGTAGTGTGGTCCACTTTTGCTCTGCATCTGCCTTGTTTCCGGGCTCAAGCCCTAGACGGATCTAGAAAAATGGATGGACGGTGTGGATCTGACACATCCACTGTGGTGGGCCCCACATAATGTCTAAGACTTAACGTAATTCAAGTCGGTTACAGAAATTCCGTACATATATTCCCGTACATATGTATGTCTTACTTTATTTTTTTATCTTCCAACTGACGTAAGCTTACGTAAGCTTCCGTGACTCTCGTAGATATCCGCACTCCATAATTACGAGGGACGCGGATTGCGTCCTACCCCCGCCCGGACGGTGGAGCCCACCGTGATGTAACTGTTTTATCCCGCCGTCCAACCATTTTTTCAGAAAATTTTAATATGTGATCCAAAAAATGAGAAAGGTCCACCGCTTGAGTGGACCACACCAAAGGAACCTGCACAGATATGACACCCACCGTTGAAACCTTTCTAAGGGCCCACGTGATGTTTTTTTACCATAAAACCTATTCATAAGGTCACGTAGACGTGGATGAAGTAAAAACACAAATATCAGCTTGATCCGAAACTTCTCTGGCTCCCAAGAAGCTTTTAATGGTGGACGTTCAATCCTCACTTTGTGGTCTACTCAAGCGTTGGACCTATCTCATTTTTTGGTTCACATATTAGAATTTTCTGAAAAAATGGTTGGACGGCAGGATGAAACAGTTACATCACGGTGGGCTCCACAGAGCCCTGCCCGGACGGATTACCGTCCGGGCGGGGGTATGACGCAATCCGCGTCCAATTACGAGACTTTGAGATTATTTATTTATTTCCTTTTCTTACGCGCTCTCATCCACACGCTCGAACCGTGATGAATCTCCCAACCTACCACCGGCGCATGGATTGCCGAGTACTGGACAGCACTGTTTGAGACCACCATAGTATATACGTTTTATTTGTTCTGTTCATCTATTTTTCAATATCACCCCAGGGCATTTGCTCAAAAATTGAATTAGATCCAAATGTCAAGTGGACCACCCCACAAGAAAATAGTAATCATTGAACATCCATCATCAAAACTTTCTTAGGCCCAGGTCGCACAGATTTTTTTGGACAAACACAACTATCAGCTTCATCCGAAACTTTTGTAGGCCCCCAAAAAGTTTCTAATAGTGTGCGTTCAATCACCACTTATATGGTGTGTTCCATAAGAAATTTAGATTTGCCTAATTTATGTGCTAATGCCATGATATGATCTGAAAAAAAATAATAATAATAATAAAATCAGGGCGTTTACATTAAGAGAGGGCCCACATAAAACTGTCCAGTAGTAGCTATTGACAGCGTCAGCAGGGAATCCGCCACCCAACCACCGAGCCGTTAGTTATGAGTGGGGATCCCAAGAGACTTCGAAATTCAAGTGCATTGAAGCCGGGCAATTAAAACAAAGACAAATCCTTGTGGACTCAGTTATTTTATACTTGATGGAGAAAGTCTTAGAAGCAACTAGATGCATGGGTCCCACCATAACCTGTGTATGACATCCGACCAGTAAAGCAGCGTGGCCTCACCATGAACATGGGATACTCCAAAAATAGGCCAATTCAACTATACGGTGGGCCACCATGGATTTATAGATTTTTGGGCGGTTCTAGATTGCTTTCTATTTTGTTGAGCACCTGATGATTGGCATGGCCTGATTTCAGGGCATCTCATTTTTCATGATTGGGTGACCTCGTTTGATGGTTTGGATGCCATCTCATTTTCAGATCAGGGACCCACGGGTTGACCAGACCCCGTTGCCTTATATATAGGAGTCGGATTCGGCAGTGAGCCCTCCAGAACCGAGGTCATTGGTGCTGTGGGCCCATCATGATGTAAGTGTTTCATCCGTGCCGTCCATCCATTTTTTCAGCTCCTTTCAAGGCATTAACCTAAAAACGAGGCTGATCCAAATTTCAAGTGGACCACACTAACGGAAAAAATGTAGTGGTGATTGAATGCCCACCATCAAAAGCTACATAGGGTCCACCGTAATGTTTATTTGCCATCCAACCTGTTGACATGGTCACACAGGCCTGAATAAAGGGAAAACAAAAATAGCAGCTTGATCGAAAACTTCCATGGCCACCAAGAAGTTTTTAGTAGTGGGAATTCAAACTCTACTATATGGTCCACCTGATATTTGGATCTGGCTCGTTTTTGGGAGTATGTCCTAGAATGAGCTGGAAAAAAAAGGATATACGACATGGATATACAACAAATAGATCGAGGTTGGCCCCATGGTCAAGGCCTGGAATTGGGTGGTATTAGAGTGAATTGCATGGATTTCAAGGTATTGATAGCTATATCTGTGGATTGGGCGCTCGTTTTCGGACATGAGCTTTAAAATGACACAGATCTATCTAAAAGTGAACCAAAACAACCATGATTGATCATTAAAAGTTTTTTACGGACAATGAAAGTTTAGAATAAGAGTATATTTATACTTTTACCTTCTTTCATGTTTGTACAACGTTATCAATAGGTTCGAGGGTAAATATATGTTACAGTGGGCTGTAGGAATTTTTAATGGTGGATCGTTCCATGATTAGCGTTTCCTATAGCATGGTCAAACTAAGAATTGGATCTGCTTCATTTTGGCCTCGCGTATTGAAATGATCTGGAAAAAAAATAAATAAATAAAAATTGACCGGCATAGATATAAGATACATACATCAAGGTGGGCTGCACGGCAGTTGTACATCTTCCGTGAGTCGGGACTGTACCTAATCTAACGCCGATTAGCTACTCAAACGACGTCATCAAGTTATGTAGCCTTATTACGATGCATGTGTTTATCAACACAGTTCATCCATTTGGATAGATTATTTTAAAGTATCAGTCAAAGAATAACCCCACGTCAGAAAACAGCATTGGATAGATTATTTTAGATCCGAGTCAAAGAATAACCCCACGTCAGAAAACAGCGGGGACAGTGATGTACGTAGACCATTGAAACCTTCCTATGCCGACCGTAATGGTTATGTTGTATAAAACAAAAAGATCAACTCGATGAAAACTTCTGTAGCCTTATTAAGTTTTCAATAGTAGGTGTTGGACCCCTGTATTATTATTATTATTATTATGGTGAGATCACCTGAGCTTTTGAATCTGAGTCAATTTTTTTTTTTTTGTCTCCTGCTTTAAAATAATCTCTCAAAATGGATGGACCGTACAAATGCAACACATATCATAGCGGGCCCACAGAACGTCACGGTGACATCACCTCAGTAGCGAGATTGGTACTGATGTCAGTAGCTAATCTGCGTCACACCTAATCCGCTCCACGTCCAAACATGCAGGCCCAGACATTAAATCCCCGTCCAAACATTAAATCAAACATGCAGGCCCAGGCATTGAATCCCCTAGGGACTTGTTAAAAGAAGAAAGGACGTGATCCAATCAAACCGCTGTATGCAAACTTTCAATACCACGTCTAGCCACCCGTCATCCCACGTGTCCAAAGTATCTGAACCGTGATAAAAAAAAAAAAGTTGGCCACACAATGTTGAAAAAGGTAGACCAGATATTCTGGAGAAAAAAAAGCTTTGATGCCATGATAGTGTGATGGATGATACGCAGATAGATACAAATTAGGGATATACACTGTACTGGTCTATAATTACAGTCAAGATCATGGAAGAACGGAAGTTTAATATATTCCAAGGGTAGTATATTACTAGGTTTTGAAAAGTTTTTCATATAAATTTTTCTCTAGGTCAGCAGCCGTATGAATTTTGACCCGCAAATAAGTTTGGTAAATTCGATTTCAAAGAAGTGATATGGATGAGATTTGTTATTAGGTATATTGAAATTTATAACCAATATGTTCATTTTCTTTGTAACTCTTTGTTTATATGGGAAGATGCTAAATTCTTGCTGACATGATTTTTGTGTGTCTTATAAAATCGGATAACCTATAAAAGTATCTGTTCGATACGAACTATTTTCATATGATATGGTCAATATGACGGGCAGATGTTGATCATGCTTCTAACCATGGCCTTCCATAAAATTCCGAGGCTAATGGATGGAGTGGATTCCACACATATGCGATAATTAACTCCGCATACGGTGTACGAATGCCCTTAGAAAGGGGTAAAGTTGTCTTTTTACACTTTTACAGATATCATTCTTCTTTCTTAGAAAACTCAAGATCGTGGGATCTACTACCACTTTTCCTCCATCGTTTCTCTCATCTGGCGTGCATATGACATTCTCTGACGTTCATTCGAAAACTTGTTTTCTTTGAAGTCCTTCATTTCTCTTCACAATTTCTCCTCCCGTCTATCTAGTATTTTGTAGACGCTGGAAGGAGAATTTTCCAAGGGGACGGAAGATCGACTCTCGCTTTCCACTCGAGGGCTTTCAATTGGAGTTAAAAGGGTATTATATTTGACTAGAATCACTACTAACTAATTATTACAACTCTATAGTTGATTAGACCCTGTATAAACACTTAAGATCGAGGTTCCAAAGATCTTTAATTTTAAAATGACCCATGAGTTTACATTTCAGAGATTTTTAGTAAGGGACTGTGATTATAGAGAGGGAAGGTGTTAAGCACCCACTCTGCCCGTATTGGTGTACGGTCTTTATAAGATCTGACTAATTTTTGAAGAATAAGGCTAGTTCTGGTGTGTAAAAAATGTAATGCGATACAATGACACTGATGATTGACTGATCCAAATTTTTTATAGGCAGAATCCGACTATATAGGCAAGTTATAAAGCATACGTTTGAAATGATCAAGTGCAAGGTATAAAGTGTGTATGTATGAGATGCTTGATACTGTATGGATACTTATGATAAAACGATGGTCAATCGGCTAAGGTTTCTGGTGGACCTGCTCCGATTATATCAGTAGGCCTCAAAGCATATATACGCCCACCAGTCAGATATGAGAAAACAATGGAATGCAATATATATGTGTTCACAACCCCAAGTGTAGGGTCGCGATGTAGTAATAATCTCGGTGAGACCGATGTCGAATCCACAAGGACTAATCTCGTGTGTATTCTGAAAACAACTAGAAGTGGAACTAGAAAAAGATGTAAATCTAAATCTGAAATTAAAGGGAATAACTGTGAAAGTTTTAATTAGAAACTTGTAAATTTAAATGTGGGAACTAGGGTTTTCAAGGATCCACTTATAACAATCAGGGAGATCTATTACTTGATTAAAGGGCACAATTGGAATTGGAATCCTATCCTATATAATTGGAAGATATCTCAATAAAACCAAGTATAAATTACCTTTGACCTAATTCTTAATGGATGAGAGTTGTGAGAATTGGAAATAATTCCATCACCTAAACATGTCCAGGAGACAATGGCAAACAACAAGATATACCAATTCCACAATCAAACATAGGAGTATTGTGAATATTAGAAGGGATTCCATCACTCAACCATGCCCAAGGGACGATGGTGAACAACAGGATTTCCTAATTTCACAATCTCAAACATGAAAAGAACATACTCAAAGCTATTGCAGATCTATTATAATTTAATTCACAACAAACCATTAAAAACTGAAAGTATTCCTTAAATATCAAACTAGAATGAAAGAGAATTCAACGTAAACATGAATTAAAGCAATAGAAAACATCTCATCACGCTACAAGCTTCACCTCTTAGCCCTAGCTAAGAGATTTAGCCAACCATAGTCACGATTAGATCTAAAACCTTAGAAGAAAATATGAAAAACTAAGGAAGAAATAAGAAAAACACTTGGCGACGGCTCTCTACCCTTGTGCTTTGCTCCTCCAAACCCTAGATTGATATCCAAGGATGCCCTGGGGACTCCTAGCTATTTATAGTTGTGTAACACCTCCTTGGAAAAATCTAGAAACTGCCTCAAATTTACGCACTCTGCGTAATTCCGCGTAACCCTGCGTAGGTAGTTCGATAACATCGAACTACCTTCGATGTCATCGAAGGTACCTTTTATACGTGTTTTTTATGCATTATTGTAACTTCATCCGGACTCTATAACCTTCTATGTCATCGAACCTACCTTCGATATCATCGAAGAAGCCTTTAATGTCATTGAATGTTGTTCGAGGAATCGATAACGCGTCCAAAACAATCCAAAGAGTTAATCCAATTTCTTTAATAAATTTGATGTCATCGAAGAGGCCTCCGATGTCATCGAGCAGGTCTTCAATATCATCGAGGGGGCCTTCAAGTAATCGAACATGGTGCCCAATGTGTCTAGCGAGTTTTGCCGAAAATTCACAAAAAATTTGATGTCATCGAACTGGCTTCGATGTCATCGAGCATAGCTTCGAGTCATCGAACAAGTCCTCGAGTCATCGAAAAATGTCTTCTATTTGTCTAGCAACCAACTCGATTTTCTTTCATAAATTCGATGTCCTCGACCCATGTTCAATGTCATCGAATGTGTCTTCGATGTCATCGAATGGTGATCGATAACACAGTCAATGTGAATTCTGCACTTGTTCTTTTGACTTCTTTCCTTCTCCACTTGGTTTTCTTGAATCTTGGGACATTGAAATCTTCAATCTTTATCTCCTAAGATCCATTCTTTGTCTTGGTGATCTTTGAGCATCAAATTTATGTTTTTAGCAATTTTTCCAATCCAAGCTCTTAAATTCATCTATCAGTTTAGGATTTAGGACTGGAGTTCTTAGGGTTAGGGTTTTAGATTAAAGTTTGGTTGTTCATCCATCAATTCAAACTCAATCTGGTTATCAGCCTAGGGTGGGGTGTCTACACATTCTGCGACGTTCATCTTAAAACTCATCTTCATTGAAGTTTCGTCCACCACTCCCACCATCATGATTGTGTAGCTTTTCGATGTCTCTACTATCATAGTAAACTATAGTGATAGTCATTTCTGAAGGTAAATAAAACCTTAAATCTTGGCATTGCCAATGTTATTTTTTTTCAAGGGACTAGGTTGTGATGTGTTTTGGCATTGTGTTAATGAGGGTCGAAGTGGAGGAGTGATAACAGTGTAGAATGTCATCCAATAATGGTCATGGTTATCATCCATTAAGGGTCGAGGTTAACATCTAATAAGGGTCAAACTTTACAGTCGAAATGTGAAGGGTCGATATTGGGCGGCATGAAGGGTCAAGGTTGACAACTGAAAAAGTTGACAACCACGACCCTTAACATTTTACAACCATGACCCATCACCTTGTTTTGACAACCACGATTCTCAATATTTGACAACCACGACCCTTCATGTTATTTTGACAACCTCAACTCTTAGTTGATGGCAACCTCAACCCTTAACAGATGACAACCACGACCCTTCACATCTGATAAACTCGACCCTTTACATTATATAATTTATACCTGTTTATTTTTATTACAGGTTAACCCACATTAGAAGATTATATCTCTCGAACTCATCCCATGCTATTATGATGGGGATGGTGTATACGAAAAGGGACTTTCTCGTATGTGGGTAAGGACTCGAAAGAGATTGTTGTGAAGAATGATATTATGTATAAGGAGCTCCTACATAAAATGTATCATATTACGAAGACAACACCGGATGAATTTGATTTGAGAATGAAGGTTGTGTACGGTGAGGCAGTATTTAGATTACTACATCCACATACAATCAAAGATAAGGAAGATCTTGAGGCATATATGCTCTTCCGCGGACATACTCCACCTACTCAGATACCACTATATATAGAGAAACTGAGGTGTTCACTTCTTTTGCAAGCAAGTAGTACACACTTTACATTACATTCGAACATTCGGTCCATCCCTTATTATGCAGTATTCAAGCAATGATCGATGACTCGACGATTATGATATACGTGGCCCTTCAAAGAATGATACATGTCATGATCGACGATTCGACGATTGTGATATACATGGCCCTTCAAGGAATGATATATGTCATGATCGACGACTTGACGATTGTGATATACCTGGCCCTTCAAGGAATGATATACGTCATGATCAACGACTCAACAATTGCGATATACCGTTGTTTTGGTTACTGAATAACGACTACGATACATATATTTATGACCCTTCGACCAATGATCAATGTCAGGATGGAAAAATTGACGACTGTGATATCCCCATCCCTTCCGCCAATACAACGTGTCTTGATCCATCGGTTCAGTTCAATTCGTAGCCTATAAACTTAAATTTATGCTTATCGGTCAATGATGAATATCAAGATATTCCTGAATCATCAACTCATCCGATACAATCTTCAATAAATACTTTCATTGCTCTATCCAATATCATTCAACTAGATATATGTATAGCCAATACAAGTTTTGTTAATTTAGATCATCAAGGATATCCAGTATGTACGTGTTTAATCTATGCCGTACATATATTTTTACAACTTATTTTAAGGCATGGTCCCAAAATTCAATCATATCCAAAATGTTCGTGGCTCACCAAGAATTTTCAATGATAGAATGAGATTACAATGCTTTCCTGTGGACTGGTCCACTTGATCTTCAGATACGATTCAATTTGGGGATTCTATGTTAAAATGATCTCGTAAGACGGATGAACAGTGCAGATGAAAGACTTCAATCACAATAGACTTCACGAACTCACATGAAATTGAGTTATGTATTACTCTTTCAAAAATAGCAATGTCGTCATTAGCTTCTAGGTGTAGAGCTCCAATCATGTGTAAATTCCTACAATAATTTTTAAAAAATATATCAAGGGTTAATTATGAAATTTTTTTAAGACTATGAAGGGTTAATTACTGAATTTGTTTAAGACTATTAAGTCTTTAGCAAAACCTGCAGGCTAGTATGGTCAAAACCCCTACAAATTATTCAAAAATTTTGGGATTTTGACCATACTGGCCTCGATGTATGGATAAATTCCCTAAAGGGATTCAACCTTTCAAATATTCCCAGGGTCACCTTCTGACAAGCTTTTGAAATTTTTTTAGGCCAAAATGCCCTTATCCTTGGTTCAGTAGTTGTATGGTTTAGAGTGCGGAAGAAGTTACGTGTTATTTCAATCCTGAGAAAGTGACGTGGACGGAAGCCTTTTTTAGCGTGGGCAAGGCCCAACTCGTGGGGCCCACATTGATGTATGTGTATAATCCATGCTGCCCATTCTTTTTGCCGTGTCATTTTAGGGCTAGGGCCCAAATATCAGCCTGATCCAGAGCTCATGTGGGCCACATGATAGAAAATAATGGTGACAATGACACCCACTATTGAAATTTTTAGGCTCATTGTGATGTTTGTTAGAAGTGGACACTGCCCAAGTCAGGACTTTTTTGGCTGACAAGGTGGACAGAACGAATAACCCCAATGTGGGCCTCAACTCCTATTATTTAAAAATAATCAAGTTATTAATTACATCAACCTGACAACCATGACCCTTACCACATTACAACCACGACCCTTACCATGTTATATTGGTATGGATCGTGGTTGTAATGTGGTAAGGGTCGTGGTTGTCATGTGGTAAGTGTAACATCCCGAATTTTCACCGCCAACATTTATACTAATGCTTGAGAAAACCGGGTGCTAATAATGTACAAATTGGATGCTTTGAAAATCGCACCTCATTTTTTCTTCATTTAGATCACATCAAGATACATTCATGAAGGTAACATTCACGAGAATAAAATTGACTATATTGATTATTTCATCATATTAAAAGAATTCAGTGAATAATCAAATGACCTCTCAATGGGAGCTTATTATATTTATCAAGTTCGCAGCGGAAGTATGAAACTAAATCATAAAATTATTTTCTTATTCTTTCAGGATAATCTTCCATAGGGATATGGTCCACTAGGTCTTCAATTTGTATATCACCTACATCATCTGTACGGTTGGAGAGGGTCAATGCCCTGCTCATAATGATGGTTACCCTTTAAGATTAACAATAATTCAAGAGATTCATGAAAGTAATGTAAGGATTCTGATACGTCTCGTATTACACTACTACAAGAAGTATTAGTATGCGTAAACAACTTGCATGAGATGCATGCCTAGCAAATTGTGTGCGGCTCATCATACATAGTGATCATCACAATGTGGAATATAATTTATAGAAAACTCGACTCGACCCATATCCCATAACTACGGATATTCGTCGGCATGACCAACGCTAATGTCGATTTATGCGAACATCTCAAGGTGACACAACAATGCGGTTGAGGGATTTACATAACACGATGTGTTCATGGATCGACTATTTGCGACATCCAATCCTGAAAAAGTAATGTAACACGCATGACGATTTACTTACATCAATTATGCACCACACCAACCAACCTATAAAATTACATGCCGACCTAGAGGGCCACTACCCGTAACACATTACGTCCATGATAAATATTTGAATCACTAGTTGTGATACCTTTAACACATCACTTGCATTGATAGAGAATATAAACTGAATCATGGGGGTTCTGGAATATCAAGATACCTGCCCAAGTCTTAAAGGTAGGTAGCACAAGGCCAATAAAATAAAGAGAAGAGTGACAATGGTCAATTCAACAAAGAAAAAAGTGGCAATGGCCAACTTAACAAAGAAGAGAGTAGCAATGACTAACTCTACAAAGAGGAGAGTGGCAAGGGCCAACTCAATAAAGAGAAGAGTAGCAAAGGCCAACTCAATAAAGAGGAGAGTGGTAAAGGCCAACTCAACGAAATTGGTAAAGGCAAGAGCAAGACTTGAATTCATGGCCTCACATAAATTCAGAAAGATCACGCATAATTAATCATCATATTAAAATTCTCAAAGGGTAAATAATTGATGTTGGTAAATTAAACAATTGCAGAGAATATCACAATGTCATGAAAGCTTGTAAATGGCAGAATAATAATATCTTAAATCAAGTAAGCTTAAAGGATAAAAACTCTCACCTCTTGAATTCAATCACACTCTAAGTTGCTAGACTTGACTTGGATGCGTTGTAGTACCCAATCCTAGTACAATTAATGTGATTCTCATGGTTAGATCATCACATTATTAAGGTCAAACTATAAGTGTGGATTTAAGATTAAGTTTATATTATCAATGAAGTTAAGAGGACTTGGGTTGGGCATTATGTGGATGAACAACTTACCTTATTCAGTAGCTAGTCTCTACCAGTGCAATCCGAAGTTAAGAGAATATCCCGGTTGTGTCGACTCGGTAAGTCACCTTGGCTCGACTCTCCTTTCCTTCCTTCTTCTTCTCCCTTCTTTCTTTCCTTATTTTCTTCCCTTTTCTTTGGAAGACCATGCAATGGATCTAGAAAGACTAGAATCTGTACCTGGCTGGACGTAACCGAGTCGACTCGGTTCAACGAGGTTGGCTCTTTCTTTCCTCATCTTTCTTTTCTTTTCTTTTCTTTCTCTTTCTTTTTCTTTTCTTCCTCCTCTTTTCTTTCTCTTCTCTTTTTCCCTTTCTTTCTTTCTTCTTTCTTTCTTTTCTTTCTTTCTTTTTTCTCCTTCTCTCTCTCTCTCTCTCTCTCTCTCTCTCTCTCTCTCTCTCTCTTGCTACTGCTGATCGGCGGGAGCTTTCTCTCTTCTCTTGTTGTTCCCTTTCTTTTTCTTATTCTTTTCCCATCGTGGAGGGGTTTTATAGTCCTAAGAGCCTCCAAAATCTTCTGTGAAGCTGTTTACGCGGACTTGTTTTCACAGTAGGGAAAGCAAGAGTATTCCTTAATCAATTCCCCATTTTTCTTGCGTAGGAACGAGTGCAACAACGAATTCGTTGTCTACAGTTCCCTCCTTTTCTTTCGGACTTCTTGGGAAGAATCAGAACACCCTCTCCTCTTCTTTGTGCGGTTGTCCTGCGTGTGGAAACCAGAATGCTCCTAGTTTCTCCGTTGTTGTGAAAAGGGTGCAGAAAGAAACTGTAGATAGGAAAAACCTTAGTTTGAGGGGTTGAGATGGGTTGCAATGGATGGCTGGAATGGTCAAGAGGCAGTGTATGTGGATTTTCAATGTGGAAGGAGGGAGACAAAAGAAAATGGGATCTTCTGTTTTCAGGTCGTGCACATTGCTCCTCCTTTGCTGGGAATCATATGCACACACGTGTACGGTTTCACGTGAGAACAACTAGGGTTAGGACGGAGGTGGAGTCCTCATCTGATGGACGGTTCGGAACTCTCGAATAGCTATAACTGGTGGGCCATTAATCACAAAACACAGATGATATCCTTGCTAGAGTAGTTGAGAGCAGACCGATTGTGGTTAGATTTGTGACGTGTGGGAGTTTGTTTGTGTGCGAAATGACCTAGGGTACGATCGGCCTTGCCCTAGCTTCAAGATGGACGGCTTGGATTGACCATTTGATCATAGGTGGTGGGCCACAACACGTCCCAACGGATGTCGTCCGTTCAAATAGCAAGCAGTGGAAAAAATGGGGAGAAATCCTCTTTTTTTTTTTTTCCCAAAGATTCACGAGGTGGTGCACGATGGGTGTGCATGCACTGTGTGCACCCATCCTCAAAGTGGGGTCCACAGTGGCAGTGATCAAATCTATGCCGTCTATTAGACCTTACTTGTCTCATTGGGACGTCTGACCAGAGAAGGGGCGAATCCCAGGCTTAGGTGGGGCATATTAGGTGAAGGTTTGTTTAACTGTGGATCTTGTTAATCTAAAGGTTGAATTTTTACATGTACGGTTAGTTTATGATACATAGGGATGGTGTAAAATTTTACATTAAATGGATAATGGGAACCATGTAATCTAGAGTTTAGGGGTTTTATGACATTTTTGTAATATTGTTGATCTAAGAATTTTATGAAATCTAATGGTTCTACATGGTTGCATGCACCTTTCCAAGCAATTCTTACAAAAGAACTTACATTTAAATCATTATGGATAAGGAGTTATTTGTCAATTCATTTAAGAGAAGGTACATATGTCAAATCATATGATGGATGGTCTTGTCTTAAAATCAACAGTCAGATACCTTGATCTATGAATGAGGATCATTCCCAATGGTTAGATTCGTGTAAGGGAATAGATATGAGATTCGGATAGCTAAATTAGTATCGTACACATGTATATATTATGTTACTTTTCAGGGTACACACTCGAGAACTTTCAATACTCAGTATTGAAATGTTTTGGGTGTTACAGTAAGGGTTAAGGTTGTTATGCTATATGGGTTAAGGTCATCATGTTATATAGGTCGTGGTTGTCATGTAATATGGGTCTTGGTTGTCATGGGCATGGGCAAGGCCCAACTCGTGGGGCCCACATTGATGTATGTGTATAATACATGCCTCGCATCCATTTCGCAGTGTCATTTTAAGGCTAGGGCCCAAATATTAGTATGATCCAGAGATCGTGTGGGCCACATAATAGAAAATAATGGTGACAATGACACCCACTGTTGAAACTTTCCAGGCTCACTTCGATGTTTGTTAGAAGTGGGCACTGCCTAAGTCAGGACTTTTGGGCCCACGGCCAGTTGGCCGACAAGGTAGACGGAACGACTAACCTCATTGTGGTCCTTGACTCCTATTATTTAAAAATAATCAAGTTATTAATTACATCAACCTGACAACCACGACCCTTACCATGTTATATTGGTATGGGTCGTGGTTGTAATGTGGTAAGGGTTGTGGTTGTCATGTGGTAAGGGTCGAGGTTGTTATGCTATATGGGTCGGGGTCGTCATGTTATATGAGTCGTGGTTGTCATGTAATATAGGTCGTAGTTGTCATGGGCGTGGGCAAGGCCCAACTCATGGGGCCCACATTGATGTATGTGTATAATCCATGCCGCCCATCATTTTGCCGTGTCATTTTAGGGCTAGAGCCCGAATATCAACCTGATCTAGAGCTCGTGTGGCCCACATAATAGAAAATAATGATGACAATGACACCCACTATTGAAACTTTCCAAGCTTACTTCGATGTTTGTTAGAAATGGACACTGCCCAAGTCAAGACTTTTTAGGCCCACGGCGAGCTGACCGACAAGGTGGAAGGAAAGAAGAACCCCATTGTGGGCCTCGACTCCTATTATTTAAAAATAATCAAGTTATTGATTACATCAACCAGACAACCACAACCCTTACATATGGGTCATGGTTATAATGTGGTAAGGGTTATGGTTGTCATGTGGTAAGGGTCAAGGTTGTTATGCTATATGGGTCGGGGTCGTCATGTTATATGGATCGTGGTTGTCATGTAATATGGGTCGTGGTTGTCATGGGCATAGGCAAGGCCCAACTCGTGGGGCCCACATTAATGTATGTGTATAATCCATGCCTCCCATCCTTTTTACCATGTCATTTTAGGTGTAGGTCCCAAATATCAGCCTGATCTAGAGCTCGTGTGGGCTACATAATAGAAAATAATGGTGACAATGGCACCCACTATTGAAACTTTCCAGGCTCACTTTGATGTAATTTGTTAGAAGTGGACACTGCCCAAGTTAGGACTTTTTAGGCCTACAGTGACCTGGCCAACAAGGTGGATGAAGCGGATCACCTCATTGTGGACCTCGACTCCTATTATTTAAAAATAATCAAGTTATTAATTACACCAACTTGACAATCACGACTCTTACCACATTACAACCACGACCCTTACCATGTTATATTGATATGGGTCGCGGTTGTAATGTGGTAAGGGTCGTGGTTGCATGTGGCAAGGGTCGAGGTTGTTATGCTATATGGGTCAGGTCGTCATATTATATGGGTCATGGTTGTCATGTAATATGGGTCATGGTTGTCACGGGCATGGGTAAGGCCTAACTCGTGAGGCTCACATTAATGTATGCGTATAATCCATGTCGCCCATCTTTTTTGCAATGTCATTTTAGGGCTAGGGCCCAAATATCAGCCTAATCCAGTGCTCATGTGGGCTACATAATAGAAAATAATGGTGATAATGACACCCACTGTTAAAACTTTCTAAGCCCATTGTGATGTTTGTTAAAAGTTGACACTGCCCAAGTCAAGACTTTTTGGCCAAACGGCGAGCTAGCCAACAAGGTGGATGGAACGGATCACCCCATTATGGGCCTCAACTCCTATTATTTGAAAATAAATAAGTTATTAATTACACCAACCTACAACCACGACTCTTACCTCATTACAACCACGAAGTCACCCTTATGTTATATAGGGTCGTGGTTGTAATGTGGTAAGGGTCATGGTTGTTATGTTATATGGGTCGTGGTTATCATGGGTCATGGTTGTCATGTTATATGGGTCGTGGTTTTCATGGGTCGTGGTTGTCATGTTATATGGGTCATGCTTGTCATGGGTCGTAGTTATCATGTTATATGGATCATGGTTGTCATATGACGTGTGAAGTTCATAAGGGTCGAGGTTGTCATGTTATTGTTAGTGCTATTATATGATACCTCTTTGATTGTCAAATTTTGTGTGTCAAAACCTTGGTATGTTCTATGTCTTGGTGTGTTCTATGTTTAAGACAACCATGGACTCTTCAAGCGGCTTCAATGTATATGTCGAAGATATAAAGAAGAAGATATAAAGAAGAAGATATAAAGAAGACACGGTATTCTTTATTCACGCAAAGGTTATTCAAGTTCAAGATACAAGCAGTGTTTGAAGGTGTGAAGCTCAAAAGCAAACTCAAGATAAATGTTGGTGTCAAGTTTTTGGACGACTCGTACTTCAGGCTTCAAGTACTAAAAGAATTATCATTCGTTGAATGAAGTAGAGTTCAATGTCCATACTTCATTATTCAGGTTTGATTGACCATAGTCATTGACCTTAGGGTAGGTCATTTTGGATACATAATACAACTGTGTTTAAACATGTTTTTGATCTGCTCTTAGACTAGTCCTGGGTCTGGTTCGACCAGTCCTAGCACTGGCTCGACCTGTCTAAGAATTTCCTAGGCCAGTCTTGGAATTGTTCAAATTTATCGGATTTTCTGGTTCGCTCACGACCAGTCATGGAGTCTGCTCGACCGGTCGTGGGATGTCCTCGACTCGAACCTCGACCAGTCGTGGAGACTCGATTCAAACTCCAGCGACTAAATTCACAGTCGCTCGACCAGTCGAGAAGGGGTCTCGACCGGTCGTGGATGACCTTCGACCAGTCGTGGACTGCCTACGACCGGTCGAACATCGGTTTTCCTGATTCCGCGCAGAAATTCAAAAATCTGTTTCTTCTAAGACCAGTCGTGGGAACTCCTAGACCAGTCGAAGACGAATTTTTGTAGCTATAAATAGCACACGAATTTCAGAGTTTAATCATCGAAAAATCTATCAAAGCAAGGCTCCACTCTGAGATAAGTCGTGTTTAATTTTAAGCTAATTTGCGCTTCATTCTAATTCCTTTTGTTAGCTTTTTGCATTTGATTTTATTCTAAATTTCAATCATATTTGAAAAGGGGAATCGTGTATTCCTTCTTCTTGGAATTAAAATCAAATAGAGCTAGCCCTTTGTGATTTCATTTAAAATCAATTAGAACTTAGAACCTCAATAATTTGAGTATTGGACATTGAACTATCCTCTCTACTCTGATCGGTTCTTCCGGGCTACTGCAAAAGGATAAGATCCAGGTATTCTACAATTCCTGTAATTTCTATTTTGGTTTTGTATGAGATTTGCCAGAAAAATCTCTATGTGTATGGTTATCTGAGGAGAGCCAGAAAACTCAGATTGTGGGGTTTTTTGAATTGTGTAAGCCCAAGTGATAAAGACACAATTGTGAAGGTTTTGGTGAACCTGTGAAAACCAGTTTTATTAGAGAACGCTAATATCCCCTGTGTGAGGATATTAGGAGTGGAGTAGCATTCTGTGTGGCTGTTTTAGAACAGTTGGTGAACACACAGGCGAACCACTATAACTTCTTGTCTTGTGGATTGAATAGTTATTTAATTCCTTATCTTTTATCATTCAGTTCTATTTTCCTTGTGAATGTGAATGTTGTAAGAGTTTGAAATTACAAGCAAGTGTGGGAATGTTGTAATAATTTAGTGATTTATTTCTACAATTTATTTCCAGCAATTCTCTCTATTGATTCAAGTTTTAAATTCCAAAATTGTTCCAGCAAGGTTGCCCTGCCATTTTTATGGTGTATGGCTGTCCCTAGAACAAGACATTTGTAAAATCAATTTATTCAATGCAGTTTATATTTATTTCTTTATTCCTCTTTGATTTGAGAATTTGATACAAAGACATTTCTAGACATAAGGTTGTCCTACCATAAACATTGGGTTTTTGGTGAAAGGTTGTCCTTAGAACAACGTTTGTATCAACCTCTCAAATTCAGTTGTTTGAGGTTGCATTTCATTTCTGCATTGCAATTTATTTAATTAGTTCATTGGCTATCATACTTTGTTTAATTCCGCTATTATAAGTTTTTATTTGGCATTGTCCTATTCACCCCCCCTCTAGGACATAGCTTGGCCATTTCAGTTATAAGGGTCCTGTAATAATTTATGTGTCGAATCCAATCTGTCCACTAGATTTAGAATTTAATTTAATGTCATGGGCCAAAAAAATGAGTTACATTCAAAAATTTTATGGCCTCCAAAAGGTTTTCAACGTTAGGTTTTCACTTTCACTGCTTTCTTTGGTGTGGTCCACATGAGCATTTGATATTCCTCATTTTTGGGCCCATTCCTTAAAATGATATTTCAAAATGAATGGACGGTGTGGATAAAATATAAACATCACAGTGGGCCCAATAAGACCAACCATCTCTACATAAGGTCTGGTTACCCTACCCGCGTACCAACTTACCATTGAAAACCTTTTGAAGGCTATAAAATTTTTGGATGTAACTCATTTTTTGGCCCATGACGTTAAATTAAATTCTAAATCCAATGGACGGATTGGATTTGACACATAAATCATAACAGGACCCTTATAACATGACAACCTTGGCCCTTACGAACTCCACACGTCACATGACAACCACAACCCATATAACATGACAACCACGGCCCCATATAACATGACAACCTCGGCCCATGACAACCACGGCCTATATAATATGACAACCACGACCCTTACCACAATGCAACCACGACCCCATATAACATGTTAAGGGTATGGTTGTAATGTGGTAAGGTTCGTGTTGTAATCTAGTATGGGTCGTGGTTGTAGGTTGATGTAATTAATAACTTATTTATTTTTAAATAATAAGAGTCGATGCCCACAATGGGGTGATCCGTTCCGTCCACCTTGTCAGTCAACTCACCATGGGGCTAAAAAGTCTTGACTTGGACAGTATCCACTTCTAACAAACATCACAGTGGGCTTAGAAAGTTTGAACAGTGGGTGTCATTGTCACCATTATTTTCTATTATGTGGCCCACATGAGCACTGGATCAGACTGATATTTGGGCCCTAGCCCTAAAATGACATGGCAAAAAGGATGGGCATGGGTTATACATATACATCAATGTGGGCCCCATGAGTTAGGCCTTACCCATGCCCAAAAAAGGCTTTCATACACCTCACTTTCTCAGCATTAAATACAAAAACCGTACAACTACTTAACCAAGGACAAGGGCATTTTGGTCTGAAAAATTTTCAAAAGTTTGTCAGAAGGCCGCCCTTGAAATATTTGAAAGGTTGAATCTGTAATACTCCGTTATTTTGAAAAACGGTGGGTTCCACCGTTGCCTTTGGTGTGGCCCACCTGAGCTGTGGATGGCCCTCATTTTTGGGCTCAGGCCCTAACTCTGATGGGCAAAATGAATGAGCGGTGTGGATCTATCACATGATGCCTGTGGGGCCCATTCTCAAAAAAAAAAAAAAAAAAATTCAAACCACAAAGTGACGTGCTGACGCACGTCACCCCATGAAACTCTCTCTCCACGATTCTCTCTCTCTCTCCACGACTCTCTCTCTCTCTCCCACTTCTCCACAACTGTTGCGGATGGGAACCCATTCACCATGATTTCCATCATCATGGTGGGACCCATTCCTCAATCTAAACCGTCCATTAGACTCATAACCCATCAAATCACCTACCATTATTTTATACCCCATTTCTCATGCTACATATAGAAAAGCATAGAAAAAAAATCACAAAAGAAAGATTTTGAGAAGAAAAGAGAGATCAGGAAAAGGAAGTACGTAAGGGTTCAACATCGAGTTCAAAGTGGATTAATCCAAGTTCGTGCACGTCGAAATCAGCATTTCTTCAGATTATTTCCTCCCATCACACTATTTTTCCATATCAGGTAGGTGATCATTCCTCCATTGAAAAATTCATATATATTGCTTTATATAATCTAGACCTCGAAATATTCATAAATAATTTCCTATTGAAAGAAATTTTTTATTTGACTACTGTACAAATGCAATTATTATTATTATTATTATGTATTGCTTTATTATTTGCATTTGATATTATTTGTTAGTGATGATGAATATTTATTATGTGAACTATTATTTTTAATTTTTACGGGTGTTATGCCCTAAAAGGATCACCGTATTATCTGTTATAGGCACTCTGATATTAATTGTTACAATGTTTCCTTGTAAGTTAGATGCATCGTATGTGAATAATTATTTTTTTTGTACGATGATTCTCACGGGTGCTCTGCCCAGGGTCATTCCCGAAATGATCAGCACGACACGGGTGCTCTGCCTAGGGTCATTCCCAAAAGGATCAGCACGGGTGCTCTGCCCTGGGTGATTCCCTAAAAGGATCAGTACGCACGGGTGCACTACCCTGGGCTTTTTTCCCTAAAAGGTTATATCGGTGCTCTGCCGAGGGTCATCCCCTGAAAGGATCAACACCGGTGCTCTGCCATGGGTCATCCCCTAAAAGGATCAGCACACATGAGTGTTTTGTCCACTCCAAATTTTAGTATTTTTTTATTTTTGAAAAGCTATGTTAAATAATTATTTATTTCATGTTCATGAATGTCAAATTATTAACTATGATTTTACATCCAATGTTCGCTTTATTTTGATTAAAATGTCGAGATTAAATTTGGTAATATTTGTGAGTTTTTCAACTCGGGATTGATGTGATCCTATTGAGTTGTCAACTCATTATGTTTTAACCGTTTCAGGTTACGAATATTTTGAAGATGCAGGATATTACTATTAGTAGTGGAGCATGGAATGTGGTTGGATGCACGTGGCATGTTATTTTACATTGAATAAATTTTATTTTAGTTTAGAACTATGAATGTAGTAATGTTGGACTTGATTTTCTTACTTCAAGTTAAATTAAATAATTATGCATTGTGTAATAACAGAATTTGTAATTAATGATCTTAGCATGTGTTTGGATTTTAAATATTGGGCTATGGTGGAAGAAAATGAAATGCATATGAAATTGTCATTCTTTATCTTTATTTTTATTTTTTATTTATATAGGTCACGGGTCTGGAATTCGGGTCCTGGACACCCTATTCGGGTACCCGAATTTTGGGGCGTGACAAAGTTGGTATCAGAGCCAGGTTTGATCTTAAACATTGGACCTAAAATAAAAATTTAGCTCTAAGTCTTCATAAATAGCCTTAACTAGGAGATGAGAAATTTAGAATACATATGTAGGATATTTTAATTTATTGTAATCCTATTTAGGCCGTATATTAACATACAAAATCAAATCTGGACGTTAGGAAATTTCTGAGAATTTTTCTAACTATTTATTGAGTTGGACAACAATAATTCATATAAAATGTCTGACTTTGAAAAATCATAACTATTTAAGTAAAACTCTGATTGAGTTGATTCAAAAACTCAATTGAAGCTTGATAAGTATAATTTTATAAAAAAAATATATAAAAATTAAAATATACTGATATTTCAGGTGTGTATTTGATGTTAAAAAAAAATCTGTCCAGAAATCGTCCAAATCTGGACAGCGTGTACTCTCTGAATTCTTAAAAATTTTACAGGCGTCGAAATATTATGAAACTTTACAGAGATATAGTAGACTTATAGATGTATCTATATAAAAATTTTAAAGTTAAAATAATGTCTAAAAATATCAAAAATATCAAATAGAATAGTACCCTTATGACCAGAAATTTCTGCACATAGTTCTAAACTACATTTTAGTTCAACTTCTCTTAGATCTTCATGTATGCCTACATTGAACCGTCTAATTTCTTATAATCTTAAAATTATTCAGTAAAATTCATAATCCCCTTTATTTATCCTAGGTTATGACGGATGAAAGTATGAACCTCGGGGCCGCATCGGAGACTTAAGTACCCGATGTAGCTAGGCAAGGAACAATTATTGACAAGATCCTCCAGGCGATGGAAGGATTTGCCTCATTTATGGGAACACAAGTGCTTATAAGTCAATCTCAGGAGCAGACTCAAGCGACGCATGTAGCCGCTGAAGGGACGGGGTCCTTATTGGAAAAGTTTAAGAGGCAGAGACCGCCTACGTTTAAAGGTGGGCCTAACCCAAGTGAAGCTGAGGGTTGGAAAAGGCAGATGGAGAAAATTTTCACAGCTATGAGATGTAACGAGCAACAAAAGGCTGAATTAGTAATATATATGTTAGAAGGAGAAGCCGATCATTGGTGGGAATCTACGACTAAGGAGAATCCGAGCATAGAAAGGTGGACATGGGACCAATTCTGCACAAAATTTGAAAATAAATATTTTCCAGCCTATGTGCGTGCTCAAAAGGTTACAGAATTCATGAAATTAGAACAAGGAGATATGACGGTACGTCAATATGATGCAAAGTTTACAGAGTTGGCACGATTTGCGACATTTCTCATACCGGATGAGCTTCGTAAAGGGCAGAAGTTTGTTGAAGGACTGAAACCTTCTATCCGTACTCGACTGGCACCATTTCTTATTAAAACGTATGCAGAAGCAGTGGAACGCGCCAACGCAATAGAAAAGGACTTTGATGAGCATTGGAAGAATCGCGAGCCGAGAAAGGACATGAGGAGTGGAGCCAGGACCACGCCCCATTCATCTCTCACACAACATGAAGCGACTAAGCGTCAGAAGATGATGCCAGCATTAATACCCAGCCATGCCACTATGCAATTTTCAACGCAATTCACTGGGACTTGCCATAACTGCGGAAAGGTGGGCCATCCTGCCCGCCATTGTCTTCTACCACCTCGTCACCAATATCCAGGGAATCAAGGACCGCCACGATCATTTTACAGGCCGCTTCTTCATTATGCACCGTCTACATTATATCAACGACCTCCGCCGCCGCCTCCTCAGATGATGCATCCAGCTGCGAGACCAGCACAACCTTATCCTCAGAGGCCTGCACAGCTACATCCACGATTCCAGCCGCCTGGACCCCCTCAAGCTTTTCCGAGACCACCTCAACAATGGCAACAACAGGTCAAGCCTCCCCAATACCAGCAACTGAGGCCAGAAAGTCAGGCGCCCCGACCTCAAGCTCAAGGACGTGTTTACGCTCTATCTTCATTCACAAATGATCCAGCCCAACTTCAAGAGTATGAGGATCCAAATCGAAGCTATGAAGATCCAACGCCACCTCAAGATGATGCTGCACAAATGTATGAGACTACTGCTTCTGCTTATGGGGACCCAGCACAACCTGCAGATATCACTCCTCAACATGGTGTTGAAGCTACTAATGATGTGGTGGAAGGTACTATCTTGGCTTACACCTCTCTTGCCAGAGCATTATTCGATTCAGGAGCTACACATTCATTTATATCTTATTTCTTCGTATACTCACTTGGTATATCACCCGTACGATTAGATAAGAAAATTATCGTAGCAATCCCTCTCGGTAAGTCCATGAATTTAGAGCAAATATTTGAATAATGTCCCATCATAATTGAAAATGAAATACTGCCAGCAAATCTCATTATTATGCCTATGAAGGAATACGATGTCATCTTAGGAATGGATTGGTTGTCCCAGTATCATGCCAAGATAGATTGTTTCAGGAAGACGATTATGTTGAACATAGAAGGACGATCTCCACTGAAATTTTATGGGACACGAAGAAGGAAAGCGCCGATTGGTTTATCGGCTATTGTGGGAATCGAGCAATCAGAAGAAGGGATTGAACAAATACCTGTGATAAGGGAGTTTCCAAAAGTTTTTCAGGATATTTCAAGGTTACCTCCAAAGAGAGATGTGGACTTCGGTATCGATCTAATGCCCGGAACTGCACCTATCTCTAGAGCACCTTATCGCATGGCTTCGGTAGAATTAAAAGAATTAAAGGATCAGATCCAACAGTTGCTAGATCAGGGTTTCATTAGACCCAGCACGTCGCCATGGGGAGCACCGGTCTTATTTGTAAGGAAGAAGGATGGAACTATGAGATTATGTATCGATTATCGTCAGTTGAATAAAGTAACAATCAAGAACAAATATCCTCTTCCTAGGATTGAGGATTTATTTGATCAGCTTAAGGGAGCGAGGTTCTTTTCTAAAATAGATTTGAGGTCAGGTTACCATCAGTTGAGAATAAAGGATGAAGATGTGCACAAGACGGCTTTTAGGACTCGTTATGGGCACTACGAGTTCTTGGTAATGCCATTTGGATTGACAAATGCTCCAGCGGTATTATGGATCTTATGAATCGGGTATTCAAACCTTATTTAGATCGATTCGTTATTGTATTCATCGATGATATTCTTATATACTCCAAGACTCATGAGGAGCATGAGGAACATCTCAGGACCGCTCTGCAGACGTTAAAAGATAATCAATTGTATGCCAAGTTATCAAAATGTGACTTCTGGAAGCATGAAGTAAAATTCTTGGGGCATGTGGTGTCAGAGAAAGGGATATCCGTGGACCCAGCAAAAATTGAAGCAATATTAGAATGGGAGCAGCCCTCGAATGTATCAGAAGTGCGAAGTTTTCTCGGCCTTGCTGGTTACTATCGAAGATTTATAGAAGGATTCTCCGATATATCAAGACCCCTAACTAATCTAATTAAGAAGAATACGAACTTTAAGTGGGGTCAAGATTGTGAGCAGGCATTTACCGAACTGAAGAAGCGGTTGACATCAGCCCCAGTTCTGGCATTACCGACCAAGGAGAAAGATTCGTCGTTTATACTGATGCGTCATATCAGGGATTAGGATGTGTTCTTATGCAAGGAGGCAAAGCTATCGCATTCGCATCACGACAGTTAAAGACTCACGAGAGAAATTACCCGACGCATGATCTGGAGTTAGCAGCAGTGGTTTTTGCTTTAAAAATTTGGAGGCACTACCTATATGGGGAACAATTCGACTTATATTCAGATCATAAGAGTTTAAAGTATCTCTTTAATCAGAATGAATTGAATATGCGTCAGAGAAGATGGATGAAATTTTTGAAGGACTACCATTTCGATATTTCATATCACCCAGGAAAAGCAAATGTTGTGGCCGATGCCTTGAGTAGAAAGACACGAAGATTTGTGGCCAGCCTAATGATCAAAGAGTGGGAGATGCTAAATGTTATCAAGGATTTCGATCTGCAACTTTAGCTTGAAGAACCTCAGGCGCATCTAAGTAACCTAGTAGCACAGCCTGCCCTGGTGTGTAATTTTATTTTATTTATTTTATTTATTTATTTAATTATTTTCTTAATGTTTAATAGCTAAGTTTTACTTATTAACCTTTAGAATTGAGATTAGATCATGATAAACTTTTCTCTTAGATTCGGCGTATTCTAGAAGCTCAGAAGAAAGACGTTTGGCTACAAGAAAAAGGAGCGGAAGGAATGGGTAAGGAGAATGCAGAATGGCGAATTGGCACTGATGAAGGGATTAGGTTCCGTGGAAGGCTATGTGTTCCAAATGAACCTGATTTGAAGCAAGAGATTTTGGACGAGGCTCATAGATCAAGATTCACTATCCATCCAGGGGAGACTAAAATGTATCACGATGTTAAGCGCCAATACTGGTGGAACAACATGAAGCGGGAAATCGCCGAGTACGTATCTAAATGTGTGACATGTCAACAAGTGAAGGCAGACCATCGAAGACCACCAGGACTCTTGCAGCCGTTACCGGTCCCCAAGTGGAAATGGGAGCATATATCCATGGATTTCGTAGTTGGATTTCCGAAGACAGGTTGACACCATGACACTGTATGGGTGATCGTGGATAGATTAACCAAATCCGCACACTTCATCCCGATAAAGATTTCTACATCTGCAGTGGAGTTGAGCAAAATTTATATTAAGGAAATCGTCCGACTTCATGGTACTCCAGTATCCATCGTCTCCGACAGAGATCCCAGGTTTAAATCGCGGTTTTGGGCAAGTCTACAGGAAGCTTTGGGAACTACTCTCGACTGCAGCACAGCATTTCACCCGCAGACTGATGGACAAACAGAAAGGACGAACCAGATTTTAGAAGATATGTTACGTAGCTGCATTCTCGACTTCAAGGGCAATTGGGACGATCATCTGCCGCTGGTGGAATTTGCATATAATAATAGCTACCAAGCCAGCATTGGTATGACACCATTTGAAGCTTTATACGGAAGACCCTGCAGATCACCAAGCTGTTGGACCGAAGTAGGAGAAAGGACATTGTTGGGACCAGAACTTATTCAAGAGACCTCCAAGAAGATTGACATCATTCGAGAACGTATGCGCGCCGCTCAGAGTCGCCAAAAGAGTTATGCAGATAATCGACGCAAAGACTTAGAGTTTTGTGTGGGAGATCATGTGTTCATAAAAGTTTCCCCAATGAAAGGAGTTATGCGTTTTGGAAAGAAAGGGAAGCTCGCGCCACGTTTTATCGGACCATTCGAGATCCTACAAAGAGTAGGAGTTGTAGCATACAAGCTGGCTCTACCGCCTCAGTTATCCAATGTCCACAATATATTTCACGTCTCCATGCTTCGAAAGTACAAGCCAGACGATTCTCATGTCATCGAATGGGAGCCACTAGAGATTCAAGAAAGTGTCACATATGAAGAGCAACCTGTGCGCATTCTCGATCGTAAGGAGCAAGTACTTCGGACGAAGGTTATACCTCTTGTGAAGGTACAGTGGAGTCATCACAGCGAGGAAGAAGCATCGTGGGAGCGAGAACAAGAAATTCGAGAAAAGTATCCTAACCTCTTTTAGGTATATAAATTTCGAGGACGAAATTTTGTTAAGGTGGGTAGAATGTAATACTCCGTTATTTTGAAAAACGGTGGGTTCCACCGTTGCCTTTGGTGTGGCCCACCTGAGCTGTGGATGGCCCTCATTTTTGGGCTCAGGCCCTAACTCTGATGGGCAAAATGAATGAGCGGTGTGGATCTATCACATGATGCCTGTGGGGCCCATTCTCAAAAAAAAAAAATAATTCAAACCACAAAGTGACGTGCTGACGCACGTCACCCCATGAAACTCTCTCTCCACGATTCTCTCTCTCCATGACTCTCTCTCTCTCTCTCTCCCACTTCTCCACAACTGTTGCGGATGGAAACCCATTCACCATGATTTCCATCATCATGGTGGGACCCATTCCTCAATCTAAACCGTCCATTAGACTCATAACCCGTCAAATCACCTACCATTATTTTATACCCCATTTCTCATGCTACATATAGAAAAGCATAGAAAAAAAAATTACAAAAGAAAGATTTTGAGAAGAAAAGAGAGATCAGGAAAAGGAAGTACGTAAGGGTTCAACATCAAGTTCAAAGTGGATTAATCCAAGTTCGTGCACGTCGAAATCAGCATTTCTTCAGATTATTTCCTCCCATCACACTATTTTTCCATATCAGGTAGGTGATCATTCCTCCATTGAAAAATTCATATATATTGCTTTATATAATCTAGACCTCGAAATATTCATAAATAATTTCCTATTGAAAGAAATTTTTTATTTGACTACTGTATAAATGCAATTATTATTATTATTATTATTATTATTATTATTATTATGTATTGCTTTATTATTTGCATTTGATATTATTTGTTAGTGATGATGAATATTTATTATGTATTGCTATTATTATTATTATGTATTGCTTTATTATTTGTATTTGATATTATTTGTTAGTGATGATGAATATTTATTATGTGAACTATTATTTTTAATTTTTACGGGTGCTATGTCCTAAAAGGATCACCGTATTATCTGTTATAGGCACTCTGATATTAATTGTTACAATGTTTCCTTGTAAGTTAGATGCATCGTATGTGAATAATTATTTTTTTGTATGATGATTCTCACGGGCGCTCTGCCCAGGGTCATTCCCGAAATGATCAGCACGACATGGGTGCTCTGCCTAGGGTCATTCCCAAAAGGATCAGCACGGGTGCTCTGCCCTGGGTGATTCCCTAAAAGGATCAGTACGCACGGGTGCACTACCCTGGGCTTTTTTCCCTAAAAGGTTATACCGGTGCTCTGCCGAGGGTCATCCCCTGAAAGGATCAACACCGGTGCTCTGCCGTGGGTCATCCCCTAAAAGGATCAGCACACATGAGTGTTTTGTCCACTCCAAATTTTAGTATTTTTTTATTTTTGAAAAGCTATGTTAAATAATTCATTTATTTCATGTTCATGAATGTCAAATTATTAACTATGATTTTACATCCAATGTTCGCTTTATTTTGATTAAAATGTCGAGATTAAATTTGGTAATATTTGTGAGTTTTTCAACTCGGGATTGATGTGATCCTATTGAGTTGTCAACTCATTATGTTTTAACCGTTTCAGGTTACGAATATTTTGAAGATGCAGGATATTACTATTAGTAGTGGAGCATGGAATGTGGTTGGATGCACGTGGCATGTTATTCTACATTGAATAAATTTTATTTTAGTTTAGAACTATGAATGTAGTAATGTTGGACTTGATTTTCTTACTTCAAGTTAAATTAAATAATTATGCATTGTGTAATAACAGAATTTGTAATTAATGATCTTAGCATGTGTTTGGATTTTAAATATTGGGCTATGGTGGAAGAAAATGAAATGCACATAAAATTGTCATTCTTTATCTTTTATTTTTATTTTTTATTTATATAGGTCACGGGTCTGGAATTCGGGTCCTGGACACCCTATTCGGGTACCCGAATTTTGGGGCGTGACAGAATCCCATTAAGAGAATTTGACCATACATCGACGACGCCAGTACGGTCAAAATCCCATTTGAATACGTGACATGCATGCAGGTTAAATTAACCTGCATAATTGTGTAGCCTGCGTACCACTTAATACAAACAATAGTGAAACAGGTATCCACGAATCAAAGGTTATGATTAGTTAAACCAATCTGATTTTGGGATTGTTACTTAGCCACCGGAGGTTTCACGATTTTTACCGGTAAACTTTAAGTTAATGTAGCCTGCTTATCAAGTTTCATTTTATTCCAGAATATCAAATACTTCCCATATTTTACCCATAGTACACGTCGGCGGAAAGGAAGTCGACATGCATGCATTTGCTGTATCTAAATTATTTCTAGGGAAATTAACAATACTGGCCTCGATGTATGGTCAAATTCCCTAAAAAGATTCAACCTTTCAAATATTCCGAGGATGCCCTTCTGACAAGCTTCCGAAAATTACTTGGACCAAAATGCCCTTTGTCCTTGGTTCAGTAGTTGTATGGTTTTTGAGTGAATAAGAAGTTACGTCGTATTTAATGTCAAGAAAGTGACATGTATAGAACCCTTTTTTTAGGCGTGGGCAAGGCCCAACTTGTGGGGCCCACACTAATGTATGTGTATAATCCATGCTGCCCATCCTTCTTGCCATGTCATTTTAGGGCTAAGGCCCAAATATCAACCTAATCCAAAGTTAGTGTGAGCCACATGATATAAAATAATGGTGATAGTGTCACCCACTATTCATACTTTCTAGGCTCATTACGATGTTTGTTAGAAGTGGACACCGCACAAGGCGAGACTTTTTGGGCCCACGGCGAGCTGGCCGACAAGGTGGATGGAACGGATCACCCCATTGTGGGCCTTAGGCTATGATACCAATGGCTAGCCTTTCATTTGGTAGTAAATGACGTGAACATGTGATAACCATAACCCATTTAACATGACAACATGAACCCATATAACATGACAACTATGACCCATGCAAACCACGACCCATATGGGCCCACATTGATGTATGTGTATAATCCATGTCACCTATCCTTTTTACTGTGTCATTTTAGGGCTAGGGCCCAAATATCAGCCTGATCCAATGCTCGTGTGGGCCACATAATAGAAAATAATGGTGACTGTTAAAACTTTACAGGCTCATTGTGAGGTTTATTAGAAGTGGACACTACCCAAGTCAGGACTTTTTTGGTCCACGGCGAGGTGGCTGACAAGGTGTATGGATCAGATCACCCCATTGTGGGCCTTAGGCTATAGTATTAATGGATAGGCAATAAAGGAAGTGAACACATGAAAACCAAGATCCATATAACATGA
The DNA here is from genome assembly GCA_021015155.1 of Magnolia officinalis. Taxonomy (NCBI): domain Eukaryota; kingdom Viridiplantae; phylum Streptophyta; class Magnoliopsida; order Magnoliales; family Magnoliaceae; genus Magnolia; species Magnolia officinalis. Next base: position 42,236,222 of record JAJHSJ010000017.1, read on the forward strand.
CAACTACGACCCATATGGGCCCACATTGATGTATGCGTATAATCCATGCCGCCCATCCTTTTTTGCGTGTCATTTTAGGGCTAGAGCCCAAATATCAGCCTGATCTAGTGCTCATGTGGGCCACATAATAGAAAATAATGGTGACAGTGGCACCCACTCTTGAAACTTTTTAGGCTCACTGTGATGTTTGTTAGAAGTGGACACTGCCCAAGTCAGGACTTTTTAGGCCCACGGCAAGTTGACCGACAAGGTGGATGGATCAAATCACCCTATTAAGGCTATGGTACTAATGGCTAGCCTTTCATTTGGTAGTAAAAGAAGTGAACATGTGACAACCACAACCCATATAACATGACAACCACGACCCATGACAGCTACGACTCATATAACATGACAACCATGACCCATATAACATGACAACCACGACCCATGACAACTATGACCCATATAACATGACAACCACGGCCCAAATAACATGACAACTATGACCCATGACAACCACGATCCATTTTTGGTAGTGTAGATGGATCAAAGGCTACATATTAAGGCCGTGCTATAATCCAATTGATCTTTGGATATGCTTCAATTTTGGGCTCAACCCCTTAAATTAGATGGAAAAACGGATGGACGGCGTGGATAGACCACATACATTCAAGGTGGGCCCAATCGAGTACTTAATCCAATTTTCTCTCTTGAGCGCAACTTACGTTGGGAAAGAAAAACAGGCGCGGATTGTTACTGATAAGTTAAGAATCCAGACTTACTACTGATAGGTTGAGTATCCAAACTCGTTAATGAAGTGACGTCATTAAGTTTTGTGTGTTCCATTATGATGTATTTTTTGTATCCACACCGTCCATCTATTTGGAGAGACCATTTTATGGCATGAGCCAAAGAATTATTCAGACTCAAAACTCGAGTGGGCCCCACCACAGGAAAAAGTGGAGAGAGTGACGCCCACCATTAAAAATTTCTAAGGGCCACAAAGTTTTTGATCAAGCTGAAATTTGTGTTTTCCCTTCTTTAACTTATGAACACGTTGGATCTCAGATAAACATCATAGTGGACCTTAAGAAGGTTTCAACGATGGGCATCACTCTTACCACTGTTTTCTATGGCGAGGTCCACTCCAAATTTAGATCTGACTCATTCTTTGTCTCTTGACCTAAAATGATCTCTCCAAATGGATGGACGTTGTGGATACAACACATACATCATGGTGAGTCCCACAAAAATTGGTGATGTCACTTCAGTAGAGTCTAGCTACTCAACCTATCTGTATCTAATCCCCACCGGACGCGGATTTCCTACAAAAGCCTTTCACAGGAAGTTCCTACGCTGGGAATGCAGGTGGGACCCAATGTGATGTTTGTAAGGAATCCTCTCCGTCCATCGGTTTTGTGAGTTCATTTTAGGACATGAGGCCAAAAAAGAACCGTATCCAATGCTCAAGTGGGCCGAAAACATGATAATTGAATGTCCACATTTGCAATATTCGCGGGGCAAAAGAAGTTTTAAATCATTCCAATATTTGTGTTTTCAGTTCATCCCAGTAGAAATGACGTTATTAATGGTATGGATGGTATGTAAACATCATTGTCAAACCCAAGGAGCTTTCAACGGTAGGGATTTCCTTGACTACCTTTTCCTTTAGTACGACCCACTTGAGTCTTGGATCCTGCTCATGTTTGGTGCAATCTCCTAAAATGAGCTAAAAAAAATGGATGGATGGAGTGGATTCCTGACAAATATCACGGTGGGCCCCATATAAAGTTTCCAGCGTAGGAACTCTCTGCGAAAGGCTTTCGCAGGAAATCCGCATCCATCCGCATCCGTATCTGGGACAAAAGCCTATATAGCTGCTATATTGACTTTAGCAAGTTTTGTGGGTCCCATCATCAAGTATGTGTTATATCCAAACCGTCCATCCATTTGGCGAGCTCGTCCTAAGGCATGGGACTAAAAATAAGACATATCTAAAGATAAAGTGGACCACATTGCAAAAAGCAGTGGGGGATTTAACATCTACCATTGAAACCCTTTTGGGGGTCATAGAAGTTTTGGATCAACATGAAATTTGTTTTTCCTCTTCATACAAGTATTCATGACCTTATGAACAGGTTGGATGGAAAATAAACATTATGGTGGACCCTACAAATATTTTAGCAGTGAAAATCATTATCCCGCTGCTGTTTTTAGTGTGGTCCATTTGAGCTTTGGATATGATTTACTTTTTGGCTAATGCTCTAAAATAACTCTAAAAATTGATGAACGGTTTGGATATAATAAATACACCATTGTGGGACTCATGTAACTTTGATCTCATTTTAGTAAGTCAGTTAACTCCCGAGACCTCGGGAAGACTATTTTAGTAAGTTAGGTAACTCAACTTACACGACCCTATATATGTAGAGATGAATGGTCTTATTGGGCCCATTGTGATGTATATATTTTATCCATGCCGTCCATTCATTTTGAAATATCATTTTAAGGAATGAACCAAAAAATGACGCACATCAAAAGCTCATGTGGACCACACCATAGAAAGCCGTTAAATTGAAAATCTACCATTGAAAACCTTTTGGGTATAAATATTTTAGATGTAAATCATTTTTTGGCCCATGACGTTAAATTAAATTATAAATCCAATGGACGGATTGGATTTGACATAAAAATCACGACAGGACCCAAGATCCTTATAATATGACAACATCGACCCTTATTACATTACAACCACGAACCGCACACGTCACGTAACAACCTCGACCCATATAACATGATAACTACGACCCATATAATATGACAACCACGACCCATATCAATCACGACCCATATAACATGACAACCACGACTCATATAACATGACAACCACATCCTATATCAACCGCGACCCACATAACATGACAATCACGACCCATATAACATGTCAACTCACTCGACTCGGCCTGAAAAAGCTCGACTCGACTCGACTCGAAACCGAGTTTGATCCGAGTCGAGCCATTTTTTATAACTCGAAAATGAGTTCGAGCCAAGTTCGAGCTAACCTTAGCTCGACTCGACTCGGATTGATACTCAGCTCGACTCGGTATTATTATTATTATTATTATTATTATTATTAAAAAATAAAACCCTAAATCCCCTTTCATTTCCCCCCTTCTTAAAAAACGTCCGGCCACTCTCACCTCTCTGATCTCTCTCTCTCTCTCATCCCTCTCCCTACTCGTCCTAGACGACTTACGCCCTGACCCCTGCTCGTCCGGCGCCCCTCTCAGGCCTTGCTCTCTCTCTCTCTCTCTCTCTCTCTCTCTCTCTCTCACTTCCGACCAGCGGAGTTGACTCGTATCTGTTGTATGGATCGTCAGGTACTGGCAAGTCAAGCCTAATCGTTGTCATGGCGAATTTCCTGAATTTCAACGTCTACGATTTGGAGCTGACAGATGTGAGGCGAAATTCTGATCTCAGGCGATTACTGATCGGGACCGCTAATCAATCGATCCTCGTCATCGAGGACATTAATTGAATGATTGATTTTAAAGATCATGAAGCACTGGTAGTAGGAAGAGCATGGATTCCAAATCATACACCGGAGAATCAGGTGAGTGCATTTGACAAGGGGCATTTTGGTCATTTAGTGGCATGGCATAGTTCTTCGCTGATATATGATCTTCTAATTGCAATGCGGAATTATGGACAACCAATAAATCGACCTAGACAATCCATTTGGTTCAGATAACACTTCATTGCATAGTTCCAAAACTCGTTGACTCGACTCGAAACTCGGCTAAGTTGACTTGGTTAGATTTCGAGCCGAGTCAATTTAAAAACTCACTCTACGGACAGAGATGATCTTCGATCGGAGAAACCATTGGACTTGACTCGACTCACGTTGACTCGATCTCGAAAGCTCGAAACGGGCTCGAACTTCACTTGAAAAACGAACTTGAACATGGCTCGAAAGCTCGAAAATGGCTCGAACTCGGCTCGAACTGGTCCGATTGCTGACGGAGCCGAGCCAAGCTGGACATGCTGGCTCGGTCACCGAGCTGAGCCGAGTTCGAGCTGGGTCTGCCTGGTGACCGAGCCGGTTCGGCTCGATGTACACCCCTAACTACAACCCATGACAACCACGACCCGTGTGACAACCACAACCCATATAACATAACAACCACGACCCATATAACATGAAAATTACGAACCATGACCCATATAACATGACAACCTCGACCATTGCTACATGACAACCACGATCCATTTGAAGGGTCGTGGTTCACATGCACAATGGATCGTGGTTTTCATCCATAAAGGGTCATGCTTGATAACAACGATCCATAATGCATGTGAACCACGACCCTTCAAATGGATCGTGGTTGTCATCCACTTGTTTATTTTTAAATAATAGGAGTCGAGGCCTACCATCGGGTGATCTGTTCCGTCCACCTTGTCGGCCAGCTCGCCGTGGGGTAAAAAAGTCTTGACTTGGGCAGTGTCCGCTTCTAACAAACATCACAGTGGACGTAGAAAGTTTCAACGGTGGGTGGCATTGTCACCATTATGTTATATTATGTGGTTCACATGAGCACCGGATCAGGTTGATATTTAGGCCCTAGTCCTAAAATGACACGGCAAAAAGGATGGGCGGCATGGATTATACACATACATCAATGTGGCCCCCACGAGTTGGGCCGTGCCTACACTAAAAAAGGCTTCCGTCCATGTCCATTTCTCGAGATTGAAATAACATTTAAATTCTTCCGCACTATAAATCGTACAACTACTGATCCAAGGATGAGCATTTTCGTCCGAAATATTTTTCCAAAAGTTGCCGAAAGGCCACCCTCGAAATATTTGGAAGGTTAAATCTCTTCAGGGAATTTGACCATACATGGAGGCCAGTACGGTGAATTTCCCTTATTTCTATTTTCCACTTGGGTCAAAACATTATTGTCATTTGGCGAGAAGCTATCTCTGACATTGGACCCACGTGCACCGGGATCCGATCCCAAGAACCCTAAAATCCCCACACCTCTCTCACTCTATTCTTCCTTGCACCGTCAGATGGCCGACTCATCTCCTCTCCTCTCCCGAGTCAACTCGTCCGAGCCCGAATCTCACCCTGTGTTGCACAAAGGTGCGCCGTCCCTCGACGATGCCATCGAGCAGTGCATCGGCAGCTTTGGCCCAGCTCAGTTGATCCAATCTCTCCTTGTGTCGTTCTCATGGGTCTTTGACGCCCAACAAGCATTCATCAATGTCTTCACCGATGCGCAGCCATCGTGGCATTGCAGACGTGAAAACGACAACGTATGCTTGGCAGCTGCTACCCCATGTGGGCTACCGAAGCATGCATGGGCATGGGACCTGCCAGCGAGTGCATCCATCATCTCTGAGTGGGACCTGATGTGCTCGAGCCCGCTCATCTCCGGCCTCCCAGCATCGTCCTTCTTTGCAGGCTGCCTTGCTGGTGGTTTCCTTCTTGCAACACTCGCCCATTCGTCTCTCGGCCGCAAGAAAATGCTCCTCCTCTCATGCCTTATCATGTCAGTTACTGGCATACTGACTGTGGCCTCGCCCAACTTGTGGGCCTACTCCGCCTTGCGGTTCATCAGCGGCTGTGGGCGAGCGACGATCGGCACGTGCGCACTCGTGCTGTCGACGGAGATCGTTGGGAAGCAGTGGCGGGGTAAAGTCAGCATCCTCAGCTTCTTCTGTTTCACGCTCGGATTCTTATCCTTACCCGCCATGGCCTACTTAGCTAGTGGGTCCTCATGGTGGACCCTCTATCTGTGGACGTCGGTCCCCGTGATCTTTTACTGCATAGCTGTCCACTTCCTTGTGCATGAATCCCCACGATGGCTCTTCGTCCGCGGACGCAAGGACGAAGCTATTCAGGCCCTTCGAAGCATGGCAGTAACAAAGGGCAAGATATTGCTTTCCAGCTTCTCGGAAGTGGCTGTTGAAGAGGAGTCTTGGAATGCCGACATATACTCAGCGATGAAGATCTTGTGGGAGAAGAAGTGGGCCTTCCGACGGTTATCGACAATCATGGTGGTTGCTGTCGGTGTAGGCATGGTCTACTATGGGATGCCGCTTGGCCTCAGCAGCTTGGATTTCAATCTCTATCTGAGTGTCACGTTCAATGCACTATCGGAACTTCCATCTGATGGGGTTTTTTCCCCGTCTTCGACCGGTCCTGAGCCCCGCTCGACCGGTCGTGGGAGGCGCTCGACCGGTCGTAGGTTCGAGCCCTGGCACGACTCAAAGTCCAGCGAGTAATTTTGCTGTTTTTTACTGTAGCTAGGACTGGTCGAGGGTGAGTTAGGACTGGTCGAGGGTGGCTACGACCGGTCGTAGGAAATCCAGGACCGGTCGTAGGTTACGCAGTTTATTCCGCAATTTTGCGCGAAACTGCGGATTTGAGTCCTTTCGCAACTGGGATGCGGAAAGGAGTTTCCCAAAACTATAAAAGGGGTTGCCTAGGGTTTTTCTAGGTATCACAAAAAAGCAAGAGGGTTTCCTAAAGCTTTGCAAGGGATTTGCTAAAGGGTTTAGGGCTATCAAAGGTGAGAGAGAGGGAGAAAGAGAGAGAGGAAGCTTATAGAAGGGAGGTTCTGCTCGTGGAGGTTCTCTACTTTGCAATCTACATCTCAGCGCTTCTATGTCCTCGTAATCGGTTAGATCTCTCCGTTTTTCTATTTCTCTCATTATTTATCCACTCCTGCGTGAGTGAAGAAGGTTGTAAACGTTCTACTTCATAGTGGATTGTTGATCTGGACGAGGTCCCGTGGTTTTTACCTCTTTGAGGGTTTTCCACGTAAAAATCTCTTGTGTGGTGTGTGATTGATGTTTTGATTTATTTCATTGCTTTTATTATCCATAATTCTGGTTTGTTTCGGGAGGCTAGATCCTAAGGTTTGTGCAAGGCATCCCAACAAAGTGGTATCAAAGCTAAGTTCATTGAACGGGTAGGATCGGTTTTGAATTATGGAAGGTGGCTCGAGGATGATCAGCCTCAATGGTTCTAACTGGACCATATGGAAGGCTAAGATGGAGGACTTGCTTTATTGCAAGGACCTATATTCTCCAATCTCAGGCATATCAGCAAAATCCAAGGATATGACTGATGATGATTGGAAGAAGACGGACCGAAAGGCGGTGGGGTTTATTAGACAATGGTTGGATGATTCTGTGTTCCACCATGTGTCTACGGAAACCTCAGCCGAAAGCCTATGGCTAAAATTACAAGGGCTGTATGAGAGGAAGACAGCCGGTAATAAGATATTTCTGATAAGGCGACTTGTGAATCTCAAGCTCAAGGATGGTGGTTCTGTGGCCGAGCACATGAATGAGGTCAGCAATATAGTGAACCAACTCACCTCTATGAAGATGGTCCTGGATGATGAATTGCAGGCTTTACTATTGCTTAGTTCATTGCCTGACAGTTGGGAGACATTGGTGGTGTCTCTAAGCAACTCCGCGCCAGACGGAAAGATATCCATGGAACAGGTAACTAGCTGTCTCTTCAATGAGGAGACAAGGAGGAAGTCTCAGGGGTCTACTCAGCAAGAGGCTCTTGTGACACAGGAACGGGGGAGAGGAAAGAACAGGAAGGGCGGGAAGGCCCGAGATAAATCGAGAGGCAAGTCGAGCAACAGAAAAGATGTTGAATGCTGGAATTGTGGCAAGAAGGGCCACTATAAGCATGAATGTCGTAAGAACGACAAGAAAGGAAAAGGGAAGGAAGATGAATCAGATTCCACTGCGGTCGCTTCAGATGGCGACATGGTAGTTATTCTTTCTACGAGTCACGATGTATGTCTCACGGCTACGAGTCAGGGCACCGACTGGGTGATAGACTCGGGAGCTTCTTTTCATGCGACTCCACACAGGGACTCCTTCACAAGCTACAAGTCAGGTGACTATGGAACTGTGAAGATGGGAAATTCTGGCGTATCAAAGATCGTGGGAGTTGGTGATATTTGTGTGAAAACTGATGTGGGCTGCACATTGGTTCTCAAGGATGTGAGGCATATCCCAGACCTTCGCCTCAACTTGATGTCGACGGGAAGTTGGATGATGATGGCTATGAAAGCCGGTTTGCTGGTGGGCGATGGAAGCTCATCAAGGGTTCATTGATCGTGGCTAGAGGAAAGAAGTGTTGCACCCTGTACAAGGCAAGTGTCAGTATGTGCAAGGGTGGATTGAACGCAGCGGAAGATTCAGCTATTGACATGTGGCACAGGCGTCTAGGCCACATGAGTGAAAAAGGGCTTCAGCTACTAGCAAGGAAGCAGCTCCTTCCAGACGTGACAGGTATGCCTCTTAAAACCTGTCTTGATTGTTTATCAGGGAAACAGCATAGAGTTTCATTCGTTAAAACTGCTTCTCATGTTAATAAAGTGCATGCATTAGATTTGGTTTATTCTGATGTTTGTGGTCCTATGAGGACAAAAACCTTGGGTGGGGCATTGTATTTTGTTACTTTTATAGATGATGCATCTAGGAGGGTTTGGGTTTATGCTTTGAAATCCAAGGACGAGGTCTTTGGTGTGTTTAAATTGTTTCATGCTATGGTCGAGAGAGAGACAGGTAGACCATTGAAGTGCATCCGCACTGACAATGGTGGTGAATACATTGGCGACTTTCATGAGTACTGCAAGTCCCAGGGTATACGGCATGAACAGACGGTTCCCAAGACCCCCCAGCATAATGGTGTAGCTGAGCGAATGAATCGCACCATTGTTGAGAGAATCAGATGCATGTTATCCCATGCGAAGTTGCCCAAGACGTTCTGGGGAGAAGCAATGCGCACGGCGGTGTATTTGATAAACAGGTCTCCATCAGCCCCGTTGAATGGAGAAGTGCCTGAGAAGGTGTGGACTGGACAGGATCCATCGTACAGTCATCTCAGGGTGTTTGGATGCAGGGCATCCGTTCACGTACCAAAGGACGAGAGGTCCAAGCTCGATATGAAGATCAGGCAGTGTGTGTTCTTGGGGTACGGTGATGAAAAATTCGGTTACAAGTTATGGGATCCGACCGAGAAGAAGCTCGTCAGGAGCAGAGATGTGGTTTTCTTTGAAGATCAGTGTATCGAAGACATTGGTAAGCCAGAGAAGAACCAGCCTAGTTCAGGTGAGCTAGAGGACATGGATCCGATTACTCCTCCCGTGGTGCCTGATGACGGGGGAGTACAGCAAGGTGCAGAGGACGAGGGAGTTCCTTCAGAAGATGGACCAGGGGAGCAGCCCCCACTTGATCCACCTGTTGAGCCACAGGTGAGGAGGTCATCTAGGGACAGACAGCCGTCCAAGAGGTACTCGCCGCATGAGTACATTATGCTAACCGATGGGGGAGAGCCAGAAGATTATTCTGAGGCCCTAGCCGACGAGCATAAGGAGGAGTGGTTGAAAGCTATGCAAGAGGAGATGGAATCCTTGCATAAGAACCACACCTATGACATGGTGAAATTGCCTAAGGGCAAGAAAGCTTTGAGCAACAAGTGGGTGTTCAGAAAGAAAGTTGAGCAGAAGAATTCACAGACGAGGTTTAAGGCCAGACTTGTGGTGAAAGGGTTTGGTCAGAGGAAAGGCATAGACTTCGAGGAGATATTCTCACCAGTGGTGAAGATGACATCCATACGGGTGTTGCTTGGGTTGGCGGCTAGCATGGATCTGGAGATAGAGCAGTTAGATGTTAAAACTGCCTTTCTCCATGGTGACCTGGAAGAAGAGATCTACATGCACCAACCAGAGGGGTTCGAAGTCAAGGGCAAGGAGCATATGGTGTGTAGGCTGAGGAAGAGCTTGTATGGGCTGAAACAAGCTCCACGGCAATGGTACAAGAAGTTCGATTCGTTCATGTTACAGCATGGGTATGACAGAACGGAGTCGGACCACTGTGTGTTCACGCGTAAGTTCTCAGACGGTGATTTCTTAGTTCTGCTGTTATATGTTGATGACATGCTCATCATGGGAAAAGACATCAAAAAGATTGACAGGCTGAAACAGGAGTTGGGCAAGTCTTTTGCGATGAAAGACTTGGGCCCGGCTAGACAGATCCTAGGAATGGAGATAACCCGTGACAGAAGTAGCAGGAAGCTTTGGCTGTCACAAGAGCGGTATATTGAGAAAGTCCTAGAGCGGTTCAATATGAATGCAGCGAAGTCGGTCAGTATTCCACTGGATGGTCACTTCAGATTGAGCGACAGGCAGTGTCCCAAGACGAAGACAGAGGTGGAAGAGATGCAGAAGATACCCTACGCGTCAGCTGTAGGAAGTTTGATGTATGCTATGGTGTGTACACGCCCAGACATAGCATATGCGGTTGGTGTTGTCAGCCGGTATCTTGCCAATCCTGGCAAAGAGCATTGGGCAGCGGTAAAATGGATACTGAGGTATCTAAGAGGCTCATCCAGGTTGAGCCTATGCTATGGTGACGGTAAACCTGTGTTAGAGGGCTACACAGATGCAGATATGGCAGGTGACATAGATTCCAGGAAGTCTACATCGGGGTTCATGTTCACGTTTGCAGGGGGAGCGGTTTCTTGGCAGAGCAAGCTACAGAAGGTCGTAGCATTGTCGACGACAGAGGCCGAATACATCGCAGTCACAGAAGCATGTAAAGAGATGCTTTGGATGAAAAGGTTCCTACAGGAACTTAGCCTAAAGCAGGAGGAGCACGTGGTCTATTGCGATAGTCAAAGTGCTATACACTTGAGCAAGAATCCAAGTCAGCATTCCAAGTCGAAGCACATAGAGATTCGGTATCACTGGATCAGGGATACTTTGGAACAGAAGGTGTTACAGCTTGAGAAAGTCCACACGGACGATAATGGGTCAGACATGATGACCAAGGCTTTGCTCAAGGGCAAGTTTGAGGTTTGTAGAAACCTGGCTGGCTTGAAGAAGGTGGATCCCTCCTGGGTCAAAAAGGGGGAGATTTGATGGGGTTTTTTCCCCGTCTTCGACCGGTCCTGAGCCCCGCTCGACCGGTCGTGGGAGGCGCTCGACCGGTCGTAGGTTCGAGCCCTGGCACGACTCAAAGTCCAGCGAGTAATTTTGCTGTTTTTTACTGTAGCTAGGACTGGTCGAGGGTGAGTTAGGACTGGTCGAGGGTGGCTACGACCGGTCGTAGGAAATCCAGGACCGGTCGTAGGTTACGCAGTTTGTTCCGCGATTTTGCGCGAAACTGCGGATTTGAGTCCTTTCGCAACTGGGATGCGGAAAGGAGTTTCCCAAAACTATAAAAGGGGTTGCCTAGGGTTTTTCTAGGTATCACAAAAAAGCAAGAGGGTTTCCTAAAGCTTTGCAAGGGATTTGCTAAAGGGTTTAGGGCTATCAAAGGTGAGAGAGAGGGAGAAAGAGAGAGAGGAAGCTTATAGAAGGGAGGTTCTGCTCGTGGAGGTTCTCTACTTTGCAATCTACATCTCAGCGCTTCTATGTCCTCGTAATCGGTTAGATCTCTCTGTTTTTCTATTTCTCTCATTATTTATCCACTCCTGCGTGAGTGAAGAAGGTTGTAAACGTTCTACTTCATAGTGGATTGTTGATCTGGACGAGGTCCCGTGGTTTTTACCTCTTTGAGGGTTTTCCACGTAAAAATCTCTTGTGTGGTGTGTGATTGATGTTTTGATTTATTTCATTGCTTTTATTATCCATAATTCTGGTTTGTTTCGGGAGGCTAGATCCTAAGGTTTGTGCAAGGCATCCCAACACCATCGGCCTTACTGACTTTCTTTCTGATAGGGAGGCTGAACCGTCGGAGCGCGATCCTGTTCTTCACTATCTTAAGCGGGCTGTGCAGTGTCCTCTGCGTGGTGATGGAAAGCGGTGATGGTAAGGGGATGCAGATGGTAATGGAGCTGGTTTCGTTCTTCAGTGCATACACCGCATTCAACATACTCCTGATATACACCCTTGAATTGTTCCCAACATGCGTACGGAACTCGGCATTGTCGATGGTGCGGCAGGCAATTTTGCTTGGTGGCATGATTAGCCCCATGCTGGTGGTGGCTGGTAGGAAGCGAGGGTCGTTGTCATTTGGGGTGTTTGGTGTGGTGATTGGAGGATGTGGATTGTTTGTGATGGGCTTGCCAGAGACAAGAGGTGGGCCATCTTGTGATACAATGGAGGAAGAAGAGAAGAAGGAGATTCTGGCTTTCAATGGAGATCATGCATGAAATTGGAAACTGTTGGAACTTGCAATCGAACACGGTTCGGTCGATTGTTCCCAAATGTGTCTCACGTCACTGGAAAATAGGTTCTTCCCTTCACTGGTGAAAGAAGATGTCTAATGGTACAATCTTTCCTTTCACAAGAAATCCAGACCACAGATCGTGTGGTCTAATGGAACCCAGACCTCTTTCTCTCCTATTACTTGATTTCTATAATCACCCACACTGATTTCATCTCCTTGATCAGCTGTAGTCTTTCTCATATATATACTCCAAAAGAGATTTTTTTTTTCAATTGAAGGAGATGGTTGAACAGTTACATAACTAATACAGCAAAGAGAGAGTGGTCAGTTACCCAACAACTAGCGCAACATCCATCTCCGGTTCTTGGCAGCCCCCGGCTTTACAAATTCAAGCCTATTTCATTGACCCGTTGCCAAAGGGTTAAATATGTCTCTCGAGATAGTCATCTCCATTTTAGCTGAACCTGATTTGATACTCCCTTCCGCAGCTACAAATTTGGAGGAACCAGATATCTCATTGATAGATATATATCATTTTAAGGAGGACATCCCATACTACAGCCTCTAGTTTGAAATTGTGAACTGTACCCCTAATCCATTTCTCCTTGAACCTGATTATGTCCTGCCTGTCGAGTCACAGATACTCTCATACCGATCCGAATTTTCCAAAAGGAAAATGGGCCCATGGTAAGGGCCACACACATGTGCTTATAAGTTGGAATTTTCCAAATGACAAATGGGCCAATGGTGGAGGACACACATATGGTTTCAAGTTGGAATTCTCCAAATGGCAAATGGGCCCATGAGTTGGGCTGCACGCATGCTTGCAAGATTGAAGCCCAAGAGTTGATTTGGGCCTTCCAAGTGTTAAAGGGCCCATAAGTGGGCCCATGAACATGATTACAAGATTTGAGCCCAAGAAATGTTTGTGGCTCTCCAATTTTTCAAATGGCCCCACAAGTGGGGCCATGCACATGATTGTAAGATTAGAGCCTAAGTGGTGTTTGGAGTCAAACGGGCCCACAAAGGGGGCCATGTACATGATTGTAAGATGAAATCCCAAGAGTTGTTGTGGGACTCTTCAAGATTTCAAGTGGGCCCATGAAGTGAGCCACCCACACATGATTAAAAACGAAAAGAGGTGAGCCACCCACACATGATTCAAAAAGGAAGACCCTGAGAGATTCGTAGGGCTCTTGAAGTTTTCAAGCGGGCTAACGAGGTGGGCTACACAAACATGATTCCGAAACGAAAGGGCCTGGAAATGGCTTGAGGCTCTTCAAGCTTACAAGTGGACCACCCATGTTCCCAAAATTAAAAATGGTTTGGGGCCCTCCAAGTTTACAAGTGGGCCCATGAGGTGAGCCACACGTTTCTTCGAAAGAGATGGCCTAGAAATGGTTTAAAGCCCTTCAAGCTTGCAAGAGGTCCAGACACATTGTCAAAAGAGGAGAGCCAAGGATGGTGAGGCGGATCACAAAATAACAAACCGGATCACTTTCTCAAAAAATCACAAAAACTAGTTCCAATAAAAACCGAGTCGATCATAACCATTAGATGACAAGCTAAATCGCTTTCTAAAAAATCATAAATAAATAAAAATAGTTCCATTAAAAAATTAAGCCGCTAAATCTCTTTCTACAAAATCATTTAAAAAAAAAAAATAGTTCCATTAAAAATTGGCTCAATCATGACTGTTGGTTTGGGAGATAACAAGCCAAATCTCTTTCTCAAAAATCAGAAAAAATCCAATAAAAATTGCTCGATCGCGACTGTTGGATCACTAGATGATAAGCCAGAGCTAGCTCATTCTTATACAAAAAAAAAAAACTAGCTCCGTCGCAACCATTGGATCACGAGATGACAAGCTAGGTCTTTTCTTAGAAAATCACAAAAAATAGCTCTAATAAAAATCGGTTTCAATCACAACCATTCGATCATGAGATGACAAGCTCGGTCTCCTTCTAAAAAATCACAAAAAATAATTCCAATAAAAATGGCTCGATCTCAATCGTTAAAGCGAAAAATAACAAGATGGATCTCTTTCTCCAAAAACCATTAAATATATCTCTAACTAAAATCAGCTCGATCGTGAGATTATAAGTGGATCTCTTTCTTAAAAAATCATTAAAAAAAATATCTCTAATAAAAATGGTATTGTTCGTGACCGTTGGATCGCAAGATGACAAGCTGAATCTTTTTTTAAAATCTCAAAACCCGCTAAGAGATCTCTTAAAATAAAAATAAAATAATCGAAATAAGTGTACAGTGTCCAAGGCACTAAGAGGGCTCTCGTACCTCCCAGTAGGTACCAGTGCAACAGTAAATTAAGATTTGGTTTCTCCTACTTTTGCCGAAGTCACCAGATTTTTATGCTAAATAAGCACTGTTAGCCTGAACTCTCGGTGTCAAGTGGGTCGTACTTTTATAAGCAAGTAAAACAATATTTGAGTTAACCTCCAGTCAGGGCCAATCACACCTTATTAGTGCAAAAGATCATTTGTAACCTATGTGTCCAAGTCAGAATATTGAATGAAAAAAGAAGTTATCTATACATATCTAAATATATATGCTTGTGGGGACTAATGAATGAAAAAAGAAGTTATCCATACATATCTAATTATACATGCTTGTGGTGACTAATGAATCAAAATGGCATAGTAGAATTCCCGTAAATTTGTGAAGCAAAGGGCAGCTAACCACTTTGAAGACCGGTCACACAAGCACTCCTATGGTGATTGCGTAGTAAAGGACATCACATATATATATCTAAATCCAATATTCGGATTCCTATAAAGTTGTGAAGCGCAGGGTGTGACTACAATCGGGATTCATTGACATTTTTTATACAACCACTGATCACATTGTGAAACGGTTGTGTATTGGATGTATGCAATGTTGCAGAAAGTGCAAGGACAATCTCAACATTTTTCTCAAACCCTTATAATATGTGTGAGTTATTTGTTTTCCAAATGATCATCTAATATGAAAATCAAAGTAGGCAACCAGTCTGGATGACACACACGCCCGGCTAGAAGGGTGGGATACCCACTTGCTTTGGCATCTGGTTACACGCAACTTCTACTAAAGAGGGGTATCTATAAACACCCCACCAAATACGAGATGATCAATCACAGCAAAACTCAAGCCATGAATGATCTCTAAACCCCATATCCATCAACCCTTAAAAGCCCTAATCCAATCCCAGAACCAACACTTAGAAGCCCCATAAGAACCTCTCCAACCCAAACCTGATGGACGGCTAAAGCCTACTTGGAACCAACTGAACATGAAAATAGACTCAAATTTGTGCCACATGATAGGCGACACTTGAAGTATCACCCGAATAAAGGTACTATTTGGAACCTGTAGTTGGGTGGGTAGGTGAGAGGGAGGCACATCCCGAGCAAGGTAGATTTGTAGGAAGAAGTTAAAATTCCACTCTCATTAAAATGTCCCTCATACATCCCCAAAATTACACAAGATGTCATCCTAAGCGCCAATGATAGGTTGACATATGTCTTCAAGCTTTACATGGCCCATCAGGGCCTACAACGTGTCATTTGGTCCCTTACCTACTCCCTTACAACCAAATTAGTATCAACACTACCTATATATATAAGCTCTCGACCTCTCTCATTTTATACAAAATAAATAAATAACACCCTTCATTCACAACCCCTCTTCATGGCCAAGCCTTAACAAAACATTAAAAAAAAAAAAAAAAAACAAGCACTCTATCTGTAATACCCCAAAATCTGACACTCAAGCATAAGTACTCAAATTCCGAATTTGAGGGTGTTAGATAAATAATGAATGAATGCTTCTTTATAACACATTTTTTTTCAATCCACTTTTCACATTTGCATGGTGTTATGGGTAAAAACGGATTAGCCACTAAGGAAAATGTAGCTCATACATGCACTAAGCGAGAAGCTCGGCCAACGCTAATCATAACCGAGTAAGAACACTTCACATTTCACGGAAGGATCCTGAAGCTAACCATCGATAGAAAGAATCTCTCTATCTCTAATTGATGTCGAGCCCCTCCAGATGTTGAGCCCTTCCACTGACCCATACATTTCTGAGTTGGTACTCGGAACATCTCTTGGGAAAGAGCCCCGAAGTACGACCTCCATCGTACGACAAGATGAAGAGGATGGTCATCCCCGATATCCCATGTACCCTACGAGGGAAAATAGCTCAGCCCCAATGTCCAGCCACGTATCCCAAGAGTAGGTCGACCAACGTCCAGGTCGGCACGATCTCTCTTCTACTAATATTGACCTAGTCCTAACAATATTTGCTCGATATCCCAACCGACGATATAGGAAGATGATCGCTACATGGATCTACCTGAGATCTCAGCCGAGGATCTCGGAAGATCCTCGCGACATGTCAGGGATCCGAATCCCACTACAATTTATTTGGAAATCTCCTCTATGGTACCACTTCTTCTCAAATATAAATAGGAGCACCCCTAATGGTGAGAGGTACGCACAATCTTAAGCTCAAAACCTTGTTACGACCAAACTCAGATTCCCTACCTGACTTAAGCATCGATGGGTCCCCTGCCGCAGCCATGGTCTCTTTTGTCTTCTTCTTATACAGGTACTGGAAGGTACAGGGATTTCTGCATCAACAATTTGGTGCCGTCTGTGGGAACAACAGCAAAAGCTGTCTTTCTCATGTTCAAGGCTTCAACAATGGCAAAAGGAGAAAGAAATCCCAAACTACCACTGTTGTGCACAGCCCTGCGCCGCCAGAGCAGTCTAAAGACCATTGGGACTCGTCTTCCAACTTCAGGCTGACTCTGCACCGGTGGGCCTGGTACAATGGTCCCGGAACAAGGGAGGTCGACTTGTCTCCCTAGAACAACAAATTGTAGCATTAACTAACAACATCGACCAAATAAAGCGAATACTAGAGTAACAGAACCCTCCTCCCGATCAAGGGGGCAAGGAAGTGGTCGCTCGGGCAACAACTAAAGTTTTTACCACGTCTCGAGCACCCACCGGCTCTCGGAGAAGCAAACAGATCGACGTAGTACCTTCCCATGCCTCGGACACCACCACAATGGTTGTCTCTGACTTGCGTCACGAATTGGAGAAGAAGAGGCATGACAAAGCTCCCAAGGTCAAGGTCGAGGTCGAGGCGATAGTAAAAAATGAAGATCCCTGGGAGGCCAAACTCAATGAACTAGAAGGTCAAATCGGCAACATGCGATAGGCTTAGCGCACACACGCTCCAACCTCAGTAGAGGCAATGTTGGAGGAAACTGAACCACCATTTACTGTGGACATCATGCATGCCCAGCTCTCGCCTAGGTACCGGATGTCGTAGATCGCCCCTTATTCCAAAACTATTGATCCGGCCAAACACATGGAATCTTTTAGGGCTTGGATGGAACTTCATGGCGTATCAACCATGGTTATGTGACGGGCATGTTCCTTAACCCTAACAGGAGCAGCTCGGAAGTGGTTCTGACAATTGAAGCCACAATCCATCAGCTCGTTCACGTAGCTCAGCAAAGCATTCATCATCAGAGAGGAAAGGAAAGATTCAAACCAACTACTCACCTCCTCATCATCATCCAAAAAGAACATGAGTTGCTGAAGGACTACATAAAACGCTTCAACCTGGAAGCAATGCCAATCGAGGGCTATTTAAACTAAATTGTTTTGGCCGTCATGATGGGAGGCTTAAGGGATGGGAGGTTCTTCTTCTCACTCGGCAAGAACTCGCCAACAACATTGACTGATCTCCTTAATCGAGCTCAGAAATACTCCAACACCGAGAAGCTTTTCAGCTCATGAAAAGCTGCCCAGAATAAGGGTAGCTCGACCAAGGAAAAGCGACCTAAGGAAGAACAAGCCCCGACCAACAATAACAAACAAAGAAAGGACGACGATTTAACTAGAGGTCAGCGTCTAAACAGACGGCCTGAAAGGAGGTTTAGCTCCTACACTCCCCTTAATGCTACACCTGAGCAGGTCCTTATGAAAATACGGGACAAACGACTGCTCAAATGGCCAAATAGGATGAAGGTCGTTGCCGACAAATGAGACAAACAGAAGTATTGTCACTTCCACCGGGACCACGACCGCTCCACTAACGACTTCTTTGATCTGAAAGAGGAGATCGATGCCCTCATCCTTAATGGACATTTATGAGAATAAGTCAACAAGAGAGAAGAACGGGCAGACTGAAAGAATGAACAACCCATCAACAACGAAGCTACTAGGAAAATTCACACCATCTTCGGGGGACTAGCTGGAGGAGTAGACTTGAACCGAGCATGAAGAGTTCAAGCCCGAAGTATCAATCACAACAGCTCAGATCATTAAATTCATGCCACCAGCAAGCCTCCGAAGGAACAGAAAATAGCATCCTGTGAAATGAGCTTCACAGAAGAGGACACACGAGGTCTCCACCACCCACACGATGATGGGTTAGTTGTGACCATGACTATAGCCAACCGCAAGGTATTTCGGATCCTGGTGGACACAAGTAGCTTGACCGATATCCTCTTCGCCAATGCTTTCAATAAGATGGGGGTCAGAAGGTCCTGGCTCCGGCCTATTAAAACCCCCTACTAGAATTCACAAGCGACAGGTCACCTCCGAGGGATCCATACTTCTTCCTGTCATAGCAAGGGAAGGGAAGAACTAGACGATGACAATGGTTGACTTATGGTCGATTTTCCCTCTGTCTACAACGTCATCCTCGGACGACCATCCCTTAAAACCCTACGAACGGTAGTGTCAATTTACCACCTCGCAATGAGGTTCCTGACCTAGTACAGAATCAGACTGGTCTGGGGGGATCAGCAAGAAGCTCGTCAATGCTAATCCACGGCACTCAGGTCTCCACACCGCACGATGACCATTCCCTCGATCCGCGGTTTATTAGTCGAGAGAGGGTCTCCAATGGAAGACCTAGTCACCATCCCCCTTAATGAATCCAACCCAACCCGTACTGTGCGTGTCGGCTCATTGTTGGCTCCAGACCTACAAGACAAGATCATGGACCTCCTCCGACATCATGCTGACATTTTTACCTAGTCGCACCAGGACATGCCCGACATCAACACAAAAGTGATGGTCCACAAGTTGAACGTCGACCCCAACCACCAACCAATGAGACAGAAGTGACGAGTGTTCAAGCCAGAACGGTACACCATCATCGAGGAAGGAATTGGCAAACTCCTCAAAGCTAGCTTTATCGAAGAAATCTATTATCCTAACTGGATAGCCAATGTCGTCCTTGTAAAAATGTCCAATGGGAACTGGCGGGTCTGTGTTGATTACACCTACCTGAACAAAACCTGCCCCAAGGACACTTTCCCCCTCCCACGAATCGACCAGCTGGTCAACAGCACCGCTGAGCATGAGCTCTTGAGCTTCATGGATGCTTATTCGAGCTACAACTAGATCACAATGCATCCCCATGACATGAAGAAATGACCTTTGTCACTGACAAGGGTCTCTATTGCTACAAGGTTATGCCTTTCGGGTTGAAGAACATCGGTATCACATACTAGCGGCTCGTAAACAAGATATCACCCAGCAAATCGTATGTTCAATGGAGTTCTACGTCAATGACGTGCTCATCAAAATCATCAAAGGCACAGACCACATTACCGACCTCAGGGAGATGTTCACAATTGTGAGAAAATATCAAATGAGGCTGAATCCGAGCAAGTGTGCTTTCGGAGTTAGCTCCGGAAAGTTCATCAACTTCCTGATCAGCGAAAGAGAGATTGAGGCAAACCCCGACAAAATTTGATCTCTGCTAGACATGAGCTCGCCCAAGATAAATAAAGAGGTTCAATGCCTTACAGGGAGGATAGTCACCCTCAACCGATTTGTCTCCCAAGCCACGGACAGATGCTACCCTTCTTTAAGCAGTTGAAAGGAAAACAAAAGGTGGAGTGGACTGAAGACTGCAAGCTTACATTCTAGCAGCCCAAACAGTACTAGGGATCACCTCCACTACTCTCAAAACCATAAAAGGAGAACCACTGCTGTTATACTCGGCAATTTCAACAGCAGCAGTTAGCTCATCCCTTATCCGCGAGCAAGAAGGGAAACCACTACCGGTGTACTATGTCAGCAAAGCCTTGGTCCTAGCAAAGACCAGGTACCCAGATATCAAGAAGCTCGCCTTGGCTTTAATCGTATCATCCCACTGTCTCCGACCTTACTTCTAAGCCTGTACAATCATCATCTCGACCAACCTGGCTCTCTGTCAAGTGCTCCATAAGCCTAATGTGTCGAGAAAACCCACGAAATGGGCAATCGAGCTAAGCGTATTCGACATCCAAAACCAGCCTCGAACTGCCATCAAGGATCAGGCAGTGGCCGACTTCATTGTCGAGTTCACCTGCGGCCAGAACCCAGAAGTCAGTCCAAGCATCGAAACCGATCAACTTGCAGATCAGGTAGTTGAATAAGCTTGCCGACCTGGACATTGTACGTTAATGGCTCATCTATTTCTAAAGGCAACAGGGTCGGGGTAGTCCTTGAGGCTCTCGACCATACCTGCACACAATATGCCCTAAGATTTGGATTTCAAACATCAAATAACACGGCAAAATACGAAGCATTGCTCCCCAGACTTAGGTTGGTGACAACAATGGAATCTCATAACCTGAAAGTCCACAGTGATTTTTAGCTTGTCGTCAACCAGATAGCCAGCGAATACCAGTCCAATGAAGAAAGAATGATGGCATATTTACAAAGTGCTCGGGAACTCATTAGCAAATTTCCCAAGTGCGACATCAACCTGATCCCCAGGTCGGAAAACTCCGAAGCAGATACTCTAGCAAAACTGGCCACAGCGGCCGAAGATGACATCCCAAAGTCTATCCCAATCGAGTTTCTATATAAGCTAAGTATTAGCAAGTCTGACCCAAGCACGGTCCTACCGGTAGACTCGACACCAAGCTAGATGGACCCAATAGTCAGCTTACCTTCGGGAAGGGAAATTGCCCAAAGATCGACTCGAGGCGAGCAAGCTCCGATCTAGGTTAGCCCGATATACCATGGTCAGGGACACTTTGTATAAAAAAGATTCTCTTTGCCCTATCTCAAGTGCCTCCGACCAGAAGAAGTCGAGTACGTTCTGAGAGAAATACACGAAGGGATCTGCGGAAACCACCCTCTCTCACAAGGTCATCCGACAAGGATACTTCTGGTCAATCATCTAGACGCCAAGCAATACACCTAGAGATGCCACAAATGTCAGAGATTCGTGACAATTCCCCATCAACCACTTGAGCAGCTGACTCCCATGACTGGACCATGACCCTTTAGCCAATGGGGAATAGACATCATCGGCCCCTTACCAACCGTTAAAGGTCAGACCAAATTCGCAGTCGTAGCAGTCGACTACTTCACTAAGTGGGCTAAGGCCAAGCCGCTGGCCAAAATCACTGAGTAGAAGATCACCAACTTTATCTGGAAAAACATCATATGCCGCTAGGAGATCCCACACACAATCATCTCAGACAATGGAAAACAATTCGACAATGATCGGTTCTAAGGCATGTGTGAAAACCTCAGAATTTAAAATGCCTACTCATCACCCAGGCACCCTTAAGCTAACAGTCAAGTCGAGGCAGTCAACAAGATCATCAAAAACTACGTTAAGACCAAGCTCGAGAAAGATAAAGGGGCCTGGATCAAAGAGCTCCCCCATGTCCTCTGGGCATATTGGACCACTGCTCGAACAACCACGGGAGAAACCCCATTCTCCCTAACCTTCGGAGCAAAGGTTATCATCTTAGTCGAAATCAGACTCTCCACTGCATGGACTCGTTCCTACGATGAAAATCAGAATGTCGAGCAAATGGCACTGGATCTCGATCTGCTCGAAGAAAAAAGAGAGTAGGCCCAGCTTAAGGTCACAGCCTGGCAACAACAGGTCGCCCAATTCTACAGCTCTCGCATAAGGGTGAGAAGGTTCCTGGCAGGAGATCTAGTCCTCAGCAGAACCTTCAAAAACACTAAGGAGCTCAGCTCGGGAACCTTCAGGCCGAACTGGGAGGACCCTATAAGGTGATGAGTACAACCCAACTTGGAACCTATCCACTTGAAGATATGAAAGGACGATCTTTGCTGCACCCATAGAACACCGAACATCTGAAGATCTACTACCCATGAAATTCAACTCATATTTCACATCTTAGATCGGATTCCACATGTCCGCCACATAGAATCTACAATGATTGACCTGCAAGGTTGAAATTTACGTGTTTTTGTTCGGAATCCACAATAAAACCCCAAGGCTAGGGGATGTTATTTAATACTTGTTATCCACAATGGTTTGATCTACATAGTCCACTGAGGACTTTCCTTATAAAAACAAAGAGGAACTATCCTCCCACCAATCATCCGACCCTTAAAGAAGAGGTTGGACCATTAACCAATCCTAATACATGGCATACTAAGGACTTCTCTTAATGCAAGAGAGGAACAATACTAACCAGTCGTCCGACCCTTAAAGAAGAGGTCAGACCACTAATTAATGACACTACTTGAATTGCATGACCTACAAATGAAGGATCCCTTAAGAAGGGAAGTAGTCCCCCTAAGCAAACTGCTCCACCCTCTGTGAGGGGATCATTGCAACTGGACTGACCTGTTAAATAATGGTAAATCAATCTGACAAGTCTACCTAGAAAATTCAAGCACAACAGTCATTGCAACAAAAGGTCATTTTCATTCATAAAAAGAGAGGGTACATGTAAAAAAGAAAAACTTTTTACATAAAGGGAAAATAGAACAGGGCTTCTCCGAGGTCGGCTACTCGACTTCTGGAGGAGTCGTCTCTTTAGTGGGGCTGCTCTCGAAAGGAGTTAAATCGAGCTCGGTATACGACTCCTTGATGTCCTTGAGGCATTTGTCGTACCCTAGGCTGAAGAGTGCATCCCTGTCCTCCTTAAACTCCTTGGAGGCCTTGAACTCCTCCACGGCCGTTGCCCGAGACATCAAAATAGTTGCCTAGGCCTCCTTTATCTTCACATTGAAGGTGTGCCTCAACTCACCCAGGTCAGATTTCCACCAGGCGCCCTTCTCCAGAGCTTCTTTAAGAAGCGACTTCAACGCTTCAAGCTCAGTCTGGCGCCCCTCCACCTGGGCCTTCAGAGTAGCATTCTCGGAGAGGAGCTGCTTGGACTCAACGCCCTTCTGCAATAGAACTGCCTCCACCTCCTTGTACTCTGTCCTGCCACACAATATCTCGCAACAAAAATTCAAAAGAGAAGGGGTGAACTGAAAATAAATCTACGTTAGAAGACATGAAAAATTACTAAGTAATGAAAGATGACCATCATGAAAGAGATGACCTGATAAGTCAAATTTGAAGGCAGATGCCTTAAGCAAAAACAAAGTCCATGAATTTGCAGTGTCGCTTATGTCGAGAGAATGAAATATTCTAGAATTCATGTAAGATTTTAAATTAAAGCTACAAATAAAATATTTGTATGAGAGAATAGCCCACCTCCACCTCGAACTCGAACCAGCGATTAATAGTCGGGTCATCGCGACGTAGGATCAAGATGAACTTCTATTGAAAATGAAAGAAAGAGCAACAAAAGAAGAGGACTCAGAATGGAGAATTAGTGCTGATGATGCTTTGTGTTTTTGCGAATGATTGTGCGTTGTGAACTAAAGAAAGAAGTCCTGGTTGAAGCTCATCGATCCAAACTAGCAATCCACCCGGGGAGCATCAAAATATGCCAAGACGTGAAGTGCATTTACTGGGGGAATAATATGACGAGTGAGATCGCAGACTACATCTCAAGATCCTTACTTGTTAGTAGGTCAAGGTCGAGCATCGCAAACTAACAGGTCTCCTGCAACCTATGCCTATAGAGGAGTGAAAATGAGACTACATTTTCATGGATTTTATTTCTAGACTACCAAAGATGAAAAATGGCCAAAATTCCATTTATAAAATTGTGGATAGACTAACTAAATTGGCTCATTTTCTACCTATTTGTGTGACGACTTCCATAAATGACCTAGCTAAATTATACATAAAGGAAATCGTGCGATTATATGGAGTACCTTTGGAGATTGTTTTAAATAAATACTCTCGATTCACATCTATCTTCTGGACCTGAATTCAGAAAGCTATGGGTGCGTCATTGAAATACAACACCATGTTTCACCCCTATACAGATGGATAGTCCAAGTGAGTAAATCAGATTTTAGAAGACATTCTAAGGGTGTGTGTGCTTAACTTCTAAGATATTTGGGATGATTGCCTCCCACATACCAAATTCGTGTACAACAATTGTCATGCCCCAAACTCGGAAACCGGGCTCACAAAATTCTCAATCGTCGAATCCGGTGCCAACAGCCTCCGTAGTACCCCATTCTCGGCACCCAGCGTCCATACGCCAGATTCCAATCCTGGGATCCTACAAAGAGGATTTTCTAATGTACATTTAACTCGTAATAAGCATAACCACAAGTATACCCAAATCACAAAGGCAACATCATTATCACATATCTACTAATATAAACATTTGAATACAATGCTGAAAGGGAAATACATATATCGAAGTCAAAGCTCCAGAAGACCGCTGCACACTCCATGCTCGACGCTGCTGCAACCTAACGCCACCTGCACGCATCTATCGTGCATAAGCTTATAGAAAGTTTAGTGGGTGGTGAAAGTGTGTGCGCAAGATAAGTGTCGAGTATACAATACAATGTCATAAATCATATAATATCGAAATAGGTGAAATACTGATAAGATCATCAATCATACGATATCAGAGTAAACATAAATATACTGATAAGTCCATAAGTACCATCAGCCGTACCAAGGCTATGCAATGCAAGGTATGAGTGCTAACGGCCATATCAATGCAGAAACATGGCAACCCAAAATGTTAAATACTGCGGATGAAATGCAATATGCGGTGCAAATGAAATGAACAGGCTGGAGTGAATTCGGGATGATAGTACGTAGTATCGCAGGCTATGGGTGTCACGACCCTAAATCTAGTGTTACTAAACACCGGATTTTGGTTGACAGCCTCCGTAGAACTCCGATTCTTGGGACTTTCAAGTAGCACATACTAAGTCCCATAAGCGGGGCTCCACAAGGAGGATTTCTGAAAGTAAAACCAACAAACATGTTGCATTTCTCAAAATTTCATCATATACAATATATATTACTATGTACAACTAAGCACCTCAGGGCAAATCAAAACATAAACCATGTCATATTTACTATACCTGATGTACATATGCAGGGTATTACAAAAAAATATACACTGATATGTACAAAGCAAAAAGGACAACTGGAGTCTGTAGCCTCTACTCCTGCAGCTCCCTACTCTCACCTGAAAAAAAAAAAAAAAGGAAAGCTTGAGCTACCAAGCCCAGTGAGTGCGTGTGTACCGTGAAAATGCATGTTTCATGTCATGCTCATTTAATGCACATGAATACACAGGCTTCCAAATCATTTTTATATACAGAGGTGGGACTTCTACCCACTTGTAACATACACACGCTTTCAACATTTCCACAACTTTTCATATTTCCCAATTGGATCACCAAAGTCTAAAACAGAGGTGGGACTTCTACCCACTTGTATAGACTTTTCCACCGTGGTCAACTACAGAGGTGGGACTACATAGTTCATGGGCCGAACTAGTCTAACCCACTTGTATTGAACCTCACTATCTGCCTAACAGCAAGAAGTCATAAGTCGCCTGGCAAAACGATAGCGGACAATTTACGAGCTCGTCACACACAACCTATCTTTACTTGCCCATAAGCAGGTCAAGTCAAACCACTCAACTAATCGACACATGTCGGTGGGAGTCGCTGTCTACTTTGGTATTTCAGCATTTCAGCGCTCTGTTCTTCCACCCGGTCTAAGCATTGGTCGCTCCCAATGGTACCAATCGGGGTTTAGGGACTTTCACCCACGGGCCCTCTAATCATGTCCTGTCGAATTACACATTTCCGGTGTGGTGTCCAACTCAAGTTATAACAACGTATGTTTCATCGCATTTACAATCACCGTATGTATGTATGCATGAGTCCACACACAAGCATAACAGATCATTTCATTTTTGTTTTAAAGGCAAACAGAGGACAACCTTCCTCATGTGGTCTCCTCATACATTCGTCATACATTTAAGTTCCACAGTTAAGTTCCTCATAAGGGTCTCATTTAATACAACATGTATCTAGGCAGTTTACATACTCATCATAGACATATCGTGTGTCGCACCACAACCCACTATGATCACCACATCATGATATGATTCATTTACTCTCAAGCAGACAAGGATATAACAACTATGATTCATGCATATGATATGCACATGACTTAGTCAATCTTCTATAAAACTTCATGCTACAAGCATGCTTTTTCTCAAGAATGATCTACATTAAAAGGATGAAGATATCCTTTGAGACAATTTGTCAAACAGGTAGCGGGTGGATATTGGAAGGAACAAAGAGAGAAATTGTTAGAAATACGTATCACTTGTAACAAAACTAAATCTTATCTATCATCTAATCTTCCATTCATAACCTAATCAACTAAATCAGCAAAGCCAGCTATACCCGTAAGAAAATCCAGCAACAACCTCATTCCAGCACCTAATTCCAGCAATATATAATTCCAACACCTAATTCCAGCCAGCATATATAATTCCAGCACCTAATTCCAGCAATACAGACTTCCTAATTCCAGCACCTAATTCCAGCCATATATAATTCCAACACCTAATTCCAGCATATATAATTCCAGCACCTAATTCCAGCAATACAGACTTCCTAATTCCAGTACCTAATTCCAGCCATATATAATTCCAGCACCTAATTCCAGCAATATATAATTCGTACAAAAGAAAATCTAGCAAAATCCTAACCCTTAAATAAAATCCAGCAATTCTTTAACTTTAAAACTGAAAATCCAGCAAAACCCTAACCCTTAAACAAAATCCAGCAATTATTTAACCTTAAAATTGAAAATTCAGCAAAACCCTAACCCCTAAACAAAATCCAGCAATTCTTTAACCTTAAAACTGAAAATTCAGCAAAACCCTAACCCTTAAACAAAATCCAGCAATTCTGTAACCTTAAAACTAAAAATTCAGCAAAACCCTAACCCTTAAACAAAAATTTCAACGATAGGGTTTTGAAAGAAACCTCAACGTACACATCTAAGTGCTCCTAATCTATGCACTCACCTGAAAGTATCAGAGGTTTGGCTCTCAACCTCAGCTTCTCTTTCTTTGTCTTCTTCTTCTTCTTCTTCTTTTCCTCTTCTTCTTCTTTTCCTCAACTAGAGTGTTGGCTGGAAATGAAATGTTTGAAAGTGGGTTTTGTCTATTTATGGGCTTAAAAAGGTTTTAAAGTGGCTTTTACCTAAAAAAAAAAGGTTTATGGGATGGTTTAGGATAATTTTGAGAAGTTTAAACGTTGGTAGCAATAAACAAAATGTTATAAGTGATTTGACAAAAAGTTCCAAGGATTTAAAAAAGAAAAACCGAGGTCATTTGAGTTATTTTATTAAACTATACATGTACATATCGATGCGTAACTTACAATCCAGGTGTCATATTGACATGTCGTTTTCGTCAGTAACTCCGTAACTTGACTATGACCACAACGGTTAGGCTCTCCGACCTAACGGATTTGAAAACTCGATGTTAGCGGAGCCCCACCTAAAATAAGGACGTAATGGTCATTTCTCAGATTGTTTAATTTTAAGTCCGTATCTTAACATTCGGACATCGGATTGACATACGGCTTGCGGCTCGATACTGGAACAACATTATGATCAAGTCAAAATATTCTCGGGGCCAATGGACCTACAACCAACGGCTATCCAGTTTACAAACCAGATTTTGGGTATAGGGTCTTACAACTCTCCCCTCCTTAAACAATTTCGTCCTGGAAATTTATTTCAAAACATATCATAATAGTACAATATAACAATAACCATATCAGAGTTTATACGTACCTAGGAATTAAATAGATAAGGGTAACGACTGCATATATCTGCTTCCCGTTCCCAGGTTGCTTCTTCTACAGAATGATAACCCCATTGGACTTTAACTAAGGGAATGACTTTCGTACGAAGAACTTGTTCTTTTCTATCCACGATACAAATTGGCTGCTCGATATAGGATGCATCTTCTCGAACTGCTAAGGATTGTCAGTCAATAACAGGTACTATTATCTTCGGATCACATTTACGGAGCATCGAAACGTGAAAAACATTATGAACTCTAGATAATTGGGGTGGCAAAACAAGACGATAAGCTACAGTGCCAACTCGTTCAACAATATCAAAGGGCCCTATAAACCTCGGGGCTAATTTTTCCTTAACACCAAATCGTACTACACCTTTTACTGGTGAAACTCGGAGATATACTCGGTCTCCCTCGACAAACTCTAAGGGTCTACACCGGCGATCTGCAAAACTCTTCTGTCGGCTTTGAGCTGTAAGCATACGTTGTCGAATAAGATCAATCTTTTCAGACGTTTGCCGGACAATATTAGGACCTAAAAGACATCGCTCACCAATCTCAGTCCAACAACTTGGGGACCTGCAAGGTCTACCATATAACGCTTCATAGGGTGTCATGCCAATAGTAGCCTGAAAACTATTATTATATGCAAATTCTGCTAACGACAAGTGGTCGTCCCAACTACCAGAGAAATCTAAGGCACATGATCTAAGCATGTCCTCGAGAATCTAGTTAACTCTTTCGGACTGCCCATCTGTTTGTGGATGATATGCTGTGCTAAATTTTAAAGCCGTCCCCATTGCTTTTGAAAACTCTTCCAAAACTTTGATGTAAACCTTGGATCTCGGTCAGATACAATCGACACAGGTACACCATGTAATCTAACAATTTCATTAATAAATAAAGTTGCGAGTCAATCTGTAGACCAAGAAATACAAATAGGAAGAAAGTGGGCTGTCTTTGTCAAACGGTCTACAATAACCCATATAGCATCATGTCGACGTAAGGTTCCTGGTAAACCCACAATGAAATCCATAGTTACATGTTCTCACTTCCATACTGGTATCTCCAAAGGTTGCAATTCCCCTGCTAGCTTTTGATGCTCTGCCTTTACTCGTTTGCATATATCACACTCTGACACATGTCTAGCAACTTCACGTTTCATTTCAATCCACCAAAATTGCCTTTTCATGTCCTTATACATCTTCGTAGATCCTGGGTGGATAGTAAACTGAGTGCGATGTGCCTCATCCATAGGGGTCTTCTTCAATTCTGAGATATCTGGAACATATAATCTGCCCTGAAACCGAAGTCCACCATCCAAACCTATCTGCCACTCCGGTTAACTTTTCTCTATTATCACATCTTTACAAAACAACGCCCATTGCATTAAATGTTGGCTTCTATTACTTGAGTAATTAAAGTGAAACCGTCAATTGCTCTGTCACTAATTACTAATCTGAGGACTTGTACATCTCAAACATCTACAATCGATTCCTAGGTTATTAGCTTTCTACTATTTTCCATCTTCTATCATCAATTATGCCACTTGGGCCTGTGGCTGACGACTTAACACATCCGCCACCACATTAGCTTTTCTTGGGTGGTACTGAAGATCAAAATTATAGTCTTTCATCAATTCCATCCATCCAACGTCTTTGCCTCATATTCAATTCGGCTTGGGAAAAGAGGTATTTCAGGCTCTTATGATCCGAAAAAAGTTCAAATCGAACCCCATACAAGTAATGCCTCCATACTTTGAGGTAAAAACTACTGTTGCTAACTTTAGGTCATGTGCGGGATAATTCTGCTCATGAGGCCTAAGCTGGCGAGATGCATATGCTACTACCTTTCCCTGTTGCATTAGGACACACCCCAACCGATAAGCGAGGCATCTGTATAAACAACGAATCCCTCACTCCCAGATGGAAGAGTGAGAACCGGTGCCATCGTAAGACGAGTTTTTAGTTCCGCGAATGCTCGCTCACAGGCTCCACTCCAAACAAATATTACATCCTTTCGAGTCAATCGAGTCAGTGGGGCAGCTATACGAGAGAATCCTTTAACAAAACGTCTGTAATACCCTGCTAGCCCTAAGAAACTCCGAATCTCAGATGCATTCTTTGGCTGTTTCCATTGCAAAACTACTTCAACCTTAGTTGGATCAACTGAAACTCCATTCTTCGACATTGTGTGCCCCAAAAATTTTACCTCTTCCTGCCAAAACTCATATTTTTCCAGTTTAGCATAGTTGGTGAGCACGAAGGGTGCAAACGTCATCTCTAAGTGACACCCATGATCTTCGCTTGTCTTTGAATAGATTAAAATATCATCAATGAAAATAACAATAAACTGGTCCAAATAAGGACGGAAGACCTCATTCATCAACTGCATAAAGATTGCCGGTGCATTAGTCAAACCAAATGACATGACCTGAAATTCAAATTGTCCATAACGAGTCACAAAAGCTGTCTTCGGGATATCCTTCTCTCGAACCCGAATCTGATGATAGCCAGACCGTAAATCTATCTTCGAGAAATACTGCGCACCACTCAACTGATCGAATAAATCATCTATTCTTGGGAGCGGATACTTGTTTCTAATCGTAACCTTATTAAGTCCGCGATAATCGATACACAACCGTAAAGAACCTTCCTTCTTCTTTACAAAAAGCACATGCGCTCCCCAAGGTGAAGTACTCGGGCGAATAAACTCCAAACGACGTAATTCATCTATCTGTTTTTTTTGCAACTCACGCAACTCTAATGGTGCCATACGATAAGGGGCTCTAGCTATAGGGGCAGTGCCAAGGATAAGATCTATTCGAAATTCTGTATGCCTAACGGGTAGCAAACCTGGAATTTCTTGAAAAACATCTGAAAAATCACGTACTACCAGCAACTGTTCAATACATACATCTTTGGACTCGTCATGAACATAGGACATCAAAATCTCTATAAACTTATCTTTAGGATCAGCCACAAACTGAAATCGAGGATGGTCAGGTATAGAAAAGATGACTGTCATAGCGGTGCAGTCCAACACTGCATGATACTTGGATAACCAATCCATTCCCAAAATCACATCATATTCTAACAACTCCAAAACATAACAATTGATTGGAAGGGCATGCTCTGCTATGTAAACATGATAGTCCTGACATATAGAACTCAACACTGTTCGTTTCCCTAAAGGAGTCAAGAGCTCTATTCGATTGGTCATCGATGTTCTCGGCAATTCCAATGACTGACAAAAACTATCTGCTATAAATGAATGTGATGCGCCAGAATAAAAAAGGACACGTGCAAAAAAGGATGATACTACAAGAATACCTTCTATGATTCCTCCCTTAGACTGAGAATCTCCCTTCTGGATTATATAAACACGAGGCTGCGTCTGAAGGGGTACGGGTTGTTTACCTTGCTGCCGCTATGACTGCTGTTGAGACTGTTGTTGTTGAGGCCTATACTGTATCCTATATGGTGGCCTTTGCTGCTGGGGTTGCTGATGTCTAAGTGGTGGACCTGGCTGCTGTTTCTGCGGATTGGGACAATCCTTTTTACGGTGCCCTATACCACCACAATTATAACAGGCTCCGAAAAACTGTCGCTGAGGAACAGACGGTAATACTGGGGGTCTGACATCAGGTCTGGCTAAAATATGTCGTGGAGGAACAGATGGTGATACTAGGGGTCTTACATCAGGTCTGGCTGCATTATCATATCTCAATGTAGGCCTCTTTGGGGATAAAAATGGCTGAAAACTACCACTCTCTGACATAAATCTCCTCTTCCTTTGCTGATTAGAAGTAGATGGATGTATACTTTGTTGTTGGTTCCAATCAGACTCAAAAATCTGTGCCTTCGCTACTACTCCCTCAAGAGTTGACAACTCAAACCCTCTCACTTGAGATCGCAAACTAGGATGTAAACCATCCTCAAATTTCCTCGCCTTCAGATCATTATCGGCTACTAAATGTGGAGTAAAACGAGATAATTCTATAAAACAAGCCTCATAGTCAGCAACAGACAGCTCACCCTGAACCAACGACTCAAATTCATGTGCTTTCTGACGACGAACAGCTACGGGGAAAAACTTACGATCAAACTGGTCTTTAAACGCTTCCCATGTCCACACAACTTTTGGATCTGAACGTACAACTGACTTCCACCATTGTTCTGCCTCTCCTTGTAATTGATAAGTCGCTAAGGTAACACATTGCTTGGAAGTACAACCCATAACTTGAAAAATTTCTCTATTTCTGACTTCCATAACTCGGCTGCCATAGGATCTGGCTTTGCCAGAAAAATAAGGTGGATCTAGACGTCTAAACTCTATAAAAAGAGCACTGGCCCGCTCCTGCGCTGATGTCTCAGGAGTATAACTAGATCGCTGCTTTTGATTAGCTGTAATAGTTGACATAGTCTGCAACAGTTGTTGAAATTGTGTTGCAGGAATAAGTATAATTGGATCTGGAACAGAATTGGACGTAGATTTTGACTTATACTTGGGTTGCACTGGAGGAGTCTGAACAGGTTTTGATGTAGATCTTGACTTAGACTTAGGTTGCATTGGAGGAGTCTGAACAGGATTCTTTCTAGGCGGCATCCTATAGATAAAACACCAATTTAGGATAAAACGAACAAGTAAATCTACACAATATACATACTAATACATAACCATACAACTCATTTACGTCGCAAAACATGAACCTAACAACTCTAACACAACAACATATAATAAATACATTATGATTTATGTAGATAGTTCCCAGATCATGCTCTGATACCATTTTCTGTCACGACCCTAAATCTAGTGTTACTAAACACCAGATTTTGGTTGACAGCTTCGGTAGAACTCCGATTCTTGGGACTTTCAAGTAGCACATACTAAGTCCCATAAGCGGGGCTCCACAAGGAGGATTTCTAAAAGTAAACCAAAAACATGTTGCATTTCTCAAAATTTCATCATATACAATATATATTACTGTGTACAACTGAGCACCTCAGGGCAAACCAAAACATAAACCACGTCATATTTACTATACCTGATGTACATACGCAGAGTATTAAAAAAAATATACACTGATATGTACAAAGCAAAAAGGACAACTGGAGTCTGTAGCCTCTACTCCTGCAGCTCCCTACTCTCACTTGAAAAAAAATTAGAAAATAAAGCTTGAGCTACCAAGCCCAGTGAGTGCGTGTGTACCGTGAAAATGCATGTTTCATGTCATGCTCATTTAATGCACATGAATGCACAGGCTTCCAAATCATTTTTATATACAGAGGTGGGACTTCTACCCACTTGTAACAACACACACGCTTTCAACATTTCCACAACTTTTCATATTTCCCAATTGGATCACCAAAGTCTAAAACAGAGGTGGGACTTCTACCCACTTGTATAGACTTTTTCCACCGTGGTCAACTACAGAGGTGGGACTACATAGTTCATGGGCCGAACTATTCTAACCCACTTGTATTGAACCTCACTATCTGCCTAACAGCGAGAAGTCATAAGTCGCCAGGCAAAACAATAGCGGACAATTTACGAGCTCGTTACACACAACTTACCTTTGCTTGCCCATAAGCAGGTCAGGTCAAACCTCTCAACCAATCGGCACATGTCGGTGGGAGTCGCTGTCTACTTTGCTATTTCAGCATTTTAGCGCTCTGTTCTTCCACCCGGTCTAAGCATTAGTCGCTCCCAATGGTACCAATCGGGGTTTAGGGACTTTCACCCACGGACCCTCTAATCATGTCCTGTCGAATTACACATTTTCGGTGTGGTGTCCAACTCAAGTTATAACAATGTATGTTTCATCGCATTTACAATCACCGTATGTATGTATGCATGAGTCCACACACAAGCATAACAGATCATTTCATTTTTGTTTTAAAGGCAAACAGAGGACAACCTTCCTCATGTGGTCTCCTCATACATTCGTCATACATTCCACAGTTAAGTTCCTCATAAGGGTCTCATTTAATACAACATGTATCTAGGCAGTTTACATACTCATCATAGACACATCGTGTCTCGCACCACAACACCACACTATGATCACCACATCATGATATGATTCATTTACTCTCAAGCAGACAAGGATATACAACTATGATTCATGCATATGATATGCACATGACTTAGTCAATCTGCTATAAAACTTCATGCTACAAGCATGCTTTTCTCAAGAATGATCTACATTAAAAGGATGAAGGATATTCCTTTGAGACAATTTGTCAAACAGGTCGGGTGGATATTGGAAGGAACAAGAGAGAAATTGTTAGAAATACGTATCACTATAAAGAAAATCTAATCATGACATCAATAAATAGAAAATATATTAATAATCAAAATCACTAGAGCACTAAAACAATCCACTCATAACCTATCAACTAAATCCAAGCCATATACCCTTAAGAAAATCCAGCAACAACCTCATTCCAACAATATATAATTCCAACACCTAATTCCAACAAATATAATCCAGCACCTAATTCCAGCAATACAGACTTCCTAATTCCAGCACCTAATTCCAGCCATATATAATTCCAACACCTAATTCCAGCAATATTATTTCCAGCACCTAATTCCAGCAATACAGACTTCCTAATTCCAGCACCTAATTCCAGCCATATATAATTCCAGCACCTAAATCCAGCAATATATAATTCCTACAACAGAAAATCTAGCAAAACCCTAACCCTTAAACAAAATCCAGCAATTCTTTAACCTTAAAACTGAAAATTCAGCAAAACCCTAACCCTTAAACAAAATCCAGCAATTCTTTAACCTTAAAACTGAAAATTCAGCAAAACCCTAACCCTTAAATAAAATCCAGCAATTCTTTAACCTTAAAACTGAAAATTCAGCAAAACCCTAACCATTAAACAAAATCTAGCAATTTTGTAACCTTAAAACTGAAAATTCAGCAAAACCCTAACCCTTAAACAAAAATTTCAACGATAGGGTTTTGAAAGAAACCTCAACGTACACATCTAAGTGCTCCTAATCTATGCACTCACCTGAAAGTATCAGAGGTTTGGCTCTCAACCTCAGCTTCTCTTTCTTTGTCTTCTTCTTCTTCTTCTTTTCCTCTTCTTCTTCTTTTCTTCAACTAGAGTGTTGGCTGGAAATGAAATGTTTGAAAGTGGGTTTTGTCTATTTATGGGCTTAAAAAGGTTTTAAAGTGGCTTTTAGCTAAAAAAAAGGGTTTATGAGATGGTTTAGGATAATTTTGAGAAGTTTAAACGTATGGTAACAATAAACAAAATGTTATGTAAGTGATTTGACAAAAAGTATTCCAAGAATTTAAAAAAAAAAATCCGAGGTCATTTGAGTTATTTTATTAAACTATACATGTACATATCGATGCGTAACTTACAATCCAGGTGTCATATTGACATGTCATTTTCATCAGTAACTCCGTAACTTGACTACGACCACAACGGTTAGGCTCTTCGACTTAATGGATTTGAAAACTCGATGTTGGCGGAGCCCCACCTAAAATAAAGACATAATGGTCATTTCTTATATTGTTTAATTTTAAGTCCGTATCTTAACATTCGGACATCAGGTTAACATACGGCTTGCGGCTCGATACTGGAACAACATTATGATCAAGTCAAAATATTCTCGGGGCCAATGGACCTACAACCAACGGCTATCCAGTGTACAAACCAGATTTCTGGGGTATAGGGTCTTACAATGGGGTCCATCACAAGGGACTTCTATCCAAACCAGTCTCATACCTAAATTTAGATAGTTGGACTCAATGTGGTAAACTCCTGATCTCACGTTAGTCGCGCACCCCAACCGAAATCCTAGCCGTTCCGAAGGTAAACGTAACAAATAGTTACGCACCACTAGCCCGAGTAAATAGTGAATGAATGAATGAGTATGCAACTCCTACTCAATAAGTTCACATATCAGTATCATACATCTCTGGGTTCATCACCGGGGTCTAGTACACTCCAAGCTAGCTACTGCCTCAGCCAACCGCATAGCCCAACAAGTAGAAAAGACCTCAGTACCCGTCTACCAGTACTATACCAATGCCTACCCGGCTCATTGATAGCGGACCCATTTGAGAGCTAGTCAAACTCAGCCTAGCTTACAGCCCCCTCACTCGGGCTGATAAAGTCACACGCCCTCCCAACCGACCACGACATAGTGTGAGACGCGGTCTACTGGTATTCGGCACTAGGGCGCTTATGTATCCACTCGGTCTAGGCGTTGGGGCATATCTTGGCCACAGAGGTTTAAGGACTTTCACCCACGGACATCTAAAGTGCCCAGATGCTCGAACCAAACATTTTTGGTGTCCCATCTAGTCATCCACGACATGCCTATGGAGGTCACAACCCTGATGTCGCTAGGACGTATACTAATCATAATCACACAATGCAAGATGCATTAGTCATGTAGTCCAATCATTCATCAATCCTGCGCATACCGTGCGCTCATGTGGGATAACTCCACCTATCAGGGAGTCTCATAAACCATCTGTACTATGGCATATGCAATGGTCAATCACATCTCACAATAAACATGCAGATGATGCGTATGGGCATGTATCATGATGCTATGTTGTCACATATTCATAATCGATATCAATAACCTACATCAACAATCGACCTCGACAATGTGGACATTTAACCAACATTGCCCCCAAGGAACGACCCACATAGAGCCTAACATATAGTGGACCCATGACCTTACACAAAGACCTAATATACTACATCATGGGCCTCACTCAAAAGCTTAATACACATCACGATGGGCCTCTCACATGGGCCTAATATACATCACGATGGACTCCATCGCCTGGCCCTCAAATGCATAATAATTGACCTCATCACATAAACTTCATATTCATCACATTAGACCTTAAACACAGGATGAATACACATCACAATGGACCTCAAATACGAGCCGCATATACATCGCACAGGCCAAATACACATCACAATGGGCCTCATCTACAGGTCGCATATACATCATATAGGTCTCGACAATCAGCCTTGGCAATCGAAATCAGTCTCGACAATCGGAATCGATACTTGAAATCGGCCTCAACAATCGGAATCGGCCTATACAATTGGTCTCGACAATCGAAATCGGCCTCAATACTCGGCCTCGATAATCGGAATCGGCCTATACAATCAGCCTTGACAATCGAAATCGGCCTCGATACTCGGCCTCGACAATTAGAATTGGCCTCGACAAATCAGAATCGGCCTCGATACTCGGCCTCGACAATCAGAATCGGCATATACAATCAAAATCGGCCTCGACAATCGGAATCGGCCTATACAATCAGCCTCGACAAATCGGAATCGACCTATACAATCGGCCTCGACAATCGGAAACGGCCTCAACAATTGGAATCGGCCTATACAATCGACCTCAACAAATCAGAATTGGCCTCCATACTCAACCTCGACAATCAGAATCGGCCTATAAAATCGGCCTCGACAATCAGAAATCGGCCTATACAATCGACCTCAATAAATCGAAATCGGCCTCAACAATCGAAATCGGCCTCGATACTCGACTTCGACAATTGAAATCGGTGGGAATGGGCCTAATAAGGCCTAAGGGAAGGTAACAATGTGGACATCCAACCATCATTGCCTATCAATGTGGACATTTAACCATCATTGCTCCCAAGGAGTGACCTACATAGAGCCAAATGTAAAATGGGCCCATGGCCTCATACAATGGCCTAATATACATCACAATGGGCCTCACTCGTGGGCCTCATATACACAACAGGTGGGCCCTGCACATTGGCCTCAGATACATCATACGGGTCACAACCCATGGGCCTACTGAATTTGGGATACCACAATTTTCATTGAATTGCAATCTCAAATTATAATCGTTATAACACTATCCTATAAATAAAGTCTCATGAACCAAGTATGGTGGTATGGACACTATATCCAAGATGTCGACCTATGCTGGGTGACAAGCCCCTCGTAGTACCCAGTG
This sequence comes from Magnolia officinalis, assembly GCA_021015155.1. Lineage (NCBI taxonomy): Eukaryota > Viridiplantae > Streptophyta > Magnoliopsida > Magnoliales > Magnoliaceae > Magnolia > Magnolia officinalis. The sequence goes on from JAJHSJ010000017.1 coordinate 42,274,434, forward strand.
AGTATTAATGGAGGTAATAAGTCTACCATTCTTTTATTTGATCTGGGGTGACAAGCTCATAATATGTTTGATTAAATATTTAGGTGACTAGCCTGTACCTTTAGATTGATTATTCATATTTGATATTCGGGTGACGAACCCTAATTTGGATTAAGGGATACTGGCGATGAGCCACGTGATCCGGTTTATTTGACTCTTGATATACTTGTGGTATCCTAGCTTCCTTAATACAATTGGTTGTAAATATATTAATAATAGCTTAGTTAAAGCATGCATATCATGGAATTTGCTGATAATGTTGGTGATGATTGATGAGTCACATTACTATCGGTTCTATGTGCATTGTGGGTAATATTGGTGACGAACCATATTATTGTCGATTCTATTATTTACAGGTGATTTTGGTGACAAGCCATATCATTGTCGATTCTTTCATAGGACATGCATACGCATATCACAACATACATGCATTGAAATAACTAGATTTATGACACTACTTGTTATGTGATAAGTGTTAATTATTGCATTTTTAGCCCCGGTTTGCATCATTTTCCCTTAACATTGAATATTAAGATGACCTAATTAAATTGATTTTTCAATGTATAGAAGAAATTGGAAGTCTGAGATAAATCATGATGTTCAAACGATTTTAAAGTCTGAAAGAGACTAAGAAGGAACATGATAAAGTATTAAGGAATTCAAGATTGGAAGATTAAGAGAAGCAAGACTTTCCAAGGAAGAAACCATTGAACGAGGGATGACAATTCAAAGTGAAGAAACAAAGATTTTCGATTAGATCGATAGAACCTTTGATTCGATCGAGTGTCCATTAATTGGAGTCGAGGAGGTCGATCGATCAAAATAATCTGAAATTTATGAGATTGGTCACTGGACAAAATTGAGCACTTTTGATTCGATCAACCAGATTTTTTATTCAATTGAGAAAATATTTAATTTTTAAATTGTTTGTTGGACAGTTTTTTATACTTCTGATTCGATTAAAAAGTTCAATCGATAAAAGGTGGTGTTATATAAGTTCACAAAATTTCTCAAAGTCAGTGGAAAACAGCTATATAAAGAGGCTTTTTGGACATGTTAAATAGACAAATTAGGGCTTTGAGAGAGAGCAAGCAAGGGCGGAGCTTTGTCAACACCTTCCTTCTTCAATTTGTACTTCAGTTCTATTTTTTTTCCCTATTTTTATGTTATAAGATGTTAACTATAGTTGATTAATCTTTTAGCTATGGCTAAAGGGTGAAGCTCTTAATATATTTTTTATTGTTAATTCATTTTAATTCAAGGATTATGATTTTGAATGATGAATTGAGATTGTTTTGATTGAATTCTTAGTATTGGTGAAAGTTTTGATCTATAAAATTCATTAATCTATTGTTAACTCCAGGTACAATATATGCTTGGAATTTCTTATGATCAATTACTTAGTTCTTCATGAGAAATCAATTAATTGAGATTCATGCCTTGTTTGGATGTTCTAGATTGGTTTAATTGTTCTATATTCCAATTAGAACGGATCCTTATTCAATTCTAATTGAGTTATTATATTGAATTGATGAATTACAGTAAAGATTGATTAAAAGTGGATCCCTAGATCCTTAGTTATTAGTTTATTAATTATTTCTACGCAATTCTCAATTTACCCTAATAGGAAAACTCATATTTCTATTGCTTTCTAGTAGTGTTCTTATAATACAGTCCCTGTGAATTAACCTCGGTCGTATCGAGTATGTACCACTTCGCAACCCTACACTTGAGGTAGCTAAGTTCATTATGTTGTGCTTTCGCTACCTATACTTGATTGTGTTGATATTGTGAGCAACTTGGAAAAAGTGTAACATTGAGTTTATCACTCACTCCCGTTCGAGATGGTGTTTTAAAACATCACCCAAATGTCATTGATACAGGTGTCATCGAAGTCGCAGTCTTAGACGAGACTTATGTGGATCTAGTAGTAAAAGTGTCATACTTCCAAATTTCTGATGAGCAGGCCTATAGTTCTAGCATACTTTTGCTTCGTTGTTATCATTGGATTAGTTATATGGTCTTATTAGACATTTAGTATATTTTAGACATGTATATTGAGTCTCCAACTAAGTGGACTATGTTGTTTGTTTGGATTACTATATGGATATTTTGTGTGAATGATGTGGTACCACTTTACTTTGGACTTCATCACTATTTGGTTTAGTTCTTCACGATTGGATTTACTATCATTTTGATTTAATATTTAACTCCACTTTCATAAGATATAAGTAACACCTGAAATGTCGAGTACCAAGTGTATACTCAACCCTTGAAATTCGAGGCATTACATATCGTGGAAAGTCCCGGCCTTTCAAACCAAAGAAAACAGGAAGGAAATCTTCTTCTCGCACGGTGGTTATTCGGGTCTTTACCGTTTACATGGTACGAGTGCAAGTTGCCCTATACGGAACGCAGGTGGGGTCCACCATGATGCTTGTGAGAAAAATACTCTATTCATCAGTTTCTCCAACCCACGTTTGAATAGCGGCTTAAATATTATGCAGGTTTGAGGTTCAAGTGGGCCGCACAGTTTGAGAATCAGGCAGGAACTTGCGTATCGTTGAGACTCTCTTGTGGCTTGATCTAATGATCGGTTTGGATTATCTAATGGATGGTTTAAATCATCCAATGGTTAGAGTCTTCCTAATATGGATCATGGTTAAGCTGGACAAGGATAATAGAGAGTATCTCCTTCGAACATGATCTTGCGCAAGTGGTTTGTGACGTGTTTCATAAACCCGCCTGTTGTGCACTTCAAGTATGATTCATACGTGGGAATTGTCAGTGATGGTCGTTGATCACCCACAGATAATAGCCCCTGATGGCCCACTAAACACAAGGTGTGACTGTTAGGACTCATGATGAAAGGTTTCACGGCAACCTAACGAAACCGTCCTCCTTTTTAGAGACTTGTGATGAGCAAGAAAATCATAAAATTTCCATAGGCCCCGTATAATAATAATTACATAGGTGATTAAAAATTAAAAAAAAAAAAAAAAAAAAAAAAAAAAAAAAAAAAAAAAAAAAAATCTCATAAAATTTAAACTCTACTTTTCTTTCTTAATTTAAGAAAAAGTGGTGTGGTCCACTTGAGCTTTGGATCTACTTCATTTTTGAGCTCATGACCTTAAATGAGCTTGCAAAACACAGCATGGATATAAAACATATAAATTATGGTAGGCCCTATAGTGCGGAACACCAGCTAGTTAGGTGGTGTTGGGGTCACCACTTAATCCATTCCCACACTTGTGTGCCTCCTCCTAATCATACACATTTCATAGAA
>JAJHSJ010000017.1:42277858-42347751 GCA_021015155.1 Magnolia officinalis
CCGTTGAAGGTACGACGGACAGTGGCGAACCTTGGAAAGCTGACATCCAAGACTTCAAAAGGGAAGTACTGGAAGAAATGGCGAAGGAGATGGCTGACGAGATAATGCGGGCTTGGTTACCAGAAAGGTTTCGATTACCTCAAATCACTCTTTTCATTGGAAAGACCGACCCAACAGAGCATATCGAATGCTTCAGAACCTACATGGAGCTGCACGACACCTCGGATGCTATGATGTGTCGAGCCTTCTCTCTTACATTAACCGACGTAGCTCAACTTTGGTTCAAATAGCTGAAGCCAAGATCCATTAGTTCTTTCGTCGAGCTCAGTGACGCCTTCCTTACCAACTTCATCGGTGGAAAGAAGAAACTGAAGCCCCCTGCACACTTGAACAATATAGTTCAGAAGCAGGGAGTGAAAAGGCCTAGGTATATGTCCTAGAGGGGGTGTGAATAGGACAATGCCGAATAAAACTTATAACAGTGGAATTAAGAAGAATATGATAGCCAAATTAAACTATAATGCAAGAAAGTAAAACAACCTCAAAAATTAGATCTTGAGAGGTTGATACAAATGTTGTTCTAAGGACAACCTTTCACCAAAAAACCAGAGTTTATGGTAGGACAACCTTATTTCTAGAAAGATCTTTGTATCAATCTTAAACCAAAGAGGAATAAGGAATAAATACAAACTGAATTGAAATAAATTGTAATCACAAATGTATTGTTCTAGGGACAGCCATACACCATAAAAATGGCAGGACAACCTTGCTGGAACAACTTTAAAGGAAATTTAAATTCAAGTAGATAAAGGAATAGCAGAAAGTAAATTCTAAACTATTACAAAATTCTCACAAAGCTTGAATTAAATGATTACAACATTCACCACATTCATACATCCCACAAAAGAATAATTAAAGATTAGAAATGTAAATCATTCAACCATAACACTAGGGATTATAGTGGTTCGCCTGTGTGTTCACCAATTGTTAAACAACAGCCACACAAAATGCTACTCCACTCCTAATATCCTCACACAGGTGATATTAGCGTTCACTAATAAAATAGGTTTTCCCAGGTTCACCAAAAACCTTTACAATTGTGTCTTTGTCTGTGGGCTTACACAATTAAAAAAAAATCCCACTTCTGAGTTTTCCTGGCTCTCCTCAGATAACCAATACTACAAGATTTTTCTGGCAAATCTTGAAAGAAACCAAAACAGAAAGGAATTTACAATTAAATGTAAAATACCTGATTATCTCCTTCGATGTAGCAGCCTGGTAGAACCAAGTCAGAGTAGATGATTGAATATCCAAGTTCAATGTCCAGTACTCAATTACAATGGTTCTAATTCTAATAGATTTTTAAATTTAACCAAGTAGGGCTTGCCTTAATTGATTTTGATTCCAAAGAAAGGGAATAGTGATTCCTCTTATCAAATTAGATTGGAATAGCAGAAACAAAATCAATTAAACAAAGCTAAGGAAAGAGAATATTAAATAAGCACACTTAGCTTAGATGTAGCACAGAAATATCTCTCAGAAGTTCGACGAAGATTGGCTTGAATGGATTAATTAATTCGATGATTTCTTCTGAGATTCGTGCTCTATTTATAGGTGAGCAGATCGCATCTTCGACTGGTCTAAGGAACCCTTCGACTAGTCGAAGAAATAACAAAATTGAAAAAAATCGGGCGCGATAAGCTTTGACCATTCTACGACTGGTCGAAGACCTCCTTCGACTGGTCGTAGGTCACCTTCGACTGGTCGAAGGTCTCCTTCGACTGGTCGAAGACCTCCTTCGACTGGTCGTAGGTCACCTTCGACTGGTCGAAGGTCTCCTTCGACTGGTCGAAGACCTTGTGAATTTATCGCTGGACTTTGTGTCAAAGATTTACGACTGGTCGAAGAACAGTCGACACTGTTCCTTCGACCGGTCGAACAGATCCCTGGACTAGTCGAAGAATAACAGAATTTATCCGATTTTTGTAACAAACTTACGACTGATTGAGGATTTTCTTAGACTGGTCGAAGCAACTCTAGGACTAGTCGAAGAAGGCCTAGGACTAGTCGAAGAACTGACCAAACTTATGTAAAATAAACATTTGATTTATGTATCCAAAGTGACCTACTTCTAAGGTCACCCTAAGGTCAGTCAAACCTCAACCAAGAAGTAAGGACATTGAAATATTTAGAACTAGCGACCTTGGAGTATGAGTCTTGAAGTCTTGATATAGCTCAATCTTGAAAGTGTCTTGAATTCTTCATGAACTGCCTTGTACATGTCTTGAGTTCTTTATGAACTGACTTATGCTCTTCTTGAAGTCTTGAAGCTTGAGTCATGTCTTGTAAGTAGTTCTTGCTTTCAAATTTGATCTTTATACTTGTGAGTAGTTCTTGCATTCAAATTTGATCTCTATACTTGTGAGCTTAGCTTGTTCATGAATGTTGATCTTTGAGAGAGCTTCACTTATGCAAGATATAAAACAGTGATTTTGGCACCACAAATTTGACAACAAATAGGGATATAAAATATAGCACTTACAGGGAGAGCTATTGGAAGATTACATCAAGCGTTTCAACTTCGAATCTCTTCATGTTCGAAAACATTTGGAAGAAACGACACTCAACGCACTCATGCAAGGAGTCAAAGACAAACCATTTCTGGCGTCTCTGGACAAAAACCCGCCAGAAACTCTAGCAGAGTTTCTGGCTCGGTCGGACAAATATGCGAACTCCGAAGAAATGCGGATCATGCGTGAAACAAAATCCATGGTCAAAGACTCAGCCAAAAAAAAAAAACCGACTCGGCCAGAGGAAAGAAGCGTAAAGATGATCAAGCACGTGATGAACGAAGGTCGGGCAAACGACCAGACCGAAGGTTTTCCACATATACCCCCTGAATAAGACTCAGGAGCAGGTGCTGATGGAAATTAAAAGTGAAGGCTTCGTCAACTGGCCTAACAATCTCCAGAGCAATCCCAATCGGCGGAATAAAGACAAGTATTGCTACTACCATCGTGATCACGGGCACAATACGAGTGATCGCTATCACCTAAAAGAAGAAATCGAACGGCTCATAAAAGAGGGCCGACTCAAAGAACATGTGGTGAAGGCCGGAGCAACTGAGGGACGTCCGAGCGAAAATCAACCTACAGAAGAAATTCGGACTATCATCAATGGTCCATGAGGCGGGGGCGACTTGAATAACGCTCGGAAGAATCACGCCAGAAGCCTCAATCGACCCGAGTCCAAGCTCATGATTATAGCTCAGCCTTCAAAGGAAAAGAAAAGAGAGAAATATTGTATCTCATTCATGGAAGAGGATGCCCGAGGTATCTATCACCCCTATGACGACGCCTTAATTGTCACCCTCACCATCGCCAACCGAAAAGTATTCCGTATACTCGTCGACACGGGATCATCTGCAGATGTGTTATTCGCTCAAGCGTTCGACAAAATGGGAGTTGAACGGTTGGCGTTACGTCCAGTTCGGACCCCATTAATCGGGTTTTCTGGCGGACAGGTACTCCCTGAAGGGATCGTGTCGCTGCCGCTAACTGCTGGAAATTCCCTTCATCAGACGACGATAATGGTCGACTTCCTGGTTGTCGACCAATCATCGGTATATAACGCTATACTCGGTCATCCTTCCTTAAGTCTCCTCCAGGCTGTGGTATCTACATACCACCTTTTCATGAAATTCTCGACTGAGTCGGGAGTAGGAATCGTCAAAGGAGACCAACAGGACACGAGACGTTGTTATGTGACAGCCGTAAGAGGTCCCGCCGAGAGAGCTCCAATTGAAATATCGATGATCGAGTCACTAGATCCCTGGACTAAAACTCATGAACAAGGGCAACCAGTCGAAGATCTTATCTCGGTACCCTTGATTGAGTCAGATGGATGCAGAACAGTGCAAATTGACTCGTTTTTGCAATCACTCCTGAAGGACAAGTTGATCGCACTGCTCCGAAGATACGCTGATGTGTTTCCATGGCGCCATGAAGACATGCCCGGGATCGACCCGTCAGTGATCACTCACCGACTCAATATCGATCCGACCTATCGACCAATCCGACAGAAGCGACGACCACTCGACCTCGAAAGGTACATTGTCATCGAAGAAGAGGTCAGCAACCTTCTCAAGGCAAAATTCATAGAAGAGATATACTATCTAGAATGGGTAGCCAATGTCGTACTTGTGAAGAAAGCCAATTGGAAGTGGCGAGTCTGTATTGACTATACCGACCTAAATAAAGCCTGCCCAAAGGATAGCTTTCCTCTTCCTAGAATAGACCAATTGGTAGATAGTACTGCGGGGCATGAACTTCTTAGCTTCATGGATGCATACTCAGGGTATAATCAAATTGTAATGCATCAGTCCGATAAATCAAAAACTGCCCTTGTCACTGACAAAGGCCTTTATTGTTACCGAGTGATGCCATTTGGTTTGAAAAATGCTGATGCGACTTATCAAAGATTAGTAAATAAAATTTGTGCTCGGCTTATCGGCCGAACCATGGAAGTATACATTGACAACATGCTCGTCAAAAGTGTACACGTAGCTGATCATATATCCTACCTAGAAGAAATGTTCCTTATCTTATATGAATTCCGAATGAAACTAAATCTGAGCAAATGTGCCTTTGGAGTAAGCTCGGGAAAGTTCCTCGATTTTTTGGTCAGTCAGCGGGGGATAGAGGCGAACCCAGAGAAAATAAAAGCCCTCCTTGACATAGAATCTCCGAAAATGATTAAAGAAGTTCAAAGGCTGACTAGACGAGTAGCAGCACTAAATCGTTTCTTATCTAGGGCCACAGATAAATGTCTCCTGTTCTCTAAGCAATTGAAGGGACGATAGACAGTGGATTGGACAGAAGAATGCGAAGCAGCGTTTCAGCAACTAAAATCTTATCTCGGATCACCACCGCTTTTATTAAAACCCAAGCCAAGAGAAGCTCTACTACTATGTTTAGCAGTTTCCGAGGCAGCGATTAGCTCGACCCTAATACGAGAGCACGAGGGAAAGCAATTACCGGTCTATTATGTCAGCAAAGCATTACTACCGGCAGAAACGAGATACCCACTATTGAAAAAAGTGGCCTTAGTCTTAGTTGTCTCCTCGAGTCGACTTCGGCCATATTTCCAAGCTCATATTATTGTCGTCATGACCGATCTCCCACTGCGACAGATCCTACAGAAACCGGAGGCATCCGACCGACTCACAAAATGGGTGATCGAACTCAGCGAATTCGACATTCAGTATAAACTAAAAGCAGCGATCAAAGGGCAAGCCGTGGCCGACTTCATAGCCGAAGTAACACCACAAACCAATCCGTCGATTGAACCATCGGTTGAACATGTGACTGAGCCCATCGAAGAATCGACTTCTGCTTCTCCCGAGTCACCTCCATCAAATCTCGAGAGATCAAGAGTTGGGAAAGTCTCTTTCATTTCCTTGATACATTCTATGTATCCACCTTGGAACAGGTGATCCCTCTCTTCCTCAAATTCCTTAGACTCGAGGAATTCCTGTACAACCCGATCCCTGGCCTTCTCAGCCTCCTGGACTTCCTCTTGAGCTTTCTAGATGAGCCCCGCCGCTTTGAGTTTCGCCCGAGCCAGTGCTCCTTCACAAGAAACATGAGTAGTAAGAATTCGTCGATTCTCTTCCTCGGCCGCAGACAGCAGCGACAATACTCGAGCAACTTCAGCTTGTGCGCCATCAGTAGCTTTCCTGACGAAAGTTGCCTCGGCTTTGGCGTCTTCAGCAGCTTTCCGAGCAAAAGTCGCCTCATCGGTCAGGAAACTGACTCCAGACTCGGTAATCTCACGTCGTCCTTCTGCCTCGGCCAATAAATTCTGAAGCCTTTGGGCCGAGGATAACTCCTTGCAAGCCTTGACCAAGCAGGGAGCAAGCTGTAAAAGACGAGCGTAAAGTCATGATGAATGATTGAAACGAGAAGCAACAAAAGAATTGAAAAGTAGAAAGAGAGGTCTCTTGCCTCAAAGAGCACTTTCGCCGCAAGACCGACGGTTTGCATCATGGGGGCGTTGTAGAGGCTGGCAAAGTCTTTTTCGTTCCCGTGAGCTATAGCCCAGGGAACCATCTCTGACACAACTGCTTGAAAGGGCGATGGTTCCTGCTGAGTCGTCTCCCCTCTGGAAGATTCAGCCCTCGTCTCCTCTCTTTGCCTCATGACCTCCTCTGCAACAGGTCCTGAATCAAAAGTCGTCCGAGGTTCAACGGTTACCGCGTCCTCCACTTCCGTCCTCTCTTTCGGGTCGGAAAGTACCACCACAGTAGGGGCAGAGGAACTTGCGGGTTCCTTCTCCTTCGGCGCCGTCTTCTGTTTCTTGGATGGCCGAGGCACCGACATAAAGAGTGATCGCGGGGGAGCCTTTACTTTGGAGACCGGTTTAAGGGGAGGCCGAGCCCCAGTCATGTCTGAAGGAACCGACCTAAGAAAGGGCCGATGTTCAGCTAAATCTGAAAGAAGAGTCAAACAAATCAGACAAAATTCAAGAAAGACATGAAGACGCAGTAAGGGTTACCTATAACAGCCGAGTCTAAACCTGCAAGATGAAGGCGTTCTGGCTGTAGGAGTACCTTCCAGGACCGATCTTCCTGACTTAATGCTCTCAAGTCCTTGATCCGAGCTAAAGCACTAGATCCAAGCTTCTATCTCTTCTTCGGAATATCTGCTAAACATAAGTTCATCAGACTTAAAGTACAAAAAAAAAAACAAGAGAGAAGAAGTGGCAAGGAAATGCCGTGTCACCTGCTTTACCAAACGCCCGAGGAAAGCGAGCCTCGTAGAGCCCGAATTTGGCCGTCTCCCAGCGACCACATGCCCAGAACTAGCGTTCTCTCCAATGTTTGTTAGAAGTGAGAGGGTCGGTTATTAAAGAGCCGCCCTTACCTCGCCAAGCGCTCAAGATGTAAAAGCTGGGATAGTTCGGGTTTACCCGTACTTGATATAAGTAGAGGAACTCATCGACTGTCAGTGGAGGCTGTTCTAACTCAGCCCACAACACCGCACACCCGAATAAGTCCTTCCACCCATTTGGAACTATTTGACTAGGAGTAATCCGGATGCGAGAAAGAAAGTTCCGAACAATGGGCTGAAGGGGCAGACGTAACCCACATTGCATTGAAAATTGAAAATTTACGACCGCCCCAGCGGGGGGACGGTCGGGTAAATCATTCGGACGAGGAAGGTAAATTATAACGCAGTCCGGGATGTGATATCCAATTCGAATTTTGTCCAAGTCCGCCTCAGTCAAAACTGAAGGAATCAGACCACTCAGTTCATCCTCTGACTCCTCTCCTTCGCTGCTCGAGTGAAGGGCTTGCACCGATTCACCAATAGGAGCCGACCCAGAGGTTCCTTCAGCAATCACAGTTTCCTCTTCTTCTTCTTCTTCTTCTTCCAACAAATCCCTTGGAAGATTGGGTCTCCCTGGGCGGGTTATCAGAGACGATCTGTCATGCGAAGGACCAACCGAAGCGCGACGCTCCGCCGGAGCTCCAGTGGCCCTCTCAGATAGGAAAGCGGCATTGACGTCGACAACAATCTCCGCCAGTAAAGAGGGCGATTCCGCAACGTTCCTAAAATGTTGTGCTTCGCCCTCGTCACCGAATTTTCCCTCCCGGGGGCTCTGAGAGCCACGCATTTTTGTTAATTAAAAAGGGGAGGGAGGAACTCACCGGAGAGAATACGGAGAACGATGACAACGAGGAAGAAAAATGGCGGGAGTGAAGATGGAAATGGCGGAACACAAAGTTGACAGCGAGAAAGGAGAGGGGGAAAAAGAGAAAGAAAATGAAAATGAAGTAGAGAGCGGGAAGGGCAGCAGCGAAAATGCAAAACGCGGGCTCTTCCCTTCCTTTTATAGCCTTGCCACGTGGCAAGGGCAATTAATGGGGAGACGAATCGACGCCTGCATCAACTCCCGCGTCCGACACGTGGCGCACGCTGACTGACGACAGTAATGCTCTGGCCACAAGTCCGGTGCTCATAGGCGGAAGAAGCGACCTAACGGTCATCTGCATGTGTGGTCTCGGGTAACAAACTGTCCTGCGTTGGGAATGACATAAAAGGCATTAAATACCTAATTATTAACTCAGACTTAGCAGTGAACTGACCTAAAAACTCATTACTCCGTAGTGCCGTAAGAGACACATGGAGTAAGGGGGCTTACTGTTGGGGAGAAAATATGCTAAGTCCAGAACTCGGATATGGAACGGACCAGCCCTACTGACGATGTCTAGGATTTTCGAGTCAGACGTTAGGTTTGAGACAAGATCATGAAATGGAGAGAATAAGACGAATTAAGCTAGCTCGGTTGACGGGCTAGCAACGTCAGCAAGTGCCGACTGAGGCATAAAAATCCATTTCCATAAAGCCGGCTGAAACTCATCTGATTAAGTCAAAATTGGCCGAGCCGAATGAAGGAAAGACGGTGTAAATAAAGACACCATTCTGGAAATCTTGCAAAAGGATCCCCAATCCCGATTGTCTCAGGATCGGATAGAGACCGGAAGCGGGCCAAAATCAAATCTCCACAATATCAGGAACAGAATCCCTGCACGGCCGGATTCTCCTGCATCTATAAATAAAGGATCTCCATTTCACTGAAAGGTACGAAACTCAAAATCCAAAAAACGCCTTCTCTTTAACTTGCAAAGCTAACTTAAGCATCGGAGGTTCCTCGGGTTAGAACCAGGGTCTTCGTTTGGTTTATCTCGTGTGCAGGTGACGAGCTTAGGGGAAGGCGCACTAAAAATTTACATCAACAGTAATTAATGGATCAGATTACGCTATCACTTAATCCCATATTTCAAACTGATCTGACTTGTTTACTTGTAATTTGTGTCAAACATTCTCCGTGAGAGAATAATATATTAGTTTACTTGTAATTTGTGTCAAACACCTGCGGGAGAATAATATATCAACAACATACAATGTTAAACAACATTTACTCTAAAAACTTAAGCAGTCCCTTAGGACAGTGCGGCCCTCATTGTGGGGCCTATCTAGATGTATGTATTCTCTATCCACACCATCTATTCATTTTGAAAAATCCTTTTAGGGCACTAGCCCAAAAATGAAGCAGATTCTATCAGGTAAACCATGCTATAGGAAACAATGGTAGTTGACCATTAACAATTTATAATGGGCCATAAAAGTTTTGGATTAAGATTTTTTTTCCCTTTCATCTTGTGACCCTATCAACAGCTTCGATGAAAAGTAAACATTATGGTGGGCCCTCGAAATTTTTTAATGGTGGATGTTCAATTACTACTGTTTTCTATAGTATGGTACACCTGAGATTTAGGCTGCTTCCTTTTTGGCCTCATGCCCTAAAATGAACTCGCAAAATAGATGGACATTGTGGATATAGAATACGTACATCAAGGTGGGCCCAAGGTAAGGGCTGCACCGTCTTGGGTGAGGCCCGGCCGCACCTAATCCGCTCCCCACGGGTTGACCAGACGCGTTGCCACCCTAGTTATATAGATGTGGCTCGATTCTACTATCTAAGACCATCATGAGGCATGGGATGGATGGGTCGGATGGTTTTCGGCGTAACGGTGGGCCCATACATGTCAAACGTGAAATAATTTATTATAACTACGGACGTTCATATTATTCACCCTGGAAGAATTAGGTCTGTTACTTAACAGGAATGACTGCATGACTTCAAAGGCACATCATTAGGTGGGCGGATTAAGTACGGCGCTGACCGTGGGGCCCATCTTAATGTACGTATTCTGTATCAACACTGTCTATCCGTTTTTTCCTGCTCATTTTAGGGCATCAGTCAAAAAATGAAGTAAAACCATAACTTATGTGGAAGACGCCGTATGAAAGAGTGATGATTAAGGCCCCCCATCAAAAACTTCCTCGGGCCCACTGTAATGTTTATTTTCCATCTAACCTGTTGATAAGGTCACACAGACCTAGATTAAGGGAATACACAAATTTCAGCTTGATCCAAAACTTTTGTGGTCCATAAGAAGTTTTTAATGGTTAGTCACCACTTTTTTCTGCGTTGTAGTCCACCTTAGATTTAGATTTGCTTCGGGTGTTGGCTCATGATCTCAAATGAGCGATGTAAAAATGGCTAGACAGTGTGGATATACAGTACATACATCAAGATGGGCCCCACAGTCAGGGCCGCACATAATCTACTCCTCACAATTCCAATGTGTTGGGCCTGCCATAATGTTTGAGTGCTATTCAACTCCGTAATTATATGAAATTGGATTGCGTACTGAGTTACTCAGTACGCCCTTATCGTACTGAGTAAACTCAGTTGGGCCCACCCTGAATTTATGTGGTCTATCCATGCCGTCCATCCGTTTTTCCATCTAATTTAAAGGGTTGAGCCTAAAATTGAAGTGTATCCAAAGATCAAGTGGATAATACCAGTGGAAACAATTGGGATAATGATTTCCACCATTGAAACATTTCTACCCTACATTGATGTTTATTTTTCATCCAACCTGTTCATAAGATCATACAGACATGAACGAAGGGAAAAAACAAGTATAAACTTGATCCAAAATTTCCGTTGCCCCAAGATTTTTCTCTCAGTGATGTCAAAGATTGATGACGAGTCTGGAGAAAAAAGCAAAAAAAAAAAAAAAAAGAAGAAGAAAAAAAACTATTTTTTGTGGTGTGGTTCATTTGAACATTAAATATGCCTCTTTTTTGGCTCAGCCCTAAAATTATCTGATAAAATGTATAGACGTAGCAGATAAAATACATAAATTGTGATGAACCTCACAGAGTTTACTCGGTACGCTAAGCATAGCATGTCACTCACCACGCAATTCGCTTCCTAATTATATGATCCCCCGATTATATGTCTAGATAGCAAGTAGGGGCTGAATTATATCTCAGGTCAGCCATACAAAATGGAACAATGTGGGACATATGAAGCTTTCAGATGGAACATTTGGTCTACCTTACTGTATATATGTCTCATTCATCAGGTGCGCCCCGTAGGGACGAACGGACACACCTAAGTCGTATGGTGTCCAACCCTCACGACTCTCTCTCTCTTTCTCTCTCTCTCTCTCTCTCTCTCTCTCTCTTTCAATTTAGATAATTAGCATTATGATGTATGTACCATGAGGAGTAGAGCTGTACACAAGCAGAGTAAGCTCGGTTACTCGCTCGACTCGACTCAGAATTGCTCGACTCGACTCGGCTCGGCATGAGTTTGAGCCGAGCATGAGCTGATTTTTGATACTCGAATTGATTTCGAGCAGAGTATGAACTGGGCAATACTTGACTCGGTACTCGACTCAGTGCTCGACTCGGTACTCGACTCGTACTTATTAGGTATATATACCCAAAGCGAAAAATACCCGAAGTCCTCTAACTCCAGTCGCTTTCAGCCTGCCCGTTTGAAAAACCCTACCACCCCTTCCTTCCCTCCCACTCCCCCAGCACCCGTTCGAAAAACCCATTCTCTCTCTCCTCTCTCTCCCCTATCCGGTATCGTCTGACTCGTCCCTCTTCTTCTTCTTCTTCTTCTTCTTCTTCTTCTTCTTCTTCTCTCTCTCTCTCTTCTCTCTCTCTCTCTCTCTCTCTCTCTCTCTCTCTCTCTCTCTCTCTCTCTCTCTCTCTCCCCCTATCTGGTGCTAGTCCCTGCCGCTCATCCCTGCGGCCTACCCGGTGCCCTTGTCCGGTGCCACAGCTCGTCCTTGCCGCTCGTCTGGTGTCGCAGCTCGTCCCTGTCGCTTGTCCCTGCCGCCAGTTGTCCCTACCGCTCATCCCTACCCTGCACGCACGGTGCCGGTCGTTCTTGCCGCAGCTCGCTCGGTAATGTGGTGTTGATTTATTTTATTTTTTTGTATAAATTGTTAATATATGTCAGAAATTGATTTATTATTTTTTCTGTATATCGTGTGGTGTTGATTTATTAATTATTATTATTATTATTATTTTATATAAATTGTTAATATATGTCAGAAATTGATATCGTATATTGCTAATATATGTCAGAAATTGTTAATATATGTTAATATCAGAAATTGTTAATATATCTAGAAATTGTTAATATAGGTTGATATCAGAAACTAATTGTACATAATGGAGGAAAACGAGAGGCTCTGGTAGATCGTCTCTTCTCACACTCCTCCACCCCCAAATCTCTCCATTTTCGCTGGTAACCTTACTTTTAATACCACCGATGAAGACCTTCACTGGATATTTGGGAGGTATGGCAAGATTTCGGAAGCCACTATTCAGGGGGACAGGCTCTCTAATCGTTCCAGGGGTTTTGGCTTCGTCCGTTTCCACTACGAGCAAGATGCCCTCAATGTCATAAACTGCCTCAATGGGAGGTGGATCGATGGTCGGATTGTCATCGTTGAGTATGCCAAAAAATAACGAAAAGGGGTTGCAGCCTCCCTGCCTCCAAATCCCGTCCGTACATCGCGAGTAGAGCACAATCCCTACCCGTAGAGATCCTATCTTGAGACAGCAACCCCTCGCTGGCTAGCACAACCCCAGCCCCATGCTCAAAGTATACTGCAGCAACAACCTAATAGACTGGCTATGGCCGACCAGTTCTTAGTGACAGCTGACCCCTTCTACTTGTGCTTGTCCCAACTACCACTGTTTCTACGGTTTCTCGCCCACCTTCTGCTTGTGTTTATGTCCCAATGGAAGTTCCCTCCTCCATTGCCCCTCCCAACCCCCAACCCTCCATTGACCACACTTCTGCTGGTGTTTATGTCTCACTAGAAGTTCCCTACACCAATGCTCCCCCCAACGCCCAACCTGCCATTAAATTGACTTCCTACCCCACCTCCGCACCATAGGAAATGCCTCCTCTCACAACACCACTTCCCACACACCACCCCCTACCAGTCCTAACCCCAATCCAAATACAGCAGCAGTCCAGATTCAAGAGACTCATAACAACTCGTCTCTGAACCCTACCTCTAACCTTATCCCTTCCCCCCTCCCCCCTCCTATCCCCATTTCCCATTTGGTCTCGGTTATAGGCCCAATTTAAGAGTGGTCACTGATTCCTCTCGACATCCTACCCATTCTAGCTACCAATGGGCTGCACACTTCCACTCTTATTCCTGAGGAACTCTAGTGGTTTACAACTGACGTTCAAACATCAATGGAAACAGGCCGAACCCTTCCGCTGATCACCCATACAGATGCCGAGAGAGTCTGGATGAATATTTGGTTAACAGGCATCCTCCTTTCTTGTCTAGATCGGTTCGCAATTCCCCCCCTAAACCCATGGCGGAGATCATGATCTCACAAACAGGGCAGTCAGTGTCAGCTACCTGATCCCACACCACTACAGGCCTTACATAAGGTTCGTAGCTACCCAATTGAGGGTCCATCTCTGGTGCTGACTGTCGACCTTCCTAGGCTCCAGGGCGATCAAGAGTCTAGAAAGGTTCCTCCAAGAGACTCTTTCCCACAAGGATTACCTCAAGCTGACGAGGACAGTGATGACCACAATTCTGAGAGTGACACCTTCTCCGAGTCTGACTAGGATATCAATTCGCTGAACACAGTTAATCGCACCAAAATTTTGCCAACTTCGTGGACGGTGCCCACCAGGGGTAGGAAAAGAACTGGTCAGAGCAGAATCTCGAGGAGCAGAAATACGGAGATGGCGAGGGAATGGAATGAGCGACTCCGCATGCTTAAGAGGAGAGAGCATTTAACTCGGGCATTGTGACTGATGGATAAAGCCATCATTTAGAACGCTAGAGGCGTGGCCAATTCCGCGACATTGACATCTGCGCATAGGCTAATTCAGTTGCACAATCCCTGGTGGATGGCGATTCTGGAGCCAATGGCAAGGAAGGAGAAAAGAGTCCAAGTAGGCTTGAAGTTAGGTTTCCACTCTTCTATCTCTAACGCGGAGGTTGGGGGTAAAATCTGGTTCTTCTACAGCTCTTTTCTTTTTGTCTTGGTTTTACAATCTTCCTCCCAAATGCTCACTTTTTTCTGTTACTGTGAACAACTCCCCTTTAAATTATTTTCTGTCTATAGTATATGCTAACTGTAGCGAAGAAATTTGTGGTCAGATTTATCCACTTTAGCGAGCAGTATATCGGGCCCGTGGGCCATTGGTGGGGATTTCAATGCAGTGCTCTCAGTCTCTGAAAGAAGAGGCAGCAAAAATTATGATCACAGCAGTACTTCAGAGTTTGCTGAGGGAATGAACAATGCGGCCCTTCTCGATGCAGGTTTCACGGGCAATAAATTCACTTGGTACAATAATCAGGCAGACAATGCTCGTGTTTGGTCTAGGTTGGACAGTCTTGCACAACGTAGATTGGCTTTCTCGGTTTCCCCTGTTCCATGTCGAACACATTCCTCGTGTCAACTCCGATCACTCCCCCTTGTTGCTGGCTGTTCCCAGATCCTCCCTCCTAACCGCCAGACCTTTCCGTTTTCAACGAATGTGGCTGCTTCATGAAGGGTACAATCAGGTAGTTTATGATGCGTGGAAGGATGATTTATCTGACCAACCTATCATTAATTTAATGCTGAAACTTAGGAAACTGAAGAACAGTCTCAAGATTTGGAATAAAAATGTCTTTGGTAACATTTTCCAACAACTTAAGGCCGCGGAAGCAAATCTTTCTAATCTGGAAACTCAGGCGCAAGAGGGGTCAGTGGAGATTACTCCTACCTCTCTCTTCGATGCTAGACGCCACTTGGAGAGCATGGAACTTGCAGAGGAAATTTACTGGAAGCAGAAAGCTCGTAACAACTGGTTGTTAGAAGGTGACCGAAACACCCGTTTCTTCCATCTTCAAGCCACTGAGAGATCTAGGAGAGCCATCATTGGTGAAATTCAGCTTGATTCAGGTGGCCTTACCTCTGATCCTGTGAAAATTAAGGAAGCTGCAGTTAATTACTTCTCCAGGCTATTTCTTTCAGATCATCAGGCTCAATCGGACCATGTGCTAGATGGCATTCCCCTGTTGCTAACTACAGCCGACAACAATCGTTTGATGCAACATCCTTCCATGATCGAAGTCAAAGATGCGGTTATGTCTATCCCGAAAGACGGGGCGCCTGGACTGGATGGGATATCAGGAGCTTTCTTTGCAGGAAGTTGGGATATTGTCGGATGCGATGTTGTCAAAGCTGTCACTCACCTATTCCAAGGAAGATCCCTTCCACGAGCTTTCACCACTTCGCTTATCTGCTTGATTCCAAAGGTGCCAGCTCCAAAACTTTTCACAGATTTTTGGCCTGTCAGTCTTTGCAACTGCATATACAAAATCTTCACCAAGGTCATGCCTAGCAGGCTCGCGCTGTTACCCCAAAATTGATCTCGCAGGAACAAGGGGTATTTGTGAGGGGCAGATCTATCACTGAAAGCATTACGTTTGGACAGGAGGTCTTCAGAGACATCGGTCGCAAAGTGCGGGGAGGGAACATTATTCTCAAGCTTGACATGGCGAAAGCTTATGACAGGATTGAATGAGAGTTTCTCAAGAAGGTTCTTCAAAGTTTCGGTTTCGATTCCTCTTGGATAAGCATGGTTGAGAAATGTTGGAACAATGTTTGGTTCTCGGTTTTAATTAATGGGGAAAGTACCGGTTTTTTCAAATCGTCTAGAGGGCTGTGCCAAGGGGACCCGATATCCCCTAGCCTTTTTTATTTTAGCCGTGGAGGTCCTCAGTAGAGGATTCTCTAATTTGGTGTTGACAGGTCGTTGTGCCCCCTTCAAGCTAAAGTGGGGTTGTCATCAGGTCACCCACCTTCTGTATGCAGACGACACAGTGCTCTTCCTAAACGGAGGCAAATCCTCTACTACAGCCATGGTGAAGTTCCTTTTCGATTACCAGGTTGCTTCCGGTCAAAAAATTAATCAGTCTAAAAGTTATTTCTTCCATGCCTCCGCTCTTCCTTCCAACAAAAAGAGGGATATTGAGAGATCTCTTAGTATTCTTTGTTCGTCAGGCACCTTCACTTACCTTGGGGTTCCCCTCATAACCAGTAGAACCAGAACCATCCATTTCCACCAGATGATAGAAAAGATCGAGTCAAGAATTCTACGCTAGATGGTGCGCTATCTCTCCCAGGCGGGCAGATGCACTCTCATAAATCATGTCCCATGCAGCATCCCTATCCACACGATGGCGGCTGCTGCTATTCCTGTTAATACGCTGGCGCAGATTGAAAGGAAGATGACTAATTTTTTGTGGGGTTGTCATCAAGGGAAACAAAATCTCCATTGGTTGAGCTGGAACAGAATCACGGTTCCTAAAGAAGAGGGTGGGCTGGGTATTAGGGGGCTTAAGTAAGTTTTACAAGCTCTAAGATTGAAGATGGCATGGACACTGATCACTGGATCAAATGCTAGCATCTGGGCACGCTTCATGATATCAAAATATAGTCTTCCTAGTTCACATGTCACAGGTTATACCCATCCTCAGGGTGCATCCTCTCTTTGGAAGCAGATTGTTCACTTGTCCCCGATAATTGAAAATCATTTACAGTGGCATGGCGGCCTCCTATACCAGCATCCTGTTATAGACCTGCTGTCGAAGGAGATCATCCATCACATCCATGCGGGCGGATTCTGCACCTCGTTGGCCTCGGATGAGCAATTTTGGCTGCATGACCGATCAGGCAATTTCACGGTTAAATCTGGTTGGCTTCTCTGTAGATCAACAGTCTAGGGGAGAGCTTGAGCTAACAGAGTGTGGAGTCCTTACCTCCCCCGAAAAATTTTCATCTTCATCTGGCGTCTTCTTCAAGGAACGATCCCGACGGATGATAGGATTCAGAGTAAAGGCATCACCATAGTCTCAAAAGGCAACTGTTGTGAGTTTGCTCATGAGTCATCCCCACATTCTGAATCCATTAATCATCTCTTCATCACCGGGCAGCTTATTTTGAAAGTGTGGTCGTTCTTTAACAACCTTTTCAAGTTTCACCTCCCTCAACAACAGACGATTTAGGATAGGCTCGGCTCTTGGTGGAGTATCTGCCCCTCTAGCAGCAACCACACCCGTCTTCTAAATACGTGTCCTTACTTGATCCTTTGGAAGATATGAAAGGCAAGGAATGCGTCTCGGTTTGATGGTATTCAGCCCAATGTGACCAGGGTAGTTAACCGGGTCAAATGGTGGCTATCGCATCTAATCAGTAATCTTGCTTCTTCCAGGAGCATTTCTAGCCCAGATGTTGGCCTCTTTCAGAGCCTGGATATCCATCCTCCCCCCCCCCCCCCCCCCTCGATTCCAAAACGCATTTAGATCATCCAATGGATCAGGCCTCATGATGGATGGATTAAAGTTAATGTCGATGGCGCAGCCATGGGTAATCCTGGGCCATCTGGGGGGAATCGGTCGGGACTCCTCTAGCTCCCTTCTTTTCGCATTCTCCTTTGACTATGGGTTTGATTCCAACAATAGAACGGAGCTGCGGGCCTTACATGACGCGATCAGCTTATGCGTGAGCCGGGGTTAACCATGTCATGTTGGAATCTGATTCCAAATGTGTGGTCGACGCTTTCATTGGTAAATCATCGCCTGCGTGGAAGTGGAGATACTGGTGGACTAAGATTAACATTTTGAAGATTATGGGTAATTTTTTTATCACCTTCATTCCCCAGGAGGGTAACGGTACTGCGGATGGCCTAGCAAAGTTCGTGGCAAGGCACCAGCAGCAATCTACCTTTCTTTAAGTCTCTGACCTTCCTTTTGGTGTTAGGGGCTCTTTTAGACTAGACAAAATGGGGTTGGGCTCAATTAGAGAGTCCTATTGTTCTGCTTTCTCAGGGTTTTCTGGCTCTCCTAGCTAATTTTTTGTCCCAGGAAAGCCCTCTCGCTGTACATCTTTTACTGAATATATATATATATATATATATATATATATATATATATATATATATATATATATATATATATACATCCTGGTTTATTTTTTTTAAAAAGGTTGATATCAGAAATTGTTAATATAGTTAGAAATTGTTAATACATGTTAATATAGCTAATATAGAAATTGTTAATATGTTAATATATGCCAGAAATTGATATCATATATTGCTAATATATGTTAGAAATTGATATCATATATTGCTAATATATGTCAGAAATTGTTAATATAGGTTGATATCAGAAATTGTTAATATATCTCGAAAACCCTGCTCGAATTCGGCTCAAATTCGGACTCGGACTCGAACTCGACTCGAAAACTCGGACTCGACTCGGCTCAATATTTGCTCGAACTTGGCTCGTACTCGGATGAGTAGAGCACGAGTTGGGCAATACTCGACTCGACTCGACTCGTGTACATCTCTAATGAGGAGTCTCACCGGATTCACGGTTGAGATTCTAAATACACATGTCTGGTGGGCCCCACAGGCACTACTTGAATGCATGATTCCTTCTAAATGCATGCAACAATTTCACATGCATATCCGCAATTAGAATCGCGGATTCCCTACTGACAGTGGTCCTTGGGCGATAATATGATGTGTGTCCTATCCACACCATCCATCTAATTTTTGAGATTATTTTAACATATAAAGCCAAAAATGAAGTAGATCCAAATCTCATATGGATCACACCATGTAAAAGAGTGGTGATTGAACAATCACCATTAAAATTTTCTTAAGCGCCACAAAAGTTTTTAATTAAGTAGATATTTGTGATGACAAATAAACGTTACATTGAGTCTTAAAATATTTTTAATAATGGACATTTAATCTCTATTGTTTTCATGTGGTGTAGTCCATTGGAGATTTCCATATCCCTCATTTTTGGCTTCGTCCTCTATAAAGCCAAAAATGATGTAGAAAAAGAGATGGACGGCTTGGATAAATCATGTATATACACTACAAGAAAAACGGGTAAAGGCTATGGCCAAAAATCAAAGCAAAAGCCCTTTTGCTACGGATATGATCTGTAGCACATCCGTCACTATTGGTGGGGTAGCTAAAGGTATAGCTACGGATTATATCCGTAACAATAGATACCAAGAGCTATGGATCATATCCGTAGCAATAGATACCAATAGCTACGGATCATATCCATAGCAATATATACAAATAACTACGGATAATATCCGTAGCAATAGATACCAATAGCTACGGATTATATCCATAGCAATCGATACCAATAACTACAGATCATATCCGTAGCAATAAATACCAATAGCTACGGACAAAAGCCGTAGTTATAGCTACGGATTATATTCATAGCTATTTATTTAAAAATTGTAATAATACGACCTGTTTTCATTGCAAGAACCTGCTATGATTGATAACTCATCTAAGCTTAATGCTGATAGAAATAGTACATAAAATGCAATCAGAAAGTAAAAACGATGCAATTATTACAAATAACAATCAAATCATACAATGCATCCTACATTCACATTTTTAAATAAACAATACTTCACTTTGCTCAACCTATCATAAGAATTACAACTAAGGCGTGCATACACTCCAACACAGTAAACACCCTCCATATGCATTCAATTGCTCATGTTTTTATAGAATTTTCTTCCTTCAAATGGTCAATTTCAGCAAATGCAGAAGATAAAACTTCTTCTTTTCTTGAAACTACAGATGTAACTTCTGTGGACTTCGACACAAGATCATTTTCAAGTTCTAAAACCCTTCCCTTGAGAAAATGAATTTCATCCTCTACTGACTTCTTTAGCTTATCAGCCTATATAAAACAATATTTGTAGACACAATCAAACAAGCATGCCTTTGTTATAGGTTATAGGTTAAGGTTAAGGTTTAGGTTTAGGTTTAGGTTATAGGTTATAGGTTATATGTTATATGTTATAGGTTTTGGTTATAGGTTTAGGTTATATGTTATATGTTATAAGTTATATGTTATATGTTATATGTTATAGGTTATAGGTTATAGGTTATAGGTTATATGTTATAAGTTATAGGTTATATGTTATATGTAATATGTTATAGGTTATATGTTATAGGTTATATGTTATATGCTATAGGTCATATGTTATAGATTATATGTTATATGTTATATGTTATATGTTATAGATTATATGTTATATGTTATATGTTATATGTTATATGTTATAGGTCATAGGTTATATGTTATAGGTTATAGGATATATGTTATATAACATATATGTTATATGTTATAGGTTATAGGTTATTGGTTATATGTTATTGTTATAGGTTATAGTTTATATGTTGTATGTTATATGTTATATGTTATAGGTTATATGTTATATGTTATATGTTATATGTTATAGGTTAATGAATTTCTACCAAAGGCTTCCATGCCACACGCGGGTTCCGTTAAAGCCTTTGGCCGGAAGTTCTTGCACCGCCAATGGTGCCACTTACATGTTTGGTAGAAATATACCCTATCTATCCTTATTGCGAGATTACTGTAGGACGTTATAAAAAAATGGGGTGAATCTAAAACTTGAGCGTGACATGAGAGAGGAAAAAATAGAGATTTAGTGACCATGGTTGAAACATTCATGTGGTCACAAAAGCTTCTTATCATGTTAAGTTTTTTTTATAATCTCACTTTATCTTAGTGGGAATGACATTATGAACGATTTGCATGACATATAAACATCAAAACAGAGTCTAAAAAGGTTTCAATGGTAGGAAGCTTTTTCCTCAATTTTCTCTCTGATATGGCCCACTTATGTTTTAGATCCATGCAATAAAATGATCTCGCAGAAGAGATAACAGGTGGATTTCTCCAAACATAATGGTAGCCCCACCTAGCATGCCAGTCGAAGGAACTTGTTACTAAATGCTTTCGCTGGAAACCCGCATCTGTGTATGTGTTGGGAGCGGATGAACTGTTACCCAGGTAACAGCTTAGCTGGGTGTTAACCCTATTGTCGTTTAGCGAGAAGCTGCCTCAGAAATGAGACCCATGTGCAGTGGAATCTCGTCCCACAAACCCTAAAACCCTCCACACCTCTCTCAATCTCCTCACACCAGTTTCTCCACTAGATGGCCAACTCATCTCCTCTCCTCTCCCGAGTCAACTCGTCCGACCCAGAAGCTAACCCTCTGGTGCACAAAGGTGCACCTACCCTTGATGATGTGATCGAGTAGTCCGTCGGCCGCATCAGCCTAGCGTAGCTGATCCAAGCCATCCTCGTGTCGTTCGCATGGGTCTTCGACGCCCAACAAACGTTCATCAGCGTCTTCACAGATGCTCAACCATCTTGGCATTACACACGTGTAAATGACACCGTATGCTCATCTTCCACCACCCCATGTGGGTTACCGAAGCATGCATGGGCATGGGACCAGCCGGCGAGTGCATCCATCATCTCTAAGTGGGACATAATGTGCTCGAGCTAACTCATCTCAGGGCTCCCACCATCGTCTTTCTTCGCTGGCTACCTTGCTGGCGGTTTCTTCCTTGCGACACTCGCCGACTCATCACTCGGTCGGAAGAAAATGCTCCTTCTCTCGTGTCTCATCATGTCTATCACGGGCGCATTAACAATGGCCTCACCCAACTTGTGGGTCTACTCGGCCTTACGGTTCATCAGCGACTGTGGCCGCGCAACAATCGGCACGTGCGCACTCGTGCTGGTGACCGAGATCGTTGGGAAACAGTGGCGAGGTCAGGTGGGAATCCTCGGCTTCTTTTGTTTCACGCTCGGATTCTTATCTTTGCCCACCATGACCTACCTAACTAGGGGTTCCTCATGGTGGACCCTCTACCTGTGGACGTCAGCCCCCGAGATCGTTTATTGCATAGCCGTCCATTTTCTCGTGCATGAGTCCCCATGTTGGCTCTTCGTGCGCGGACGTAAGGATGAAGCTGTCCAGACGCTTCGACGCATCTCGTTATCAAATGGCAAGATATTACTTTCCAGCTTCTCGGAAGTGGCTGTCAAAGAGGAGTCATGGAATGCCGACATATACTCGGCGATGAAGATCTTGTGGGAGAAGAAGTGGGCATTTCAACGGTTATCGATGTTTATACTAGTTAGTTTTAGAGTAGGCATGATCTACTACGGGATGCCGCTTGGCCTTGGAAAGTTGGATTTCAATCTCTATCTGAGTGTCACGTTCAATGCATTATCGGAACTTCCGTCAGCCTTACTGACTTTCTTCCTGATAGGGAGGCTGAACCGTCGGAGCGCGGTCCTGGTGTTCACTATCTTAAGCGGGGTGTGAAGTATCCTCTGCGTAGTGATGGGTGGTGGCGATAGAACGGAGGTGCAGATGGGGTTGGAGCTGGTTTCGTTCTTCAGCGCCTGCACTGCATTCAATATAGTTTTGATATACACCCTTGAATTGTTGCCAACGTGTGTCAAGAACTCAGCGTTGTCGATGGTACGGCAGGCGCTTGTGCTCGGTGGCGTGATCAGCCCCATGCTTGTGGCGGCAGGTAGGAAGCATGGGTCCTTGTCATTTGGGGTGTTTGGGGTGGTGATTGGAGGGTGTGGATTATTTGTAATGGGGTTGCCAGAGACAAGAGGTGTGTCATCTTGTGATACAATGGAAGAAGAAGAGAAAAAGGGTATTGTGGCTTTCAGTGGAGATCATGCATGAAAATGAGAACTTCTTAGTAATTTTGTCTCATGGTGAGCTTTGCTAGGCGCATATGCGTATGCAATAAGATCATGTACAAGCTACCCATGGGAAGCGGATTGCGTAGTGAGTAACTCACTCCCGTTATCATACTGAGTAAACTCTCTGAGGTCTACCATGATTTATGTATTTTACCCGGTCCGTCCATCCATTTTATCGAATAATTATAGGGCTTGAGCTCCAAAATGAACTATATACAATGTTCAAGTGTACTACACCATAGGAAAAAGTTGAATTGAACTTCTACCGTTGAAAATTTCCTGGGGGCCACAGAAGTTTTGGATCAAGCTTGTATTTGTTCTTTCCGTTCATCCATGTCTGCATGATCTTATAAACATGTTGGATGACAAATAAACATCGTTGTGGGGCCTAACAAAGTTTCAACGGTGGAAATCATTATCCCTACTGTTTTTTGCCTTGTGATCCACTTGATATTTGGATAAGAGCGGACTAAGTAACTCCTTACACAATCCGATTTCCTATGGAAACGGATTGGCTACTCCCCTGTGGACCCCACCATGATGAATGTGCTTCATAAAAAAATAGATGAATGGCATGGATGAAACATATACATCATGTTAGGGCCCACATAGGACCGATTGACTGTAGAGTAGCCAATCCATTTCCATTTCCTATCCACGTGCTTTCGAGTTATGATATGCAGGGAAGCGGATTGGCTGGTGTACGATGCACCAGCTATACAACTGTGTAGGTACGTCTTGTGCGAAGACGAGCGCTCAGAGTTGCACGAACGGTTCAAAGGACATCAAAGTTACATGGCCCCATAATGATTCATTTATTATATCCACACCGTTCATCCATAATTCGAGATCATTTTAGATTAATATCCAAAAAATGAATCATATCCAAAGATCAACTGTACCACACCACAAATAACAGCGGAGATAATGATTTTTACCGTTAAAAATTTCGTAGGTGCCACCATAACATTCATTTTCCATCCAATTTGTTCATAAGGTCACAAAGACCTGGACGAAGAGTAAAAAAAATATTTCATATTAATCCAAAGCTTTCGTGAACCCTAAAAGGATTTCAATGGCAGATGTTCAATCCTCCATTGATTTTTGTAGTATGGTTCACTTGATAGTTAGATTTGTCTTATCTTTCGTCTCAAGCCTTTAGACGAGCTTTTAGAATGGATGTAAGGTTTGGATATATCACATACATCATGATGGGACCCACAGAACTTGCTGGCGTCAATACATCAGCTATATGGCTGGTGTGTGGTACACTAGCCAATCCGTTTCTGATACACAGGACGCGGATTTCCTGCAAAAGCCTTTCGCATGAAACTCCTGTGCTGGAAAGTTAGGTCACCCTGCCCAGATGTTTTTTTAGAAATCCACCCTTTCCATCCATTTTGTAGCTTATTTTAGTACCTAGGACAAAAAGTGAGTAGGATCCAAGGCTCAAATGGGCCGGACTAAAAGAAAAAGTAGTTAGGAAAATTTCTACCGTTGAAACTTCCCTGAGTCGACGGTGATGTTTACATACCATCCATACCGAAGTATTCGTCTGATTTAAAACTTGAGGGGTCTCATGGATAAAATTGAAAAAATAATAAATGAATTTTAAAATTTTGAGGATTTTAAAAGAAAATTGATAATTTTTCAAAAAAAAAAAAGAGAATATTGAAAGAATTGATAATTTTTAAATTTTTTGATAATTTTAATGGTTTTTTTTTTTATGGATGGTATGGCATCATTGTTTCCACTATTTTATGTGGTGGGGTCCTCGAGATTTGGCTCTGCCTCATTCTTTTGGCTCATGTCTTAAAATAATCTCTCCAAAAAATGATGGACGGTGTGGATACGACACATACATTATGGTGGGGCTGCATAACATGATGACGTCACTTTAGGAGTGAATCTCGCTAAAATGATGGATGGTGTGGATACAACACAAACATTATGGTGGGGGCCGCAAAACTTAATGACGTCACTTTAGAGTGAATCTTGCTACTCAAACCTGTTCCGCTTCCGTTACGGAAACAGACTGGCTACTCACCTGCCATCAACCAATGACTGGTGTTGGTGCTCGGTGGGCCCACCATGATGTATATGTTTCATCCATGTCATTTATCTCACTACAAGAAAAACGGGCAAAGGCTACGGCCAAAAACCGTAGCAAAAACCCTTTTGCTACAGATATTATCCGTAGCACGTCCGTCGCTATTGGCGGGGTAGCTAAAGGTATAACTACGGATTATATCCGTAGCAATAGATACCAATAGCTACGGATTATATCCGTAGCAATATCTTTAGCTACCCCACCAATAGCGACGGATGTGCTATGGTTCATATCCGTAGCAAAAAGAATTTTATCTGTAGCAATAGATACCAATAGCACCAATATCGGTGCAATAGATACCAATAGCTACGGACAAAAGCCGTAGCTATAGCTCCAGATTATATTCGTAGTTTTTTTAAATATTGAAATAATACAACATGTTTCCATTGCAAGAACCTGCTATGATTGAGAACTCATCTAAGCTTAATGCTGATAGAAATGGTACAAAAAATGCAATCAGAAAAAAAAAATGATGCATTTATTATAAATAGCAATCAAATCATACAATGCATCATACATTCATATTTCTAAATAAACAATACTTTACTTTGCTTAACATATAATAAGAATTACAACTAAGGCGTGCCCTCATGTGCAAGAAACAAATACACTGCAACACAGTAAAGACCCTCCATATGCATTCAATAATGCTCACGTTTTTACAGAATTTTCATCCTTCAGACGGTCAATTTCAGCAAATGTAGAAGATAGATCTTCTTTTTTCCTTGAAACTGTAGATGTAACTTCTGTGGACTTCTACACAAGATCACTTTCAAGTTCTGAAACCCTTCCCTTGAGAAAATGAATTTCATCCTCCACTGACTTCTTTAGCTTGCCAGCCTGTATAAAACAGAATTTATAAACACAATTAAACAAGCATGCGTACACATCTCAAAAAAAAATAAATAAATAAATAAATAAAAACATTTATATATGAAGAAATAAAAAATGTGCAAATAAATCTTCTAAACTATGGCAAAATCCAACATGAGTAATGTGTTCATACCTAGGATGGACTTATAAACTCAAAACCTAGGTTTAGGTTAAGGTTATAGGTTTAGGTTTAGGTTTTAGGTTTAGGTTTATATTTAGGTTAAGGTTATAGGTTTAGGTTAGGTTTAGGTTATAGGTTATAGGCTATATAGCTTTAGGGAATTGAGAATAGGTTAAGGTTTAGGTTTAGGAAATCGGGTTCGGGTTCGGGATCGGGTTTAGGTTTGAGTTTTCAACTTTAGGTTTAGGTTTAGGTTAAGGAGTTGAGATTAGGATTAAGTTTATGTTAGGGAGTTGAGATTAGGATTAGGTGTAGGTTTAGGTTTAGGGATTTGAGAATACATTTTGGTTTTAGGTTTTAGGTTTAGGTTTTAGGTTATAGGTTTAGGTTATAGGTTATAGGTTTAGGTTTAGGTTAGGTTATAGGTTATAAGTTTATATTATAGGTTTTAGGTTATAGGTTATAGGTTAAGGTTTAGGTTATAGGTTAAGGTTTAAGTTATAGGTTTTGGTTTAGGTTAAGGTTTAGGTTATAGGTTTTTGGTTAAGGTTTAGGTTTAGGTTATAGGACATAGGTTATAGGTTAAAGCTTTAGGGAATTGTGAATAGGTTAAGGTTTAGGTTTAAGAAATCGGGTTTGGGTTTGAGATCGGGTTTAGTTTGGGTTTTCAAGTTTAGGTTTAGGTTAAGGAGTTGAGATTAGGATTAGGTGTAGGTTTAGGTTTAAAGATTTGAGAATACATTTAGGTTTTAGGTTTAGGTTTAGGTTTAGGTTTTAGGTTTAAGTTAGGTTTAGGTGTAGGTTATAAGTTATAGGTTATAGGTTATAGGTTATTGCTTTAGGGAACTGAGAATAGGTTAAGGTTTAGGTTTAGAAAATCAGGTTCGGGTTCGGGATCGGGTTTAGGTTTGGGTTTTCAAGTTTAGGTTTAGGTTTAGGTTTAGGTTAGGGAGTTGAGATTAGGATTAGGTGTAGGTTTAGGTTTAGGGATTTGAGAATACATTTATGTTTTAGGTTTAGGTTTAGGTTATAGGTTATAGGTTTAGGTTTAGGTTTTAGGTTTAGGTTTAGTTTATAGGTTTTGGTTTAGGTTAAGGTATAGGTTTAGGTTTAGGTTTAGGTTAAGGTTCAGGTTTAGGTTATAGGTTTAGGTTTAGGTTAAGGTTTAGATTTAGGTTATATGTTATAGGTTATAGGTTATAACTTTAAGGAAATGAGAATAGGTTAAGGTTTAGGTTTAGGAAATCGGGTTCGGGTTCGGGATCGGGTTTAGGTTTGGGTTTTCAACTTTAGGTTTATGTTTAGGTTAAGGAGTTGAGATTAGGATTAGGTGTAGGTTTAGGTTTAGGGATTTGAGAATACATTTAGGTTTTAGGTTTTAGGTTATAGGTTTAGGTTATAGGTTTAGGTTTAGGTTAGGTTATAGGTTATAGGTTATATGTTATAAGGTTTAGGTTATAGGTTTTGGTTTAGGTTAAGGTTATAGGTTTTGGTTTAGGTTTAGGTTATAGGTTTTGGTTTAGGTTAAGGTTATAGGTTTAGGTTTAGGTTTAAGTTAAGGTTTAGGTTTAGGCTATAGGATATAGGTTATAGGTTAAAGCTTTAGGGAATTGAGAATAGGTTAAGGTTTAGGTTTAGGAAATCGGGTTCGGGTTCGGGATCGGGTTTAGGTTTGGGTTTTCAAGTTTAGGTTTAGGTTTAGGTTAGGGAGTTAAGATTAGGATTAGGTGTAGGTTTAGGTTTGGGGATTTGAGAATACATTTAGGTTTTAGGTTTAGGTTTAGGTTTAGGTTATAGGTATAAGTTTAGGTTTAGGTTTTAGGTTATAGCTTTAGGGAATTGAGAATATGTTAAGGTTTAGGTTTAGGAAATCGGGTTCGGGTTCGGGTTCGGGATCGGGTTTAGGTTTGGGTTATAGGTATAGGTTTTGGGATTTGAGAATAGGTTTAGGTTAAGGTTATAAGTATAGGTTATAGGTTAAGGTTTAGGTTTATGAAATCGGGTTCGGGTTCGGGATCGGGTTTAGGTTTGGGTTTTCAAGTTTAGGTTTAGGTTTAGGTTAGGGAGTTGAGATTAGGATTAGGTGTAGGTTTAGGTTTAGGAATTTGAGAATACATTTAGGTTTTAGGTTTAGGTTTAGGTTTAGGTTTCGGCTATAAGTATAGGTTTTGAGATTTGAGAATAGGTTTAGGTTAAGGTTATAAGTTTAGGTTAAGGTTATAGGTTATAGGTTATACGTTTAGGTTAAGGTTTAGGTTTAGGTTTTGGTTATAGGTTATACGTATAGGTTTACGTTTAGGTTAAGGTGTAGGTTTAGGTTATAGGCATAGGTTTTGGGATTTGAGAATAGGTTTAGGTTAAGGTTGTAAGTTTAGGTTAAGGTTATAAGTTTAGGTTATAGGTTTAGGTTAAGGTTTAGGTTTAGGTTATAGGTTATAAGTATAGGTTTATGTTTAGGTTAAGGTCTAGGTTTATGTTATAGGTATAGGTTTTGGGATTTGAGAATAGGTTTAGGTTAAGGTTATAAGTATAGGTTATAAGTTAAGGTTTAGTTTTATGAAATCGGGTTCGGGTTCAGGATCGGGTTTAAGTTTGGGTTTTCAAGTTTAGGTTTAGGTTTAGGTTTAGGTTAGGGAGTTGAGATTAGGATTAGGTATAGGTTTTAGTTTAGGGATTTGAGAATACATTTAGGTTTTAGGTTAAGACTTTAGGTTTTAGGTTTAGGTTTAAGTTATAAGTGTAGGTTATAGGTTTAGGGAAAGGTTAGGTTTAGGTTATAGGTTTAGGTTTAGGTAATAGATTTGAGAATACATAAGCACGGCCTGTCCAAATGGCAAGGCCCCTCCAATGTTGTCCATAGGAAATGGACATCTTCATCATGGGCATAACAACAGTTCCCACCTTCCAGGGACCCCCGCTCATCTGGATAGCTCCGACGCACATCCAGGTCTGCTCCATTAATTTCGAGCAAATACATAAACACGGTCTGTCCAAATGGTCAAACCCCTCCAATGCTGTCCATAGGAAATGGGTAGCTTCATCATGGTCATAACAGCGGTTCCCACCTTCCAGGGACCCCCACTCAACATCCGAATAGCTCCGTGTTGAGGGTCAAATATTGCATATCAGACCCTATTTATTGCCTGAATTTACGAACATAGTACTGATTAACGGCTCAATTTAATCGTGTTTTCGATGTAGGATGTATTTAGGAGTTTAAACTGAAATTGGGTATTAAAAGCGTGGATTTGACGCTCCAAAGTCACCAGAGCAAGGGACGGACTCCAGAGGACCAAGATCAACGGAATTACACGCCAGGGATTCGAGAAAATCGAGAAACTGAAGCTCAAGTGGCCTAAAAGTCAGCCAGAATGCAAGATCACAAGGTTCCTGCCATCTGTTCGGTTCGAAACTTCATACAGAGTCTGAGGGCCATAAATTAACCGTACACGTCAAAAATCAGCTATTGGATCTCCGTGTAAATGCCCCAACGGACAGATCAGCCCCTTTAATCCTTAAGTGGGGCCCACTTGCTATCTAGATCTGCTTCAAAATTGGCCTCAGTGGTTCAAAAGATATGACAGAATGATTGGACGAAGCAGATTTCAGAGATCTATCACAAGGGAACCATATTGGGAACGCCGGTGCACAATGCGCAAGTGCACTTGAAGTGCACTGGACCAGTGCTTCCGGTCAAAGCAAGGAGACCCATCTCCTTCTCCTTCTCTGGAACTAACAACCAGCGGACGCACCAGCGTCCGCCGGTTCTGATCAGTGGGACCCATTGTTCCTTCATATCGTCAATCAGGACCATCCATTGTGTGCATAAGGGGGGTATTAACCTCACCTAGATGTTCTATTTCCACCATGAGAGATATCGGAAGATCCTAGCTGTTAAACGGAAGATTGACGGTGGAAATGTTTAAGATGGTGGGCCGCATTAAACTTAAAAAAAAAATACACATTTCTCAGTGATTTTTCGTCACGAGTAGAATGGACGGAGTGGATTTCACACCTGGGATCAATCCAGGGCCCACCAACTATCGCAGGGCGAAGATGGAACCTCTGTTTCGCAACAGAGGTTGTCGACCAATCTTGTGGGCCACCACCGTGCATCAAAAGTATGATCAGGGCCGTCCATAAGGAGCCCACGGTCCCTCTCATCAAATCCTAGGTGGCAGAATTCCAGAATACAACGTACATCAGTTCTAAACCGTTCAAACAAAAGGCTAACGGTGCAAGGAAAAAATGGATGGGACACACCAAATTCGGTCCAGAAAACGTCCAGTTTTACTGAAATTTCAAGGGAAACTCAATGAACGGAATGGATTCTTCCGTACCTATAATAATGGCCGTCCATCAGGAGTCCAGCGCGAGTATGGACTTCTCCTGCTGCTGCGTAAAACCTCCGCATGCATGGAGTTCGGAAACTCCCACTTTTGGCAGCTATAAAGAGAAAGAGAAGAGAGGGAAGCAGGCATCTGAGAATGGCTGGGAGCTTGGATCTTTTGCTGGACGTGGAGGCAGGGACAGAGGGGGAGAGTGTTATTTTATTTTTATTTTTATTTTTTGATGTTATTTTTTTAGCTCAACCATGGTCGGCTAAACCTCTTAACTAGGGCTAAGAGGTGAAGCTTGTAGCATGATTGGGACGTTCGCTTGGCTTGAATTCATGTTTTGTGGAATTCTTATGGATTTTAGTTATGAAGGCATATTTTTAGTTTTTAATGGTTTGTTGTGACTCAAATTACAACGGATCTGCGATAGCTTTAAGTATGTTTTTCCTATTATTGAGATTGTGAAATTAGTATGACCTGTTGTTCACCATTGTCCCATGGGCATGGTCGGGTGATGGAATTCTTCCTAACTTTCACAATTTTCCTGTGATTGACTGTGGGTTTGGTAAATTGTTGTTGTTTGCCATTGTCTCCTGGGCATGGTTAGGTGATGGGATCACTTCCAAATTTACACCAATCATATTTGTTGATGATTTGATCCATGAGACATTCAGAGATCTGACAAATCTCTTCTCACCAACTAGATAGGATATGGCTCTAATTCCAGTTGTGTCCTTGAATCAATACAAGGTAACTTCCCAATTGCTACAAGTGGATCCTTAGCACCCTAGTTTCCTACCTTTAAATTTCACCAGTTTAGATAGTTATTTCATAATTATTCCTCAATTTACACTTGATTTAGATTGCATCTTATTCTAGTTCTAGTTCTGGTTAGTTTCAGATTACGTACAGGTTTCAGTCCCTGTTGATTCAACCTCGGTCTCACCGAGTTTATTACTACATCACAACCCTATACTTGGAGAGTGAACACTCCGACGCACATCCGGATCTACTTCATCAATTTCGAGATAATATATAAACATGGGCCTGTCCAAATGGCCAGGCCACTTCATTAATGAATCATATAGTATGAAGGAAAGAAGACTCAGCAATTTAGCTAGCAAGGAGAGAGTGTGAGTGCTTGGAATGTCGCCCTTTCCTTGAATAATGGATGCATATTCTACAATACAATCTGAGAATGAGTAAGTTTTTTAGTTTCTCCGACAATGCATATGGGCACAGATTTACATATAAAAATTTTAAATATTGTAAAATATAGTAAATGATTATATTAACTTCCAAGTATCGATTAAGAGAAAAATGTAGATGATGATGGGAAAGAAATCTTGATATATTAAATTATTGAAGGACGATGAGACATACCAAGACTACACGTGCCAGAGCAAGATAACTGCAACAATGTTGTACCTAGCCGCATTGACAGAACAAAAAATTATACGAATGAAATCGCATAGAAATACCTTGAAGGCATCTTTCTGATCTTCTATCAATACCTCATCCTTAATTTTCTCACTTACAGACTCCTATACATTCACTACAAGAAACACCACTTTTAGCGACGAAAATTTTCGTTGCTAAAAGTCAAATTTTCGCAACTAACTACTTTTAGCGATGAAAATTTTCGTCGCTAAAAGACCGATGTACAAGTCTTTCGTCACTAAAAGACCGATGTACAAGTCTTTTATCAGCGAAAATTTTAAATCGTCGCTAAATGCAAGCTTTTTAGCGATGAAAATTTTCATCGTTAAAAAAAATTTCCAAGACGTTTAGCAGCGAAAATTTTCGTTGCCAAAAAAAATTTCAGGACTTTTAGCAGCGAAACTTTTCGCCGCCAAAAAAACTTCCAACACTTTTAGCAGCGAAAATTTTCACCGCCAAAAAAATATCCAGGACTTTTTAGCAGTGAAAAGTTTCGCTGCAAAAAAAAATTTACAAGACTATTTAGCAGCGAAAATTTTCACCACTAAAAAATATCCAAGACTTTAGCAGCGAAAAGTTTCGCTGCAAAGAAAAATTTCCAAGATTTTAGCAGTAAAAAATTTCGTTTTGAAAAAATTTCTAAGACTTTTAGCAGCGAAAATTTTCACCGCCAAAAAAATTTTCAAGAATTTTTAGCATCGAAAACTTTAGCTGCCAAAAAATTTCCAAGACTTTTAGTAGCGAAAATTTTCGCCGCCAAAAATATTTCTAAGAATTTTTAGCAGCGAAAACTTTCGCTGCTACAAAAAATCGTTCGACTTTTAGCGACAAAAATTTTCGTCGCTAAATGTCTCTTTTTTTTTTTAATATACAGCTCAAAATTCCGCACAAAATTCCTGATATACACCTGTTAACAATATATTTCATCATATTCATCCTAATATACACCTGTTATATAATATATTTCATCTTATTCACATTCACATCCAACTAAACCCAAACCCAAACATAAGCTACATTCATTCAAACACAAACAATCTTATCCGCATCACATTCATTCACGCATAAATACATATAAACTTAACATAACAAACAAATATACAAAAAATCACAAAGATGAAGGCGGAGGTGGTGGGGCATCGGTGGGTAAGCGTGCAGCGAAAGCCTGTAACATCTGCATTATCCGTCGCTCATGATCCACCCGCATCTCCTCCATCCTCCTCTCCTGCTCCTCCCTCCGCCTCACCAGATGATCCTCCATCCTCCTCTCCTGCTCCTCCCTCTGCCTCGCCAGATGATCCTCCATCTTCCTCTCCTGCTCCTCCCTCTGCCTCGCCAGATGATCCTCCATCTTCCTCTCTTGCTCCTCCCTCTGCCTCGCCAGATGATCCTCCATCTTCCTCTCCTGCTCTTCCCTCTGCCTCGCCAGCTCCTCCATCATCTTCCTCTCCTGCTCCTCCCTCTACTTGTCTAGCTGCTCTTTAATGTCATCGACGGCGACCCGTAGCTGTTGAACCTCTCTCTCTGCGGTATCAGCTCGGCGTACGGTGCTGTCGCCAATGACGATGGATCGGCTGGAGGCAACTCTAGCGAGTGTTATGAGCTTGGCACCATGGCCAAACCCAAGCACATATCCAGAACGGGTGCCAAGCACCTGACTCAGGATCTCTGGCTCACTCCGCTGAGTACCATCGGGAGTGGGCTGACTGCGTAAGGTGTTCATCTCATCCTGTAATGAAAACATATGAATTTTCATAATAAATGACAGTATTATAATTTAATGCAATTAAATTTTACAATGTAAGGATTTTTACCGAAATCTCGCTGGCTCTAGGATGTACCCAAGATCTCGTCGTCTACCGACAGTGAGTTCCTTTGTAGAAGTCTACTGGTCCAGGCTCCTGGCCAGTGACGAAATCTCGCTGCGCAATCGAAAGAACAATATAATTAATATAAATGCATGGAAAGCATATATAAACGTAATAATTACCAGTACTTTCTTACCATGTCGTGACAAAGTCGTACGAATGACTTTGAACCAACTACATGGTTCACTTCTAATTTTCCTCTGTTGTCAGAATTTTTTTTGCTCCTTTTCTAGAACACATTATTCATAATACACTGTTATTAATTGTGAATTTAATTATTACGTTAAGATATCATAAATATGTAAATATTACCTGAAAAGAATCAGACGAAAACTTATCACAGAGTATCTGCCAGTCCCCATCGGTCACGTGCAACGGTGCGGACTGTACGGCCTCCTCGTGGCTCACGCACCACTTGTACTGCCGGTGTAACCTAGTGCGGTAATCCTTGAACCGCTCCTTCATCATGTCGTTGACGGCATGGGAGATGTGCGGAACACTCAAATCAAAGTCAAATTTATCCTGCAGTTTCGTAAATAATAGATTAAGGCAATAAACTCATTAAGAAAATAACTTAACCGTAAATGAACATTTATAAAATAAATTTTAATTGACTAAAATTTACCTGAAGGCGCTGACGGATGAGCTGCCGAACATCATCTGTCACGTCTCTCCAACGGGGGGTGGTGGGGGAAATCAGAGATCGGCATAAGACACCGACCTCTGACGTAAACAACATGGCGTTGTTCCCAACAGGTCTAATGCAGTCCTGTGGGAACTCTATTGTCACCCTACCCTCACACGTAAGTCGATCTAAACATAACCCACGCGTGGGTCCATGTCCTCGCCGGCTGGTCGACGACGCTATTGTAACAGAATTATGTAAGTCTAAACATAAACAGAAATCATTAAAAGAAATATATGTCTAAACTTACATGCAGTGCCCGGTGTATGCGCGACTGAGGGATCAGACACCTGCGATGCAATATGCGACAGCGATGTTGGCTCCGTCGCATCATGGGTAGAAGGGGTAGATCCAGTGCACGAACGACGTACTCTCCCACTTGGTGCCATCACTGAATATGTGCGAGCTACGAACTTATAAATATAAACAATGTCAATACAAGTGGAATATACTAAAACATTATACAAATAGTGTTGACGGTACAATTAATGCATTTGTGCTTATGCTCAGAGAGATGAATAAAATATGATTAGACCATTACACTATAATGCAAGCATAATATAATAAAACTGTAAACTTTAATCTATAACCATTAAAAATTTTATTACACATTATCATTGTATATTAAATACACATATTTGTTGTAATACGAAACAACTTTGAGGTAAACTATCCGAAGTACTCCCTGCGTAAGTTATCGTATGATTCAGAAGTGTATGTCATCATGTGTGAAGCATTGAACATTTTTATAGCTAACATGACAGTCACAATAGGAGAAATCTGATCTCTCGGGACTCCATTCAGATGTGTAAGTGACAGAGTCGCATCTTCCATATCTCGTTTCCCACGGTTATATATCTCCATCAGCTCCAAAATTTCTTTGAGATAGTATAATCTTTCATCTGAGTCGTCGTCGATATATTCCACTCTACACTCATCGACCAGACCGGGTATCTCTATAGCCCTACCAGAAGAAGATAAGACCGAAACGTCCATTTGCAACAGCTGATGAAGTATGTTGCGTGCTTCTGCTATGCTCCGGTTTGAGGATGACATGATCAGAAATTGTCTCAACTGTAAATGTGGATTATAAACAAGTCAATAAAAGGAATTAATCATGACTTGTAATTTTCACGTATACATGGAATACATGAATTATTTGAATTGAAAAATGACATGTAAATCATGTGTACATTTAATAATCGTCGTCTATATCATTATCGCTTAGGGCTATTTCTTCTTCACCATCACTATCGCTGATTAGTATTTCCTCCTCATAGTCTACAACATTGTCATCAATGAAACCTGTATCATCTCTAACAATGTCTTGTATTAATGAGGCATCAACATGATCAGGTGGCACATCATCTCTGTCTAATTGCACCACATCAATATCAAGTCTTCTTGATATACTTGTTCAACCCTAGACGTGTCATTTCCTCCGTCCTCGCTATCTTCAACTTCTGGTACGGGAACGTCAAATACGTTCCTGGGCTTTATTTTCTGCACCACGTGCCAAGAGCCGCCTAACTTAGTGTCGGCGAGGTAAAATACTTGTTCAGCCTGACTAGCGAGGACAAATGGGTCGTCCTTAAACCACTTTCGAG
Source organism: Magnolia officinalis (assembly GCA_021015155.1). NCBI lineage: Eukaryota > Viridiplantae > Streptophyta > Magnoliopsida > Magnoliales > Magnoliaceae > Magnolia > Magnolia officinalis. The sequence goes on from JAJHSJ010000017.1 coordinate 42,313,471, forward strand.
ATAAATTTATGCTAGTAAAGTAGTTGTCAGTCTGTATTCCCAACTTCTTATTTTCAATGTCCCACCAATCACATCTAAATAAGTACACCCGCTTTCTCGTATAATAACTCAGCTCAATAATATCAGTCAAAATGCCATAAAAGTCAATTTCATCCTCCTCATTTGTTCCTTTCACAACTACCCCACTATTTTGCGTGGTCCTGTACTTCTCACGTTCTTCAGTGTGGAACCGAATCCCATTTACAATACAACCTGTATATCTAGATACAGGTCTATCAGGGCCACACGCCAGTGAGTATAGTGCATCAGACGCATCCGCATAGTTGCTTGTGCGCAACGTCTTTATCTATTATCATGTACAAAATATAATTGTTTAGTGATTTTCTTAGGTTGAAATAATGTGCAATACAACGGAAATTCTAAGTGTGGTGAGATACAATGTGAAATCTTACACGTTTGGCGAACCATTCTGGAAACTGATCCTGATGCATCCGATCATAATTTGTGAGGAATTTGGACTTCATCTTGTCTATATATTCACTACACATAAATGGCACGTCGTCAGCAAGAAACATTAAGATCATTGTATGTAAGAATTACAATAATCGAGGGAAGACTTACTCTAAGTAGACTCTATTTCTTCACAATTGTGCAACACATACCACCGCGCCTTTGCTAGATCCCCAAGGTTCATATTCTGAAACGTCGGGGATCCTAAAGGATGAACGTTATGTGCAAATATAGATATGAGTCCTTGTTCATGCTCCTGCCCTTCATCGGCATTCCGATCTTCTCGCTTGAATCTAGTCTCTATGGCACGAAGATACATGGAGCAAAATGTAAGGCAATCATTATCAATGTACGCTTCAGCTATCGACCCCTCCGGTCGTGCCTTATTCCTCACAAATTGTTTGAGTGTGTGAAGGTATCTATACACAAAATCACTGTGTTAGACGTATGAAAACATGGATATATGTAGTTTATGGAATAAATAAAAATTTTAACAGGTTCTACCACCTTTCGATCGGATACATCCAACGATATTATACTGGGCCTACAAGCTTCGCCTCGTGCGGTAAGTGAATCATTAGGTATACCATTACATCGAAAAACGAAGGTGGAAATATTCTTTCAAGTTTGCAAAGGATTATGGTAATGTCCCTCTCCAGTCTTTTAATAACATCCACATTCGACGATTTTGAACACAAATCCTTAAAGAATATCTCCAACTCAATCAGCGTCGCACTGATATCCTTGCTCAGGAATTCACGAATCGCAACCGGCAGAAGGACGTGACAATCATGACTTTTCATTCCTGTTACCTTACAATCCGTAACGTTTACGCGCCGAGATATGTTTGATGCATACCCATCGGAAAACTTCACCGATCTCAACCATTCACATAAAGCTTTCTCTCTAGTTTGGTCAACGTGTAGCAGGCTGCTGGTATAGTATACAAATTTCCATGTGTTGCAACTGCAACTCTTTCCTTAAACCCATTTCTTGTAGATCCAATCGAGCCTTGAAGCTATCTTTTGTTTTCTTCTCTATATTCATCACTGTTCCAAAGACATTATCACATATATTTTTCTCAATATGCATGACATCCAAGTTGTGTCACAATTTCAGATCACTCCAATAGAGTAACTCAAAAAAGATGCTCTTCTTCCTCCAGTTATAGTCCAATACTGTACGTTTCCTCTTCTTCGAGTGCGATGCCTTACCAAATCTAACTTCTCCAATGTTACTCAGTTGTTGCATCACATCTTCTCCAGATAGCTCTTTCGGGAGTGGCCTATGATCTTGTTTGCCATCAAAGATCATTGTCTTCGTGCACCAACTATGATCGCTCGGAAGGAAGCGACGATGGCCCATATAACACGTTTTTCTACCATGCTTCAATGACAATGAACAAGTCTCAATACCACATGTAGGACAAGTCAACTTGCCCTTCGCGCTCCACCCAGACAAATTTTCATACGCGGGAAAGTCATTTATTGTCCACAAGACCGCTGCATGCAATCGAAATGCCTGTCCTGCAAATGTGTCATACGTGTGTACACCTTGACTCCACAACTCGTTTAACTCATCTACTAACAGTCGCAAGTACACATTAATGTCATTCCCAGGTGACCTGGGTCCAGGAATAAGCAATGACATCATGAAAAATGACTCCTTCATACACAACCAAGGAGGTAAATTATAGGGCATAAGTACCACTGGCCACATACTGTACGAGCTACTTATATTACCAAATGGATTAAAACCATCACTTGCATGACCTAGTCGAACATTGCGAGAATCCTCTACAAACCAGTCATGTTGTTTGTCAAAATTTTGCCAGGCTTCAGAGTCCGCAGGGTGCCTCAGTGTACTATCATCATGAACGCGTTTCTCCTTATGTCACCTCATATCTTCAGCCGTCTTACGAGACATAAACAATCTTTACAATATGGGTTTCAATGGGAAGTACCTTAACACCTTTCACGGGATTTTCTTATCCCTGGCTTTGCCGTACTCCCACCTAGACTCTCTACATTCTTAACACTCTCCAGCATCCTTATGCTCTTTCCGATATAATAAACAATCATTTATACATGCATGTATGAGTTCATAACCAAGGCCCAAGTCTCGCATCAAGGATTTTTCCTCGTAATAGGACTTAGGCAATGTCTCACCGTCCGGCAATGCTTCTTTCAACAACTCTAGCAACATGTTGAACGATTTGTTAATCCAATGATTTATTGTCTTCAAATGAAGTAACTTTGTAAGAAAATTCAACTTGGAGAAGTTCTTACACCTCGGATAAATTGGACGTTGCACATCCCTCAACAACCTACTAAACTTTTCTGATTCGACATCACCCATTGGAGGAATATCTTGGCTACTGCTTGTCGCTGCAAAATCAGTATCCACAGCTGTTCCCCTAAACACATCCCCTATGATATCTTGCATTTCATCAACGTCTTCATCCTCGTCATCCGGCACAATTGGATCAACAATGACTTCAGTGGGCTCAACTATATGGGTCATATCTTCACCATGATAGATCCACCAAGTGTAACCCTGGTCAATCCCAACTATGAAAAAATCATCCTCTACTTTGTCTAAAGTCTTAAATATCATGTTCTTGCATTTTCGACATGGAAACCTAATCTTATTCCTTGAATCTTCCCGATTTCACGCAAATTCCATGAACTCTTCAACCCCTTATTTATACTCTGGGCCAAACCTGTTCTTAGCTCGCATCCAACTCTTATCCATGTCTACAATGAAAAGACTAAAGTCAGTTTATGGAAATAGCTTTAAGATTACGCTAGGTTATAGGTTTAGGTTATATTATATGTTTAGGATTTGATAATAGGTATAGTTTAGGTTATAGGTTTAGGTTTATGTTATAGGTTTAGGTTAAGGTTGTTAGTATGGGTTATAGGTTAAGGTTAAGGTATAGGTTTAGGTTATAAGTGTAGGTTATAGGTTTAGGGAAAGGTTAGGTTCAGGTTATAGGTTTTGGGATTTGAGAATAATTTTAGGTTTTAAGTATAGGTTTAGGTTGGATTATAGGTTAAGGTTTAGGGATTTGTGTTTAAGTTATAGGTTATGGGTTATAGGGTTAGGTTAGGGTTTAAAAGATATAGGTTTAGGTTTTAGGGAATCGGTTTTAGGTTTAGGTTATAGGTTTAGGTTTAGAGATTTAGGTTCGGGTTCGGGTTTGGGATCGGGTTTAGGTTTAGTTTTAAGTTCAGGTTTAGGTTTAGGTTATAAGGTATAGGTTTAGGGAATTGAGAATTGGTTTAGGTTTAGGTTTAGGGATTTGGGTTCGGGTTTAGGTTTGGGTTTTCAAGTTTAAGCTTAGGTTAAGGTTAGGGATTTGAGATTAGGATTAGGTGTAGGTTTAGGTTTAGGGATTTGAGAATACATTTAGGTTTTAGGTTTAGGTTTAGGTCTTAGGTTATAGGTTAAGGTTTAGGTGAATGGTAGGTAATAGGCTATAAGTTTAGGTTATAGGTAATAGGTTTTGGTTTAGGTTAAGGTTATAGGTTTAGGTTAAGGTTTAGGTTAAGGTTAAGGTTAAGGTTTATGTTTAGGTTATAAGCTATAGGTTTAGGGAATTGAGAATTGGTTAAGGTTTAAGTTTAGGGAATCGGGTTTGGGTACGGGTTCTGGTTTAGGCTTGGGTTTTCATGTTTACGTTTAGGTTTAGGTTAACGAGTTGAGATTGGGATTAGGTGTAGGGATTTGAGAATAGGTTAATGTTTAGGTTTAGGTTTAGGTTTAGGTTATAGGTTTAGGTTTTGGTTTTAGGATAAGGTTAAGGTTATAAGTGTAGGTTATAGGTTATAGGTTTAGGTTATAGGTTTAGGTTAGGTTTAGGTTTAGGTTTAGGTTATAGGTTATAGTTTATAGCTTTGGGAATTGAGAATAGGTTAAGGTTTAGGCTTAGGAAATTGAGTTCGGGCTCGGGCTCGGGATCGGGTTTAGGTTTGGGTTTTCAAGTTCAGGTTTAGGTTTAGGTTAGGGAGTGACATTAGGATTTGGTGTAGGTTTAGTTTTGGGATTTGAGAATAGGTTAAGGTTTAGGTTTAGGAAATCGAGTTGGGGTTCGGGATCGGGTTTAGGCTTGGGTTTTCATGTTTAGGCTTAGGTTTAGGTTAGGGAGTTGAGATTGAGATTTGGTGTAGGTTTAGGTTTAGGGATTTAAGAATAGGTTAAGGATTAGGTTATATGGTATCGGTTCGGGCAGAGAAAAAGGTTTGCGGGTTAATGAGGTCGTTGTACGGACTGAAACAGTCGCCTAGGCAGTGGTATAAAAATTTTGATTATTTTATGTTGAGTCAGAAATTTACTCGGAGTAAATACAATCACTGTATCTATTACAAGACACTAAGTTATGACAAATTCATCATCCTAGTATTGTATGTTGATGATATGTTGATCACCTGTCATGATATGTCTGAAATCAACGTACTCAAGACTCAGTTATCAGGGACATTTAAGATGTAAGATCTGGGGGCTGCAAAGAGGGTTCTCGACATAGATATTTATAGAGACAGGAAGAGGAGCAGACTTTCGTTATCACAGGCAAAATACCTTTAAAAGGTGTTAATCAAGTATGAGATAGATAAGGCAAAACCGATGAGCATTTCTCACGCGGCTCACTTCAAGCTTTCCTCAAAACAATGTCCTAAATCAAATGAGAAAAAGCAGGTTATGTCTCAAGTGCCCTATTTGAATGTTATTGGCAGTTTAATATATGTCATGGTCTGTACGAGACCGGATATTTTACAAGCAGTCGGTGTTGTAAGAAGATACATGTCAAACCCGGTAAGCAACATTGGGAAGCGGTGAAATGGCTATTTCGATATCTTCGAGGTACAAAAGACTACGTCTTAACTTTTGAGAAGACAGGAGCAAAGTTGGTAAGGTATGTGGTTCAAACTAAATAGGCAGTGCTGATTCCAGAAAGTCAACTTTAAGTTACTTGTTTGTGCTAACGGGTGGAGAGATTAGTTGGATGTCGAAGCTTCAGTCCATGGTGGGTTTTTCTACGACCGAAGCTGAGTATATGGCAGTAACGGAAGCATTAAGGAAGGTGTTTAGTTGAGAGACATGATAAATCAGTTGGGTCAGCAGCAAGAGACCATGCCGATTAATTGTGATAGCGAGAGCGCTATCGATTTGGCTAAAAATTATGGTTATCTCTCCCGTACTAAACACATTGATGTTCATCACCATTTTATCCGACAAGTGCTTGAGGAATGAGGCATGACTCTGGAGAAGATTCACATCAGTGTGAATCCGACAGACATGCTCACCAAGGTGGTTACTGCAATGAAGTTCAAGTTCTGTGTAACTTCTTTGGGCTTGGCGATCGCGTAAAAGGAAGACGAAGTATACACGAGAAGCGTTGATGGAGCTATGATGCGACGCTGAGATAAGAGAACAGGACAAGAAACTACATGTTTGAAGATTGAAGACATAGTGGAGATTGTTGTTAATAGATGTCTTAAATATGTAAAATCAACAGTCTGTCGATGACAGGTTAGATGCCATCGAGCAAGCTTCTATACCATCGAAGCCGGCTCGATATCATCGAGTATTTTCCAGATTTTCTCTGTTGGTTGTTGGACATATTGATGCCATTTTTCAATGACATTGAGGAGTGTTCAGTGACATCGAAGATGCGATCGATGCCATAAAAAATGGGTCGAGTAATCGAAGATTTCCGGATAGTCCATGTTTTTGTCTCTAGATAGTTTTGACATTTTTTTCGATGCCATCAAAGTTGCTTCGATGTCATCAAAGTTTAAGTATTGATGACATCGAAGGGTGTTCGACGACATTGAACGTTTTGCGTAAAATTTTGTGGATCTGCTGGATCTGCAAAATTTATTTCCAATTTCGTTTGGGATTCTTTCTAAGGCTATATATATGGGTATAAACGGGATTGAGAGGTATTCTAAGAGTTTCTAAATCGTCCTAGGGTTTCAAATGGTGTAGCGAGGGTGAGATTCGAGGTTATTCGAATCGGGTAATCTCTTTCTCTTTGTAATTTCTACTTTCATAGTGATATATGTTGCTTCGTGTTGTGGTTTTTTTCCGAAAGAGTTTTTCCACGTTAAATCTTTGTGTTCTTCTCCCTTTTGCTGGGTGCTTTTCGATTGCTATCCCAGATTCATCTATGTATGCTTCCACGGTTCTCCAACATTGCCAAGTGCAATATCATGCCATTCAAGTAATGGACCACATGTGTATGACAAATCAGATCACTGGCCTTTCTAATTTAGACAGTCATATCAGGCCACGTGTATGTTGAATCAGATTGGTAGGACCGGTTCAAAACATCCCACGGCGTATGTAAGGTGAGAAAAATCAATTTTATTTCTCAATATATCATACGAAGGAGAGAAGCCTTTCTTATAGGCATAATACAACCTATTGCTAGTGTATCTAATAAAGAAAAACCTATAATAAGAGATTTGACAACTATTCAATCTAATAAGGAAAATCCAATAATAAAATATTTACAACTATACAATCTAATACTCCCCCTCAAGTTGGAGAATGAGCATTAAAAACTCCCAACTTGGAGCTCAAACGATGGAAAGAATCTTTGCCCAACGCTTTGGTGAATAAGTCCGCAATTTGTAGGTGAGAGGGAACATATGAAGTCTTAATGGTCCCGGATTGAATCTTGTCACGAACGAGGTGACAGTCCAATTCTATATGCTTGGTACGTTCATGGAAGACAGGGTTAGCTGCGATGTGGAGGGCAGCTTGATTGTCACAAAATAGCAAAGCGGGTCCAATGTCGCGGACATTAAGATCGTGAAGAAGATAAAATAGCCAAGTGAGCTCATAAGTTATAGTGGCCATAGAGCGATATTCGGCTTCGGCTGACGAACGAGATACAGTAGACTGTTTCTTTGATTTCTAGGATAACGGAGAGTCACCAAGAAAGGTACAATAGCCTGTTAAGGAACGACGTGTCATAGGACAACTGGCCCAATCAGAGTCACAATACCCTTTCAAGGTGAGGGAGTTGGAAGAAGACATGAGCAAACCTTGTCCTAGTGTGCCTTTGAGATAGCGAAGGATGCGAAGGGCAGCATCCCAGTGGGGCCGACGTGGTTGACTCATGAACTGGCTAAGAGTCTGAACAGAGTACACAATATCGGGCCTAGTGATGGTGAGATAAATGAGGCGTCCAACTAGACGGCGGAATGGAGTGGGGTCAGAAAGAATATCATCGTTTTCATTGGAGACCTTGGTGTTGACATCCATTGGTAAATTTGTGGGCCGAGAACCAAGTAAGCCAGCATCAGAGAGAATGCCAAGAGTATATTTTCGTTGACTAATGTAAATACCATGTTTAAAACGGGCCACCTCAATTCCCAGGAAGTATTTGAGTGGGCCTAAGTTTTTAATTTCAAAATGACGATGAAGGAATGTCTGTAAGGAGATAATGGCGGAAGTATCATTACCAGTCACGATAATGTCGTCAACGTAGACCAATAGAGTAGTGAAGGAGTCACCATGACATTTGGTGAAAAGAGAATAGTCAGCTTTGGATTGAGTATAGCCTGAAGAGAGTAGGGCTATAGAAAACTTGGCAAACCATTGGCGAGAAGCTTGTTTGAGGCCGTAGAGAGATTTGAGAAGACGACAGACCCGAGTTTCCCCCTTGCTAGAAAATCCTGGTGGAAGAGACATGTAAACCTCTTCATCCAAATCACCATGTAAGAAGGCGTTGTTGACATCAAGTTGATATAGCGGCCATTTGCGGATAGCAGCAATTGCGAGTAAGCAGCGGATTGTGGCCATCTTGGCAACAGGGGCGAAGGTCTCGTGATAATCAAGACCTTCTTGTTGGGTGTATCCTTTAGCAACAAGACGAGCTTTGTGCCGTTCAAGAGTGCCATCAGAACGGAATTTAAGCTTGTAGACCCATTTACATCCAATCGGAGTTTTACCGGGAGGTAGAGGAGTGAGCGTCCAGGTATTGTTTTGTTCAAGGGCCTTGATTTCTTTTGCCATTGCATCACGCCAACATTGAGCTTTTACAGCCTGAGAGTAACTAGTAGGTTCGGCAATGGAAGAGATATTGGCGAGAAAAGCTTGATGAGGTGGTGAAAAATGAGAATATGAAAGAAATCGGGAAATTGGGAAGGAAGGAACCTTACCTGAAGTGGACGATGCTGGGAAAAAAGGCATGGCGGCATTTAAACACTCAAAATCACGCAGCCAAACTGGTGGATGTCGGGGACGAGTAGTACGACGGGTGGACGTGGGGGAGGGAGGAGTAGGGGACGGAGGTGGGGAGGATGCAGGAGGGGGAATAGCAAGGGATTCGGTAGAGGGGGTAGGGGCAGGGATGTTGGAGTCATCTGCTTCTGCAGAAGGAAGAGGAAAAACATGCATGTCAGGAGTGGAAAGATTGGCAAAAGGAAAAATATCTTCATGAAATACAACATCTCTTGAAATGAAAGTTTCACGAGAGGAAATATCAAAAACGCGGTAACCTTTTTGTACATATGGGTAGCCCACAAAGATGCACTTACGGGAACGGGGTTGGAATTTATCACGATGTTGAGATAATGTGGAAGCGTAGCATAAACAACCAAAAACACGAAGATGAGAGTAGTGCGGAGGTGTACAGGTCAGTTTTTGAATTGGGGTTGCTCCTGGAAGAAGGGGGGTGGGAAGACGGTTAATGAGATATGTAGTTGTAAGAATACAATCGCCCCAAAAAGCGAGAGGAAGATGTGCATGAAATCGCAAGGCACGTGCAACCTCAAGGATATGTCGGTGTTTTCTTTCAACGACCCCATTCTGTTGTGGGGTGGCGAGGCATGAATGTTGATGGATAATACCAAGTTCCTTGAGGAGTGATTGAAAGTTATGTGAAAAAAATTCCATACTATTGTCCGTACGAATCTGTTTAACTTTCTTGTGAAATTGTGTGGCAACCATAGCAAAAAAAAAAAAAAAAAAAAAACGAAGAAGGAAATTGGTGGAAGATTTGTGATGCATGAGAAAGGTCCAAGTTGCACGTGAAAAATCATCGAGGATCATTTGTAGTAATAGAACTTAAAGGAAATGGTAAACGAGTTTGTTTGGCTAAAGGACAAACATTACAATGAAATTTATTGGAAAATAAAATACTAGAAAAAGTATTTGATAGATGGTGAAGACGAGCATTTGAGGGATGTCCAAGACGTTGATGTCAAAGGGCTGAAGAGGCTGAAGAAGAACGTAAAGCAGTGAAGGCGGCAGGGGCTTGTGGTAGAAAGTGATAAAGGCCGCCTTGCTCTCTACCCAGTCCAATCGTCGTCTTCGTAAGTAGGTCCTGAAATATGCAAAAGTCAGGATAAAATGTGACAGAGCAATTTAAAGAGCGGGTTAATTGGCTAACGGATAAAAGGTTTAAACGAAAGGAGGGAACAAATAAAACATTTTTAAGAGAGATAGATGGTGTGAGTTGGACAGTGCCCATATGGGAAACAGGTGCAAGTTGGCCGGTGGGTAAGGTGACAGAAGAGACTTTGGGAGAGTGGGAAATGGTGGGAAATGGAGAGGATGAAGGAGACATATGAGTGGTTGCCCCGGTGTCAATGACCCATGAAGAAGGAGAAGAAGAAATGATAGAGGAAGAGGAGATACCTGCAAGGTTGGCCGTAGGCTGTGTAGTACCTTTATCGAGTAGATTCAAGATTTGACAGTACTGATCGGGAGTAAAAGTGGGGGGAAACACAGCGTGGTTAGAAGAGCCTGGATTGTCAGGAGTGGATGTTTTAGGGGGTCTTTTCGAAGTAGTGCCATGGAGACGATGACCTGGAGGATAACCATGGAGTGCATGACACCTATCTTTTGTATGACCAACCCATCCGCAATGGGCACAAATGAGGGGAGATCGGAGCCGACCACGAGTATCCATAGAAGATTTTTGTCCAGAGTTGCGAGAGAGGCCCATGGATGGAGCAACTAGTGTTGTTGCATCATCAGATGACTGGATGGGAGCGCAGATCTCACGTTGTTTTTTCTCTTGAAGAAGAAGAGAGTATGCCTTGTTGACAGTAGGGAGAGGATTCATTAAAAGTAACTGACCTCGGATTGTTGAATAGCTTTCATTGAGTCCTATGAGGAACTGCATAAGATGCTCTTGATGTTGAAGAGGAATGATATCCTTGGCAGCGCTACAAGTGCACATGGGGAGAGTAGTGAAAAAAGATAGTTCATCCTAATATGTCTTCAATCCAGAAAAATAGACTGCAAGGGAAGTCTGTCCTTGTGTGTGGGAACAGATGGATCGTTGTAGTTGAAAGAGGCAGAGGCCGTTGCTTTGAGAAAAACGATCTCGCAGATCTGTCCACACGTCATGAGTATATTCCGTGTAGACGACCGAATTGGACAATTCCTTTGTGAGGGCATTGAGGATCCAAGAGAGGACTATTGTTGCAACGAGTCCAGGATGCAAAGTCAGGAGAGGAGATGGATGGTTGTGGATAAGATCCATCAATAAAACAGAGCTTGTTCTTGGCACTTAACGCAACGATCATGGCGCGACTCCAAGTGGCATAATTGTCACCATTGAGTTGTTGAGAGACAAGTGTAATACCTGGTTGATCAGAATGGTGAAGGTGCAATGGATTGAAAGAATCATGAATTGCTTGAACATTGGTGGAATTGGATTTGGGGTCAGGTGAAGTAGCCGATGAAGTAGCCATTTAGGACTAATTTGAAAGAGGAACACCAAATTTCTGCGCTTCTACGGAGCATCAAAAAAAGACAGAAAATAAGCAAAGGAAAGTTATCTCTGATACCATGTAAGGTGAGAAAAATCAATTTTATTTCTCAATATATCATACGAAGGAGAGAAGCCTTTCTTATAGGCATAATACAACCTATTGCTAGTTGTATCTAATAAAGAAAAACCTATAATAAGAGATTTGACAACTATTCAATCTAATAAGGAAAATCCTATAATAAAATATTTACAACTGTACAATCTAATAGCGTATGTTTGCACTGGCCTTACTTTTGGATGTAGAGGTCTTCTTTCTCGGACCCACTTTTCGTACGGCTTGAATACTCAATGAACCGGTATGAGATGGATTTGTTGTAACGTGAAACCTTGGTTCTTAAAAATTGGTATTCTAATTATATTTTCCTTTCCTGGGGTTGTTGCCAGCAAATGTTTAATTTTAGTGACCTTGGTGAGAATCTTAAAACTGCCCAGTTCAGACGGTTTCTCTTGGGTTGTGATTGGAGGAAAAAAAAAAAAAAAACACAAAAGAAAGAAAGAAATTGAAAATTTTTCTATTGGATTTTTGGGCTTTCGAATCTTTGTCGTCTTCTGCAATCATTCTCTTGGCTTGTGGTCCAACGGGCACTATTGAGTGATGCAATATTTCGTTGTTTGGACCAGTTGTCTTTATTATTTTTTTTTTTTGGTTTGGAAATTGGCAAGGCTTAATTTTGAATATTGAATAACAACCTCTTTTTCGAAAAGCTCAAGCAGCTAGAGGAATGGCTGACACTATAAACAGGTCGATTAACTGGAACACTCACACCATAAACAGGGCAGGTTTTCTCCCGTGAGATAATATATTAACGGAAGCATTTTTATTACTCTCAGGATTGGAACGCTTAATCACCACTCGCTTGCTAAAGGATGGTAAATCAATGTATATTGAGGGACTTTGACAAAGAGACTGGAGTCTTATGTCTAAATGGGCTGAAGGAAATGAAGAGGTAGCTACTCTACCAGCCCCGCCAACGGGAAAGCCTCTTTTAGTAGGTGTATGGAATGCCCCGGTATCAAAATCAAACGAGATTATCAAGGGGAGGATTGGAGCGAAACAAGAGGCTCGTGTTTAATTGCTTGGCAGCTTGCAGCTCATCAGTGGCAGTGGGGAAACTTGAATAGGCTAGGTAGCCAGCTCGAAAGTAAAAGTTAACCATGTCTTTGTGGGTTGCAGTCCTGTTCAACCAATGCAGCCTTGTTCCAAAAGCTTTCTGGCCTAGTTTGGTGGTTCTTAGTCCAAACTGGACCGACAGGCATGTTGGGTCCGAATTTTAATTGACTTGCGGAAAAGGAATGGACGGTTGGAAAAATACTAATTTACCATGCTTTTCGTGGCTTATGGGATAGTTGATTAGCTTTTGAGATATTTTTCTCGAGATAGTGGGTACCACCTGATAAATACACGGGGGACTACAGTGACTGCAAGCTCTATGAGGCCTAGTTCCCTCTGTTTGGCACACGTGTCAAAGATCCTGACCATTCCTTAGGTAGTGTTCACTGTGATTGTGTACCCTACATGATGAATGGCCCAGGATGTCTAAAACGTGTGTCATTTAAAAGATGAGAACAAGTTACAACATTGTAGGCATGGGACAAAAATCCATGTGATACCTAATGTGTGATTAGGTACTATTCCTATACATACTCGTATCTAAATCCATGTCAGGCCTAAAATCTATATCATATATTTCCTATTATGGTGCCGGGCATATTTATTTTGAGTTTCAATTGAAAAGAAAAACTAACCATTAACTTAAGAATTAGATTTTATAGCATAAATTTAAAAAATACAACTTGTCTTAAAAAAAAAAAAAAAAAAAAAAAAAAAAAAAAAAAAAAAAACATAAAAACAGCTGTATAAAATGTCGTTTTAGATTGAAACAGTTAAAAACACTTAGCACAGGCACCACTCACATCAGGTGAGCCCCACATGTGAAGTGTTATAGAAGGAAGCAGATTGTGTATTGAGTAAGTTAGTAGACTTTATCATACCGAAGAGTAAACTTATTGATCCAACTGTGAATGTGCTTATCTACGCCACCATCTGTTTCCTCAGCTCATTTTAGGAGTTGAGCCTAAAATTGAAGCATATCCAAAGCTCAAGTACACCACACCACAGGAAACAGTGCGGATAATGACATCCACCGTTGAAACCTTCCTAGGGCCACGGTGATGTTTATTTGAGCTCAAACAGACATTAAAGAAGAGAAAACAATATTAGCTTGATCCAAAACCTTTGTGACTCCATTAATATTTCAATGGTAGGTGCTCAATTCACATCCTGTGGTGCGATCCACTTGATCTTTGGATATTTTTTGATTTTGGACTCATACCTTAAAATAAGCTGGTAAAATGGATGTACCGGGTGAATAAAACACATAACTCATTACGAGCCCCACAAAGTTTACTCGTTGTATTGCACTGAGCTACTCGATACGCAATCAGCTTCCGTTGTTGAATAACCTTATCTTATAATGTTGTAAAATAACCAAGCTTTATATATACCCGAACCCGTGCAAGCGCTAACCAAGAAGTGGCAATAAATTAAAAGTGTTGAGAGAAAAATATAGAAAGGGTCCCCATCCAACGAAGAGAAAATTAAATATTTGGACCACTAAACCATGGGCCCAAGTCACAATCACTTGAATAATTTAAAAGCTGGAAGACACCGTACGCACTTAATGCCATTGCTTTATGGATTGACACCTTGTTTTGCCCAATCGACCTTTATGGGCCGGCAATATTCTAGCTACCCATGTGAGATATTTCATTTTTTCCTCCTTATAAAGGTCCATCCGAAGAATCATATGATACCTGTTTTTTTATCCAATAACAACAAGATTGGCTTATCCAACCATATTAAAATAAAAAGGTTCATCTAGATCATTGTAAAATACCTTAATTTCCCCCATAAGGATAGACTGACCGTTCAAAGATAGCCAGTGACCCCTTTGTTTTAGATGTGCCTGTAGTAGATTACACACCCTATAGTAGATTAGACAATCTAGATCACATGATCTGTTCGGTTTTTCAAAACCTACCAAATGTACGGTTTAGGTTCTTTATATGGTAGTTAGATGTACGGTGGAGATGGACATTGACAATCTTTGGGATCATTAGTCAGGATCTAGTTTGAAAACATGAAAACTCAACTAGACTCTGAAACTCAGAAACTCCGGTGAGTTTTTCGAAAGCATACTAGTTTTTCTAAGCTTTTTCAGTATTACATAATATTTAAAGATATAAATAATATATAAATAACGCTGAGTTGTGCCCATGTGGGGTCTGAGTTATGCCAAGCTTTTTCCGAGTCCATTCGAGTTCTTGATGAAATATGGTCGAGTCTAGTCGACTTGGGCAAGTGAGGTCTAGGTTTTTTCTAATTTTTAAACTGTGAGCAGGACAAGGTTATGAGTTAGAGCAATCCACTTAGACATGCATTCATGCTCACCACCTATGTCTGAGTTGGAAGGTTCAAGGTTTGGCCATACAGAGGAAACACAACCCATTACATTAATAGCATGGTTAGATCATTTTCCTGTTCGCTATACCATGATTCATTGAGTTGGCTCAATGAGTCAGATTATTGTTTTCCATAATATGGGTTGGAGAGCAGGGAACCCTAATAATCCAAACCGATGTTCTTGTATTTTTATCTTCAGGGAATCTAATACCGTGTGTCAAGTATCAACCTAGCAGCTAACTATATCAAACGACTCTTGAGTTGAAATCTAGCAAGAGCCTAAAACTATTTTAGGTAGAAATTGGACCTACATCAAATATATATTTTTATAACAGGTAGGTGATCTTTCCAATTGAAAAGACTATATTGGTATATATTTTTATTTTATTGATTATTTATTTCGTATTGCTAAGTTGAGTTATTTGAATTTAGTTTTATGTGATGGAGAATGCATTTATTTGATTTCTAATATGTCAAATAAATTCATTTGATTATTGTTAATTTCTTTTAAATGTATTTAAATGATGGGTGTTCTGCCCTTAAAGGATCATAATGTTAATTTATTTAAGGTGCTCTGTCCTGAAAGGATTATTACGTTATTTTATTACGAGTGATCTGCCCGAGGTCATTCCCGAAAGGATGTTTATTTTGTATTGCACTTTAAATTTTAGCATTCTAAATATTCGACCACTAGCTCACATTCCAAGATGGGTCATATCTGAATATTCAATCCGTGGCCCGTGTTCCAAGATGCAAGTCATCTTTTCTTTAATTAGTGAATTTACACATGGGTGCTTTGCCCGGACTCCCTAAAATGTTGGATGCACGGCTACTTTGCCTTAGTAAGGTTCAAAATTGGATCAGAAGTTATTTTATTTTATTTGACTCGTTGGCAGAATTTCAGTAGTTATTATTGGAATGTTAAAGTTCTCTTATATTCAGGTTGTGGATGCGTAAATACAGTTTTGGTGTACACATTCATGGGTCATGATTCCCAATAAGTATGAGACTATTTGGAATCGGGAATCTATCATCCTGGAATCACTTCGCACGTTAGGTATGAGACTAACGTCAATTGTGGTCCTTGGTGCGAGGCCCCTACCGGCCCATGGTACCACGCATTATGACTTGACCTTTCGGTATATTCTTTTTTTGTAACATGCCTACTTACGATAAGTCGGGTTGACTTTATTTATGTTATCAAGTTATTCTTGATGCCAACATAGTATTTTTAATTTTGGGAATGATTTGACCCTACAGGCCGTCATGCTCACACCTCTGTAGATTATTTTGTAGATACAAAGATAGAATAATGCGAACTAGCTAGACAAGATGCTAGTTTTATTTCTGTTTTAGGGAAATTGAACCGGAGTCTGAAACTTCGGGATGTGTTGAGACTACATCATCCGCTGAGAATTTTTCTGAATTTTATCTACTTGTAGTCTCTGATTCACCATGGGGTACTAACTCTGAAACTTTCTCTGTCATAGGTGAATCATATATATTTTGGACACCTTAGGAGATTAAAAGGAAACCTTATGCTGAAGTCCATAAATTTCTCTAGAAATTCATGCTCCGGGCATCAAAGCCTATTACAAAAAGAACCTTTGGATGATCTTGTTGATAAACCTACTAAGAAATTTATCAAGATATTGGCCGGAGGAGGAACCTTGTGGCATGACTAAGTAACTTTTCCTTTGCTCTCCTAGTTTAAGATTAGTTTATTGCTTTCATAGGAGTAGGGTAGTTTGCTTCTGTTATTTTAGGATAGCTTGTTTATCTTCTGTTGAGTCCTCCTGCTAACCCATCTTCACTTTGAGACCCTTGGAAAAGCCTCTAAATTCCTTCTTCAGGTACTACCTTTTCATCACTTCTCCTTTACTTTCGTTGCCTCATGTGCGTTGCATGCTTATATCTTTAATATTAAGGACAATGTAGATTTTGGTTGGGGGTGTGGATTAGGCAAGCTAATCAATGTTTTCTTAATCTTTGAGTAAAAATTGTGAAATTTTTTTTGAAAATTTTGTAAATTCGAGTGATTTTGAAGTTCATCTATGATTTAGAAGTATAAGATACTTAATGTTGGTGATTTATGACTCTTGGGTTCAGTTACTTGTTAGATTTCACAGTTAAGTTTGAATTATTAATCTATGATTAGAAGTTTTAAACATTGATTGAGTCATGATTTCACATGTCACATCTAGCTTACACATTAAGGTGTTAGTTTGATACTGAATTATTAACTTGGTGATTATTAAGCATGAAAGGAACTAACCTGGGGAATTTGTCCATCATATTTAATGAGAAGAATTAAAAGAAAAAAAAAATACCCATCTTTAAAAAAAAAAAAAAAAAAAAAAAAAAAACAGTTGTCGTCGAAAATGACTACCTATTAAAGATCATTGAAAATATTGAATATAGCGTGAAAGCCATCGATGGAAAAATCAAAAGTTAGAAGAATAAAAAGGCTGAACTGTAAGACAGGTTTTGGTTATCCAAAATGTTCTTTTGATTATCAATGTTATTATGGAAATTGAGAATTGGACCTTTGATAAGTCTAGGCTTCACTATGCGCCCATGGAACTTAATGTTTAGAATTGTTCTAATTAGAGGATTAATGCTTTGAACTTGACTATGAGATTTACCGTGTGCTAGAGTTTAGGAGGAAATACTGCTCAATATTAATGTATCCTAGATTTCTATGAAATAGATTGTCTTTAGAACCACTTGAGCTTATGGAAATTATACAGTGGTTTTTCAAAATATCTTTCACATGTTTTGCTTGGGACTAGAAAAATGTTGGTTGGGGGGTATGTTGGGACTCAAATATTGCATATTTTCTCCCATTTATTACGTGGTTTTATTAACATGATAATGCATAATGTTCTATTTTAATCATGTTTGTGTTGCAAGGTGAATTTAAGAGCATGGATTGAAAAGGTACTAAAAGCATGAATTTAACGATCAAGAATCACCAAGGCCAAGGATGGATCTTAGAAGACCAAGAATGAAGAATTCGCATGCTAAAGATCCAAAAAAACCAAGTTAAGAATAAAAAGAATCGAAGTTTTGAAGTGAATTTTTGTGATCCTCGACTAGTCCTGGCTCCTGCTCGACTAGTCCTGGCCCTGCTCGACCAGTCGATGATTCCTCGACTCGAACTCCAGCGACAAAATCATCTAAAATCATGTCATCCTTGACCCGTCGAAGGAAACCTTGACCAGTCGAAGGTGACCCTCGACCAGTCGAAGGTTACCCTCGAAGATTTTTCCAACTCGGTGCGAAAGTGGAAATACAAAACTATAAATAAGGGTCCTTAAGGCATCCCTAGGCATCTTCTAGGTTTTAAGGAGTAGAAGAAAAGGGTGGAGCCGCTGTCCGGGAGTTCTTCTTCTTCCTCTTTAGTTGGTCATTTTGTTTTATTTAAGAGTCTTTAGTTCAATCATGTCTATGGTTGGTTAAACCTCTTAGCCAGGGCTAAGAGGTGAAGCTTGTAGCGTGATTGGGATGTTTTCTTTGTTTCGATTCATGTTTTATTGAACTCTCTTGGATTTTAGTTTGATTATGAAGGAATATTCTTAGTTTTAATGATTTGTTGTGACAAATTACAATGGATCTACGATAGCTTGAAATATCTTCTTTTCCTTGAATTGAGATTGTGAAATTAGGAGATCCTATTGTTCACTATTGTCCATTGGGCATGGTAGGATGATGGAATCCTTCCTAACCTTCACAATTCTCTTATGATTGGTTGTGGGATTGGTAAATCTTGTTGTTTGCCTTGTCTCTTGGGCATGGTTAGGTGATGGAATCACTTTGAAATCCTCACAACTCTCATCCGTTGATGATTATATCCATGAGAAGTTCAGAGATCTAACAAATCTCTTCTTATCAATTGGATAAGATAGGACTCTGATTCCAGTTGTGTCCTTGAATCAAGCAAGATAGCATCCTGAGAACCTACAAGTGGATCCTTGGAAACCCTAGTTTACTACCTTTGAATTTCTTAAGTTTTTCATTAAATCTCTCACAATTACTCTCAAATATTCCAGATATAGGTTTTCATCTTCTTCTAGTTCTAGTTCTAGTTACTTTCAGAAATGTACAAGTTCAGTCCCTGTGGATTCGACCTGGGTCTTACCTAGATTATTACTACATTGCGACCCTACACTTGGGGTTGTGAATAGTTTGTGTGGGTCAGTGTGGATTTAAGTAGGGTATGAGAGGATCCGGAGTCTTCGTACTTGATGTAACATTTTCTCAAATGGATATCAACCTATTCTTAATCTGATGAAGGAGCTCTATGTGCGTTCGGCGGGGCTGCAATATAGGTCAGGTCAATGTGGGTCGAAGTGTGGTTCGAGTTTGTCCAAAGTCTTTGCAACCTAACGTCTATGCTAGTGAAAGTAACCTTACAGAGAGGTGCGAGAGAGAGAGAGAGAGAGAGAGAGAGAGAGAGAGAGAGACAACTGCACGCGCTTCTAGTGCGGCTAATTGGTCGAGTGGAGGCGAGAAAATAGACTCAAGCCGACGGACATGACCCCCGACTACCACCTACTCCATCACATATGCACATATAACGTGTATCCAAGGTCGAGCAATCATACGGAGTGCATTAGGTTCATGGTAGACTTCCTCTACCGAGTGGTTCTGGGAGAAAAGATTTGCCTGCCTACTCTTATGCTGACTTAGATCGTAAAGGCGGTGCAATCCATTCGGGAGAACCAGTCTCTCCCATTCGGCCGACTGATCTATAAGATTGCCCATAATTATGGGTACAGGGAGCATGTGGACCGTCTCATCCCAATCAAACTGATTGATGAGAGCACTTTCAACAATATGAAGATGGGCCCTAAACAACGTATGGCCCGACTACAAGAGCTTGGGGATGAGATAGAAAAAGAGAGTGAAGAGGAAGAGGAGAGTGAGGCTGAAGAAGAGGAAGAGGGTGAGGCCCAGGACACTAACTGGGAGCCTCCCACCAACCGTAACAGGCGCCAGAGTCAGGATGCACTCAACTCCCGCCTAGCCAAGATCAAAGAAAATCAGGAGAATATGAGGAAGAAGCTGAAGAGGATGTCTCGCACACTGAAGGAACTCCTATGCTGCATGCAGGATAAGGGAGCACCTCAACCTTCACCGGAGTCGGAGGAGTAGGAGTGTAGGGATGTAGTTGTTTTGTTTTTGTAATAGCCTTAGATGGGCTTAGTTTGGCTGTTTTGGTTTATAGACTTTGAAGCTTTCTTGTTTAATCGGTAATCATGCATTTTCTGTCATTGTACATGTAATGCCTTAGCATATGTAACAGTAACAATTTTGCTTAATGAAATGCATGAAGATGCTTTTACTCGAGTAATATATTGATGCTTGGAGAATTGATAACACCCGTGTGATATTGCTCTAACTTTATGAATATATTGTACGCTATGTCCATGGGTATTTTGTATCTAAATGTTGGGAAACTACTTTCCAAGACAATGAGACCCCAAGGTGATAACCTCCTTATCTGCCTAGCCCTGGGCGGGAGAGATGAACGTTAGCGAATCGCCCTAAATGAACTACCAGTTAGCCAGGGTGGAGCCAGTCAACCTGATGTAGAAAACGATATACTGGGCCAACTCCCAGAAGCGCCACCAACTTAAGGCTAGACCTCTTCGTACCAGGCCGCCCCAACCATGGGCACTATGGAGCAAATGTTACACGTCATGCAGCAGCAGTAACAGTCACTACATACTTTGGTGGGGGCTATGGCTCACCATATGAATGCACTATCACCTGATCGAGCCGAGACGTCAACCGCTCTGTATAATCTCTTCGAGCGCTTTCAAAGGCTGAGACCACCCACATTTGCCGGCACTCATAGACCTGAGGAGGCCGAGAGCTGGCTAAATTAGGTCATCAAGGTGATTCGGCCCCTCCATTGCACCGAAGCGGAACAGGTGGAATTGATCCCCTACCTGTTCGAGAAGGAAGATGATGTGTGGTGGGACAGTGTGTTGAGAACGGCTCCCGCCAACTTTGTCTGGACTTGGGAGGACTTCGAAACGCAATTCTTCCAGAAATACATCCCTCGCACGTATAGGATAGAGAAAGAGAATGAATTTTTGCGCCTCCAGCAAGGAGGAATGTCGGTGGCCGAATATGAAAATTGGTTCACCGAGTTTTTCCGCTACACCCCCCGAATTGTTGCCGATGAAGAAACCCGCAAGAGGCATTTTGCTGAGGGGCTGAGGGCTGGAATCCGCACTAAAATGTGTTGTGGGAATATACGGACTTATGCTGAACTGGTAGAAATGTCCCTACAGTCGGAGAAAGACGGCGAAAGAGTCTCTCGAGCGCGCATCCAGGCTGAATCACGGGGAGATCTGGGAGACAGTCTTCCTCCTCCACAGGAAGAAGAGCGCAACCAAGTCCGCCTCCTCAGCATACTCATCCTCCACCCGCATATGCCGACCCGATCATATCTACGGGTATTGTAGAAAGGTGGGGCATTCAGAGGCTTATTGCTTTTCAAAGATAAGGGACCACAGTTATGTACCCCCACAGCGCATGAGCCGTCTGCCGCAACAAGCATCGTCGACTCCCCCTCAACGAGCCACGAGCCCATCTCAACGGATTCGTAGGTCACTGGCACCTCAAACTAGGCTGCTACCTCGACCTACACATCAGCCCAACAAGTCGCAACAAGCCTGTGTATATGCCCTAACTGCTGAAGGTGCGGATGCAGCCACAATCACACTGACAACATTTGAAGTCACCGCTCACGTTCAAGGTATCCCTATTTTTCTTCTCGTGGACACTGGGTCCACAACATCACTCATATCACATACAATCGCCAATAATCTGAGGTTATCGACTACTCCCATGTTAGGAGTAAGGATCATAGTGGCAGTTGGAGCCTTCGCTGAAGCTACGTCCATCTATCGAGGTTGCCCCAGTGATCTGGGAAACAAGAGAATGCGCGTGGACCTTATAGTCACAAAGGTCTTCCACTATGACATGATCCTGGGTATGAATTGGCTCTTCGCAATGAGAGCCGAGATCGATTATGAGGACTGGACAGTGATAATCTATGAAGACGGTAGCTCTCCTTTTACGTTTCCAGTTCAGGTTAGCTATCCACAACAAGTCCTCTATTATGTGTTGTTAGCAGAGGGCGATGAAGAACTTTCATTTACATACACACCCGTGGTCAAGGACTACATCAACGTATTTAAACAATTATCGGGACTCCCTCCCTGGCGAGAGATTGATTTCACCATAGAATTGGTGCCGGGTACTGTGCCCATTTCTCTTCTAACCCACCGAATGCCTCCATGTGAAATGGAGGAACTTCATAATCAGATAGATGATTTGTTGGATTCGGGTTTCATTTGACCCAGTGTATCGCCCTGGGGAGCCCCAATCGTGTTCGTAAGAAAGAAGGATGGCTCCTTATGGTTGTGCATCGATTACCGATGGTTGAATCAAGTCACTGTGAAGAATAAATATCTACTACCTCGAATTAATGACCTATTCGATCAACTGAGAGGTGCCCAGTACTTCTCGAAGAACGATTTGAAATCCGGGTACCATCAACTTCGAGTTAGAGAAGAGGGCATACCAAAAATGGCATTTAGAACCAGCTTTGGGCACTATGAGTTCTTAGTCATGCCTTTCGGACTCACAAATGCGCCAGCTGTGTTCATGGATATGATGAACCGAGTTTTCAGACCTTTTCTGTACCAGTTTGTCATCGTGTTCATGATGACATCCTAATATACTCCAAAAGTCGTAAGGAACATGAAGGACACTTGTGAGCAGTTTTGAAAACGCTCAAGTGAAACAAGTTTTACACTAAATTCCGGAAGTGCGACTTCTGGAAAGAAGAAGTCAAGTTCTTGGGCCACGTAGTGTCCAAGGAAGGCATCTCCGTGGACCTGGCCAAGGTAGCGGCGATACAAGATTAGAAGCGACCGAGCTTAGTTACAGAAGTCAGGAGCTTCTTAGGATTGGCGGGATATTACCACCGGTTTATCAAGGATTTTTCTAAAATCGCCCGACCTCTGTCCCAGCTCACCAGAAAGGACCTCAAGTTTGCATGGAATGAAAAGGCGGAAGCGTCCTTCTTCGAATTGAAAGAGAAATTGACCTCGGCTCCAGTACACATTCTACCTAAGCAAGGGGTCAAGTACACTATCTACACGGATGCTTCCCGTGTAGGGTTGGGATGCATCCTTATGTAGAAGGACAAAGTAATTGCCTATGCCTCACGATAGTTGAGGAAACATGAAGAGAATTACCATACACACGATCTTAAATTGGCTGCAATCATTTTTTCCTTGAAGTTATGGAGACACTATCTCTACGGAGAAGAATTTGAGCTCTTTTGCAATCACAAGAACCTCAAATACATCTTCACCCAGAGAGATTTAAACATGAGGCAACACCATTGGATGAAGACCTTGAAGGATTTCAAATTCGAGGTTTCTTACCATCATGGTAAAGCCAACCTGGTGGCGAACGCATTGAGCCGGAAGAAGACTGTGGAGTTTGTGGCACCATTGATGATGAAAGAGTGGAGTATGATAGAGTGTGTATGGGACTTCGAGATAAAATTGAAAATAGAAGAGCCATATGAAGTCGTTGCACATGTTCACGCCCAACTAATGATCGACAGTCAGATCATCGAGGCCCAAAGGGGCGATGAATTGTTGAGAAAAATGAGGGAACTTGCAGCGGTCCAAAGTGATTCCGAATGGAGGATCGACACTAATGGAGGTTTACGCTTTCAAGGCCACCTTTATGTCCCAGACCATCCTAAATTGAAAGAAGCGCTGCTAGCTGAGGCTCATAACTCTAAGCTAGCCATGCACCCCAGAAGTACCAAGAAGTACCGGGACCTCAAGCGGAAGTACTGGTGGGACAACATGAAAAGAGAGATAGCTGGCTACGTGTCTCAGTGTCTTACATGTCAGCAAGTCAAGGCCGAACACCGTCAACAGCCAGGTCTCTTGCAACCCATGCCACTTGCTGAATGGAAATGGGATTTCATCTCTATGGATTTCATATCAGGTTTGCCCAGGACGAAGAAGGGGCATGATTCAATTTGGGTGATTGTGGACCGATTGACTAAATCGGCTCATTTTCTCCCTATTTGAGCATCTTACTCCACCGACGACTTGGCTAGGTTATGCATCAAAGAAATAGTTCGACTTCATGGCGTTCCTTTAGAAATTGTGTCGGACAGGGACACACAATTCACCTCGATGTTCTGGACCCGAATACAGGAGGCCATGGGAGTTAAGTTGAATTCAGCACTGCTTTCCGCCCACAGACAGATGGGCAGACTGAACGAGTGAACTGAATATTATAAGATATACTGAGAGCGTGTGCATTGGATTTCTCAGATTGTTGGGATGAGTGCCTCGCCTATGCCGAGTTCGCCTAGAACAATAGCTTCCAAACTATCATCGGCATGACACCTTGTGAGGCTTTATATGGGCGCCCGTGTCGAGCTCCACATTGTTGGGCTGAAATTGGTGAGAAAAGCTTATTGGGGCTTGACTTGGTGCAGACAACCACTGAGAAGATTGAAATTATTAGGCGACGCCTTTTGACGGCCTAGAGCAAACAGAAGAGCTATGCGGACATAAGACTAAGGGATTTGGAATTCAAAATAGGAGACCATGTGTTCTTGAAAATCTCACCAATGAAGGGAGTTCTACGCTTTGGCAAGAAAGGGAAACCCGCCCCGCGATATATTGGCCCTTTCCAAATCTTGGATCGTATAGGACCGGTTGCATATCATTTGGCTTTACCCACTCCCCTCGCTGGTGTACATAATGTGTTTTATGTCTCCATGCTTAAGAAATATGTCCCCAACCCTTTGCACATCATCCGATGGGAACACGTGGAACTCAAGGACAACGCCATGTATATTCTTAAACCCACTCGGATCTTGGACAAGAAGGAACAAGTGTTGCAAAACAAGGTAATCCCGCTAGTAAAAGTGTTGTGGACGCATCACGGGGAAGAAGAAGCCAATTGGGAAACCAAAGCTGAAGTTCGCAAACACTATCCCAACCTACTCAAGCAATACAAACAGGTACAAATTTCGAGGACAAAATTTATTTATAAGGGGAGTAGATTGTAACACCCCATCCAAATATTAACAGTGTATTGAGGCACCCACGTGCGAATTAGCAAAGGACCGTATAAATTAATTGCACATGTGAATGGATTTCCAATAAATTAATCTGGATCAAGCCACTAATGAGATGTTAATCCAACTACGTTTGGGTCGAGCATGGGCCGTAGAACCGGTCAGCCCAATAGCCTTAGCGACTGCCTATGCGAGCCATACACTGCCCAAGGTAGGACCAAAATCCCTAAAATTCATGGAGGCCTGGGCCCTCATTGGACTTGAGGTCCATGACGGATGTCAGGCTCAGATGATGCCTGGAAATGGTCAATTTGTGTCGTCCAGTCAACACTTGCAATCCACAAGTCGCCCCACTCAAAACACAAGTAGAGCATGTGTTCTATGAATCAGATGGGCTAGGTGTCCATCAGTACAACCCTAATAATTAAAAAAAAAAATGGACCCACAGGGCCATTGGAGGAATTTCACCAAATTGTGGGACCAACTGAAATAAATATGGACTTAAATATCCAACCCTCTCTCTTTCTCACTCCCATAAACTCTAGCAGCTGAGAGAGAGAGAGAGAGAGAGAGAGAGAGAGAGAGCAAGGGAGGAGAGAGAAAGGGGATTTGGGGGGTGTAATTGATTATGGTACTTGGGATTTGGGAATCCCCGCACCTACACCTCCCTATTGCCTGAAAACGTCGACTCAACTCACCGTTGGAACGAAATTTCGCCCAATCTAGGTTAAGATAGGGCTCCAAATCATGTTTCTTTTGATTCTAGCTACATGCATGTGATTTACCCTGTACCCTATGCAATGCAAGGCCTCGGCACATCGAGCTTACGGACCCGGCAACCCTAGGACGATCTTAGCAACTTCCAGTCAACAATAAGTGCGGACCATTACCTTTAGGTGGCCGATTATCGTGCCTAGCATAGCTTTATTGAATGTGTGTGCGCTGAAAATTTTTGTTGGATTTCATGAATGGGACTTAGAGTTTAGAATTACTTAAAACTTCGGAGAAAGGGGCTTTGGCCGAGTATTCCCAATTTTATGGAGCACTGAATGGCATGTTTAAGTTGGATATGAACTTCAATTTCTTCAAGTAATGTTGATCTGTTGATTTAACCTTGATGCATGTCATGTATGCGTGGTGCTATGGTAATGATTGTGGATAAACTTCTAGATTTCTGGATCATATTCACACAAACCCCCATTTTTAGCTGGTTGGAGTAATTCATGCTAAAATCTGTGCAATTGCAATGTTATGTATCGATGTATAGCTGTCCTTGTGAATGTATAGGCTGGAACATGTTAAACATAACCCATATGGTTTGATGAAAACTTCATACGTTGTTGTCCATGCATTGAGTTTACTGAAATTGTGTCTGTCATGTGGGAATTGTATCCAAAGATGACATGCTGTTGTGTATTGATGCATATTCCCCTATGGATTGGCCGATTATTTGGAATTACTTGGACGATCTTTGTTAAGCCTGTCCGCAAGTAAATCTGGCTCGAATTGCTAAACTGCAAATCGTTGGACATAGTTGGACTACGTGAGACATCGTTCTCAGGTCGATTAGCTACGATTCAGCCCGTCGGGGTATATTCACTCTTAGGTCGGTCATCCTTGTACGTTAACCATATTTGATCACGCCTGTATGAACCCGAAATACCCTAAGACCTTTATGCCCACTATTAACTGTAATTTATGGCTCACAAGACTAATGAGTTAGGGATGGTGGTATGGGACATTATGCCCGTGATGTTGGCCTATGCTGGGGTGACAAGCCTCCCCGTAGTGACTAGTGAACACATAGACTCGTGAGCTGGAGATGGTGGTATGGGACACTGTGCCCGTGCTATCGGCCTGTGTTGGTGGTTGATGACTTCCCTATAGTGACCGCGAGTAGGACATTTAAGTCCCAATCATCTTCGTCTGAGCTTAAGGATTTCGGGATTGACAACCCCACGTAGGGCTAAGGATCGCGAGAGTCATATGACCACAGCCCTTGAGCCGCGCGATCGGATTAGGGCAGTAAGTAACTCCACTAAGGGTATTTCGGTTTTCCCAACCTACTGACGAATGAAGCTAATTAACCAACTGGGCTAACATGTTTCACGACATTGCATTATTATTGTGGCTATTCGGCAGTCGAGGTCGCAACTGAGGGAGTGTTGGTCATTGTGAACGTTAGATGTCGTCGCTTGATGGAGTGTTGGTGGTGAGGGGCATGCACCATATCATTAAGTGAGTGTCATCCTCAAGCAAGATGTGCCATAAAAATATAAAGATCCTGGTATCCCAACCATCACTGTGTGTAATTGGCAATTACCGGATTGAGCATGTATTTCTTGACTTGGGGGCGAGTGTAAATCTGATTCCTTACTAGGTATAGGAACAATTGGGTCTTGGTGAATTAAAACCCACCCGGACCACGTTACAACTTGCTGATTGATCAGTTCATGTACCGAGAGGGATGATTGAGGATGTGTTGGTCCATGTTGATAAATTCTACTACCCAGTAGATTTTATTGTTCTGGATACTCAACCCATCGTGGATGTGAGCACTCAGATACCCGTCATTCTTGGTCGCCCATTCCTTGTTACATCAAATGGTATCATTAATTGTACGAATGGGATTATGAATCTATCTTTCGGAAATATGATATTGGAGCTCAACATCTTTTTCAATATGAATAAACAGTTAAAGGATGATGACGATACCCACGACATTAACATGATCGATTCTTTCGTGGAAGATAGAGCACTTTTGACTCTATACTCTGACACTCTAGAGACATGCTTGGCCCACTCCCCTGATTTAGATGATGACATGATTAGGGAGATGGATGCCTTACTTGAAGATATGCCGGTACTTGAAATTAACCGGTGAAGGCCACAATTTGAGAAATTGCCCTAAACCAATGTAGTGCCTCTACCGTCTAGCCTTAAAGCACATAAGCTTGACCTAAAACCTTTGGCTACTGATCTTAAATATGTCTACTTAGGTCAAGATGAGACATATCCAGTGGTGATTTCTTCCCACCTTGAGAAAGAACAAGAGAGTATGCTTATTTCTACTCTCATTGAGCATAAAGGAACCGTTGGATGGTCGATTGCGGACATCGAGGGAATTGACCCTTTGATTTGTACTCACCGCATTCATCTTGAGGATAATGAGAAAACCTCCCGACAACCATGACATCGACTCAATCCAAATATGAAAGAAGTGGTTAAGGCTGAGGTACTTAAGTTATTAGATGTGGGTATAATTTACCCTATATCTGACAATCAATGGGTGAGTCCAACTCAGGTGGTTCCTAAGAAGTCCGGAATCACCATCATAGCCAATGTCGACAATGAACTTGTGCCAACCAGAGTTACTACTGATTGGAGAATGTGCATTGGCTATAGAAAATTGAATACTGTTAACTTTTCTTTGCCCTTCATTGACCAAATCTTAGAAAGGCTAGCTGGTCATTCTTATTACTGCTTCCTTGACGGGTATTCGAGCTACAATCAAATAGAGATAGCCCTTGAAGATTAAGAAAAGACAACATTCACATACCCCTATGGCACCTTTGCTTGCCAAAGGATGTCATTCAGTCTGTATAATGCCCCCGCCACTTTTAACGATGCATGTTGAGTATTTTCTCTGACATGGTGGGGCAATATTTAGAGGTCTTCATGGATGACTTCTCTGTCTTTGGTCTATCCTTCAGCGAGTGTCAGGAAAATTTCAAAAGTGTGTTAAAGCGATGTGAAGAAAAGAATTTGGTTCTGAATCGGGAGAAATGTCATTTCTTGGTTCCCAAGGGAATTGTACTTTGACACATAATTTCGTCCAAGGGAATTGAGGTGGACAAGGCCAAAATCATTCTTATCTCTAACTTACCACCTCCCAAAAGCATACGCGACATGTGATCTTTCTTAGGATACGCTGGATTCTACAGATAATTCATAAAGGACTTTACTCGTCACCTCTCTCAACCTTTATATAATCTACTTCAAAAGGATACTCCATTCGAGTGGACTAAACAATGTCAAGAAGATTTCACTGAGCTCAAGAGCATGTTAACTGTCGCACCCATCATGCAGCCACTTGACTGGAGCATACCTTTTGAGATTATGTGTGATGCATCTGACTATACTATTGGGGCGGTGTTAGGCTAGAGAAAAGAGAAGAAGCCCTACGTGATTCACTATGCGAGTAAAACTCTAAATTCTTCCCAAGTGAACTATTCTGCTACAAAGAAGGAACACTTAGCCATAGTGTTCGCTTTGGACAAATTTAGGTCATACTTGATCTGATCTAAGATCATTATCTACACAGACTATGGGGTGCTGAAGTACCTTCTTTCTAAGAAGGATGCTAAGCTTCGCTTGATAAGATGGATCCTCATATTCTAGGAATTTGATATAGAAATACGAGACAAAAAAAAGAGGAGTAGAGAACGTAGTAGATGAACATCTTTCTAGGCTTGACCTTCCCGATTCCCTTGAACCAACACCTATAAATGATATGTTCTCTGATAAATAATTGTTTAAACTCTATCAATTACCTTGGTTTTTTAACATTGTGAATTATCTTACCACAGGTTTCACGCCGACATATTGGACTGCGCAAGATAAGAAAAAATTCTTCGCCAAGGTACATAAGTTTTTTTGGGATGATCCATATCTGTTTAAATATTATCCAAACCAAATTCTAAGGAGATGTGTGCCAAAAAATGAACATTAAAGTGTCACCTCCTTTTGTCACTCTCAGGGCTATGGTGCTCACTTATCTACTAAAAAGACCACTGTTAAAATTTTGTAGTGTGGCTTTTACTGGCCCACTATGTTCAGAGATACTCATGAGTTTTGCAAAGCTTGTGAGCATTGTCAGAAATTAGGAGAGTTGTCTCATCGAAATATGATGCCTCTGAATCTCATTCTCATCATAGAAGCATTTGATTACTGGGGCATCGATTTCATGGGACCATTCCCCAATCCTTTGGTAATATTTACATTTTGTTAATAGTAGACTATGTCACTAAATGGGATTGACGGAACAATGATCATAAAATGGTCATTCGATTCTTAAAAGAAAATATCATTTCCCAGTTCGGAACGCTTCGGGTCATCATTAGTGATGGAGGTTCATACTTTTATAATAGGCTATTTGAGAACTTAATGAAAAAATATGACATCTCTCATAAAGTGAGAACTCCATACCACCCAAAGACAAGCGGGCAAGCCGAGATTTTCAACAGGAAAATTAAACAAATTGTGGAAAAAAACGGTTAACCCTGACCGTAAGGATTGGTCAATTCGCTTGACTGATGCCTTATGGGCTTACTGTATAGCTTAAGATCGCCATTGGAATGTCTCCCTTTAGTCTTGTCTATGGGAAAGCTTACCACTTACCTATGGAGCTGGAGCATAAAGCCTACTGGGCTATCAAAAATCTAAACTTTAACTTCGACAACGCTGGCATGCTGCACAAGCTCCAACTAAATGAACTTGAGAAAATCGGGAACGACGCTTATGAGAACTCAAGAATTTACAAGGACAGGATGAAGGTGTTTCATGACAAGAACATCCTTCGAAAATCATTCATAGCTGGTCAAAAAGTCCTATACAATTCTCGGTTACATCTTTTTCCAAAAAGACTTTGATCTCGTTGGACCAGCCCTTTCACTATTACTAATTGTTAACAACCCCAAGTGTAGGATTGCGATGTAGTAATAATCTCGGTGATACCGAGGTCAAATCCACATGGACTAATCTCATGAGTATTCTGAAAGCAACTAGAAGTAGAACTAGAAAAAGATGTGAATCTAAGTCTGAAATAAAATGAAGTAATTGTGAGAGATTTAATTAGAAACTTAAGAAATTCAAAGGTGGGAACTAGGGTTTCCAAGGATCCACTTGTAGCATTCAAGGTGATAACATGCTTGATTCAAGGACACAACTAGAATCGAAGTCCTATCTTATCCAGATGGAAGATATAGCAATAAAACCAAATCTGAACTTCCTTGAAACTAATTCTCAATGGATGAGAGTTGCGAGGATTGGAAGTGATTCCATCACTTAGCCATGCCCTGGAGACAATGGCAAACAACAGGATATACCAATTCCACAAACGTATGAGAATTATGAAGATTAGAAGGGATTCCATCATCCAACCATACCCAAGAGACAATGGTGAACAACAGGATTTCCTAATTTCATAATCTCAAAGCATGAAAAGAAGATACTCAAAGCTATTGCATATCTACAGTAATTTAAGTCATAATAAGCCATTAAAAACTGAAAGTATTCCTTAAATATCAAACTAGAATAAAATTAAGTTCAACATAAACATGAATCAAAGCAATAGAAACATCCTATCATGTTATAAGCGTCACCTCTTAGCCTTAGCTAAGAGGTTTAGCCAACCATAGGCATAATTGGATCTAAAACCTTAGAAGGAAACATGAAAAACTAAGGAAGGAAGAAATGAAGAAAAATGTTTGGCGATGGCTCTCCACCCTTGTGCTTTGCTCCTCCAAACCCTAGATGATCCCCCGAGATGCCCTGGGGACTCCTATATATAGTTGTGCAACACCACCTTCTGCACCAACTTGGAAAAATCTAGAAACCGTCTCAAATTTATGCAGTTTCGATTCTATCGAAGTTTCCTCGATATGTCCTTTGATATGTTATTCAATTCTATCGAACAGTCTAGGGTTTGGAGGAGCATGAAAAGAAGATACTAAAAGCTATTGCATATCTACAGTAATTTAAGTCATAATAAGCCATTAAAAACTAAAAGTATTCCTGAAATATCAAACTAGAATAAAAGTAAGTTCAACATAAACATGAATCAAAGCAATAGAAACATCCCATCATGTTATAAGCGTCACCTCTTAGCCTTAGCTAAGAGGTTTAACCAACCATAGGCATAATTGGATCTAAAACCCTAGAAGGAAACATGAAAAACTAAGGAAGAAGAAATGAAGAAAAATGTTTGGCGATGGCTCTCCACCCTTGTGCTTTGCTCCTCCAAACCCTAGATGATCCTCCGAGATGCCCTGGGGACTCCTATATATAGTTGTGCAACACCACCTTCCGCACCAGCTTGGAAAAAACTAGAAACCGTCTCAAATTTATGCAGTTTCGATTCTATCGAAGTTTCCTCGATATGTCCTTTGATATGTTATTCAATTCTATCGAACAGTCTTCGATTGAATCGAAGATCGTCCAAAACTGTCCATCGAGTTTGGCCTAAAATCCTGAAATTCTCGATTCTATCGAAGTGTCTTCGATATGTTCTTCGATACTATCTAACAGTCTTTGATAGAATCGAAGTATATTCTGGCAATTTTTCAAAATTAGACTTTTCTGGTCCCGGAATCTATTTTCAGAAAAATTTTCAAGATTCCTTTTCTTCACTTGAAGTCTTCGATTCTCTTCCTTCATACTTAGTTTCCTTAGATCTTTGGCATGTAAATTCTTCAATCTTGGTCACCTAATATCCATCCCTTGCCTTGGTGATCTTTGAGCATCAAATTCATGCTTTTAGCACCTTTTCCAATCCAAGCTCTTAAATTCACCTTGCAACACAAACATAAGTAAAATAAGACATTAAGCATTATCATGTTCATAAAACCAAGATATAAATGGGGGAATAATATGCAATATTTGACCCTCAACACAATCCCCAACCAGCATTTTGCTAGTCCCAAGCAAAGTATGCAAAAATATTTTGAAACCATTGTATAATTTCTATAAGCTCAAGAAGTTTCAAAAACAATCAAGATAATAGAGTTTCAAAATATATCAATGTTGAGCATTATTCTCTCCTAAACTCTAGCATTCGGTAAATTTCGTAATCAAGTTTAAAGCATTAACCCTCCAATTAAAACCATTCCAAACATTGAGTTCCATAGGTGCATAATGAAGTCTAGACTTATCACAATTAAAGGTTTAATTCTTCATTTTCATGATAACATTGATAATCAAAAGAGCATTCAGGACAACCAAAACCTAAAAGGAAACTTGCCTAAAGTTCATTTAATTCCCCTTTTATTCCTCCAGCTTTTGAATATTCCATTGATGGCTTTTACGCTATGTCAACCTTTTTAAAAATCTTTAATAGGTGGCCTTTTCGAAGACAATTATTTTTTTAGCTGGTATTATTGTTATTTTTATTTTGAACATAATGGACGAATTCCCCAGGTTGGTTCCTTTCATGCTAAATAATCACCAAGTTAGCAATTCAATGTTGATTGAAGCTTTAATGTGAAAGCTAGATATAACATATAACATCATGACTCGATCAATATTCAAAACTTCTATTCATAGATTATAATTCAAACTTACTTTGAAATCTCCAAGTAACTAAATCCAAGAGATATAAATCATCAATATTAAACATCTTATACTTAAAAAAAAAATCATTTTTTTTTTAAAATTTCCCGCAATTTTGCTCAAAGAATAAGAAAACAACTGATTAATTTACCTAATCTCCTATCCCTAACCTAAAATCTACATTGTCCTCAATGTAAAAGAAATAAGCATGTAATGCAAAAGAGGCAACAAAAAGAAAAAGGGAAGAAATAGGAAGATAGTACCTAAAGAAGGAATTTTGAGGCTTTTCCAATGATCTTAATACGAAGATGGGTTAACACAAAAGACTCAAACAGACAATAAGCAAACTATCCTAAACATCAAAAAGCAAACTATCCTAAATAGTGAAAAGCAGTAAACCTAACTACACCTCCATCAGACTAGGAGGTCAATCCTGGTAAACATGATCAATCAAAGGCATGGACATGTCCTCTAAATCAAATTTTTCAACAAATAGCTTTAAACGATGTCCATTCACTTTGAAATCATTGCCATTGTTTGAATTCCGAATCTCGACGGCCCCATGAGGATAGACATTAGTAACAGTGAAAGGGTCGGTCCAACAAGATCGGAGTTTTCCTGGAAAGAGATGTAATCGAGAATTGTACAAAAGGACCTTCTGACCTGGGTGAACAATTTTTTGAGAATGTTTTGGTCATGAAACACCTTCATTTTATCCTTATAAATTCTCGAATTCTCGTATGCATCATTCCAGATTTCTTCGAGTTCATTCAACTGGAGTTTACGCAGCGAGCCAGCGTTGTCTAAATTGAAGTTCAGATTTTTAATCGCCCAGTAGGCCCTATGTTCCAACTTCACAGGTAAGTGGCAAGTCTTCCCATAGATGAGCCTAAAGGGAGACATTCCAATAGGGGTTTTAAATGTAATACGGTAAGCACATAAAGCATCGATCAATCGGATTGACCAATCCTTTCGATTAGAGTTACCGTTTTCTCCAAAATGTGTTTGATCTCCCTATTAGAAATGTCAGCTTGCCCA
>JAJHSJ010000017.1:42347851-42447851 GCA_021015155.1 Magnolia officinalis
TCTTCATTTCTTCCTTAGTTTTTCATGTTTCCTTCTAAGGTTTTAGATCCAATTATGCCTATGGTTGGCTAAACCTCTTAGCTAAGGCTAAGAGGTGACGCTTATAACATGATAGGATGTTTCTATTGCTTTGATTCATGTTTATGTTGAACTTAATTTTATTCTAGTTTGATATTTAAGGAATACTTTCAGTTTTTAATGGCTTATTATGACTTAAATTACTGTAGATATGCAATAGCTTTGAGTATCTTCTTTTCATGCTTTGAGATTATGAAATTAGGAAATCCTGTTGTTCACCATTGTCTCTTGGGTATGGTTGGATGATGGAATCCCTTCTAATCTTCATAATTCTCATACGTTTGTGGAATTGGTATATCCTGTTGTTTGCCATTGTCTCCAGGGCATGGCTAAGTGATGGAATCACTTCCAATCCTCGCAACTCTCATCCATTGAGAATTAGTTTCAAGGAAGTTCAGATTTGGTTTTATTGCTATATCTTCCATCTGGATAAGATAGGACTTCGATTCTAGTTGTGTCCTTGAATCAAGCATGTTATCACCTTGAATGCTACAAGTGGATCCTTGGAAACCCTAGTTCCCACCTTTGAATTTCTTAAGTTTCTAATTAAATCTCTC
This sequence comes from Magnolia officinalis, assembly GCA_021015155.1. Classification (NCBI taxonomy): domain Eukaryota; kingdom Viridiplantae; phylum Streptophyta; class Magnoliopsida; order Magnoliales; family Magnoliaceae; genus Magnolia; species Magnolia officinalis. The sequence continues at coordinate 42,348,487 of JAJHSJ010000017.1, forward strand.
ACAATTACTTCATTTTATTTCAGACTTAGATTCACATCTTTTTCTAGTTCTACTTCTAGTTGCTTTCAGAATACTCATGAGATTAGTCCATGTGGATTTGACCTCGGTATCACCGAGATTATTACTACATCGCAATCCTACACTTGGGGTTGTTAACAATTAGTAATAGTGAAAGGGCTGGTCCAACGAGATCAAAGTCTTTTTGGAAAAAGATGTAACCGAGAATTGTATAGGACTTTTTGACCAGCTATGAATGATTTTCGAAGGATGTTCTTGTCATGAAACACCTTCATCCTGTCCTTGTAAATTCTTGAGTTCTCATAAGCGTCGTTCCCGATTTTCTCAAGTTCATTTAGTTGGAGCTTGTGCAGCATGCCAGCGTTGTCGAAGTTAAAGTTTAGATTTTTGATAGCCCAGTAGGCTTTATGCTCCAGCTCCATAGGTAAGTGGTAAGCTTTCCCATAGACAAGACTAAAGGGAGACATTCCAATGGCGATCTTAAGCTATACAGTAAGCCCATAAGGCATCAGTCAAGCGAATTGACCAATCCTTACGGTCAGGGTTAACCGTTTTTTTCCACAATTTGTTTAATTTTCCTGTTGAAAATCTCGGCTTGCCCGCTTGTCTTTGGGTGGTATGGAGTTCTCACTTTATGAGAGATGCCATATTTTTTCATTAAGTTCTCAAATAGCCTATTATAAAAGTATGAACCTCCATCACTAATGATGACCCGAAGCGTTCCGAACTGGGAAATGATATTTTCTTTTAAGAATCGAATGACCATTTTATGATCATTGTTCCGTCAATCCCATTTAGTGACATAGTCTACTATTAACAAAATGTAAATATTACCAAAGGATTGGGGGAATGGTCCCATGAAATCGATGCCCCAGTAATCAAATGCTTCTATGATGAGAATGAGATTCAGAGGCATCATATTTCGATGAGACAACTCTCCTAATTTCTGACAATGCTCACAAGCTTTGCAAAACTCATGAGTATCTCTGAACATAGTGGGCCAGTAAAAGCCACACTACAAAATTTTAACAGTGGTCTTTTTAGTAGATAAGTGAGCACCATAGCCCTGAGAGTGACAAAAGGAGGTGACACTTTAATGTTCATTTTTTGGCACACATCTCCTTAGAATTTGGTTTGGATAATATTTAAACAGATATGGATCATCCCAAAAAAACTTATGTACCTTGGCGAAGAATTTTTTCTTATCTTGCGCAGTCCAATATGTCGGCGTGAAACCTGTGGTAAGATAATTCACAATGTTAAAAAACCAAGGTAATTGATAGAGTTTAAACAATTATTTATCAGAGAACATATCATTTATAGGTGTTGGTTCAAGGGAATCGGGAAGGTCAAGCCTAGAAAGATGTTCATCTACTACGTTCTCTACTCCCTTTTTGTCTCGTATTTCTATATCAAATTCCTAGAATATGAGGATCCATCTTATCAAGCGAAGCTTAGCATCCTTCTTAGAAAGAAGGTACTTCAGCACCCCATAGTCTGTGTAGATAATGATCTTAGATCAGATCAAGTATGACCTAAATTTGTCCAAAGCGAACACTATGGCTAAGTGTTCCTTCTTTGTAGCAGAATAGTTCACTTGGGAAGAATTTAGAGTTTTACTCGCATAGTGAATCACGTAGGGCTTCTTCTCTTTTCTCTAGCCTAACACCGCCCCAATAGTATAGTCAGATGCATCACACATAATCTCAAAAGGTATGCTCCAGTCAAGTGGCTGCATGATGGGTGCGACAGTTAACATGCTCTTGAGCTCAGTGAAATCTTCTTGACATTGTTTAGTCCACTCGAATGGAGTATCCTTTTGAAGTAGATTATATAAAGGTTGAGAGAGGTGACGAGTAAAGTCCTTTATGAATTATCTGTAGAATCCAGCGTATCCTAAGAAAGATCACATGTCGCGTATGCTTTTGGGAGGTGGTAAGTTAGAGATAAGAATGATTTTGGCCTTGTCCACCTCAATTCCCTTGGACGAAATTATGTGTCAAAGTACAATTCCCTTGGGAACCAAGAAATGACATTTCTCCCGATTCAGAACCAAATTCTTTTCTTCACATCGCTTTAACACACTTTTGAAATTTTCCTGACACTCGCTGAAGGATAGACCAAAGACAGAGAAGTCATCCATGAAGACCTCTAAATATTGCCCCACCATGTCAGAGAAAATACTCAACATGCATCGTTAAAAAGTGGCGGGGGCATTATACAGACTGAATGACATCCTTTGGCAAGCAAAGGTGCCATAGGGGTATGTGAATGTTGTCTTTTCTTAATCTTCAAGGGCTATCTCTATTTGATTGTAGCTCGAATACCCGTCAAGGAAGCAGTAATAAGAATGACCAGCTAGCCTTTCTAAGATTTGGTCAATGAAGGGCAAAGAAAAGTTAACAGTATTCAATTTTCTATAGCCAATGCACATTCTCCAATCAGTAGTAACTCTGGTTGGCACAAGTTCATTGTCGACATTGGCTATGATGGTGATTCCGGACTTCTTAGGAACCACCTGAGTTGGACTCACCCATTGATTGTCAGATATAGGGTAAATTATACCCACATCTAATAACTTAAGTACCTCAGCCTTAACCACTTCTTTCATATTTGGATTGAGTCGATGTCATGGTTGTCGGGAGGTTTTCTCATTATCCTCAAGATGAATGCGGTGAGTACAAATCAAAGGGTCAATTCCCTCGATGTCCGCAATCGACCATCCAACGGTTCCTTTATGCTCAATGAGAGTAGAAATAAGCATACTCTCTTGTTCTTTCTCAAGGTGGGAAGAAATCACCACTGGATATGTCTCATCTTGACCTAAGTAGACATATTTAAGATCAGTAGCCAAAGGTTTTAGGTCAAGCTTATGTGCTTTAAGGCTAGACGGTAGAGGCACTACATTGGTTTAGGGCAATTTCTCAAATTGTGGCCTTCACCGGTTAATTTCAAGTACCGGCATATCTTCAAGTAAGGCATCCATCTCCCTAATCATGTCATCATCTAAATCAGGGGAGTGGGCCAAGCATGTCTCTAGAGTGTCAGAGTATAGAGTCAAAAGTGCTCTATCTTCCACGAAAGAATCGATCATGTTAATGTCGTGGGTATCGTCATCATCCTTTAACTGTTTATTCATATTGAAAAAGATGTTGAGCTCCAATATCATATTTCCGAAAGATAGATTCATAATCCCATTCGTACAATTAATGATACCATTTGATGTAACAAGGAATGGGCGACCAAGAATGACGGGTATCTGAGTGCTCACATCCACGATGGGTTGAGTATCCAGAACAATAAAATCTACTGGGTAGTAGAATTTATCAACATGGACCAACACATCCTCAATCATCCCTCTCGGTACATGAACTGATCAATCAGCAAGTTGTAACGTGGTCCGGGTGGGTTTTAATTCACCAAGACCCAATTGTTCCTATACCTAGTAAGGAATCAGATTTACACTCGCCCCCAAGTCAAGAAATACATGCTCAATCCGGTAATTGCCAATTACACAAGTGATGGTTGGGATACCAGGATCTTTATATTTTTATGGCACATCTTGCTTGAGGATGACACTCACTTAATGATATGGTGCATGCCCCTCACCACCAACACTCCATCAAGCGACGACATCTAACGTTCACAATGACCAACACTCCCTCAGTTGCGACCTCGACTGCCGAATAGCCACAATAATAATGCAATGTCGTGAAACATGTTAGCCCAGTTGGTTAATTAGCTTCATTCGTCAGTAGGTTGGGAAAACCGAAATACCCTTAGTGGAGTTACTGCCCTAATCCGATCGCGCGGCTCAAGGGCTGTGGTCATATGACTCTCGCGATCCTTAGCCCTACGTGGGGTTGTCAATCCCGAAATCCTTAAGCTCAGACGAAGATGATTGGGACTTAAATGTCCTACTCGCGGTCACTATAGGGAAGTCATCACACCAACACAGGCCGATAGCACGGGCACAGTGTCCCATACCACCATCTCCAGCTCACGAGTCTATGTGTTCACTAGTCACTACGGGGAGGCTTGTCACCCCAGCATAGGCCAACATCACGGGCATAATGTCCCATACCACCATCCCTAACTCATTAGTCTTGTGAGCCATAAATTACAGTTAATAGTGGGCATAAAGGTCTTAGGGTATTTCGGGTTCATACAGGCGTGATCAAATATGGTTAACGTACAAGGATGACCGACCTAAGAGTGAATATACCCCGACGGGCTGAATCGTAGCTAATCGACCTGAGAACGATGTCTCACGTAGTCCAACTATGTCCAACGATTTGCAGTTTAGCAATTCGAGCCAGATTTACTTGCGGACAGGCTTAACAAAGATCGTCCAAGTAATTCCAAATAATCGGCCAATCCATAGGGGAATATGCATCAATACACAACAAGCATGTCATCTTTGGATACAATTCCCACATGACAGACACAATTTCAGTAAACTCAATGCATGGACAACAACGTATGAAGTTTTCATCAAACCATATGGGTTATGTTTAACATGTTCCAGCCTATACATTCACAAGGACAGCTATACATCGATACATAACATTGCAATTGCACAGATTTCAGCATGAATTACTCCAACCAGCTATAAAATGGGGGTTTGTGTGAATATGATCCAGAAATCTAGAAGTTTATCCACAATCATTACCATAGCACCACGCATACATGACATGCATCAAGGTTAAATCAACAGATCAACATTACTTGAAGAAATTGAAGTTCATATCCAACTTAAACATGCCATTCAGTGCTCCATAAAATTGGGAATACTCGGCCAAAGCCCCTTTCTCCGAAGTTTTAAGTAATTCTAAACTCTAAGTCCCATTCATGAAATCCAACAAAAATTTTCAGCGCACACACATTCAATAAAGCTATGCTAGGCACGATAATCGGCCACCTAAAGGTAATGGTCCGCACTTATTGTTGACTGGAAGTTGCTAAGATCGTCCTAGGGTTGCCGGGTCCGTAAGCTCGATGTGCCAGGCCTTGCATTGCATAGGGTACAGGGTAAATCACATGCATGTAGCTAGAATCAAAAGAAACATGATTTGGAGCCCTATCTTAACCTAGATTGGGCGAAATTTCGTTCCAACGGTGAGTTGAGTCGACGTTTTCAGGCAATAGGGAGGTGTAGGTGCGGGGATTCCCAAATCCCAAGTACCATAATCAATTACACCCCCCAAATCCCCTTTCTCTCTCCTCCCTTGCTCTCTCTCTCTCTCTCTCTCAGCTGCTAGAGTTTATGGGAGTGAGAGAGAGAGATGGTTGGATATTTAAGTCCATATTTATTTCAGTTGGTCCCACAATTTGGTGAAATTCCTCCAATGGCCCTGTGGGTCCATTTTTTTTTTTAATTATTAGGGTTGTACTGATGGACACCTAGCCCATCTGATTCATAGAACACATGCTCTACTTGTGTTTTGAGTGGGGCGACTTGTGGATTGCAAGTGTTGACTGGACGACACAAATTGACCATTTCCAGGCATCATCTGAGCCTGACATCCGTCATGGACCTCAAGTCCAATGAGGGCCCAGGCCTCCATGAATTTTAGGGATTTTGGTCCTACCTTGGGCAGTGTATGGCTCGCATAGGCAGTCGCTAAGGCTATTGGGCTGACCGGTTCTACGGCCCATGCTCGACCCAAACGTAGTTGGATTAACATCTCATTAGTGGCTTGATCCAGATTAATTTATTGGAAATCCATTCACATGTGCAATTAATTTATACGGTCCTTTGCTAATTCGCACGTGGGTGCCTCAATACACTGTTAATATTTGGATGGGGTGTTACAATCTACTCCCCTTATAAATAAATTTTGTCCTCGAAATTTGTACCTGTTTGTATTGCTTGAGTAGGTTGGGATAGTGTTTGCGAACTTCAGCTTTGGTTTCCCAATTGGCTTCTTCTTCCCCGTGATGCGTCCACAACACTTTTACTAGCGGGATTACCTTGTTTTGCAACACTTGTTCCTTCTTGTCCAAGATCCGAGTGGGTTTAAGAATATACATGGCGTTGTCCTTGAGTTCCACGTGTTCCCATCGGATGATGTGCAAAGGGTTGGGGACATATTTCTTAAGCATGGAGACATAAAACACATTATGTACACCAGCGAGGGGCGTGGGTAAAGCCAAATGATATGCAACCGGTCCTATACGATCCAAGATTTGGAAAGGGCCAATATATCGCGGGGCGGGTTTCCCTTTCTTGCCAAAGCGTAGAACTCCCTTCATTGGTGAGATTTTCAAGAACACATGGTCTCCTATTTTGAATTCCAAATCCCTTAGTCTTATGTCCGCATAGCTCTTCTGTTTGCTCTAGGCCGTCAAAAGGCGTCGCCTAATAATTTCAATCTTCTCAGTGGTTGTCTGCACCAAGTCAAGCCCCAATAAGCTTTTCTCACCAATTTCAGCCCAACAATGTGGAGCTCGACACGGGCGCCCATATAAAGCCTCACAAGGTGTCATGCCGATGATAGTTTGGAAGCTATTGTTCTAGGCGAACTCGGCATAGGCGAGGCACTCATCCCAACAATCTGAGAAATCCAATGCACACGCTCTCAGTATATCTTATAATATTCAGTTCACTCGTTCAGTCTGCCCATCTGTCTGTGGGCGGAAAGCAGTGCTGAATTCAACTTAACTCCCATGGCCTCCTGTATTCGGGTCCAGAACATCGAGGTGAATTGTGTGTCCCTGTCCGACACAATTTCTAAAGGAACGCCATGAAGTCGAACTATTTCTTTGATGCATAACCTAGCCAAGTCGTCGGTGGAGTAAGATGCTCAAATAGGGAGAAAATGAGCCGATTTAGTCAATCGGTCCACAATCACCCAAATTGAATCATGCCCCTTCTTCGTCCTGGGCAAACCTGATATGAAATCCATAGAGATGAAATCCCATTTCCATTCAGCAAGTGGCATGGGTTGCAAGAGACCTGGCTGTTGACGGTGTTCGGCCTTGACTTGCTGACATGTAAGACACTGAGACACGTAGCCAGCTATCTCTCTTTTCATGTTGTCCCACCAGTACTTCCGCTTGAGGTCCCGGTACTTCTTGGTACTTCTGGGGTGCATGGCTAGCTTAGAGTTATGAGCCTCAGCTAGCAGCGCTTCTTTCAATTTAGGATGGTCTGGGACATAAAGGTGGCCTTGAAAGCGTAAACCTCCATTAGTGTCGATCCTCCATTCGGAATCACTTTGGACCGCTGCAAGTTCCCTCATTTTTCTCAACAATTCATCGCCCCTTTGGGCCTCGATGATCTGACTGTCGATCATTAGTTGGGCGTGAACATGTGCAACGACTTCATATGGCTCTTCTATTTTCAATTTTATCTCGAAGTCCCATACACACTCTATCATACTCCACTCTTTCATCATCAATGGTGCCACAAACTCCACAGTCTTCTTCCGGCTCAATGCGTTCGCCACCAGGTTGGCTTTACCATGATGGTAAGAAACCTCGAATTTGAAATCCTTCAAGGTCTTCATCCAATGGTGTTGCCTCATGTTTAAATCTCTCTGGGTGAAGATGTATTTGAGGTTCTTGTGATTGCAAAAGAGCTCAAATTCTTCTCCGTAGAGATAGTGTCTCCATAACTTCAAGGAAAAAATGATTGCAGCCAATTTAAGATCGTGTGTATGGTAATTCTCTTCATGTTTCCTCAACTATCGTGAGGCATAGGCAATTACTTTGTCCTTCTACATAAGGATGCATCCCAACCCTACACGGGAAGCATCCGTGTAGATAGTGTACTTGACCCCTTGCTTAGGTAGAATGTGTACTGGAGCCGAGGTCAATTTCTCTTTCAATTCGAAGAAGGACGCTTCCGCCTTTTCATTCCATGCAAACTTGAGGTCCTTTCTGGTGAGCTGGGACAGAGGTCGGGCGATTTTAGAAAAATCCTTGATAAACCGGTGGTAATATCCCGCCAATCCTAAGAAGCTCCTGACTTCTGTAACTAAGCTCGGTCGCTTCTAATCTTGTATCGCCGCTACCTTGGCCAGGTCCACGGAGATGCCTTCCTTGGACACTACGTGGCCCAAGAACTTGACTTCTTCTTTCCAGAAGTCGCACTTCCGGAATTTAGTGTAAAACTTGTTTCACTTGAGCGTTTTCAAAACTGCTCACAAGTGTCCTTCATGTTCCTTACGACTTTTGGAGTATATTAGGATGTCATCATGAACACGATGACAAACTGGTACAGAAAAGGTCTGAAAACTCGGTTCATCATATCCATGAACACAGCTGGCGCATTTGTGAGTCCGAAAGGCATGACTAAGAACTCATAGTGCCCAAAGCTGGTTCTAAATGCCATTTTTGGTATGCCCTCTTCTCTAACTCGAAGTTGATGGTACCCGGATTTCAAATCGTTCTTCGAGAAGTACTGGGCACCTCTCAGTTGATCGAATAGGTCATTAATTCGAGGTAGTAGATATTTATTCTTCACAGTGACTTGATTCAACCATCGGTAATCGATGCACAACCATAAGGAGCCATCCTTCTTTCTTACGAACACGATTGGGGCTCCCCAGGGCGATACACTGGGTCAAATGAAACCCGAATCCAACAAATCATCTATCTGATTATGAAGTTCCTCCATTTCACATGGAGGCATTCGGTGGGTTAGAAGAGAAATGGGCACAGTACCCGGCACCAATTCTATGGTGAAATCAATCTCTCGCCAGGGAGGGAGTCCCGATAATTGTTTAAATACGTTGATGTAGTCCTTGACCACGGGTGTGTATGTAAATGAAAGTTCTTCATCGCCCTCTGCTAACAACACATAATAGAGGACTTGTTGTGGATAGCTAACCTGAACTGGAAACGTAAAAGGAGAGCTACCGTCTTCATAGATTATCACTGTCCAGTCCTCATAATCGATCTCGGCTCTCATTGCGAAGAGCCAATTCATACCCAGGATCATGTCATAGTGGAAGACCTTTGTGACTATAAGGTCCACGCGCATTCTCTTGTTTCCCAGATCACTGGGGCAACCTCGATAGATGGACGTAGCTTCAGCGAAGGCTCCAACTGCCACTATGATCCTTACTCCTAACATGGGAGTAGTCGATAACCTCAGATTATTGGCGATTGTATGTGATATGAGTGATGTTGTGGACCCAGTGTCCACGAGAAGAAAAATAGGGATACCTTGAACGTGAGCGGTGACTTCAAATGTTGTCAGTGTGATTGTGGCTGCATCCGCACCTTCAGCAGTTAGGGCATATACACAGGCTTGTTGCGACTTGTTGGGCTGATGTGTAGGTCGAGGTAGCAGCCTAGTTTGAGGTGCCAGTGACCTACGAATCCGTTGAGATGGGCTCGTGGCTCGTTGAGGGGGAGTCGACGATGCTTGTTGCGGCAGACGGCTCATGCGCTGTGGGGGTACATAACTGTGGTCCCTCATCTTTGAAAAGCAATAAGCCTCTGAATGCCCCACCTTTCTACAATACCCGTAGATATGATCGGGTCGGCATATGCGGGTGGAGGATGAGTATGCTGAGGAGGCGGATTTGGTTGCGCTCTTCTTCCTGTGGAGGAGGAAGACTGTCTCCCAGATCTCCCCGTGATTCAGCCTGGATGCGCGCTCGAGAGACTCTTTCGCCGTCTTTCTCCGACTGTAGGGACATTTCTACCAGTTCAGCATAAGTCCGTATATTCCCACAACACATTTTAGTGCGGATTCCAGCCCTCAGCCCCTCAGCAAAATGCCTCTTGCGGGTTTCTTCATCGGCAACAATTCGGGGGGTGTAGCGGAAAAACTCGGTGAACCAATTTTCATATTCGGCCACCGACATTCCTCCTTGCTGGAGGCGCAAAAATTCATTCTCTTTCTCTATCCTATACGTGCGAGGGATGTATTTCTGGAAGAATTGCGTTTCGAAGTCCTCCCAAGTCCAGACAAAGTTGGCGGGAGCCGTTCTCAACACACTGTCCCACCACACATCATCTTCCTTCTCGAACAGGTAGGGGATCAATTCCACCTGTTCCGCTTCGGTGCAATGGAGGGGCCGAATCACCTTGATGACCTAATTTATCCAGCTCTCGGCCTCCTCAGGTCTATGAGTGCCGGCAAATGTGGGTGGTCTCAGCCTTTGAAAGCGCTCGAAGAGATTATACAGAGCGGTTGACGTCTCGGCTCGATCAGGTGATAGTGCATTCATATGGTGAGCCATAGCCCCCACCAAAGTATGTAGTGACTGTTACTGCTGCTGCATGACGTGTAACATTTGCTCCATAGTGCCCATGGTTGGGGCGGCCTGGTACGAAGAGGTCTAGCCTTAAGTTGGTGGCGCTTCTGGGAGTTGGCCCAGTATATCGTTTTCTACATCAGGTTGACTGGCTCCGCCCTGGCTAACTGGTAGTTCATTTAGGGCGATTCGCTAACGTTCATCTCTCCCGCCCAGGGCTAGGCAGATAAGGAGGTTATCACCTTGGGGTCTCATTGTCTTGGAAAGTAGTTTCCCAACATTTAGATACAAAAATACCCATGGACATAGCGTACAATATATTCATAAAGTTAGAGCAATATCACACGGGTGTTATCAATTCTCCAAGCATCAATATATTACTCGAGTAAAAGCATCTTCATGCATTTCATTAAGCAAAATTGTTACTGTTACATATGCTAAGGCATTACATGTACAATGACAGAAAATGCATGATTACCGATTAAACAAGAAAGCTTCAAAGTCTATAAACCAAAACAGCCAAACTAAGCCCATCTAAGGCTATTACAAAAACAAAACAACTACATCCCTACACTCCTACTCCTCCGACTCCGGTGAAGGTTGAGGTGCTCCCTTATCCTGCATGCAGCATAGGAGTTCCTTCAGTGTGCGAGACATCCTCTTCAGCTTCTTCCTCATATTCTCCTGATTTTCTTTGATCTTGGCTAGGCGGGAGTTGAGTGCATCCTGACTCTGGCGCCTGTTACGGTTGGTGGGAGGCTCCCAGTTAGTGTCCTGGGCCTCACCCTCTTCCTCTTCTTCAGCCTCACTCTCCTCTTCCTCTTCACTCTCTTTTTCTATCTCATCCCCAAGCTCTTATAGTCGGGCCATACGTTGTCTAGGGCCCATCTTCATATTGTTGAAAGTGCTCTCATCAATCAGTTTGATTGGGATGAGACGGTCTACATGCTCCCTGTACCCATAATTATGGGCAATCTTATAGATCAGTCGGCCGAATGGGAGAGACTGGTTCTCCCGAATGGATTGCACCGCCTTTACGATCTAAGTCAGCATAAGAGTAGGCAGGCAAATCTTTTCTCCCAGAACCACTCGGTAGAGGAAGTCTACCATGAACCTAATGCACTCCGTATGATTGCTCGACCTTGGATACACGTTATATGTGCATATGTGATGGAGTAGGTGGTAGTCGGGGGTCATGTCCGTCGGCTTGAGTCTATTTTCTCGCCTCCACTCGACCAATTAGCCGCACTAGAAGCGCGTGCAGTTGTCTCTCTCTCTCTCTCTCTCGCACCTCTCTGTAAGGTTACTTTCACTAGCATAGACGTTAGGTTGCAAAGACTTTGGACAAACTCGAACCACACTTCGACCCACATTGACCTGACCTATATTGCAGCCCCGCCGAACGCACATAGAGCTCCTTCATCAGATTAAGAATAGGTTGATATCCATTTGAGAAAATGTTACATCAAGTACGAAGACTCCAGATCCTCTCATACCCTACTTAAATCCACACTGACCCACACAAACTATTCACAACCCCAAGTGTAGGGTCGCAATGTAGTAATAATCTAGGTAAGACCCAGGTCGAATCCACAGGGACTGAACTTGTACATTTCTGAAAGTAACTAGAACTAGAACTAGAAGAAGATGAAAACCTATATCTGGAATATTTGAGAGTAATTGTGAGAGATTTAATGAAAAACTTAAGAAATTCAAAGGTAGTAAACTAGGGTTTCCAAGGATCCACTTGTAGGTTCTCAGGATGCTATCTTGCTTGATTCAAGGACACAACTGGAATCAGAGTCCTATCTTATCCAATTGATAAGAAGAGATTTGTTAGATCTCTGAACTTCTCATGGATATAATCATCAACGGATGAGAGTTGTGAGGATTTCAAAGTGATTCCATCACCTAACCATGCCCAAGAGACAAGGCAAACAACAAGATTTACCAATCCCACAACCAATCATAAGAGAATTGTGAAGGTTAGGAAGGATTCCATCATCCTACCATGCCCAATGGACAATAGTGAACAATAGGATCTCCTAATTTCACAATCTCAATTCAAGGAAAAGAAGATATTTCAAGCTATCGTAGATCCATTGTAATTTGTCACAACAAATCATTAAAAACTAAGAATATTCCTTCATAATCAAACTAAAATCCAAGAGAGTTCAATAAAACATGAATCGAAACAAAGAAAACATCCCAATCACGCTACAAGCTTCACCTCTTAGCCCTGGCTAAGAGGTTTAGCCAACCATAGACATGATTGAACTAAAGACTCTTAAATAAAACAAAATGACTAACTAAAGAGGAAGAAGAAGAACTCCCGGACGGCGGCTCCACCCTTTTCTTCTACTCCTTAAAACCTAGAAGATGCCTAGGGATGCCTTAAGGACCCTTATTTATAGTTTTGTATTTCCACTTTCGCACCGAGTTGGAAAAATCTTCGAGGGTAACCTTCGACTGGTCGAGGGTCACCTTCGACTGGTCAAGGGTTTCCTTCGACGGGTCAAGGATGACATAATTTTAGATGATTTTGTCGCTGGAGTTCGAGTCGAGGAATCATCGACTGGTCGAGCAGGGCCAGGACTAGTCGAGCAGGAGCCAGGACTAGTCGAGGATCACAAAAATTCACTTCAAAACTTCGATTCTTTTTATTCTTAACTTGGTTTTTTTGGATCTTTAGCATGCGAATTCTTCATTCTTGGTCTTCTAAGATCCATCCTTGGCCTTGGTGATTCTTGATCGTTAAATCCATGCTTTTAGTACCTTTTCAATCCATGCTCTTAAATTCACCTTGCAACACAAACATGATTAAAATAGAACATTATGCATTATCATGTTAATAAAACCACGTAATAAATGGGAGAAAATATGCAATATTTGAGTCCCAACATACCCCCCAACCAACATTTTTCTAGTCCCAAGCAAAACATGTGAAAGATATTTTGAAAAACCACTGTATAATTTCCATAAGCTCAAGTGGTTCTAAAGACAATCTATTTCATAGAAATCTAGGATACATTAATATTGAGCAGTATTTCCTCCTAAACTCTAGCACACGGTAAATCTCATAGTCAAGTTCAAAGCATTAATCCTCTAATTAGAACAATTCTAAACATTAAGTTCCATGGGCGCATAGTGAAGCCTAGACTTATCAAAGGTCCAATTCTCAATTTCCATAATAACATTGATAATCAAAAGAACATTTTGGATAACCAAAACCTGTCTTACAGTTCAGCCTTTTTATTCTTCTAACTTTTGATTTTTCCATCGATGGCTTTCACGCTATATTCAATATTTTCAATGATCTTTAATAGGTAGTCATTTTCGACGACAACTGTTTTTTTTTTTTTTTTTTTTTTTTTTTTTTTTAAAGATGGGTATTTTTTTTTCTTTTTAATTCTTCTCATTAAATATGATGGACAAATTCCCCAGGTTAGTTCCTTTCATGCTTAATAATCACCAAGTTAATAATTCAGTATCAAACTAACACCTTAATGTGTAAGCTAGATGTGACATGTGAAATCATGACTCAATCAATGTTTAAAACTTCTAATCATAGATTAATAATTCAAACTTAACTGTGAAATCTAACAAGTAACTGAACCCAAGAGTCATAAATCACCAACATTAAGTATCTTATACTTCTAAATCATAGATGAACTTCAAAATCACTCGAATTTACAAAATTTTCAAAAAAAATTTCACAATTTTTACTCAAAGATTAAGAAAACATTGATTAGCTTGCCTAATCCACACCCCCAACCAAAAATCTACATTGTCCTTAATATTAAAGATATAAGCATGCAACGCACATGAGGCAACGAAAGTAAAGGAGAAGTGATGAAAAGGTAGTACCTGAAGAAGGAATTTAGAGGCTTTTCCAAGGGTCTCAAAGTGAAGATGGGTTAGCAGGAGGACTCAACAGAAGATAAACAAGCTATCCTAAAATAACAGAAGCAAACTACCCTACTCCTATGAAAGCAATAAACTAATCTTAAACTAGGAGAGCAAAGGAAAAGTTACTTAGTCATGCCACAAGGTTCCTCCTCCGGTCAATATCTTGATAAATTTCTTAGTAGGTTTATCAACAAGATCATCCAAAGGTTCTTTTTGTAATAGGCTTTGATGCCCGGAGCATGAATTTCTAGAGAAATTTATGGACTTCAGCATAAGGTTTCCTTTTAATCTCCTAAGGTGTCCAAAATATATATGATTCACCTATGACAGAGAAAGTTTCAGAGTTAGTACCCCATGGTGAATCAGAGACTACAAGTAGATAAAATTCAGAAAAATTCTCAGCGGATGATGTAGTCTCAACACATCCCGAAGTTTCAGACTCCGGTTCAATTTCCCTAAAACAGAAATAAAACTAGCATCTTGTCTAGCTAGTTCGCATTATTCTATCTTTGTATCTACAAAATAATCTACAGAGGTGTGAGCATGACGGCCTGTAGGGTCAAATCATTCCCAAAATTAAAAATACTATGTTGGCATCAAGAATAACTTGATAACATAAATAAAGTCAACCCGACTTATCGTAAGTAGGCATGTTACAAAAAAAGAATATACCGAAAGGTCAAGTCATAATGCGTGGTACCATGGGTCGGTAGGGGCCTCGCACCAAGGACCACAATTGACGTTAGTCTCATACCTAACGTGCGAAGTGATTCCAGGATGATAGATTCCCGATTCCAAATAGTCTCATACTTATTGGGAATCATGACCCATGAATGTGTACACCAAAACTGTATTTACGCATCCACAACCTGAATATAAGAGAACTTTAACATTCCAATAATAACTACTGAAATTCTGCCAACGAGTCAAATAAAATAAAATAACTTCTGATCCAATTTTGAACCTTACTAAGGCAAAGTAGCCGTGCATCCAACATTTTAGGGAGTCCGGGCAAAGCACCCATGTGTAAATTCACTAATTAAAGAAAAGATGACTTGCATCTTGGAACACGGGCCACGGATTGAATATTCAGATATGACCCATCTTGGAATGTGAGCTAGTGGTCGAATATTTAGAATGCTAAAATTTAAAGTGCAATACAAAATAAACATCCTTTCGGGAATGACCTCGGGCAGATCACTAGTAATAAAATAACGTAATAATCCTTTCAGGACAGAGCACCTTAAATAAATTAACATTATGATCCTTTAAGGGCAGAACACCCATCATTTAAATACATTTAAAAGAAATTAACAATAATCAAATGAATTTATTTGACATATTAGAAATCAAATAAATGCATTCTCCATCACATAAAACTAAATTCAAATAACTCAACTTAGCAATACGAAATAAATAATCAATAAAATAAAAATATGTACCAATATAGTCTTTTCAATTGGAAAGATCACCTACCTGTTATAAAAATATATATTTGATGTAGGTCCAATTTCTACCTAAAATAGTTTTAGGCTCTTGCTAGATTTCAACTCAAGAGTCGTTTGATATAGTTAGCTGCTAGGTTGATACTTGACACACGGTATTAGATTCCCTGAAGATAAAAATACAAGAACATCGGTTTGGATTATTAGGGTTCCCTGCTCTCCAACCCATATTATGGAAAACAATAATCTGACTCATTGAGCCAACTCAATGAATCATGGTATAGCGAACAGGAAAATGATCTAACCATGCTATTAATGTAATGGGTTGTGTTTCCTCTGTATGGCCAAACCTTGAACCTTCCAACTCAGACAAAGGTGGTGAGCATGAATGCATGTCTAAGTGGATTGCTCTAACTCATAACCTTGTCCTGCTCACAGTTTAAAAATTAGAAAAAACCTAGACCTCACTTGCCCAAGTCGACTAGACTCGACCATATTTCATCAAGAACTCGAATGGACTCGGAAAAAGGTTGGCATAACTCAGACCCCACATGGGCACAACTCAGCGTTATTTATATATTATTTATATCTTTAAATATTATGCAATACTGAAAAAGCTTAGAAAAACTAGTATGCTTTCGAAAAACTCACCGGAGTTTCTGAGTTTCAGAGTCTAGTTGAGTTTTCATGTTTTCAAACTAGATCCTGACTAATGATCCCAAAGATTGTCAATGTCCATCTCCACCGTACATCTAACTACCATATAAAGAACCTAAACCGTACATTTGGTAGGTTTTGAAAAACCGAACAGATCATGTGATCTAGATTGTCTAATCTACTATAGGGTGTGTAATCTACTACAGGCACATCTAAAACAAAGGGGTCACTGGCTATCTTTGAACGGTCAGTCTATCCTTATGGGGGAAATTAAGGTATTTTACAATGATCTAGATGAACCTTTTTATTTTAATATGGTTGGATAAGCCAATCTTGTTGTTATTGGATAAAAAAACAGGTATCATATGATTCTTCGGATGGACCTTTATAAGGAGGAAAAAATGAAATATCTCACATGGGTAGCTAGAATATTGCCGGCCCATAAAGGTCGATTGGGCAAAACAAGGTGTCAATCCATAAAGCAATGGCATTAAGTGCGTACGGTGTCTTCCAGCTTTTAAATTATTCAAGTGATTGTGACTTGGGCCCATGGTTTAGTGGTCAAATATTTAATTTTCTCTTCGTTGGATGGGGACCCTTTCTATATTTTTCTCTCAACACTTTTAATTTATTGCCACTTCTTGGTTAGCGCTTGCACGGGTTCGGGTATATATAAAGCTTGGTTATTTTACAACATTATAAGATAAGGTTATTCAACAACGGAAGCTGATTGCGTATCGAGTAGCTCAGTGCAATACAACGAGTAAACTTTGTGGGGCTCGTAATGAGTTATGTGTTTTATTCACCCGGTACATCCATTTTACCAGCTTATTTTAAGGTATGAGTCCAAAATCAAAAAATATCCAAAGATCAAGTGGATCGCACCACAGGATGTGAATTGAGCACCTACCATTGAAATATTAATGGGTCACAAAGGTTTTGGATCAAGCTAATATTGTTTTCTCTTCTTTAATGTCTGTTTGAGCTCAAATAAACATCACCGTGGCCCTAGGAAGGTTTCAACGGTGGATGTCATTATCCGCACTGTTTCCTGTGGTGTGGTGTACTTGAGCTTTGGATATGCTTCAATTTTAGGCTCAACTCCTAAAATGAGCTGGGGAAACAGAGGGTGGCGTAGATAAGCACATTCACAGTTGGCCCAATAAGTTTACTCTTCGGTATGATAAAGTCTACTAACTTACTCAATACACAATCTGCTTCCTTCTATAACACTTCACATGTGGGGCCCACCTGATGTGAGTGGTGCCTGTGCTAAGTGTTTTTAACTGTTTCAATCTAAAACGACATTATATACAGCTGTTTTTATGTTTTTTTTTTTTTTTTTTTTTTTTTTTTTTAAAGACATTGTATTTTTTAAATTTATGCTATAAAATCTAATTCTTAAGTTAATGGTTAGTTTTTCTTTTCAATTGAAACTCAAAATAAATATGCCCGGCACCATAATAGGAAATATATGATATAGATTTTAGGCCTGACATGGATTTAGATACGAGTATGTATAGGAATAGTACCTAATCACACATTAGGTATCACATGGATTTTAGTCCCATGCCTACAATGCTGTAACTTGTTCTCATCTTTTAAATGACACACGTTTTAGACATCCTGGGCCATTCATCATGTAGGGTACACAATCACAGTGAACACTACCTAAGGAATAGTCAGGATCCTTCACACGTGTGCCAAACAGAGGGAACTAGGCCTCATAGAGCTTGCAGTCACTGTAGTCCCCCGTGTATTTATCAGGTGGTACCCACTATCTCGAGAAAAATATCTCAAAAGCTAATCAACTATCCCATAAGCCACGAAAAGCATGGTAAATTAGTATTTTTCCAACCGTCCATTCCTTTTCCGCAAGTCCAGTTTGGACTAAGAACCACCAAACTAGGCCAGAAAGCTTTTGGAACAAGGCTGCATTGGTTGAACAGGACTGCAACCCACAAAGACAACATGGGTACTCGAACCCATCACCTCATTATTGAAACGGACATGGTTAACTTTTACTTTCGAGCTGGCTACCTATCCTATTCAAGTTTCCCCACTGCCACTGATGAGCTGCAGGATGCCAAGCAATTAAACACGAGCCTCTTGTTTCGCCCCAATCCTCCCCTTGATAATCTTGTTTGATTTTGATACCGGGGCATTCCATACACCTACTAAAAGAGGCTTTCCCGTTGGCGGGGCTGGTAGAGTAGCCACCTCTTCATTTCCTTCAGCCCATTTAGACATAAGACTCCAGTCTCTTTGTCGAAGTCCCTCAATATACATTGATTTACCATCCTTTAGCGAGCGAGTGGTGATTTCTCATGGTATGAAAGCGTTCCAATCCTGAGAGTAATAAAAATGCTTCCGTTAATATATTATCTCACGGGAGAAAACCTGCCCTGTTTATGGTGTGTGTTCCAGTTAATCGACCTGTTTATAGTGTCAGCCATTCCTCTAGCTGCTTGAGCTTTTCGAAAAAGAGGTTGTTATTCAATATTCAAAATTAAGCCTTGCCAATTTCCAAACCAAAAAAAAAAAGACAACTGGTCCAAACAAAGAAATATTGCATCACTCAATAGTGCCCGTTGGACCACAAGCCAAGAGAATGATTGCAGAAGACAACAAAGATTCGAAAGCCCAAAAATCCAATAGAAAAATTTTCAATTTCTTTCTTTCTCTTGTGTTTTTTTTTTTTTACTCCAATCACAACCCAAGAGAAACCGTCTGAACTGGGCAGTTTTAAGATTCTCACCAAGGTCACTAAAATTAAACATTTGCTGGCAACAACCCCAGGAAAGGAAAATATAATTAGAATACCAATTTTTAAGAACCAAGGTTTCACATTACCGCAAATCCATCTCATACCGGTTCATTGAGTATTCAAGCCGTACAAAAAGTGGGTCCGAGAAAGAAGACCTCTACATCCAAAAGTAAGGCCAGTGCAAACATACGCTACTAGATTGTACAGTTGTAAATATTTTATTATAGGATTTTCCTTATTAGATTGAATAGTTGTCAAATCTCTTATTATAGGTTTTTCTTTATTAGATACAACTAGCAATAGGTTGTATTATGCCTATAAGAAAGGCTTCTCTCCTTCGTATGATATATTGAGAAATAAAATTGATTTTTCTCACCTTACATGGTATCAGAGATAACTTTCCTTTGCTTATTTTCTGTCTATTTTTTTGGTGCTCCGTAGAAGTGTAGAAATTTGGTGTTCCTCTTTCAAATTAGTCCTAAATGGCTACTTCATCGGCTACTTCACCTGACCCCAAATCCAATTCCACCAATGTTCAAGCAATTCATGATTCTTCCAATCCACTGCACCTTCACCATTCTGATCAACCAGGTATTACATTGTCTCCCAACAACTCAATGGTGACAATTATGCCACTTGGAGTCGCGCCATGATCGTTGCATTAAGTGCCAAGAACAAGCTCTGTTTTATTGATGGATCTTATCCACAACCATCCATCTCCTCTCCTGACTTTGCATCCTGGACTCGTTGTAACAATAGTCCTCTCTTGGATCCTCAATGCCCGCACAAAGGAATTGTCCAATTCGGTCGTCTACACGGAATATGCTCATGACGTGTGGACAGATCTGCGAGATCGTTTTTCTCAAAGCAACGGCCCCTGCCTCTTTTAACTACAACGATCCATCTGCTCCCACACACAAGGACAGACTTCCCTTGCAGTCTATTTTTCTGGATTGAAGACATATTGGGATGAACTATCTTTTTTTACTACTCTCCCCGTGTGCACTTGTAGCGCTGCCAAGGATATCATTCCTCTTCAAAATCAAGAGCGTCTTATGCAGTTCCTCATAGGACTCAATGAAAGCTATTCAGCAATCCGAGGTCAGTTACTTTTAATGAATCCTCTCCCTACTGTCAACAAGGCATACTCCCTTCTTCTTCAAGAGGAACAACAACGTGAGATCTGCGCTCCCATCTAGTCATCTGATGATGCAATAGCACTAGTTGCTCTATCCATGGGCCTCTCTCGCAACTCTGGACAAAACTCTTCTAAGGACACTCGTGGTCGGCGCCGATCTCCCCTCATTTGTGCCCATTGCGGTGGGTTGGTCATATAAAAGATAGGTGTCATGCACTCCATGGTTATCCTCCAGGTCATCGTCTCCATGGCACTGCTCCGACAAGACCCCCTAAAACATCCACTCCTGACAATCTAGGCTCTTCTAACCACGCTGTGTTCCCCCCACTTTTACTCCCGATCAGTACCGTCAAATATTGAATCTACTCAATAAAGGTACTACACAGCCTACGGCCAACCTTGCAGGTATCTCCTCTTCCTCTATCATTTCTTCTGCTCCTTCTTCATCGGTCATTGACACCGGGGCAACCACTCATATGTCTCCTTCATCCTCTCCATTTCCACCATTTTCCACTCTCCCAAAGTCTCTTCAGTCACCTTACCCACCGGCCAACTTGCACCTGTTTCCCATATGGGCACTGTCCATCTCACACCATCTATCTCTCTTAAAAATGTTTTATTTTTCCCTCCTTTCGTTTCAACCTTTTATCCGTTAGCCAATTAACCCGCTCTTTAAATTGCTCTGTCACATTTTATCCTGACTTTTGCATATTTCAGGACCTACTTACGAAGACGACGATTGGACTGGGTAGAGAGCAAGGCGGCCTTTATCACTTTCTACCACAAGCCCTTGCCGCCTTCACTGCTTTACGTTCTTCTTCGGCCTCTTCAGCCCTTTGGCATCAACGTCTTGGACATCCCTCAAATGCTCATCTTCACCATCTATCAAATACTTTTTCTAGTATTTTATTTTCCAATAAATTTCATTGTAATGTTTGTCCTTTAGCCAAACAAACTTGTTTACCATTTCCTTTAAGTTCTATTACTATAAATGATCTTTTTGATTAATCCATGTTGACATTTGGGGACCCTATTCAGTTCCTGCTCATTCTGGTGCACGTTATTTTTAACAATTGTCGATGATTTTTCACGTGCAACTTGGACCTTTCTCATGCATCACAAATCTTCCACCAATTCCCTTCTTCATTTTTTTTTTTGCTATGGTTGCCACACAATTTCACAAGAAAGTTAAACAGATTCGTACAGACAATGGTATGGAATTTTTTCCACATAACTTTCAATCACTCCTCAAGGAACTTGGTATTATCCATCAATATTCATGCTTCGCCACCCCACAACAGAATGGGGTCGTTGAAAGAAAACACCGACATATCCTTGAGGTTGCACGTGCCTTGCGATTTCATGCACATCTTCCTCTCGCTTTTTGGGGCGATTGTATTCTTACAGCTACATATGTAACGCCCCGTGTTTTCGGGACCCGAGTACACGACCCGTTTTTCAAAAACCCGAGTGTTAACCTTAAAGGATGGTCAAATATATAATTTTTTCTTTTATCAAAGTAAGCAGATGAGCGTAGAATGGACAAATACTCATGAAGGAAAGTTCCATTATCATTTAGATTATACAAGAGAGTGCCCATAATGACTTATACAAACCAATGTCTCGAATATAACAAATACCAGAATCCACATGATCTAGTATAAGAAAATAACATAAGAATGTAAACATAAGCCGCAAGACTACGCAGCTCCTCGAGGTAGATGTAGTCATGCAACCTTGGCACTTGTACCCGGCTCCTCATCAACCTGAACCTGAAAGTCACTTAGGACATCTGTGCTACCTGTACGGTTATATATTTGATGGATGAGTGGCCAACTCAGTGTGAACTCCCCTCAAGATTACACACCGCCGAATTAGGTAAGCATAGTTATAAAATAAAGCATACAAAACAGTACATGATGCAGATCTTATTATGTGCATGGATGCATGGAATGCGTTCATGCCCCGGGGATGCTCATCCGTGCGGACAGGGCCGCCGCCCATGCAATCATCGAACCTGGGAAACATCAACCAGTCGGAATCATCGAACCTGAGAAATATCAACCAGTCGGAAATAATACGTAGCCCACGTATGATAGCAATAGATGCTGGTCTGTGCGATGTATGCATGATTAGCCAGTCCATTATTAATCCAATTACACTCAGTAGGTTTAATAAGCTCAAAGGTCACTACGGGGAGCTCAAAGCCCAGCGTAGGCCGACAACTCAGGCATAGTGTCCCATTCCACCATCCCTTACTCATGAGGCTACCACCTTAGGATGTTTAATGGAAACCCATCGACTAGTGGCCAATCATATTACAGTATGTGAGGCTTACCATCGCATGGTTGTACAGTATAAAACATTCAACCAATATAGGAAAAATGCTATAACAAAGCCACATAGGGTGATATCAAAATAAGCCACATAGGACGAGTATCAGAACCATGCGATAAAAGACCATCCTTGAAAACTATTGGACACCACAACCCTGGATGGTAGGCCCACATCAATGATCCATCTAGACCACACTCAGTAACCGGCAAGTCGAAGGTCCATTACGATCACAACTAGTCCAGTTACATCCCAAGTATGGGTGTACATTCATGTGTGGGAATTTTCCACTAATGTACCAGTTTAAGTTCCATAAGCAATCCACAAAAATAAATCCACAGCATGAACAATTATACAAGATAATCGTAAAGCATGTAATACAGTAATTCAATTTTCACCAGCTAACACATGTGATTATAAAGAGAGATATCAATTATGAATTTAAATAAAAACTATAACTTAAGCTAATGAGAAGATGGAAAGCTTAAGGGGAAGAATCATCACCTTATAGTTCGAACCGCCTACCAGTGTGCTAGAGAATGCGTGTTTTCCTTAGAACCAAACCCTATCATCAACTGTAAAGTTATACCGTTAGATTCAAGCTTTATACGATATTCTTGGTCAAGGTCTTAGCCTAAGGTTTGGATTACCTTGGTTTTAGGGTTTTGATGTAGAACTAGGTTTTTATCCACGAGTTTAGGTCTATGATAAGTTTTTAGGATTTGGATTGTAGTTGGCGTATGATAATTTACAATATTAATTTAATAATTGAAAAGTAATTATTAACATTAGTGTTATAATTAACGTTAGCCAATTTATTAATAATAATCATTATGATGCTAATAATGCTATGATCTACTATTAATGATTATACCTAAGAATGATAATTAAATGACTAATATTTAATAATGATAATTTTGTTTGTAAGCACCATTATTAGCATGAATAATCTACTAATGGTTAGTTGTGTTTAATAACCGCAATTATTATCATAATACTAATGATAATAATAATAGCTATCAAGTATTAATAGTGGATCTAATCACGATAGTAGATACTAAAATTTGCCATTAAAGCATTCTTAATCATTTGTTGGGCCCACTAAGTTGTGGTTCACAAATCCAACCCATCTATTATGTGTGTCCCACTAGGTTAAGGGGTCAAACCAAGTTTCAGGTGCACCCAACACTTAGAGGGACCCCAGTAAGTGCTTTTATATGGTTTAACATGTCTTCACGGGATTTCAAACGGAGTGGGCCACCTAAGCTCTATGTATGGCTGATTTTCAGGCGTAGCCCATATATAAAGGGGACTCATCAAATGGACGGTGTTGAACAACACATACTTCAGTCAGACCCACATAACTTGGTAACGTCAATCAGCAACCGTTCTACTGCTGGGGCCACGGATGGACGGCGTGGAAATAAAATACATACACTGTGAGGGACCCACAGGACCCCTGACGTCAATACCTCTGCCAAACCACTTCCATTTCAGGTGGGTCCCACGTAGGTGGGCCACCCCACTTCTCTATATGCATATATATATTCAAACGTCCATCCCTGGACGTTCTTCCTACGGACGGTCTGGATGTGCGCTCCCACCATGATCTCCCACATGTGCGTGGGTCCACAGAGCTTGCTCACTACCAATCAGCAGCTAAAGTACATAAATCACGGTGGGTCGAACAGATGGATGGCGTGGCCATCACACAACAAGTGGGCTCCACTGTCCAGAGATTGACGATGCAGATAAAACCCATACACCACGCCAAGGCCCCACTATTTGAATGGTTGGGATGAAACACTAGCATCAAGGTGGGATTCCCACCGTCCCAAGCAGTGGACGGTGGATAACAAATACATCAGACAGCCCACCACACGTCCAGATGGACGAACGGTGTGGATATGAAACACACATCATGTGGGTCTTACCGTTAGGACGGATGGACATAAAACATGAACAGCATGGTGGGTGGGTTCCTACCTTCCTCCTTCTCTTCTTGTCAAAGATATCCAGCAACGAGCCCGAGCACAACCAGGGTCGAACCACATCGACCTGGTGCGGTAAAGCTATGAGGGAGAAGATCCAGATGTTAATGGCAGATTCAAGTGCCGGCCACCAATCTTCGAAACAATGCTGTTGAAGGGTTTTAAGCTGCTTCACGATGCTTGTAGGAGTAAGAAAGTAGGGCTCCATTAGCTTTTTCATGGTGGGTTCGCATGGAGAAGAAGACGGCCGGGTTTTTGGATCTTTTCCCTTGCAAAGCCATAATAACGAGGTGTAGACAGCTGAGATTTCTTGCAGATGAAGGGACGGGATTAAAGGATTTCAGCGCACACGGATCGCCAACGTGGAGTGGTAGCAGTTTCCTTTTTCGAAAATGTGTGCTTGTGGGGTCATTTTGCAGCGAGGTTCAGGTGTTCATACGTGCATGAAAATCTGATATGAAAATTAGGTTTTGGTCTCACGTACGTCCTCTGTCGGATGGACGGTTTGGATTGTCCAGATGGATCGTGCAGGTGGGCCACTAATCAAGGGAAACGAGTGCCCGACCGTCTGCTGACAGTAGCGAGGCGATAGAGAAATCTCTCCTTTTTGGAGAGAACGTGCTGGGTTGACCAACACACAGCGGGTGCACGTGAAATGTGCACACGTGCCATTCGGGTGGGGTCCACAGTGATGTTGCTTAGGAAAATCCTCTCCCTTCATTTGCTTTGTATGATAATGGTAGGCCATGGAAAGTAGAAATTACAACACGAAGCAACATATATCACCATGAAAGTAGAAATTACAAAGAGAAAGAGATTACCCGATTCGAATAACCTCGAATCTCACCCTCGCTACACCGTTTGAAACCCTAGGACGATTTAGAAACTCTTAGAATACCTCTCAATCCCGTTTATACCCATATATATAGCCTTAGAAAGAATCCCAAACGAAATTGGAAATAAATTTTGCAGATCTAGCAGATCCACAAAATTTTGCGCAAAACGTTCAATGTCGTCTAACACCCTTCGATGTCATCAATACTTAAACTTTGATGACATCGAAGCAACTTTGATGGCATTGAAAAAAATGTCAAAACTATCTAGAGACAAAAACATAGACTATCTGGAAATCTTCGATTACTCGACCCATTTTTTATGGCATCGAACGTATCTTTGATGTCACTGAACACTCCTCGATGTCATTGAAAAATGGCATCAATATGTCCAACAACCAACAGAGAAAATCTGGAAAATACTCGATGATATCGAGCCGACTTCGATGGTATAGAAGCTTGCTCGATGGCATCTAACCTGTCATCGACAGACTGTTGATTTTACATATTTAAGACATCTATTAACAACAATCTCCACTATGTCTTCAATCTTCAAACATGTAGTTTCTTGTCCTGTTCTCTTATCTCAGCGTCGCATCATAGCTCCATCAACGCTTTTCGTGTATACTTCATCTTCTTTTTACGCGATCGCCAAGCCCAAAGAAGTTACACAGAACTTGAACTTCATTGCAGTAACCACCTTGGTGAGCATGTCTGTCGGATTCACACTGGTGTAAATCTTCTCCAGAGTCATGCCTCATTCCTCAAGCACTTGTCGGATAAAATGGTGATGAACATCAATGTGTTTAGTACGGGAGAGATAACCATAATTTTTAGCCAAATCGATAGCGCTCTCACTATCACAATTAATCGGCACGGTCTCTTGTTGAAGACCCAACTGATTTATCATGTCTCTCAACCAAACATCTTCCTTAATGCTTCCGTTACTGCCATATACTCAGCTTCGGTCGTAGAAAAACCCACCATGGACTGAAGCTTCGACATCCAACTGATCTCTCCACCCGTTAGCACAAACAAGTAACTTAAAGTTGACTTTCTGGAATCCGCACTGTCTGTGTAGTCTGAACCACATACCTTACCAACTTTGCTCCTGTCTTCTCAAAAGTTAAGACGTAGTCTTTTGTACCTCGAAGATATCAAAATAGTCATTTCACCGCTTCCCAATGTTGCTTACCGGGTTTGACATGTATCTGCTTACAACACTGACTATTTGTAAAATATCCAGTCTCGTACAGACCATGACATATATTAAACTGCCAATAACATTCGAATAGGGCACTTGAGACATAACCTGCTTTTTCTCATTTGATTTAGGACATTGTTTTAAGGAAAGCTTGAAGTGAGCCACGTGAGAAATGCTCACTGGTTTTGTCTTATCTATCTCATACTTGATTAACACCTTTAAAGGTATTTTACCTGTGATAACGAAAGTCTGCTCCTCTTCCTGTCTCTATAAATATCTATGTCGAGAACCCTCTTTGCAGCCCCCAGATCTTACATCTTGAATGTCCCTGATAACTGAGTCTTGAGTACGTTGATTTCAGATATATCATGACAGGTGATCAACATATCATCAACATACAATACTAGGATGATGAATTTGTCATAACTTAATGTCTTGTAATAGATACAGTGATTGTATTTACTCCGAGTAAATTTCTGACTCAACATGAAATAATCAAAATTTTTATACCACTGCCTAGGCGACTGTTTCAGTCCGTACAACGACCTCATTAACCCGCAAACCTTTTTCTCTGCCCGAACCGATACCATATAACCTAATCCTTAACCTATTCTTAAATCCCTAAACCTAAACCTACACCAAATCCCAATCTCAACTCCCTAACCTAAACCTAAGCCTAAACATGAAAACCCAAGCCTAAACCCGATCCCGAACCCCAACTCGATTTCCTAAACCTAAACCTTAACCTATTCTCAAATCCCAAAACCTAAACCTACACCAAATCCTAATGTCACTCCCTAACCTAAACCTAAACCTGAACTTGAAAACCCAAACCTAAACCCGATCCCGAGCCCGAACCCAATTTCCTAAGCCTAAACCTTAACCTATTCTCAATTCCTAAAGCTATAAATTATAACCTATAACCTAAACCTAAACCTAAACCTAACCTAAACCTATAACCTATAACCTACACTTATAACCTTAACCTTATCCTAAAACCAAAACCTAAACCTATAACCTAAACCTAAACCTATACCTAAACATTAACCTATTCTCAAATCCCTACACCTAATCCCAATCTCAACTCCCTAACCTAAACCTAAACGTAAACATGAAAACCCAAGCCTAAACCAGAACCCGTACCCAAACCGATTCCCTAAACCTAAACCTTAACCAATTCTCAATTCCCTAAACCTATAGCGTATAACCTAAACATAAACCTTAACCTTAACCTTAACCTAAACCTTAACCTAAACCTATAACCTTAACCTAAACCAAAACCTATTACCTATAACCTAAACTTATAACCTATTACCTACCATTCACCTAAACCTTAACCTATAACCTAAGACCTAAACCTAAACCTAAAACCTAAATGTATTCTCAAATCCCTAAACCTAAACCTACACCTAATCCTAATCTCAAATCCCTAACCTTAACCTAAGCTTAAACTTGAAAACCCAAACCTAAACCCGATCCCGAACCCGAACCCGAACCCGATTCCCTAAACCTAAACCTAAACCAATTCTTAATTCCCTAAACCTATACCTTATAACCTAAACCTAAACCTGAACCCAAAACTAAACCTAAACCCGATCCCAAACCCGAACACGAACCTAAATCTCTAAACCTAAACCTAAAACCGATTCCCTAAAACCTAAACCTATATCTTTTAAACCCTAACCTAACCCTATAACCCATAACCTATAACCTAAACACAAATCCCTAAACCTTAACCTATAATCCAACCTAAACCTATACTTAAAACCTAAAATTATTCTCAAATCCCAAAACCTATAACTTGAACCTAACCTTTCCCTAAACCTATAACCTACACTTATAACCTAAACCTATACCTTAACCTTAACCTATAACCCATACTTACAACCTTAACCTAAACCTATAACATAAACCTAAACCTATAACCTAAAGTTATAACCTAAACTATACCTATTATCAAATCCTAAACATATAATATAACCTAAACCTATAACCTAGCGTAATCTTAAAGCTATTTCCATAAACTGACTTTAGTCTTTTCATTGTAGACATGGATAAGAGTTGGATGCGAGCTAAGAACAGGTTTGGCCCAGAGTATAAATAAGGGGTTGAATAGTTTATGGAATTTGCGTGAAATCGGGAAGATTCAAGGAATAGGATTAGGTGTCCATGTCGAAAATGCAAGAACATGATATTTAAGACTTTAGACAAAGTAGAGGACGATTTTTTTATAGTTGGGATTGACCAGGGTTACACTTGGTAGATCTATCATGGTGAAGATATGAGCCATATAGTTGAGCCCACTGAAGTCATTGCTGATCCAATTGTGCCGGATGACGAGGATGAAGAAGTTGATGAAATGCAAGATATCATAGGGGATGTGTTTAGGGGAATAGCTGCGGATACTGATTTTGTAGCGACAAGCAGTAGCCAAGATATTCCTCTAATGGGTGATGTCGAATCAGAAAAGTTTAGTAGGTTATTGAGGGATGCGCAACGTCCACTTTATCCGAGGTGTAAGAACTTCTCCAAGTTGAATTTTCTTACAAAGTTACTTCATTTGAAAACAATAAATCATTGGACTAACAAATGTTCAACATGTTGCTAGAGTTGTTGAAAGAAGCATTGCCGGACGGTGAGACATTGCCTAAGTCCTATTATGAGGCAAAATCCTTGATGCGAGACTTGGGCCTTGGTTATGAACTCATACATGCATGTATAAATGATTGTTTATTACATCGGAAAGAGCATAAGGATGCTGGAGAGTGTTAAGAATGAGGAGAGTCTAGGTGGAAGTATGGCAAAACTAGGGATAAGAAAATCCCGTGAAAGGTGTTAATGTACTTCCCATTGAAACCCATATTGCAAAGATTATTTATGTCTCGTAAGACGGCTGAAGATATGAGGTGACATAAGGAGAAACGCGTTCATGATGATAGTACACTGAGGCACCCTTCGGACTCTGAAGCCTGGCAAAATTTTGACAAACAACATGACTAGTTTGTAGAGGATTCTCGCAATGTTCGACTAGGTCTTGCAAGTGATGGTTTTAATCCATTTGGTAATATAAGTAGCTTGTACAGTATGTAGCCAGTGGTACTTATGCCCTACAATTTACCTCCTTGGTTGTGTATGAATGAGTCATTTTTCATGATGTCATTGCTTATTCCTGGACCCAGGTCACCTGGGAATGACATTAATGTGTACTTGCGACCGTTAGTAGATGAGTTAAACGAGTTGTGGAGTCAAGGTGTACACACGTATGACACATTTGCAGGACAGGCATTTCGATTGCATGCAGCGGTCTTGTGGACAATAAATGACTTTTCCGCGTATGGAAATTTGTCTGGGTGGAGCGCGAAGGGCAAGTTGGCTTGTCCTACATGTGGTATTGAGACTTGTTCATTGTCATTGAAGCATGGTAGAAAAACATGTTCTATGGGCCATCGTCGCTTCCTTCCGAGCGATCATAGTTGGTGCACGAAGACGATGATCTTTGATGGCAAACAAGATCATAGGCCACTCCCGAAAGAGCTATCTGGAGAAGATGTGATGCAACAACTGAGTAACACTGGAGAAGTTAGATTTGGTAAGGCATCGCACTCAAAGAAGAGGAAACGTACAGTATTGGACTATAACTGGAGGAAGAAGAGCATCTTTTTTGAGTTACCCTATTGGAGTGATCTGAAATTGCGACACAACTTGGATGTCATGCATATTGAGAAAAATATATGTGACAATGTCTTCGGAACAGTGATGAACATAGAGAAGAAAACAAAAGACAGTTTCAAGGCTCGATTGGATCTACAAGAAATGGGTTTAAGGAAAGAGTTGCACTTGCAACCACATAGAAATTCGTATACTATACCAGCAGCCTGCTACACGTTGACCAAACTAGAGAGAAAGTTTTATGTGAATGGTTGAGATTGGTGAAGTTTTTCGATGGGTATGCGTCAAACATATCTCGGCGCGTAAACGTTTCGGATTGTAAGGTAACAGGAATGAAAAGTCATGATTGTCACGTCCTTCTGCCGGTTGCGATTCGTGGATTCCTGAGCAAGGATATCAGTGCGACGCTGATTGAGTTGGGGATATTCTTTAAGGATTTGTGTTCAAAATCGTTGAATGTGGATGTTATTAAAAGACTGGAGAGGGACATTGCCATAATCCTTTGCAAACTTGAAAGAATATTTCCACCTTCGTTTTTCGATGTAATGGTATACCTAACGATTCACTTACCGCACGAGGCGAAGCTTGTAGGCCCAGTACAATATCGTTGGATGTATCCGATCGAAAGGTGGTAGAACCTGTTAAAATTTTTATTCATTCTATAAACTACATATATCCATGTTTTCATACGTCTAACACAGTGGTTTTGTGTATAGATACCTTCACACACTTAAACAATTTGTGAGGAATAAGGCATGACCGGAGGGGTCGATAGCTGAAGCGTACATTGATAATGATTGCTTTACATTTTTCTCCATGTATCTTCGTGGCATAGAGACTATATTCAACCGAGAAGATCGGAATGCCAATGAAGGGCAGGAGCATGAACAATGACTCATATCTATATTTGCACATAACATTCATCCTTTAGGATCCCCGACGTTTTAGAATATGGACCTTGGGGATCTAGCAAAGGCGCGGTGGTATGTGTTGCACAATTGTGAAGAAATAGAGTCATACTTGGAGTAAGTCTTTCCTCGATTATTGTAATTCCTACATACGATGATCTTAATGTTTCTTGCTGACGACGTGCCATTTATGTGTAGTGAACACATAGACGAGATGAAGTCTAAATTTTTCACAAATTATGATCGGATGCATCAGGATCAGTTTCCAGAATGGTTCGCCGAACGTGTAAGATTTCACATTGTATCTCACCACACTTAGAATTTCCGTTGTATTGCACATTATTTCAACCTAAGAAAATCACTAAACAATTATATTTTATACATGATAATAGATAAAGACGTTGCGCACAAGCAACTCTGCGGATGCGTCTGATGCACTATACTCACTGGCGTGTGGCCCTGATAGACCTGTATCTAGATATACAGGTTGTATTGTAAATGGAATTCAGTTCCACACTGAAGAACATGAGAAGTACAGGACCATGCAAAATAGTGGGGTAGTTGTGAAAGGAACAAATGAGGAGGATGAAATTGACTTTTATGGCATTTTGACTGATATTATTGAGCTGAGTTATTATACGAGAAAGCGGGTGTACTTATTTAGATGTAATTGGTGGGACATTGAAAATAAGAAGTTGGGAATACAAAATGATAACTACTTTACGAGCATAAATTTATCTCGAAAGTGGTTTAAGGACGACCCATTTGTCCTCGCCAGTCAGGCTGAACAAGTATTTTACCTCGCTGATACTAAGTTAGGCGGCTCTTGGCACGTGGTGCAGAAAATAAAGCCCAGGAACGTATTTGACGTTCCCGTACCAGAAGTTGAAGATAGCGAGGACGGGGGAAATGACACGTCTAGGGTTGAACAAGCATATCAAGAAGACTTGATATTAATGTGGTGCAATTAGACAGAGATGATGTGCCACCTGATCATGTTGATGCCTCATTAATACAAGACATTTTTAGAGATGATACATGTTTCATTGATGACAACGTTGTAGACTATGAGGAGGAAATACTAATCAGCGATAGTGATGGTGAAGAAGAAATAGCCCTAAGCGATAGTGATATAGACGACGATTATTAAATGTAGACATGATTTACATGTCATTTTTCAATTCAAATAATTCATGTATTCCATGTATACGTGAAAATTACAAGTCATGATTAATTCCTTTTATTGACTTGTTTATAATCCACATTTATAGTTGAGACAATTTCTGATCATGTCATCCTCAAACCGGAGCATAGCAGAAGCACGCAACATACTTCATCAGCTGTTGCAAATGGACATTTTGGTCCTATCTTCTTCTGGTAGGGCCATAGAGATACCCGGCCTGGTCGATGAGTGTAGAGTGGAATATATCGACGACGACTCAGATGAAAGATTATACTATCTCAAAGAAATTCCGGAGCTGATGGAGATATATAACCATGGGAAACGAGATATGGAAGGTGCGACTCTGTCACTTGCACATCTGAATGGGGTCCCGAGAGATCAAATTTCTCCTATTGTGACTGTTATGTTAGCTATAAAAATGTTCAATGCTTCACACATGATGACATACACTTCTGAATCATACGATAACTTACGCAGGGAGTACTTCGGATAGTTTACCTCAAAGTTGTTTCTAATATACAATGACAATGTGTAATGAAATTTCCAATAGTTATAGATTAAAGTTTACAGTTTTATTATATTATGCTTGCATTATAGTGTAATGGTCTAATCATATTTTATTCATCTCTCTGAGCATAAGCACAAATGCATTAATTGTACCGTCAACACTACTTGTATAACGTTTTAGTATATTCCACTTGTATTGACATTGTTTATATTTATAAGTTCGTAGCTCGCACATATTCAGTGATGACACCAAGTGGGAGAGTACGTCGTTCGCGCACTGGATCTACTCCTTCTACCCATGATGCGACGGAGCCAGCATCGCCGTCGCATATTGCATCGCAGGCGTCTGATCCCTCAGTCGCGCATACACCGGACACTGCATGTAAGTTTAGACATATATTTCTTTTAATGATTTCTGTTTATGTTTAGACTTACATAATTCTGTTGCAATAGCGTCGTTGACTAGCCGGCGAGGACGTGGACCCACGCGTGGGTTACGTTTAGAGCGACTTACGTGTGAGGGTAGGGTGACAGTATAGTTCCCACAAGACTGCATTAGACCTGTTGGGAACAATGCCATGTTGTTTACATCAGAGGTCGGTGTCTTATGTCGATCTCTGATTTCCCCCACCATCCCCCGTTGGAGAGACGTGACAGATGATGTTCGGCAGCTCATCCGTTAGCGCCTTCAGGTAAATTTTAGTCAATTAAAATTTATTTTATAAATGTTCATTTACGGTTAAGTTATTTTCTTAATGAGTTTATTGCCTTAATCTATTATTTACGAAACTGAAGGATAAATTTGACTTTGATTTGAATGTTCTGCACATCTCCCATGCCGTCGACGACACGATGAAGGAGCGGTTCAAGGATTACCGCACTAGGTTACACCGGCAGTACAAGTGGTGCGTGAGCCACGAGGAGGCCATACAGTCCGCACCGTTGCACGTGACCGATGGGGACTGGCGGATACTCTGTGATAGGTTTTCGTCTGATTCTTTTCAGGTAATATTTACATATTTATGATATCTTAACATAATAATTAAATTCACAATTAATAACAATGTATTATGAATATGTGTTCTAGAAAAGGAGCAAAATAAATACTGACAACAGAGGAAAATTAGAAGTGAACCATGTAGCTGGTTCAAAGTCATTTGTACGACTTCGTCACGACATGGTAAGAAAGTACTGGTAATTATTACGTTTATATATTCTTTCCATGCATTTATATTAATTATATTGTTCTTTCGATTGCGCAGCGAGATTCCGTCACTGGCCAGGAGCCGCGACTAGTAGATTTCTACAAAGGGACTCACTGTCGGTAGATGACGAGATCTTGGGTACATCCTAGAGCCAGCGAGATTTGGGTAAAAATCCTTCCATTGTAAAATTTAATTGCATTAAATTATAATACTGTCATTTATTATGAAAATTCATATGTTTTCATTACAGGATGAGATGAACACCTTACGCAGTTAGCCCACTCCCGATGGTACTCAACGGAATGAGCCAAAGATCCTGAGTCAGGTGCTTGGCACCCGTTCTGGATATGTGCTTGGGTTTGGCCATGGTGCCAAGCTCATGACACTCGCTAGAGTTGCCTCCAGCCGATCCATCGTCATTGGCGACAGCACCGTACGCCGAGCTGATACCGTAGAGAGAGGTTCAGTAGCTACGGGTCGTCGTCGATGACATCAAAGAGCAGTTGGACAAGCAGAGGGAGGAGCAGGAGAGGAAGATGATGGAGGAGCTGGCGAGGCAGAGGGAAGAGTAGGAGAGGAAGATGGAGGATCATCTGGCGAGGCAGAGGGAGGAGCAGGAGAGAAAGATGGAGGATCATCTGACGAGGCAGAGGGAGGAGCAGGAGAGGAGGATGGAGGATCATCTGGTGAGGTGGAGGGAGGAGCAGGAGAGGAGGATGGAGGAGATGCGGGTGGATCATGAGCGACGAATAATGCAGATGTTACAGGCTTTCGCTGCATGCTTACCCACCGATGCCCCACCACCTCCGCCTTCATCTTTGTGATTTTTTGTATATTTGTTTATTATGTTAAGTTTATATGTATTTATGCGTGAATGAATGTGATGCGGATAAGATTGTTTGTGTTTGAATGAATGTAGTTTATGTTTGGGTTTGGATTTAGCTGGATGTGAATGTGAATAAGATGAAATATATTATATAACAGGTGTATATTAGGATGAATATGATGAAATATATTGTTAACAGGTGTATATCAGGAATTTTGTGCGGAATTTTGAGCTGTATATTAAAAAAAAGAGAGAGAGACTTTTAGCGATGAAAATTTTTGTCGCTAAAAGTGGAACGATTTTTTGTAGCAGCGAAAGTTTTCGCTGCTAAAAATTCTTAGAAATATTTTTGGCGGCGAAAATTTTTGCTACTAAAAGTCTTGGAAATTTTTAGCAGCTAAAGTTTTCGGTGCTAAAAATTCTTCGAAATTTTTTTGGCGGTGAAAATTTTCGCTGCTAAAAGTCTTAGAAATTTTTCACAACGAAAATTTTTACTGCTAAAATCTTGGAAATTTTTCTTTGTAGCGAAACTTTTCGCTGCTAAAGTGTTGGATATTTTTTGGCGGCGAAAATTTTCGCTGCTAAATAGTCTTGTAAATTTTTTTTTTTTACAGCGAAACTTTTCAGTGCTAAAAAGTCCTGGATATTTTTTTGGCGGTGAAAATTTTTGCTGCTAAAAGTGTTGGAAGTTTTTTTGGCGGCGAAAAGTTTCGCTGCTAAAAGTCCTGAAATTTTTTTTGGCAACGAAAATTTTCTCTACTAAAGGTCTTGGAAATTTTTTTTAGCGATGAAAATTTTCGTCGCTAAAAAGCTTGCATTTAGCGACGATTTAAAATTTTCGCTGATAAAAGACTTGTACATCGGTCTTTTAGCGACGAATTTAGCGACGAAAATTTTCGTCGCTAAAAGTAGTTAGCTGCGAAAATTTAACTTTTCGCAACGAAAAATTTCGTCGCTAAAAGTGGTGTTTCTTTTAGTGAATGTATAGGAGTCTGTAAGTGAGAAAATTAAGGATGAGGTATTGATAGAAGATCAGAAAGATGCCTTCAAGGTATTTCTATGTGATTTCATTCGTATAATTTTTTGTTCTGTCAATGCAGCTAGGTACAACATTGTTGCAGTTATCTTGCTCTGGGCACGTGTAGTCTTGGTATGTCTCATCGTCCTTCAATAATTTAATATATCAAGATTTCTTTCCCATCATCATTTACATTTTTCTTCTTAATCGATACTTGGAAGTTAATATAATCATTTACTCTATTTTACAATATTTAAAATCTTTATATGTAAATCTGTGCCCATATGCATTGTCGGAGAAACTAAAAAACTTACTCATTCTCAGATTGCATTGTGGAATATGCATCCATTATTCAAGGAAAGGGCGACATTCCAAGCACTCACACTCTCACCTTGCTAGCTAAATTGGTAAGTCTTCTTTCCTTCATACTATATGATTCATTAATGAAGTGGCCTGGCCATTTGGACAGGCCCATGTTTATATATTATCTCGAAATTGATGAAGTAGATCCGGATGTGCGTCGGACCTATCCGGATGTTGAGAGGGGGTCCCTGGAAGGTGAGAACCGCTGTTATGACCATGATGAATCTGTTAATTTCCTATGGACAGCATTGGAGGGGTTTGACCATTTGGACAGGCCGTGTTTATGTATTTGCTCGAAATTAATGGAGCAGACCTGGATGTGCGTCGGAGCTATCCGGATGAGCGGGGGTCCCTGGAAGGTGGGAACTGCTGTTATGACCATGATGAAGATGTCCATTTCCTATGGACAGCATTGGAGGGGCCTGGCCATTTGGACCGGCCGTGCTTATGTATTCTCAAATCTATTACCTAAACCTAAACCTATAACCTATAACCTAAACCTAACCTTTTCCTAAACCTATAACCTACACTTATAACCTAAACCTAAACCTAAAACCTAAAGTCTTAACCTAAAACCTAAATGTATTCTCAAATCCCTAAACCAAAACCTATACCTAATCCTAATCTCAACTCCCTAACCTAAACCTAAACCTAAACCTAAACTTGAAAACCCAAACTTAAACCTGATCCCGAACCTGAACCTGATTTCATAAACCTAAACCTTAACTTATAACCTATACTTATAACCTTAACCTAAACCTATTCTCAAATCTCAAAACCTATACCTATAACCTAAACCTAGACCTTAACCTAAACATAAACCTATACTTATAACCTATAACCTAAACCTAAACCTTAACCTAAACCTATAACCTACACTTATAACCTTAACCTAAACTTACAACCTTAACCTAAACCTATTCTCAAATCCCAAAACCTATGCCTATAACCTAAACCTAGACCTTAACCTAAACGTAAACCTATACGTATAACCTATAACCAAAACCTAAACCTAAACCTTAACCTAAACCTATAACCTATAACCTATAACCTTAACCTAAACTTATAACCTTAACCTAAACGTATTCTCAAATCCCAAAACCTATACTTATAGCCGAAACCTAAACCTAAACCTAAACTTAAAACCTAAATGTATTCTCAAATTTCTAAACCTAAACCTACACCTAATCCTAATCTCAACTCCCTAACCTAAACCTAAACCTAAACTTGAAAACCCAAACCTAAACCCGATCCCGAACCCGAACCCGAACCCGATTTCATAAACCTAAACCTTAACCTATAACCTATACTTATAACATTAACCTAAACCTATTCTCAAATTCCAAAACCTATACCTATAACCCAAACCTAAACCCGATCCCGAACCCGAACCCGATTTTCTAAACCTAAACCTTAACATATTCTCAATTCCCTAAAGCTATAACCTAAAACCTAAACCTAAACTTATACCTATAACCTAAGCCTAAACCTAAAACCTAAACCTAAACCTAAACCTAAAACCTAAATGTATTCTCAAATCCCCAAACCTAAACCTACACCTAATCCTAATCTCAACTCCCTAACCTAAACCTAAACCTAAACTTGAAAACCCAAACCTAAACCCGATCCCGAACCTGAACCCGATTTCCTAAACCTAAACCTTAACCTATTCTCAATTCCCTAAAGGTTTAACCTATAACCTATATCCTATAGCCTAAGCCTAAACCTTAACTTAAACCTAAACCTATAACCTTAACCTAAACCAAAACCTATAACCTAAACCTTAACCTATAACCTATAACCTAAACCTTATAACATATAACCTATAACCTATAACCTAACCTAAACCTAAACCTATAACCTATAACCTAAAACCTAAATGTATTCTCAAATCCCTAAACCTAAACCTACACCTAATCCTAATCTCAACTCCTTAACCTAAACATAAACCGAAAGTTGAAAACCCAAACCTAAACCCGATCCTGAACCCGA
Organism: Magnolia officinalis; assembly: GCA_021015155.1. Taxonomy (NCBI): domain Eukaryota; kingdom Viridiplantae; phylum Streptophyta; class Magnoliopsida; order Magnoliales; family Magnoliaceae; genus Magnolia; species Magnolia officinalis. The sequence goes on from JAJHSJ010000017.1 coordinate 42,386,668, forward strand.
ACCCGATTTCCTAAACCTAAACCTTAACCTATTCTCATTTCCTTAAAGTTATAACCTATAACCTATAACAATAACCTAAATCTAAACCTTAACCTAAACTTAAACCTATAACCTAAACCTGAACCTTAACCTAAACCTATTACCTTAACCTAAACCAAAACCTATAAACTAAACCTAAACCTAAAACCTAAACCTAAACCTATAACCTATAACCTAAACCTAAACCTAAAACATAAATGTATTCTCAAATCCCTAAACCTAAACCTACACCTAATCCTAATCTCAACTCCCTAACCTAAACCTAAACTTGAAAACCCAAACCTAAACCCAATCCCGAACCCGAACCTGATTTTCTAAACCTAAACCTTAACCTATTCTCAATTCTCTAAAGCAGTAACCTATAACCTATAACCTATAACTTATAACCTACACCTAAACCTAACTTAAACCTAAAACCTAAACCTAAACCTAAACCTAAAACCTAAATGTATTCTCAAATCTTTAAACCTAAACCTACACCTAATCCTAATCTCAACTCCTTAACTTAAACCTAAACTTGAAAACCCAAACTAAACCCGATCTCAAACCCAAAACCCGATTTCCTAAACCTAAACCTTAACCTATTCGCAATTCCCTAAAGCTTTAACCTATAACCTAAACCTAACCTTAACCAAAAACCTATAACCTAAAACCTAAACCTATAACCTTAACCTAAACCAAAACCTATAACTTAAACCTTAACCTAGAAACCGAAGCCTTAACCTATAACAGATAACCTAGAACCTATAATCTAAACTTATAACCTAGAACCTAACCTAAACCTAAACCTATAACCTAAAACCTAAACCTAAACCTAAAACCTAAATGTATTCTCAAATCCCTAAACCTAAACCTAAACCTACACCTAATCGTAATCTCAACTCCCTAACATAAACCTAATTCTAATCTCTACTCCCTAACCTAAACCTAAACCTAAAGTTGAAAAACTCAAACCTAAACCCGATCCCGAACCCTAACCCGATTTCTTAAACCTAAACCTTAACCATTCTCAATTCCCTAAAGCTATATAGCCTATAACCTATAACCTAAACCTAACCTAAACCTATAACCTAAAACCTATAACCTTAACCTAAATATAAACCTAAACCTAAAACCTAAACCTAAACCTAAAACCTAAACCTAAACCTATAACCTTAACCTAAACCTAGGTTTGAGTTTAAAAGTCCATCCTAGGTATGAACACATTACTCATGTTGGATTTTGCCATAGTTTAGAAGATTTATTTGCACATTTTTTATTTCTTCATATATAAATGTTTTTTTTTTTTTTTTTTTTGTCTTTCTTCCTTTTGAGATGTGTACGCATGCTTGTTTAATTGTGTTTATAAATTCTGTTTTATACATGCTGGCAAGCTAAAGAAGTCAGTGGAGGATGAAATTCATTTTCTCAAGGGAAGGGTTTCAGAACTTGAAAGTGATCTTGTGTAGAAGTCCACAGAAGTTACATCTACAGTTTCAAGGAAAAAAAAAGATCTATCTTCTGCATTTGCTGAAATTGACCGTCTGAAGGATGAAAATTCTGTAAAAACGTGAGCATTATTGAATGCATATGGAGGGTCTTTACTGTGTTGCAGTGTATTTGTTTCTTACACATGAGGGCACGCCTTAGTTGTAATTCTTACTATATGTTGAGCAAAGTAAAGTATTGTTTATTTAGAAATATGAATGTAGGATGCATTGTATGATTTGATTGCTATTTATAATAAATGCATCATTTTTTTTTCTGATTGCATTTTTTGTACCATTTCTATCAGCATTAAGCTTAGATGAGTTCTCAATCATAGCAGGTTCTTGCAATGGAAACAGGTTGTATTATTTCAATTTTTTAAAAAACTACGAATATAATCTGGAGCTATAGCTACGGCTTTTATCCGTAGCTATTGGTATCTATTGCACCGATATTGGTGCTATTGGTATCTATTGCTACGGATAAAATCCTTTTTGCTACGGATATGATCCGTAGCACATCCGTCGCTATTGGTGGGGTAGCTAAAGATATTGCTACGGATATAATCCGTAGCTATTGGTATCTATTGCTACGGATATAATCCGTAGCTATACCTTTAGCTACCCCACCAATAGCGACGGACGTGCTACGGATAATATCAGTAGCAAAAGGGTTTTTGCTACGGTTTTTGGCCGTAGCCTTTGCCCGTTTTTTTGTAGTGAGATAAATGACATGGATGAAACATATACATCATGGTGGGCCCACCGAGCACCAACACTAGTCATTGGTTGGTGGCAGGGGAGTAGCCAGTCTGTTTCCGTAACGGAAGCGGAACAGGTTTGAGTAACAAGATTCACTCTAAAGTGACGTCATTAAGTTTTGTAGCCCCCACCATAATGTTTGTGTTGTATCCACACCATCCATCATTTTAGCGAGATTCACTCCTAAAGTGACGTCATCAAGTTATGCAGCCCCACCATAATGTATGTGTCGTATCCACACCGTCCATCATTTTTTGGAGAGATTATTTTAAGACATGAGCCAAAAGAATGAGGCAGAGCCAAATCTCGAGGACCCCACCACATAAAACAGTGGAAACAATGATGTCATACCATCCATAAAAACAAAAAACCATTAAAATTATCAAAAAATTTAAAAATTATCAATTCTTTCAATATTCCCTTTTTTTTTTTTTTTGAAAAATTATCAATTTTCTTTTAAAATTCTCAAATTTTTTAAATTCATTTATTATTTTTTCAATTTTATCCGTGAGACCACTCAAGTTTTAAATCAAACGAATATTTCGGTATGGATGGTATGTAAACATCACCGTCGACTCAGGGAAGTTTGAACGGTAGAAATTTTCCTAACTACTTTTTCTTTTAGTCCGGCCCATTTGAGCCTTGGATCCTACTCACTTTTTGTCCTAGGTACTAAAATAAGCTACAAAACGGATGGAAAGGGTGGATTTCTAAAAAAACATCTGGGCAGGGCGACCTAACTTTCCAGCACAGGAGTTTCATGCGAAAGGCTTTTGCAGGAAATCCGCGTCCTGTGTATCAGAAACGAATTGGCTAGTGTACCACACACCAGCCATATAGTTGATGTATTGAGGCCAACAAGTTCTGTGGGTCCCATCATGATGTATGTGATATATCCAAACCTTACATCCATTTTAAAAGCTCGTCTAAAGGCTTGAGACGAAAGATAAGACAAATCTAACTATCAAGTGAACCATACTACAAAAATCAATGGAGGATTGAACGTCTGCCATTGAAATCCTTTTAGGGTTCACGAAAGCTTTGGATTAATATGAAATATTTTTTTAACTCTTCGTCCAAGTCTTTGTGACCTTATGAACAAATTGGATGGAAAATGAATGTTATGGTGGCACCTACGAAATTTTTAACGGTAAAAATCATTATCTCGCTGTTATTTGTGGTGTGGTACAGTTGATCTTTGGATATGATTCATTTTTTGGATATTAATCTAAAATGATCTCGAATTATGGATGAACGGTGTGGATATAATAAATGAATCATTGTGGGGCCATGTAACTTTGATGTCCTTTGAACTGTTCGTGCAACTCCGAGCGCTCGTCTTCGCACAAGACGTACCTACACAGCTGTATAGCTGGTGTATCGTACACCAGCCAATCCGCTTCCCTGCATATCATAACTCGAAAGCACGTGGATAGGAAATGGAAATGGATTGGCTACTCTACAGTCAATCGGTGCTATGTGGGCCCCAACATGATGTATATGTTTCATCCATGCCATTCATCTATTTTTTTATGAAGCACATTCATCATGGTGGGGTCCACAGGGGAGTAGCCAATCCGTTTCCATAGGAAATTGGATTGCGTAAGGAGTTACTCAGTCCGCTCTTATCCAAATATCAAGTGGATCACAAGACGAAAAACAGTAGGGATAATGATTTCCACCGTTGAAACTTTACTAGGTCCCACAATAATGTTTATTTGTCATCCAACATGTTTATAAGATCATGCAGACATGGACGAACGGAAAGAACAAATACAAGCTTGATCCAAAACTTCTGTGGCCCCCAGGAAATTTTCAACGGTAGAAGTTCAATTCAACTTTTTCCTGTGGTGTAGTACACTTGAACATTGTATATAGTTCATTTTGGAGCTCAAGCCCTATAATTATTCGATAAAATGGATGGACGGACCGGGTAAAATACATAAATCATGGTAGACCTCAAAGAGTTTACTCAGTATGATAACGGGAGTGAGTTACTCACTACGCAATCCGCTTCCCATGGGTAGCTTGTACATGATCTTATTGCATACACATATGCGCCTAGCAAAGCTCACCATGAGACAAAATTACTAAGAAGTTCTCATTTTCATGCATGATCTCCACTAAAAGCCACAATACCCTTTTTCTCTTCTTCTTCCATTGTATCACAAGATGGCACACCTCTTGTCTCTGACAACCCCATTACAAACAATCCACACCCTCCAATCACCACCCCAAACACCCCAAATGACAAGGACCCATGCTTCCTACCTGCCGCCACAAGCATTGGGGCTGATCACGCCACCGAGCACAAGCGCTTGCCGTACCATCGATAACGCTGAGTTCTTGACACACGTTGGGAACAATTCATGGGTGTATATCAAAACTATATTGAATGCAGTGCAGGCGCTGAAGAACGAAACCAGCTCAAGCCCCATCTGCACCTCCTTTCTATCACCACCACCCATCACTATGCAGAGGATACTGCACACCCCGCTTAAGATACTGAACACCAGGACTGCGCTCCGACGGTTCAGCCTCCCTATCAGGAAGAAAGTTAGTAAGGCTGACAGAAGTTTCGATAATGCATTGAACGTGACACTCAAATAGAGATTGAAATCCAAATTTCCAAGGCCAAGCGACATCCCGTAGTAGATCATGCCTACTCTGAAACTAACCACCATAACCATTGATAACCGTTGAAATGCCCACTTCTTCTCCCACAAGATCTTCATCGCCGAGTATATGTCGGCATTCCACGACTCCTCTTCGACAGCCACTTCCGAGAAGCTAGAAAGTAATATCTTGCCATTTGATAACGAGATGCGTCGAAGCGTCTGGACAGCTTCATCCTTACGTCCGCACACGAAGAGCTAACGTGGGGACTCATGCACGAGAAAATGGACAGCTATGCAATAAACGATCGCGGGGGCTGACGTCCACAGGTAGAGGGTCCACCATGAGGAACCCCTAGCTAGGTAGGTCATGGCGGGCAAAGATAAGAATCTGAGCGTGAAACAAAAGAAGCCGAGGATTCCCACCTGACCTCGCCACCGTTTCCCAACGATCTCGGTCGCCAGCACGAGTGCACACGTGCCGATTGTTGCGCGGCCACAGTCGTTGATGAACCGTAAGGCCGAGTAGACCCACAAGTTGGGTGAGGCCATTGTCAGTGCGCCCGTGATAGACATGATGAGACACGAGAGAAGGAGCATTTTCTTCCGGCCGAGCGATGAGTCGGCGAGTGTCGCAAGGAAGAAACCGCCAGCAAGGTAGCCTGCGAAGAAAGACGATGCTGGGAGCCCTGAGATGAGTGAGCTCGAGCACATTAAGTCCCACTTAGAGATGATGGATGCACTCGCAGGCTGGTCCCATGCCCATGCATGCTTCGGTAACCCACATGGGGTGGCGGCAGATGAGCATATGGTGTCATTTACACGTGTGTAATGCCAAGATGGCTGAGCATCTGTGAAGACGTTGATGAACGTTTGTTGGGCGTCGAAGACCCATGCGAACGACACGAGGATGGCTTGGATCAGCTGCGCTAGGCCGATGCTGTCGACGGATTGCTCGATCACATCGTCAAGGGTAGGTGCACTTTTGTGCACCAGAGGGTTAGCTTCTGGGTCGGACGAGTTGACTCGGGAGAGGAGAGGAGATGAGTCGGCCATCTAGTGGAGAAACTGGTGTGAGGAGATTGAGAGAGGTGTGGAGGGTTTTAGGGTTTGTGGGACGAGATTCCACTGCACGTGGGTTTCATTTCTGAGGCAGCTTCTCGCTAAACTACAATAAGGTTAACACCCAGCTAAGCTGTTACCTGGGTAACAGCTCATCCGCTCCCAACACATACACGGATGTGGGTTTCCAGCGAAAGCATTTAGTAACAAGTTCCTTCGACTGGCATGCTAGGTGGGGCTACTGTTATGTTTGGAGAAATCCACCTGTTATCTCTTCTGCGAGATCATTTTATTGCATGGATCTAAAACATAAGTGGGCCATATCAGAGAGAAAATTGAGGAAAAAGCTTCCTACCAGTGAAACCTTTTTAGACTCTGTTTTGATGTTTATATGTCATGCAAACCGTTCATAATGTCATTCCCACTAAGATAAAGTGAGATTATAAAAAACTTAACATGATAAGAAGCTTTTGTGACCACATGAATGTTTCAACCATGGTCACTAAATCTTTGTTTTTTCCTCTCTCATGTCATGCTTAAGTTTTAGATTCACCCCATTTTTTATAACGTCCTACGGTAATCTCGCAGAAAGGATAGATAGGGTATATTTCTACCAAACATGTAAGTGGCACCATTGGCGGTGCAAGAACTTCCAGCCAAAGGCTTTAGCGGAACCCGCGTGTGGCACGGAAGCCTTAGGTAGAAATTCATTAACCTATGACATATAACATATAACCTATAACATATAACATATAACATATAACATACAACATATAACCAATAACCTATAACCTATAACATATAACATATATGTTATATAACATATAACCTATACCATATAACATATAACATATAACCTATAACCTATAACATATAACATATATGTTATATAACCTATAACCTATAACATATAACCTATAACCTATAACATATAACCTATGACCTATAACATATAACATATAACATATAACCTATAACATATAACATATAACCTATAACATATAACATATAACCTACAACCTATAGCCTATAACATATAACATATAACATATAACTTATAACATATAACCTAAACCTATAACCTAAACCTATAACCTATACCTATAACCTAAACCTAAACCTAAACCTAAACCTAAACCTTAACCTTAACCTTAACCTATAACCTATAACAAAGGCATACTTGTTTGATTGTGTCTACAAATGTTGTTTTATATAGGCTGATAACTAAAGAAGTCAGTGGAGGATGAAATTCATTTTCTCAAGGGAAGGGTTTTAGAACTTGAAAATGATCTTGTGTCGAAGTCCACAGAAGTTACATCTGCAGTTTCAAGGAAAGAAGGAGCTCTATCTTCTGCATTTGCTGAAATTGACCATCTGTAGGAAGAAAATTCTATAAAAACGTGAGCCTTATTGAATGCATATGGAGGGTGTTTACTGTGTTGGAGTGTAGGCACGCCTTAGTTGTAATTCTTATGATAGGTTGAGCAAAGTGAAGTATTGTTTATTTAGAAATGTGAATGTAGGATGCATTGTATGATTTGATTGCTATTTGTAATAAATGCATCGTTTTTACTTTCTGATTGCATTTTATGTACTATTTCTATCAGCATTAAGCTTAGATGAGTTATCAATTACAACAGGTTCTTGCAATGGAAACAGGTCGTATTATTACAATTTTTAAATAAATAGCTATGAATATAATCCGTAGCTATAACTACGGCTTTTGTCCGTAGCTATTGGTATCTATTGCTATGGATATGATCTGTAGCTATTGGTATCGATTGCTATGGATATAATTCGTAGCTATTGGTATCTATTGCTACGGATTTTATCCGTAGCTATTGGTATATATTGCTACGGATATGATCCGTAGCTATTGGTATCTATTGCTACGGATATGATCCATAGCTCTTGGTATCTATTGTTACGGATATAATCTGTAGCTATACCTTTAGCTACCCCACCAATAGTGACGGACGTGCTACGGATCATATCCGTAGCAAAAGGGCTTTTGCTTTGGTTTTTTGTCATAGCCTTTACCCGTTTTTCTTGTAGTGTATATACATGATTTATCCAAGCCGTCCATCTCTTTTTCTACATCATTTTTGGCTTTATAGAGGACGAAGCCAAAAATGAGGGATATGGAAATCTCCAATGGACTACACCACATGAAAACAGTAGAGATTAAATGTCCATTATTAAAAATATTTTAAGACTCAATGTAACATTTATTTGTCATCACAAATATCTACTTAATTAAAAACTTTTGTGGCGCTTAAGAAAATTTTAATGGTGACTGTTCAATCACCACTCTTTTGCATGGTGTGATCCATATGAGATTTGGATCTACTTCATTTTTGGCTTTATATGTTAAAATAATCTCAAAAATTGGATGAATGGTGTGGATAGGACACACATCATATTATCGCCCAAGGACCACTGTCAGTAGGGAATCCGCGATTCTAATTGCGGATATGCATGTGAAATTGTTGCATGCATTTAGAAGGAATCATGCATTTAAGTAGTGACTGCGGGGCCCACCGGACATGTGTATTTAGAATCCCAACCGTGAATCCGGTGAGACTCCTCATTAGAGATGTACACGAGTCGAGTCGAGTCGAGTATTGCCCAACTCATGCTCTACTCATCCGAGTACGAGCCAAGTTCGAGCAAATATTGAGCCGAGTCGAGTTCGAGTTTTCGAGTCGAGTTTGAGTCCGAGTCCGAATTTGAGCCGAATTCGAGCAGGGTTTTCGAGATAAATTAACAATTTCTGATATCAACCTATATTAACAATTTCTGACATATATTAGCAATATATGATATCAATTTCTAACATATATTAGCAATATATGATATCAATTTCTGGCTATATTAACATATTAACAATTTCTATATTAACATATTAACATATATTAGCTATATTAACATGTATTAACAATTTCTAACTATATTAACAATTTCTGATATCAACCTTTTTAAAAAAATAAACCAGGGTTTATTTATATATATATATATATATATATATATATATATATATATATATATATATATATATATATATATATATATTCAGTAAAAGATATACAGCAAGAGGGCCTTCCTGGGACAAAAAATTAGCTAGGAGAGCCAGAAAACCCTGAGAAAGCAGAACAATAGGACTCTCTAATTGAGCCCAACCCCATTTTGTCTAGTCTAAAAGAGCCCCTAACACCAAAAGGAAGGTCAGAGACTTAAAGAAAGGTAGATTGCTGCTGGTGCCTTGCCACGAACTTTGCTAGGCCATCCGCAGTACCGTTACCCTCCTGGGGAATGAGGGTGATAAAAAAATTACCCATAATCTTCAAAATGTTAATCTTAGTCCACCAGTATCTCCACTTCCACGCAGGCGATGATTTACCAATGAAAGCGTCGACCACACATTTGGAATCAGATTCCAACATGACATGGTTAACCCCGGCTCACGCATAAGATAATCGAGTCATGTAAGGCCCACAGCTCTGTTCTATTGTTGGAAGCAAACCCATAGTCAAAGGAGAATGTGAAAAGAAGGGAGCTAGAGGTGTCCCGATCGATTCCCCCCAGATGGCCCAGCATTACCCATGGCTGCGCCATCGACATTAACTTTAATCCATCCCTGATGAGGCCTAATCCATTGGATGATCTGAATGCGTTTTGGAATCGAGGGGGGGGGGGGGGGGGAGGATGGATATCTAGGCTCTGAAAGAGGCCAACATCTGGGCTAGAAATGCTCTTGGAAGAAGTAAGATTACTGATTAGATGCGATAGCCACCATTTGACCTGGTTAACTACCTTGATCACATTGGGCAGAATACCATCAAACCGAGACGCATTCCTTGCCTTTCATATCTCCTAAAGGATCAAGTAAGGACACGTATTTAGAAGACGGGTGTGGTTGCTGCTATAGGGGCAGATACTCCACCAAGAGCCGAGCCTATCCTAAATCGCCTGTTGTTGAGGGAGCTGAAACCTGAAAAGGTTGTTAAAGAACGACCACAATTTCAAAGCAAGCTGCCCGGTGATGAAGAGATGATTAATGGATTCAGAATGTGGGGATGACTCGTGAGCAAACTCACAATAGTTGCCTTTTGAGACTATGGTGATGCCTTTACTCTGAATCCTATCATCCGTCGGGATCGTTCCTTGAAGAAGACGCCAGATGAAGATGAAAATTTTTTCGGGGAGGTAAGGACTCCACACTCTGTTAGCCCAAGCTCTCCCCTAGACTGTTGATCTACAGAGAAGCCAACCAGATTTAACCGTGAAATTGCCTGATCAGTCATGCAACCAGAACTGCTCATCCGAGGCCAACGAGGTGCAGAATCCGCCCGCGTGGATGTGATGGACGATCTCCTTCGGCAGCAGGTCTATAACAGGATGCTGGTACAGGAGGCCGTCATGCCACTGCAAATGATTTTCAATTATCGGGGACAAGTGAACAATCTGCTTCCAAAGAAGGGATGCACCCTGAGGTTGGGTATAACCTGTGACATGTGAACTAGGAAGACTATATTTTGATATCATGAAGCGTGCCCAGATGCTAGCATTTGATCCAGTGGTCAGTGTCCATGCCATCTTCAATCTTAGAGCTTGTAAAACTTACTTAAGCCCCCTAATACCCAGCCCACCCTCTTCTTTAGGAACCGTGATTCTGTTCCAGCTCAACCAATGGAGATTTTGTTTCCCTTGATGACAACCCCACAAAAAATTAGTCATCTTCCTTTCAATCTGCGCCAGCGTATTAACAGGAATAGCAGCAGCCGCCATCGTGTGGATAGGGATGCTGCATAGGACATGATTTATGAGAGTGCATCTGCCCGCCTGGGAGAGATAGCGCACCATCTAGCGTAGAATTCTTGACTCGATCTTTTCTATCATCTGGTGGAAATGGATGGTTCTGGTTTTACTGGTTATGAGGGGAACCCCAAGGTAAGTGAAGGTGCCTAACGAACCAAGAATACCAAGAGATCTCTCTATATCCCTCTTTTTGTTGGAAGGAAGAGCGGAGGCATGGAAGAAATAACTTTTAGACTGATTAATTTTCTGACCAGAAGCAACCTGGTAATCGAAAAGGAACTTCACCATGGCTGTAGTAGAGGATTTGCCTCCGTTTAGGAAGAGCACTGTGTCGTCTGCATACAGAAGGTGGGTGACCTGATGACAACCCCACTTTAGCTTGAAGGGGGCACAACGACCTGTCAACACCAAATTAGAGAATCCTCTACTGAGGACCTCCACAGCTAACATAAAAAAGGCTAGGGGATATCGGGTCCCCCTAGCACAGCCCTCTAGACGATTTGAAGAAACCGGTACTTTCCCCATTAATTAAAACCGAGAACCAAACATTGTTCCAACATTTCTCAACCATGCTTATCCAAGAGGAATCGAAATCGAAACGTTGAAGCACCTTCTTGAGAAACTCTCATTCGATCCTGTCATAAGCTTTCGCCATGTCAAGCTTGAGAATAATGTTCCCTCCCCGCACTTTGCGACCGATGTCTCTGAAGACCTCCTGTCCCAACGTAATGCTTTCAGTGATAGATCTGCCCCTCACAAATACCCCTTGTTCCTGCGAGATCAATTTTGGGAGTAACAGCGCGAGCCTGCTAGCCATGACCTTGGTGAAGATTTTGTATATGCAGTTGCAAAGACTGACTGGCCAAAAATCTGTGAAAATTTTTGGAGCTGGCACCTTTGGAATCAAGCAGATAAGCGAAGTGGTGAAAGCTCGTGGAAGGGATCCTCCTTGGAATAGGTGAGTGATAACTTTGACAACATCGCATCCGACAATATCCCAACTTCCTGCAAAGAAAGTTCCTGATATCCCATCCGGTCCAGGCGCCCCGTCTTTCGGGATAGACATAATCGCATCTTTGACTTCGATCATGGAAGGATGTTGCATCAAACGATTGTTGTCGACTATAGTTAGCAACAGGGGAATGCCATCTAACACATGGTCCGATTGAGCCTGATGATCTGAAAGAAATAGCCTGGAGAAGTAATCAACTGCAGCTTCCTTAATTTTCACAGGATCAGAGGTAAGGCCACCTGAATCAAGCTGAATTTCACCAATGATGGCTCTCCTAGATCTCTCAGTGGCTTGAAGACGGAAGAAACGGGTGTTTCGGTCACCTTCTAACAACCAGTTGTTACGAGCTTTCTGCTTCCAGTAAATTTCCTCTGCAAGTTCCATGCTCGCCAAGTGGCGTCTAGCATCGAAGAGAGAGGAAGGAGTAATCTCCACTGACCCCTCTTGCGCCTGAGTTTCCAGATTAGAAAGATTTGCTTCCGCGGCCTTAAGTTGTTGGAAAATGTTACCAAAGACATTTTTATTCCAGATCTTGAGACTGTTCTTCAGTTTCCTGAGTTTCAGCATTAAATTAATGATAGGTTGGTCAGATAAATCATCCTTCCACGCATCATAAACTACCTGATTGTACCCTTCATGAAGCAGCCACATTCGTTGAAAATGGAAAGGTCTGGCGGTTAGGAGGGAGGATCTAGGAATAGCCAGCAATAAGGGGGAGTGATCGGAGTTGACACGAGGAATGTGTTCGACATGGAACAGGGGAAACCGAGAAAGCCAATCTGCGTTGTGCAAGACTCTGTCCAACCTAGACCAAACACGAGCATTGTCTACCTGATTATTGTACCAAGTGAATTTATTGCCCGTGAAACCTGCATCGAGAAGGGCCGCATTGTTCATTCCCTCAGCAAACTCTGAAGTACTGCTGTGATCATAATTTCTGCTGCCTCTTCTTTCAGAGACTGAGAGCACTGCATTGAAATCCCCACCAATGGCCCACGAGCCCGATATACTGCTTGCTAAAGTGGATAAATCTGACCACAAATTTCTTCGCTGCAGTTAGCATATACTATAAACAGAAAATAATTTAAAGGGGAGTTGTTCACAGTAACAGAAAAAGTGAGCATTTGGGAGGAAGATTGTAAAACTGAGACAGAAAGAAAAGAGCTGTAGAAGAACCAGATTTTACCCCCAACCTCCGCGTTGGAGATAGAAGAGTGGAAACCCAGCTTCAAGCCCACTTGGACTCTTTTCTCCTTCCTTGCCATTGGCTCCAGAATCGCCATCCACCAGGGATGGTGCAACCGAATTAGCCTATGCGCAGATGTCAACGTCGCGGAATTGGCCACGCCTTTAGCGTTCTAAATGATGGCTTTATCCATCAGTCACAATGCCCGAGTTAAATGTTCTCTCCTCTTAAGCCTGCGGAGTCGCTCATTCCATTCCCTCGCCATCTCCGTATTTCTGCTCCTCGAGATTTTGCTCTAACCAGTTCTTTTCCTACCCCTGGTGGGCACCGTCCACGAAGTTGGCAAAATTCTGGTGCGATTAACTGTGTTCAACGAATTGATATCCTAGTCAGACTCGGAGAAGGTGTCACTCTCAGAATTGTGGTCATCACTGTCCACGTCAGCTTGAGGTAATCCTTGTGGGAAAGAGTCTCTTGGAGGAACCTCTCCAGACTCTTGATCGCCCTGGAGCCTAGGAAGGTCGACAGTCAGCACCAGAGATGGACCCTCAATTGGGTAGCTACGAACCTTATGTAAGGCCTGTAGTGGTGTGGGATCAGGTAGCTGACACTGACTACCCTGTTTGTGAGATCATGATCTCTGCCATGGGTTTAGGGGGGAATTGCCAACTGATCTAGACAAGAAAGGAGGATGCCTGTTAACCAAATATTCATCCAGACTCTCTCGGCATCTGTATGGGTGATCAGCGGAAGGGTTCGACCTGTTTCCATTGATGACCCCTGCTTTGGTTTGAACGTCAGTTGTAAACCACTAGAGTTCCTCAGGAATAAAAGTAGAAGTGTGCAGCCCATTGGTAGCTAGAATGGGTAGGATGTCGAGAGGAATTAGTGACCACTCTTAAATTGGGCCTATAACCGAGACCAAATGGGAAATGGGGATAGGAGGGGGGAGGGGGGAAGGGATAAGGTCAGAGCTAGGGTTCAGAGACGAGTTGTTATGAGTCTCTTGAATCTGGACCGCTGCTGTATTTGGATTGGGGTTAGGACTGGTAGGGGGTGGTGCGTGGGAAGTGGTGTTGTGAGAGGAGGCATTTCCTATGGTGCGGAGGTGGGGTAGGAAGTCAGTTTAATGGCAGGTTGGGGGTTGGGGGAGCATTGGTGTAGGGAACTTCTAGTGGGACATAAACACCAGCAGAAGTGTGGTTAATGGAGGGTTGGGGGTTGGGAGGGGCAATGGAGGAGGGAACTTCCATTGGGACATAAACGCAAGCAGAAGGTGGGCGAGAAACAGTAGAAACAATGGTAGTTGGGACAAGCACAAGTAGAAGGGGTCAGCTGTCACTAAGAACTGGTCGGCCATAGCCAGTCTATTAGGTTGTTGCTGCAGTATACTTTGAGCATGGGGCTGGGGTTGTGCTAGCCAGCGAGGGGTTGTTGTCTCAAGATAGGATCTCTACGGGTAGGGATTGTGCTCTACTCGCGAGGTACGGATGGGATCTGGAGGCAGGGAGGCTGCAACCCCTTTTCGTTATTTTTTGGCATACTCAACGATGACAATCCGACCATCGATCCACCTCCCATTGAGGCAGTTTATGGCATTGAGGGCATCTTGTTCGTAGTGGAAATGGACGAAGCCAAAACCCCTGGAACGATTAGAGAGCCTGTCCCTCTGAATAGTGGCTTCCGAAATCTTGCCATACCTCCCAAATATCCGGTGAAGGTCTTCATCGGTGGTATTAAAAGTAAGGTTACCAGCGAAAATGGAGAGATTTGGGGGTGGAGGAGTGTGAGAAGAGACGATCTACCAGGGCCTCTCGTTTTCCTCCATTCTATACAATTAGTTTCTGATATCAACCTATTTTAACAATTTCTAGATATATTAACAATTTCTGATATTAACCTATATTAACAATTTCTGACATATATTAACAATTTATATAAAATAATAATAATAATAATAATAATTAATAAATCAACACCACACGATATAAAAAAAAAATAATAAATCAATTTCTGACATATATTAACAATTTATACAAAAAAAATAAAATAAATCAACACCACATTACCGAGCGAGCTGCGGCAAGAACGACCGGCATCGTGCGTGCAGGGTAGGGATGAGTGGTAGGGACGAGCGGCGGTAGGGACAAGCGACAGGGACGAGCTGCGACACCAAACGAGCGGCAAGGACGAGCTGTGGCACCGGACACGGGCACCGGGTAGGCCGAAGGGATGAGCGGCAGGGACTAGCACCAGATAGGGGGAGAGAGAGAGAGAGAGAAAGAGAGAGAGAGAGAGAGAAGAAGAAGAAGAAGAAGAGGGACGAGTCAGACGATACCGGATAGGGGAGAGAGAGGAGAGAGAGAAAGAGAGAATGGGTTTTTTGAACGGGTGCTGGGAGTAGGAGGGAAGGAAGGGGTGTAGGGTTTTTTCAAACGGGCAGGCTGAAAGCGACTGGAGTTAGAGGACTTCGGGTATTTTTCGCTTTGGGTATATATACCCTTGAGTACGAGTCGAGTACCTAGTCGAGCACTGAGTCGAGTACCGAGTCAAGTATTGCCCAGTTCATACTTTGCTCGAAATCAATTCGAGTATCAAAAATCAGCTCATGCTCGACTCAAACTCATGCCGAGCTGAGTCGAGTCGAGCAATTCTGAGTCAAGTCGAGCGAGTAACCGAGCTTACTCTGCTTGTGTACAGCTCTACTCCTCATGGTACATACATCATAATGCTAATTATCTAAATTGAGAGAGAGAGAGAGAGAGCCGTGAGGGTTGGACACCATACGACTTAGGTGTGTCCGTTCGTCCCTACGGGGCGCACTTGATGAATGAGACATAAATACAGTAAGGTAGACCAAATGTTCCATCTGAAAGCTTCATATGTCCGACATTGTTCCATTTTGTATGGCTGACCTGAGATATAATTCAGCCCCTGAAATGGCCAAGCTAAATGTCCTAGAGGGGGGGTGAATAGGACAATGCCAAATAAAAACTTATAATAGCGGAATTAACGAAATATGATAGCCAATGAACTAATTAAATAAATTGTAATGCAGAAATGAAATACAACCTCAAACAATTGAAATTGAGTGGTTGATACAAACGTTGTTCTAAGGACAACCTTTCACCAAAAACTCAGTGTTTATGGTAGGACAACCTTATGTCTAGAAATGTCTTTGTATCAAATACACAAATCAAAGAGGAATAAAGAAACAAATACAAACTGCACTGAATAAATTGAATTTACAAATGTCTTGTTCTAGGGACAACCATACACCATAAAAATGGCAGGGCAACCTTGCTGGAACAATTTGGAATTTAAAGCTTGAATCAATAAAAAGAATTGCTGGAAATAAATTGTAGAAATAAATCACTAAATTATTACAACATTCCCACACTTGCTTGTAATTTCAAACTGTTACAACATTCACATCCACAAGGAAAATAGAACTGAATGATAAAAGAAAACATTCAATCCACAAGACAAGAAGTTATAGTGGTTCGCCTGTGTGTTCACCAACTGTTCTCAAACAGCCACACAGAATGCTACTCCACTCCTAATATCCTCACACAGGGGATATTAGCGTTCTCTAATAAAACTGGTTTTCACAGGTTTACCAAAAACCTTCACAATTGTGTCTTTGTCACTTGGGCTTACACAATTAAAAAAAAACCCTCAATCTGAGTTTTCTGGCTCTCCTCAGATAACCATACACATAGAGATTTTTCTGGCAAATCTCATAAAAAACCAAAACAGAAATTACAGGAATTGTAAAATACCTGGATCTTATCCTTTTGCAGTAGCCCGGAAGAACCGATCAGAGTAGAGATGATAGTTCAATGTCCAATACTCAAATTATTGAGGTTCTAAGTTCTAATTGATTTTAAATGAAATCTCAAAGGGCTAGCTCTATTTGATTTTAATTCCAAGAAGAAGGAATACACGATTTCCCCTTTTCAAATAGGATTGGAATTTAGAATAAAATCAAATATAAAAAGCTAACAAAAGGAATTAGAATGAAGCGCAAATTAGCTTAAATTTAAACACGACTTATCTCAGAGTGGAACCTTGCTTTTATAGAATTTTCAATGAATAAACTCTGAAATTCGTGTGCTATTTATAGTTACAGAAATTCGTCTTCGACTGGTCTAGAAGTTCCCACGACTGGTCTTAGAAGAAACAGATTTTTGAATTTCTGCGCGGATTCAGGAAAACCGATGTACGACTGGTCGTAGGCAGTCCACGACTGGTCGAAGGTCCTCCACGACCGGTCGAGACCCCTTCTCGACTGGTCGAGCAACAGTGAATTTAGTCGCTGGAGTTTGAGCCGAGGCTCCACGACTGGTCGAGCTTCGAGTCGAGGCCGTTCCACGACCGGTCGTGCAGACTTCAAGACTGGTCGTGAGCGAACCAGAAAATCCGATAAATTTGAACAATTCCAAGACTGGTCTAGGAAATTCTTAGACAGGTCGAGCCAGTGCTAGGACTGGTCGAACCAGAACCAGGACTAGTCTAAGAGCAGCTCAAACACATGTTTAAATACATTTGGATAATGTATCCAAAGTGACCTACCCTAAGGTCAGTGACTATGGTCTATCAAACCTGAATAATGAAGTATGGACATTGAACTCTACTTCATTCAACGAATGATAAATCTTTTAGTACTTAAAGCCTGAAGTACGAGTCGTCCAACCACTTGAACCTGAAGTCAGAGTCGTCCAAACACTTGACACCAACATTTATCTTGAACTTGAATAACCAATAAAGAATGCCGTGACTTCTTTGTATCTTCTTCTTTATATCTTCTTCTTTATATCTTCTTCTTTATATCTTGAAGCCGCTTGAAGAGTCCATGGTTGTCTTAAACATAGAACACACACATAGAACATACCAAGGTTTTGACACACAAAATTTGACAATCAAAGAGGTATCATATAATAGCACTAACAATCTCCCCCTTTGGCAAATTTGTGACAAAACATATATATAAAAACACAATAGAGGAATCATGAATCATGAATTAGATGTGTCAACACATGACAACCATATACAATATGAGAGATGTTGAATTACTCCCCCTCAATAAGACTCCCATTTAGGAATTAAGTATTGATGCAAACACCATCAACAACAAATACCACAGAATCATGAATCATGATTAGATGTGTCAACACATGACAACCATATACAATATGAGAGATGTTGAATACTCCCCCTCAATAAGACTCCCCATTTAAGGAATTAAGTATTGATGCAAACACCATCAACAACATAAATACCACAGATATATGTACCATTCTCCCCCTTTTTGTCAAAAATATGACAAAGGAAGATCATATAAGCTCAGGAAGACAAATGAGTGCATAAAGATTTAGGAGAAGATATTACATACCAAAGTCACAGTTATAAGTTAAACAGTTCCAAGAAAAATCCAAAGTGAAATCAGTTCAAACTACATTTAATAAACATTTAATCAGACCCTGAAGAAGGAGCAGGAATGGTAGGATCAATATGATGAAGGCCTTTTTGTAAGCGCCTCAAATACTTATGCATTTTCTTAAATTGTGCATTATGGCCAACATGCATATTTTCCACCTTTTCTTCTAATGCACTTAGACGTGCATCGAAATCAGAAGGAACAAAATCTGGATCATCTTCAGATGCAGACTCAATATCATCAAAAAGATCATCCATGTTGATATCCTCATTAGGAAGATCATCTCCTTCATTCGCATCTCCAACTCCAGCAGCTCCACCACCCTCGTCATTATCAACTTGACCAGCGGCCAATCTCAACTTCATTTTGTTTATGTTGGTGTTGTTGAAAATAAGGTGATGGATAGGAGCTTCACCAACAGGCATAGTGACCAACATGTGAGTAGCTAAGACATTTAACAAATATCCAAATGGAATGTCACCATGACCTGGCTGAGACCGAAACTGAATAATAGAATAACAGATCAATGAAGGTAAGCAAACATTGGCACCACTAACGATTGAGTACAGGATACGAACCATCAGAAGAGTCAATTCAGTTTTGTTACCAGCCCTAGGATACACATTAGATGTAAAAATACGATGAAGAACTCTATATCTGGGCAACAGCCACCTGGTCTTGAGAACAGTACCATTGACAGACCAAGGTGCATCCATATTACAAAGGGCTCTAGTCAATAAACGTTTCTCAGATTCAGTAACTTTATCACCCAATGTGGAAGGATGGATTCCATCATCATTTACTGGAATATCCATTAACCCAGAAATCAAATGACGATCCACAGTAAAAGGCCCTTCTCTTGTAGTAATAATAAAAGTTAATTCCTCAAGAGAAAAGTCTATAATACATGCAACCATGGCCTGAGCAATTGACTGATATGCCGGCCCTCCCCAATTCAAAATGTTAACCCAACCAACAGATTGAAGGAGAGGAACTAGATTAAATTGAGCAATATGATTGATACAAACTGCTTTCTCAACAATAACTTTCTTAAATCGAAAATCACGAACTTGTGGAGGGTCATCATTAGGATCTCTAAGATGACGGCGAGATACAACATTGGACCTAGATGAAGAAGCACCTCTACTAGTTCGCTTTTTACCTCTAACATCCATATTCTTGAAAAGATTGAAGGAATTTCAAGAAAAACAAGATGGGTTTCAACCAAATCAGAAAATGAGGAAGACAACCCCAAACCCTTGAAGGAAATAAGAAATAATCAACACTAACAAGGAAGACAAGAAGTAATGTTCAAGATTCTTCAATAAAATCAAGAGAAATACTCAAACCTGGAGAAATCCCATAGATGGGTACGACCGGTCGAAGCTATGCCCGTTGGAGAAGAAGAGGGAAATGAAGAAAAAGTGATTTTTTTCCCCAAATAAAGGAACCAGCGCGATACACGACCGGTCTTGAGTATTCCTCGACCGGTCTAACCACGACTGGTCGAGACTATCCTCGACTGGTCGTGTAAGACCAAAATATGCATTTTTTATTTATCTTTATTTTTATTTTTATTATTTTATTTTTATTAAAATGCATAATCAATCATCTTATATTACACATACCGAGATCAAATTTCAATTTATTGAACTTGCATTTATCGAGTGGTTTGGTGAAAATGTCAGCAAGTTGTTTCTCGGTAGGAATATATTCTAAACAAATTACTTTTTCTTCAACAAGTTCACGAATATAGTGAAATCTAATGTCAATATGCTTAGTTCGTGAATGCTGGATTGGATTTTTGGAAATATTAATTGCACTTGAATTATCACAATATAAAACTATTGAGTCTTGTGCAATACCATAATCACTTAACATGCGTTTCATCCAGACTAACTGAGTACATGCATTTCCTGCAGCAATGTATTCAGCCTCAGCAGTTGAGAGTGAAATGGAACTCTGTTTCTTGCTGAACCAAGAAACTATGCAATTTCCAATGTAAAAGCAACCACCACTGGTTGACTTTCTGTCATCCATATTACCAGCCCAATCAGCATCCGAGAACCCAGCCAATTGCACACTAGTATCAAAGGGATACCAAAGACCCAGATTAACTGAACTTGCAACATAACGAATAATGCGTTTAACAGCAGTCAAATGAGATTCTTTAGGATTAGACTGATATCTAGCACAAATTCCAACACTAAAAGCAATATCAGGTCTACTTGCTGTTAAATACAGTAAACTACCAATCATGCTTCGATATAGTTTAGGATCTATATCTTTACCTGTAGAGTCTTTTGAGAGCTTTAGAGAAGTACTCATAGGAGTATCAAAATTCTTACCATTTTCAAATCCGAACTTCTTAACTAAATTTAGAGCATATTTAGTTTGAGAAATAAAAATTCCATCAGATTGCTGTTTAACTTGCAATCCTAGAAAATAGTTTAATTCTCCGACCATACTCATCTCAAATTCAGATTTCATTAGATCTGCAAACTCAACAGTCATGTCAGTACAAGTTGATCCATAAATTATATCATCAACATAGATTTGAACCATTAAAATATCATTGTTCTGCTTTTTAACAAAGAGTGTTTTATCAACACTACCCATTTGAAAATTGTGACCCAGTAAAAACTTAGTCAATTTTTCATACCATGCCCTGGGAGCTTGTTTCAACCCATAGAGAGCTTTCTTAAGGCGATAAACATGATTAGTAAACTTAGGATCTTCAAACCCTGTAGGTTGTTCAACATAAACCTCTTCATGTAAATCACCATTAAGAAAAGCACTCTTTACATCCATTTGATAAATCTTAAACTTTCTAAAACATGCAATGGATATAAATAATCTGATTGATTCAAGGCGTGCAACTGGAGCGAAAGTTTCCTCAAAATCGATACCTTCAATTTGAGTGTATCCTTGCACAACCAGTCTTGCCTTGTTTCGAATAATATTTCCCAATTCATCAGACTTATTTTTGAAAATCCATTTAGTTCCAATAATATGTTTATCTTTTGGTCTTGGAACAAGATACCAGACATCGTTACGAACAAATTGATTAAGTTCTTCCTGCATCGCAACTATCCAGTTTTCATCAGAAAGAGCTTCCTTTACATTAACCGGTTCTATCTGAGAGGTGAAACACACGTAATTACAAAAATCTTCTAATTGTCTACGAGTGCGTACACCTGTGAGAGGATTTCCAAGGATTTGTGTAGTTGGATGATCTTTGACAGTCCTCACATCATGATTAGATTCACTTGATGAAGTTTCTGGTTTTTCAATTATAAGAACTTCATCATTATCTGAACTAGGGGCTGAAGTATTTAAGTGATCATCTATGACCACATTGATTGACTCTTGAATAACTCCAGTCCTTTTGTTCAGTACACGATATGCACGACTGTTTAATGAATATCCTAAGAATAATCCTTCATCACTTTTTGTATCAAATTTTCCCAAGTTTTCCCGGTCACGTAAAATATAACACTTACTGCCAAAAACGCGAAAATATTTGACTGTAGGTTTTTTGTCAAACCACATTTCGTAGGGCGTTTTATTATTTGATTTGCAAGTATAAACACGATTAATAATATAGCAAGCAGTATTAATCGCCTCAGCCCATAAATTCTTAGAAACCTTCATGCTATTTAGCATAACAGTTCCCATTTCTTGAAGAACTCTATTTTTTCTTTCCACAATGCCATTTTGTTGTGGAGTTTTAGGTGCAGAGAATTCATGTGATATTCCATGATCATTACAGAATTTCTCAAAACAGCTATTTTCAAATTCGGATCCATGATCACTTCGGATCTTACTCACATGAGAACATTTTTCAGTTTGGATCCGTTTGATTATCTTTTTTACTTCATCAAGGGTTTCTGATTTGTCCTTTAAAAATGAAACCCAAGTGAATCTGGTGTAATCGTCTACAATAACCAGAATATATTTTTTACCTCCTCGACTTTCCGTTCTAGTTGGTCCTATTAGATCCATGTGGAGAAGTTCGAGTGGTCTTGATGTGGTATTTGAGTTCACCTTTTTGTGAGATCTCCTAGTTTGTTTACCATACTGGCATTCACCACATATTTTATCTATTTTTTGAATCTTTGGTAGACCTCTTATTAGTTCTTCTTTGCTCAATCTATATAAGTTCCGGTAGTGTACATGTCCAAGACGTTTATGCCATAATTCAGTTTCATTGGTATGGACCATGTAACACATTTGGTTAGATGAGCTGTCATTTCTCACTATATAGCAGTTTTCAGAAGTTCTGAGACCAGTTAATATCACAGATCCCTTTTTGTCTATAATCTCACAACCTTGATTGGAAAACTTCACACTATGATTGTTATCGCATATTTGAGATATGCTTAACAAGTTGTGTTTTAAACCTTCAACATATAAAACATTCTTAAATAAGGGTAGATTATGGAGTTGAACCGTACCTTGGCCAATAATTTTGCAATTGCTACCATCACCAAATGTGACTGACCCATCAGTCATATCTTGTAGATCGGTGAAGAGAGCTTTGTCACCAGTCATATGCCTGGAGCAACCACTGTCTAGGTACCACTTTGAAAGGCTAGTTGCTTTGAAAGCAGTGTGAGCAACCAAGCAGTCAACTTTAGGAACCCATTTCATAACAGTTTTAGGTTTAGGAACATAGTTGGTCTTCTTTTGTTTATATTTGAAAGAATGACTTACAGAGTTAGATTTTAAAAGTTCCTTGAGTAAATCAACTATTTTTTCAGCTAAAGGATTTTTCATTTGACTTTTGAAGTTGACATAGCTGTTTTTAGGTTTTTGAAAATTTTTTGTTGTTTTGACAAAACCTTGTGAAGTGTTTTTCTTTTTTGAATTAGAGGATTCTCCTTTCACAAATTTAGGTGGAGAATTCTTCTGTTTATGAGGTATTGTTTTATCATACCCCAACCCGGATCTATCACCACATTTTTTTGAACCGGATAGAAGTTTTTCTAATTTAGAATCACCTTGGGTATACCTCCAAGTTTCCTTTGAATTCAGAAGAGAAGACACTTCATTTTTTAGTCTCTCAATTTCAGATTTTAAATCAACAATCAGAGAGTTTTTGAATTCTAAATCGCTTTTTGATTTTTCAAAATAATCTGATATTTGAGATTTTTCTAAAACAAGCAAGTCAAAACAATCTCTAAGTTTAGAAAATTTTTCTCTTTGAAGTTTAAGCTTCACAGCAATTTTACAACTCTCTTTGTATAAGGCATTGTAAGCATCTTGAAGATCTTCTTCATTCTCATGGTCATTATCCAAATTTTCTTCACTAGTAGAATCATCGTGATCAGAGAAGGTAAACTTAGCTAGAGTCATAAGGGCTTTTACTTCATTGCCCGACTCGGTTTCGGAATCTTCTGATTCAGAAGAAACTTCAGAGTCAGATGATTCATCCCATGTAGCCAACATACCTTTCTTTTTGGATTTTTCCTTATTAGGACATTTGTTTGCTAGATGCCCATACTCATGACAGTTGTAACATTGACTGTCTTTCAAAGATTTTCGAGTTTTAGATCTAAACTTCTTTTTATCATTTGATTTTTGAAAATCAACTCTTTTCTTACTTTTAAAAATTTTGTAAAATCTTTTTGCAATAAGAGCTAAGTCATCTTCAGAATCGGATTTATCTTCTACCGTATTTTTGGAAGATTTCAAAGCAATTGATTTTCCTTTAGGAACTTTAAAATTTAATTCATAAGTTTGTAGAGACCCAACTAGTTCTTCCACCTTCATTTTGTCCGTGTCACGAAGTTCTTGGATTGCGGTTACTTTAGAATTGAACCGTTCAGGAAGAGAGCGTAGAATTTTTGCACACACTTTATTTTCTGGGATTTTATCACCAAGACCCCACATTGAGTTTACAATGTCATTTAATCTAGTATAGAAGTCCATAAACATTTCATTTTCCTCCATGTGAATTTCTTCAAATTTAGTTGTGAGGAGTTGGACTTTAGATTTTTTGACAATCGATGTACCCTCATGTGTCATTTCTAAAATATCCCAAGCTTGCTTTGCAGTATCACAGGATATGATTCTTTTGAACTCATCCGGTGATAGTGCGCAAGTAATTGCATTAAGTGCTTTAGCATTAGCACTACTCTCACTTTTCTGAAGAGTGGTCCATTGATGGTATGGTGTAATTTTCATAGATTTAGAACCATCAATTCCAGTAACTTCCATGGCAGGAGGCTTCCATTCAATCACTGTGGCTTGCCACACACTCTCATCCATTGATTTGAGGAAGATCCTCATTCTGGCTTTCCAATAAGCATAGTTGGAGCCATCAAATGGTGGAGGCCTAGTGACTGAGAGGCTATCAAAATTTGACATTATTAAATATAGCTTAGATCGTTAGCTCAGGAAATAAATCCAAATACAAAGAAAAAGCGAGCTATTAGGCTCTGATACCACTTGAAATGGCCAAGCTAAATGTCCTAGAGGGGGGGTGAATAGGACAATGCCAAATAAAAACTTATAATAGCGGAATTAACGAAATATGATAGCCAATGAACTAATTAAATAAATTGTAATGCAGAAATGAAATACAACCTCAAACAATTGAAATTGAGTGGTTGATACAAACGTTGTTCTAAGGACAACCTTTCACCAAAAACTCAGTGTTTATGGTAGGACAACCTTATGTCTAGAAATGTCTTTGTATCAAATACACAAATCAAAGAGGAATAAAGAAACAAATACAAACTGCACTGAATAAATTGAATTTACAAATGTCTTGTTCTAGGGACAACCATACACCATAAAAATGGCAGGGCAACCTTGCTGGAACAATTTGGAATTTAAAGCTTGAATCAATAAAAAGAATTGCTGGAAATAAATTGTAGAAATAAATCACTAAATTATTACAACATTCCCACACTTGCTTGTAATTTCAAACTGTTACAACATTCACATCCACAAGGAAAATAGAACTGAATGATAAAAGAAAACATTCAATCCACAAGACAAGAAGTTATAGTGGTTCGCCTGTGTGTTCACCAACTGTTCTCAAACAGCCACACAGAATGCTACTCCACTCCTAATATCCTCACACAGGGGATATTAGCGTTCTCTAATAAAACTGGTTTTCACAGGTTTACCAAAAACCTTCACAATTGTGTCTTTGTCACTTGGGCTTACACAATTAAAAAAAAACCCTCAATCTGAGTTTTCTGGCTCTCCTCAGATAACCATACACATAGAGATTTTTCTGGCAAATCTCATAAAAAACCAAAACAGAAATTACAGGAATTGTAAAATACCTGGATCTTATCCTTTTGCAGTAGCCCGGAAGAACCGATCAGAGTAGAGATGATAGTTCAATGTCCAATACTCAAATTATTGAGGTTCTAAGTTCTAATTGATTTTAAATGAAATCTCAAAGGGCTAGCTCTATTTGATTTTAATTCCAAGAAGAAGGAATACACGATTTCCCCTTTTCAAATAGGATTGGAATTTAGAATAAAATCAAATATAAAAAGCTAACAAAAGGAATTAGAATGAAGCGCAAATTAGCTTAAATTTAAACACGACTTATCTCAGAGTGGAACCTTGCTTTTATAGAATTTTCAATGAATAAACTCTGAAATTCGTGTGCTATTTATAGTTACAGAAATTCGTCTTCGACTGGTCTAGAAGTTCCCACGACTGGTCTTAGAAGAAACAGATTTTTGAATTTCTGCGCGGATTCAGGAAAACCGATGTACGACTGGTCGTAGGCAGTCCACGACTGGTCGAAGGTCCTCCACGACCGGTCGAGACCCCTTCTCGACTGGTCGAGCAACAGTGAATTTAGTCGCTGGAGTTTGAGCCGAGGCTCCACGACTGGTCGAGCTTCGAGTCGAGGCCGTTCCACGACCGGTCGTGCAGACTTCAAGACTGGTCGTGAGCGAACCAGAAAATCCGATAAATTTGAACAATTCCAAGACTGGTCTAGGAAATTCTTAGACAGGTCGAGCCAGTGCTAGGACTGGTCGAACCAGAACCAGGACTAGTCTAAGAGCAGCTCAAACACATGTTTAAATACATTTGGATAATGTATCCAAAGTGACCTACCCTAAGGTCAGTGACTATGGTCTATCAAACCTGAATAATGAAGTATGGACATTGAACTCTACTTCATTCAACGAATGATAAATCTTTTAGTACTTAAAGCCTGAAGTACGAGTCGTCCAACCACTTGAACCTGAAGTCAGAGTCGTCCAAACACTTGACACCAACATTTATCTTGAACTTGAATAACCAATAAAGAATGCCGTGACTTCTTTGTATCTTCTTCTTTATATCTTCTTCTTTATATCTTGAAGCCGCTTGAAGAGTCCATGGTTGTCTTAAACATAGAACACACACATAGAACATACCAAGGTTTTGACACACAAAATTTGACAATCAAAGAGGTATCATATAATAGCACTAACAGCCCCTACTTGCTATCTAGACATATAATCAGGGGATCATATAATTAGGAAGCGAATTGCGTGGTGAGTGACACGCTATGCTTAGCGTACCGAGTAAACTCTGTGAGGTTCATCACAATTTATGCATTTTATCTGCTACGTCTATACATTTTATCAGATAATTTTAGGGCTGAGCCAAAAAAGAGGCATATTTAATGTTCAAATGAACCACACCACAAAAAATAGTTTTTTTTTTCTTCTTCTTTTTTTTGCTTTTTTCTCCAGACTCGTCATCAATCTATGACATCACTGAGAGAAAAATTCTTGGGGCAACAGAAATTTTGGATCAAGTTATACTTGTTTTTTCCCTTCGTTCATGTCTGTATGATCTTACGAACAGGTTGGATGAAAAATAAACATCAATGTAGGGCTGGAAATGTTTCAACGGTGGAAATCATTATCCCAACTATTTCCACTGGTATTATCCACTTGATCTTTGAATACACTTCAATTTTAGGCTCAACCCTTTAAATTGGATGGAAAAACGGATGGACGGCATGGATAGACCACATAAATTCAGGGTGGGCCCAACTGAGTTTACTCAGTACGATAAGGGCATACTGAGTAACTCAGTACACAATCCGATTTCATATAATTACGGAGTTGAATAACACTCAAACATTATGGCAGACCCAACACATTGGAATTGTGAGGAGTAGATTATGTGCGGCCCTGACTGTGGGGCCCACCTTGATGTATGTACTGTATATCCACACTGTCCAGCCATTTTTACACCGCTCATTTGAGATCATGAGCCAACACCCGAAGCAGATCTAAATCTAAGGTGGACTACAACGCTGAAAAAAGTGGTGACTAACCATTAAAAACTTCTTATGGACCACAAAAGTTTTGGATCAAGCTGAAATTTGTGTATTCCCTTAATCTAGGTCTGTGTGACCTTATCAACAGGTTAGATGGAAAATAAACATTACAGTGGGCCCGAGGAAGTTTTTGATGGCGGGCCTTAATCATCACTCTTTCATACGGCGTCTTCCACATAAGTTATGGTTTTACTTCATTTTTTGACTTATGCCCTAAAATGAGCAGGAAAAAACGGATAGACAGTGTTGATACAAAATACGTACATTAAGATGGGCCCCACAGTCGGCGCCGTACTTAATCCGCCCACCTAATGATGTGCTTTGAAGTCATGCAGTCATTCCTGTTAAGTAACAGACCTAATTCTTCCAGGGTGAATAATATGAACGTCCGGAGTTATAATAAATTATTTCACGTTTGACATGTATGGGCCCACCGTTACGCCGAAAACCATCCGACCCATCCAACCCATGCCTCATGATGGTCTTAGATAGTAGAATCGAGCCACATCTATATAACTAGGGTGGCAACGCGTCTGGTCAACCCGTGGGGAGCGGATTAGGTGCGGCCGGGCCTCACCCAAGACGGTGCAGCCCTTACCTTAGGCCCACCTTGATGTATGTATTCTATATCCACACTGTCCATCTATTTTGCGAGTTCATTTTAGGGCATGAGGCCAAAAAGGAAGCAACCTAAATCTCAGGTGTACCATACTATAGAAAACAGTAGTAATTGAACATCCACCATTAAAAAATTTCGAGGGCCCACCATAATGTTTACTTTTCATCTAAGCTGTTGATAGGGTCACAAGATGAAAGGGAAAAAAAAATCTTAATCCAAAACTTTTATGGCCCATTATAAATTGTTAATGGTCAACTACCATTGTTTCCTATAGCATGGTTTACCTGATAGAATCTGCTTCATTTTTGGGCTAGTGCCCTAAAAGGATTTTTCAAAATGAATAGATGGTGTGGATAGAGAATACATACATCTAGATAGGCCCCACAATGAGGGTCGCACCGTCCTAAGGGACTGCTTAAGCTTTTAGAGTAAATGTTGTTTAACATTGTATGTTGTTGATATATTATTCTCCCACAGGTGTTTGACACAAATTACAAGTAAACTAATATATTATTCTCTCACGGAGAATGTTTAACACAAATTACAAGTAAACAAGTCAGATCAGGTTTGAAATATGGGATTAAGTGATAGCGTAATCTGATCCATTAATTACTGTTGATGTAAATTTTCAGTGCGCCTTCCCCTAAGCTCATCACCTGCACAGGAGATAAACCAAACGAAGACCCTGGTTCTGACCCGAGGAACCTCCGATGCTTAAGTTAGCTTTGCAAGTTAAAGAGAAGGCGTTTTTTGGATTTTGAGTTTCGTACCTTTCAGTGAAATGGAGATCCTTTATTTATAGATGCAGGAGAATCCGGCCGTGCAGGGATTCTGTTCCTGATATTGTGGAGATTTGATTTTGGCCCGCTTCCGGTCTCTATCCGATCCTGAGACAATCGGGATTGGGGATCCTTTTGCAAGATTTTCGGAATGGTGTCTATATTTACACCGTCTTTCCTTCATTCGGCTCGGCCGATTCTGACTTAATTAGATGAGTTTCAGCCGGCTTTATGGAAATGGATTTTTATGCCTCAGTCGGCACTTGCTGACGTTGCTAGCCCGTCAACCGAGCTAGCTTAATTCGTCTTATTCTCTCCATTTCATGATCTTCTCTCAGACCTAACGTCTGACTCGAAAATCCGAGACATCGTAAGTAGGGCTGGTCCATTCCATATCCGAGTTCTGGACTTAGCATATTTTCTCCCCAACAGTAAGCCCCCTTACTCCATGTGTCTCTTACGGCACTACGGAGTAATGAGTTTTTAGGTCAGTTCACTGCTAAGTCCGAATTAATAATTAGGTATTTAATGCCTTTTATGTCGTTCCCAACGCAGGACGGTTTGTTGCCCGAGACCGCACGTGCGGATGACCGTTAGGTCGCTTCTTCCGCCTATGAGCACCGGACTCGTGGCGAGAGCGTTACTGTCGTTAGTCAGCGTGCGCCACATGTCGGACGCGGGAGTTGATGCAGGCGTCGATTTTTCTCCCCATTAATTGCCCTTGCCACGTGGCAAGGCTATAAAAGGAAGGGAAGAGCTCGCGTTTTGCATTTTCGTTGCTGCCCTTCCCGCTCTCTACTTCCTTTTCATTTTCTTTCTCTTTTTCCCCCTCTCCTTTCTCGCTGTCAACTTTGCGTTCCGCCATTTCCATCTTCACTCCCGCCATTTTTCTTCCTCGTTGTCATCGTTCTCCGTATTCTCTCTGGTGAGTTCCTCCCTCCCCTTTTTAATTAACAAAAATGCGTGGCTCTCAGAACCCCTGGGAGGGAAATTTTGGTGACGAGGGCGAAGCACAGCATTTTTGGAACGTTACGGAATCGCCCTCTTTACTGGCGGAGATTGTTGTCGACGCCAATGCCGATTTTCTATCTGAGAGGGCCACTGGAGCTTCGGCGGAACGTCCCGCTTCGGTTGGTCCTTCGCATGGCAGATCGTCTCTGATAACCCGCCCAGGGAGACCCAATCTTCCAAGGGATTTGTTGGAAGAAGAAGAAGAAGAAGAAGAAGATGATGAAACTGTGATTGCTGAAGGAACCTCTGGGTCGGCTCCTATTGGTGAATCGATGCAAGCCCTTCACTCGAGCAGCGAAGGAGAGGAGTCAGAGGATGAACTGAGTGGTCCGATTCCTTCAGTTTTGACTGAGGCGGACTTGGACAAAATTCGAATTGGATATCACATCCCGGACTCGGTTATAATTTACCTTCCTCGTCCGAATGATTTACCCGACCGTCCCCCCGCTGGGGCGGTCGCAAAATTTCAAGTTTCAATGCAATGTGGGTTACGTCTGCCCCTTCAGCCCATTGTTCAGAACTTTCTTTCTCGCATCCAGATTACTCCTAGTCAAATAGTTCCGAATGGGTGGAAGGACTTATTCGGGTGTGCGGTGTTGTGGGCTGAGTTAGAACAGCCTCCACTAACAGTCGATGAGTTCCTCTACTTATCAAGTGCGGGTAAACCCGAAATATCCCGGCTTTTACATCTTGAGCGCTTGGCGAGGTAAGGGCGGCTCTTTAATAACCGACCCTCCCACTTCTAATAAACATTGGAGAGAACGCTAGTTCTGGGCATGTGGTCGCTGGGAGACGGCCGAATTCGGGCTCTACGAGGATCGCGTTCCTCGGGCGTTTGGTAAAGCAGGTGACTCGGCATTTCCTTGCCCCTTCTTCTTTCTTGTTTTTTTTTGTACTTTTAAGTCTGACGAACTTATGTTTAGCAGATATTCCGAAGAAGAGATAGAAGCTTGAATCCAGTGCTTTAGCTCGGATCGAGGACTTGAGAGCGTTAAGTCAGGAAGATCGGTCCTGGAAGGTACTCCTACAGCCAGAACACCTTCATCTTACAGGTTTAGACTTGGCTGTTATAGGTAACCCTTACTGCGTCTTCATGTCTTTCTTGAATTTTGTCTGATTTATTTGACTCTTCTTTCAGATTTAGCCGAAGATCGGCCCTTTCTTAGGCCGGTTCAGACATGACTGGGGCTCAGCCTCCCCTTAAACCGGTTTCCAAAGTAAAGGCTCCCTCGCGATCACTCTTTCTGTCGATGCCTCGGCCATCCAAGAAACAGAAGACGACGCCGAAGGAGAAGGAACCCGCAAGTTCCTCTCCCCCTACTGTGGTGGTACTTTCCGACCCGAAAGAGAGGACGGAAGCGGAGGACGCGGTAGCCGTTGAACCTCGGACGGCTTCTGATTCAGGACCTGTTGCAGAGGAGGTCCTGAGGCAAAGAGAGGAGACGAGGGCTAAATCTTCCAGAGGGGAGACGACTCAGCAGGAACCGTCGCCCTTTCAAGAAGTTGTGTCGGAGATGGTTCCCTGGGCTATAGCTCACGGGAGCGAAAAAGACTTTGCCAGCCTCTACAACGCCCCCATGATGCAAACAGTCGGTCTTGCGGCGAAAGTGCTCTTTGAGGCAAGAGACCTCTCTTTCTACTTTTCAATTCTTTTGTTGCTTCTCGTTTCAATCATTCATCATGACTTTACGCTCATCTTTTACAGCTTGCTCCCCGCTTGGTCAAGGCTTGTAAGGAGTTATCCTCGGCCCAAAGGCTTCAGAATTTATTGGCCGAGGCAGAAGGACGACGCGAGATTACCGAGTCTCGAGTCGGTTTCCTGATCGATGAGGCGGCTCTTGCTTGGAAAGCTGCTGTAGACGCCAAAGCCGAGGCAACTTTCGTCAGGAAAGCTGCTGATGGCACACATGGCACACAAGCTGAAGTTACTCGAGTATTGTCGCTGCTGTCTGCGGCTGAGGAAGAGAATCGACGAATTCTTACTACTCATGTTTCTTGTGAAGGAGCACTGGCTCGGGCGAAACTCAAAGCGGCGGGGCTCATCTAGAAAGCTCAAGAGGAAGTCCAGGAGGCTGAGAAAGCCAGGGATCGGGCTGTACAGGAATTCCTCAAGTCTAAGGAATTTGAGGAAGAGAGGGATCACCTGTTCCAAGGTGGATACATAGAATGTATCAAGGAAATGAAAGAGACTTTCCCAACTCTTGATCTCTCGAGATTTAATGGAGGTGACTCGAGAGAAGCAGAAGTCGATTCTTCGATGGGCTCAGTCACATGTTCAACCGATGGTTCAATCGACGGATTGGTTTGTGGTGTTACTTCGACTATGAAGTCGGACACGGCTTGCCCTTTGATCGCTGCTTTCAGTTTATACTGAATGTCGAATTCGCTGAGTTCGATCACCCATTTTGTGAGTCGGCCGGATGCCTCCGGTTTCTGTAGGATCGGTCGCAGTGGGAGATCGGTCATGACGACAATAATATGAGCTTGGAAATATGGCCGAAGTCGACTCGAGGAGACAACTAAGACTAAGGCCACTTTTTCCAATAGTGGGTATCTTTTCTTGTTTCTGCCGGTAATAATGCTTTGCTTACATAGTAGACCGGTAATTGCTTTCCCTCGTGCTCTCGTATTAGGGTCGAGCTAACCACTGCCTCGGAAACTGCTAAATATAGTAGTAGAGCTTCTCTTGGCTTGGGTTTTAATAAAAGCGGTGGTGATCCGAGATAAGATTTTAGTTGCTAAAACGCTGCTTCGCATTCTTCTGTCCAATCCACTATCTATCGTCCCTTCAATTGCTTAGAGAATGGGAGACATTTATCTGTGGCCCTGGATAAGAAACGATTTAGTGCTGCTACTCGTCTAGTCAGCCTTTGAACTTCTTTAATCATTTTCGGAGATTCCATGTCAAGGAGGGCTTTTATTTTCTCTGGGTTCGCCTCTATCCCCCGCTGACTGACCAAAAAATCGAGGAACTTTTCCGAGCTTACTCCAAAGGCACATTTGCTCGAATTTAGTTTCATTCGGAATTCATACAAGATAAGGAACATTTCTTCTAGGTAGGATATATGATCAGCTGCGTGTACACTTTTGACGAGCATGTTGTCAATGTATACTTCCATGGTTTGGCCGATAAGTCGAGCAAAGATTTTATTTACTAATCTTTGATAAGTCGCATCAGTATTTTTCAAACCAAATGGCATACTCGGTAACAATAAAGGCCTTTGTCAGTGACAAGGGCAGTTTTTGATTTATCAGACTGATGCATTACAATTTGATTATACCCTGAGTATGCATCCATGAAGCTAAGAAGTTCATGCCCCGCAGTACTATCTACCAATTGGTCTATTCTAGGAAGAGGAAAGTTATCCTTTGGGCAGGCTTTATTTAGGTCGGTATAGTCAATACAGACTCGCCACTTCCAATTGGCTTTCTTCACAAGTACGACATTGGCTACCCATTCTGGATAGTATATCTCTTCTATGAATTTTGCCTTGAGAAGCTTGCTGACCTCTTCTTCGATGACAATGTACCTTTCGGGGCCGAGTGGTCGTCGCTTCTGTCGGATTGGTCGATAGGTCGGATCGATATTGAGTCGGTGAGTGATCACTGACGGGTTGATCCCGGGCATGTCTTCATGGTGCCATGGAAACACATCAGCGTATCTTCGGAGCAGTGCGATCAACTTGTCCTTCAGGGGTGATTGTAAAAATGAGTCAATTTGCACTGTTCTGGATCCATTTGACTCAATCAAGGGTACCGAGATAAGATCTTCAACTGGTTGCCCTCATTCATGAGTTTTAGTCCGGGGATCTAGTGACTCGATCATCGATATTTCAGTTGGAGCTCTCTCGGCGGGACCTCTTACGGCTGTCACATAACAACGTCTCGTGTCCTGTTGGTCTCCTTTGACGATTCATACTCCCGACTCAGTCGAGAATTTCATGGAAAGGTGGTATGTAGATACCACAGCCTGGAGGAGACTTAAGGAAGGACGACCGAGTATAGCGTTATATACCGATGATTGGTCGACAACCAGGAAGTCGACCATTATCGTCGTCTGATGAAGGGAATTTCTAGCAGTTAGCGGCAGCGACACGATCCCTTCAGGGAGTACCTGTCCGCCAGAAAACCTGATTAATGGGGTCTGAACCGAACGTAATGCCAACCGTTCAACTCCCATTTTGTCGAACGCTTGAGCAAATAACACATCTGCAGATGATCCCGTGTCGACGAGTATACGGAATACTTTTCGGTAGGCGATGGTGAGGGTGACAACTAAGGCGTCGTCATAGGGGTGATAGATACCTCGGGCATCCTCTTCCATGAATGAGATACAATATTTCTCTCTTTTCTTTTCCTTTGAAGGCCGAGCTATAATCATGAGCTTGAACTCGGGTCGATTGAGGCTTCTGACGTGATTCTTCCGAGCGTTGTTCAAGTCGCCCCCGGCTCGTGGACCATCGATGATAGTCCAAATTTCTTCTGTAGGTTGATTTTCGCTCGAACGTCCCTCAGTTGTTCCGGCCTTCACCACATGTTCTTTGAGTCGGCCCTCTTTTATGAGCCGTTCGATTTCTTCTTTTAGGTGATAGCAATCACTCGTATTGTGCCCGTGATCACGATGGTAGTGGCAATACTTGTCTTTATTCCGCCGATTGGGATTGCTCCGGAGATTGTTGGGCCAGTTGACGAAGCCTTCACTTTTAATTTCCATCAGCACCTGCTCCTGAGTCTTATTCAGGGGGTATATGTGGAAAACCTCCGGTCTGGTCGTTTGCCCGACCTTCGTTCATCACGTGCTTGATCAGCTTTACGCTTCTTTCCTCCGGCCGAGTCGGTTTTTTTTTTTGGCTGAGTCTTTGACCAAGGATTTTGTTTCATGCATGATCCGCATTTCTTCGGCGTTCGCATATTTGTCCGACCGAGCCATAAACTCTGTTAGAGTTTCTGGCGGGTTTTTGTCCAGAGACGCCAGAAATGGTTTGTCTTTAACTCTTTGCATGAGTGCGTTGAGTGTCGTTTCTTCCAAATGTTTTCGAACATGAAGAGATTCGAAGTTGAAACGCTTGATGTAATCTTTCAATAGCTCTCCCTGCTTCTGAACTATATTGTTCAAGTGTGCAGGGGGCTTCAGTTTCTTCTTTCCACCGATGAAGTTGGTAAGGAAGGCGTCACTGAGCTCGACGAAAGAACTAATGGATCTTGGCTTCAGCTATTT
Organism: Magnolia officinalis; assembly: GCA_021015155.1. Classification (NCBI taxonomy): domain Eukaryota; kingdom Viridiplantae; phylum Streptophyta; class Magnoliopsida; order Magnoliales; family Magnoliaceae; genus Magnolia; species Magnolia officinalis. Next base: position 42,422,011 of record JAJHSJ010000017.1, read on the forward strand.
GAACCAAAGTTGAGCTATGTCGGTTAATGTAAGAGAGAAGGCTCGACACATCATAGCATCCGAGGTGTCGTGCAGCTCCATGTAGGTTCCGAAGCATTCGATATGCTCTGTTGGGTCGGTCTTTCCAGTGAAAAGAGTGATTTGAGGTAATCGAAACCTTTCTGGTAACCGAGCCCGCATTATCTTGTCGGCCATCTCCTTCGCCATTTCTTCCAGTACTTTCCTTTTGAAGTCTTGGATGTCAGCTTTCCAAGGTTCGCCACTGTCCGCCGTACCTTCAACGGGAGGTCGACTATGCCTCCTCCGATCTATCTCATGTCGAAGATCGGTAGGGGGCAAGACTGTTGTTGCCAAGTGAGCCGGCGCTGACTCAGGAACACCCTGGGGTTGACTCGGTTGATGGAATGATCGTGGAGCGGAAGGCTGAGGGTCGACAGCTGGTGTTGGGACAGGTGTTGCCTGTCCTTGCAAAGGTGACTGCATTTGTTTATGCTTCATCACATTCATATCGAACCGGATTTCTTGAACCTCCCGATCCAACCGTCCATTGTTGCGGTGCTGCTGGTTATTAGTTGCAACAGATGTTACTCGTTGCTCCACAGAACTCTGACGGTTGTTGGGTGGGTTTTGGACCACCGGGAATGCACTTGTGCCCGCTGGCCCTATGACCACGACCTCATTCAATTCTTCTTGAATCGTTCTTCTAGTCATCACCATAAGAACCAATTTCCAATATGTAGATTGGTGGATTGGAATACGAAGGGATGGCTTTTCGTACGGTTCCCACAGACGACGCCAAACTGTTGATGTAAATTTTCAGTGCGCCTTCCCCTAAGCTCGTCACCTGCACAGGAGATAAACCAAACGAAGACCCTGATTCTGACCTGGGGAACCTCCGATGCTTAAGTTAGCTTTGCAAGTTAAAGAGAAGGCGTTTTTTGGATTTTGAGTTCCGTACCTTTCAGTGAAATGGAGATCCTTTATTTATAGATGCAGGAGAATCCGGCTGTGCAGGGATTCTGTTCCTGATATTGTGGAGATTTGATTTTGGCCCGCTTCCGGTCTCTATCCGATCCCGAGACAATCGGGATTGGGGATCCTTTTGCGAGATTTCCGGAATGGTGTCTTTATTTACACCGTCTTTCCTTCATTCGGCTCGGCCGATTCCGACTTAATCAGATGAGTTTCAGCCTGCTTTATGGAAATGGATTTTTATGCCTCAGTCGGCACTTGCTGACGTTGCTAGCCCGTCAACCGATCTAGCTTAATTCGTCTCATTCTCTCCATTTCATGATCTTGTCTCAGACCTAACGTCTGACTCGGAAATCCGGGACAGCGTCAGTAAGGCTGCTCCGTTCCATATCCGAGTCTCAGGACTTAGCATATTTTCTCCCCAACAATTACAATTCCATGGTCCATTAAATTTCACGTAGCATAATTCTATTAAACCCAAGCATTGCCAACCCTATCGTCTTCTCTTTTCACAGGTACTCACACATCCCACATATGCCGGCACTCACACCACAACGTACGGGTGTTCGAACTCATAACCTCATGCTGAAACTTTTGTGAATCTACCACTGAGCCACTGGGTCGTAGGCCCAACCCTATCAATACTCCCACTCCAAGGGAAATAATGGGAAACGTGTCAGAAATCCAGCATGCAATTGCCGCCTGGAACATGCTTTGTACCTAAGACCAGCTGTACACTCATCAAGTGAGAGACGTATACATTGAATTTGGACGGCTGATTTATTTTTTCTTATGTAAGTTTGACTTTTCCAACAGCGGGATAACGTTATTTTTTGTCCATCACATGTTCAAGGAATACCCGGAAGCCAATTGGCAGGTGCGCACTGCACACCACCGACCTAATGCGTTGACGTCACCAAGTTATGTGGGTTCATAATGAGGCATGTGTTATATCCAAACCGTCCATTTGGCTAAGCTCCTCATAAGGCATGAGCCGAAAAATAAGACCGATCCAAAGATCAAATGAATCACAGTGCAAGAAAGCGGTAGGGACTGAACATCTACCATTGAAACCCTTTTCTGGTTACAGGAGTTTTGGATAAATATGATATGCATTTTTCCTCTTTATTCATGTCAGTTTTGTGTGACTTTATGAACAGATTGAATGAAAAATAAATGTTATAGTGGCCTTATAAATGTTTTAACAGAGAATTATTGTACCACTACTATTTGTGGTGTGGTCCACTTAAGGTTTAGATATGACTTATTTTTAACTTTATGCTCTAAACTGATCTTGCAAAAATGATGAACGGTTTCGATGAAATAAATACATTATTTTACGACCCAAGTAAGTTTGATCTCCTTTGAACCGTTCCTACAAGTGTGCAGTACACCAGCTAATCTCCTTCCAGTCATTAGGTAGGGTATTCCCTAAGCCGATTAGCTGGGACACACCATCAACCTAGCTGGTGTGAGCACGTGTCTTGCGAAGATGAGCCTCACGTTATTAAGAAGAGAGCTCCAAGTTGCATGAACGGTTCAAAGGGGATCAAAGTTATATAGCCGCGCATTGATTCATGTATTTATTACATCCACACTGTTCATCCATTTGGAGTGATCATTTTAGAGCAAGGACCTAAAAATGAGTCATATCTAAAGGCCAAGTGGACCACACCACAAATAACAGTGAGGACAATAATTCTCACTACTAAAACATTCGTAGGCCCATCATAAAAGAAGAAAAAAAAAGAAAAAAAAAACATATTGATCCAAAACTTCTTAACCTCCAAAAGGGTTTTAATGGTAGACGTCCAATCCCCAGCTTCTTTTTGCAGTGTGGTCCACTTGATCTTGGGATCTGTCTTAATTTTTGGCTCATACCTTACAATGAGCTTGCTAAATGGATGGACGGTTTGGATATAACACATACCTTCGTCAGACCAACAGAACTTGGTGACATCAACACACCAGCTGGTCGGTGGTGTGTGGCACACCAGCCAATCCACTTCCTGAATGAATAGCTTCGATATCTTCAGTCCCAAATGAGCTGCCCTGGCTGAATCATGTCCTAAATGAAAAATATCCAACGGTTCAATTTCAAAAGGAAACTGAGCCGTAATGGGGCACTATGATCATTCAATCAAAAATATCCAACGGTTCAATTTCAAAAGGAAACTGACCCGTAATGGGGCACTATGATCATTCAATCAATCACTTTTGCGCCCGCCCCCCCCCCCCCCCCCCCCCCCCCCCCCCCCCCCCCCCCCCCCGGCTTTACTTTTAATCATGGTACGCTGGGTGTACAATTTATGAGTGCCTGTGTATCAACCATCACTGTGCCAGAGTACAAAATAACTCCCCTGATCAAACCACAGGCTGTGCTTTGTATGGCATCAAATGGATGAATTGGCCTAAGCGAGGCATAGATTTTAGTTTTTATGTATATGTTACGAGAAGAGAAATGACAAGGCATTGGTGGTTTTTTTTTTTTTTTTTTTTTTTTTTTTGTAAATGTTTTTTTAACTGAGATTGTTGTACACCGAGATCCCAGCATTCATCTGCCGGGCATATTGATTGAACGGTCTTACCCACCTGCTCGGAGGATTTTCAACCATTGTACTAGGAGGTGTGATTAGCCTTCTTCTATTTTTATCCATTTGAAGTCCTCGAGATCTTCCAAGGGCATAGTTAGGAACATATAATAGGTACAGTTTTCTTTAGTACTTCCATCTGCATGTTGTTGTAGCCTAATTCTAGCCAAACTTATTTAAGAAAGGAAATATGTTAGTGCTTGAAAGATATAGCATGCATTGTATCTTTCAAGGAGTGCGGCTGAGATATCATGAAGTTAATTACAATCTCTAAATCAGAAGCTGGCATAGCCGAGATACGGAACATGGAAGGCGGCTAAGGGAAGTACGGTTAAGTGAACAATGGACAAACGAAAAGATGTGAAGAGCGGTCGAGCGGGGGCAGCGTGGCCAAGAAGTTCAGGAGGCAAAGTCTAGCTGAGAAAAGAGAAACAATAAAAAATAAGAAAAAAAAAAAAAATCTAGAGAGAGACTCTTCGGCTACCATAATGGACGGATTGAATAAGAGAAACGTGTAACAGTAAGAGAAATCTATAAGTAGCAAAGGAAATCACAAGAACAAGGAATCCAATCAACAACACACAATCAAATTAAAACAAATCCTTTTATTATTATTATTATTATTATTATTATTATTATTATTTTAATCTCAGCTTATCCTATGAGTAGCGATATTCCAGTTGGTAATTCTTAGTGATAGTTCTTAGTCGTAATTCATGTCTACGCTCATACGTTGGACTAATAGTTCCTAGGTTGATCCTCTTGAGGTAATGTTGGCTAAAATGTTCAATATGCAAAGAGGAATTCAACATATCACAGAATTGTCACATGTTTAACCCAAGCAATCATGAGTTTAGGCTAAGACTTTCAACAGATGGATGGCTAGTCAGGCCAACAATTTAAATCGGATGATCGCCATTTTTGCTAAAAGAAATCTTGTTGTGCCTCAACAACAAGCCGTTGAAACTGGTTTTGTCGGAAACCCGACACAAGTACAACTAGTATAAGTCATGGCACCAACACCACCATCGGTACTAGAAGTACCTCTTCCGCAAAGGAATATGCCTCATCTAGTGCAAGAAGTGCAGAATCTTCTACCACCCACTGAGTTTTGGTGACCGGAACAGGAAGTCAAGAATGTCGTTTGTACAGAAGGAAACCATGGTATACCTAGGGGTAGCCTTTCCCTGAAAATTCATCATATTATGGAAGACCAAACCAGGTAGGTCTAGAACCTCCACCAGTAGTTGAACCACACTGTGAGACCTGACTCGGGTTCGCATGTGTGCATGTGTGTGTGTGAGTATGCATCTTGATCATCATGGTCTCGCGGTCCTACCGGTCGAATTCCGGCGACCCTCGGATTGTGTTTGCGGTCATCCTTGAGTTCGGTCACATAGACCCAACTCGGATCGACCCGAGACCTATGCCATCTCATTCGTATCGTCGTTGCAGTTCCAACGACGCGTCTTGTGCGTTCATCCGACTTATAGATTAAAAGTTGTGAGCATTTCATCATGTGGCCCACTTTTTGTACAAAAGCATATAGACTACTCTCATGGCACAAATTCCCATGCACACCATCCACACACATTACAATTCCCATGGAATAAACACTACCTACCTTAAACACTACCCACACCTAACTTACCCTAGTAAACATTGTTTGTATCACCATAGGTTATGATTACTTCCCTTAAAAATCGTTTTCCCCCTCTTTCCCTCTCATTTTTCTCTCCTATTTGTAAAATTTCAGCAACCTTCTCCTCATCTTCCCTCCAATTTTCAGCCACTTTCCTCCTTAATCCCCCATCATCTAGCCATTAGAACATGATCTCAACCATAGATCTATAACCCTTGGAGCTTAAGGAGCTTGGAGATAGGAGAATCTTGAAGATTCAAGGTGGGTGACTATTTTTTTGTTGAATTCTTTTCTTTTCCTTAATCTCATTATTTCTTCATAGATGGATCACATGTGACCCACCAATCCATGGTGGGGATCCCATTTGATCCCATGGATGTGGCCCTTTGGCCCATCCTACATGCATGTCATGATCCATGATGGGGCCATTCTCCATGGACCCCATTATGATGTATGTAATGATCCACTCCATCTCAAGGTCATCTAGACCTTAAGGATCATGTTGGGATAACATTCCAACCATCCATAGCAATTATAGATCATGCATGTAGTGATTTTATGTTGCATGTACAATCAATGTAGTTATATGGGTATGATTCATTCTTGGGAGGGCATATTAGTGGCGGGGCCTTACCCCATGGCTGGATTATGTTTCTTCTCCATATTTTCTTTTCTGACTTTATAGTAAATCTGATGTATGTGGGGCCCACTTGATGTGGCATATAATTAGGCCCAAGTGGTTAGACATCCAGGCCCACCTTGTTGCCCCATATTGTTGGCATATTTTGAACAGCCTTTGGGCTTGATTTTATGGATGATCTTAGAAGGGGCTTGGGTCTGAGAGTTGTGTGACCCATCTAGGTAGACCCCACCTTGAGGAAATGCTGATTTATTTCTCTTTTAATTATCTTTTGGGGTGGTTTGGATAACAACATGTTGCTGTCCAAATCTGCCTGGACAGATTTTTTGGCCACCTTGTGGCTGATTTCTGAATCTTTGGTGGGAATACTGATACAAAATAATATGTGATTATTGTAGCCTTATGACCCACCTACAACCATACCAAATTTCAGCCTCATCTGACCTTCATTGGGGTCCCAAAGGTGTGGTCCAAGTGAGGTGGACAGTCTGGATTTTCTGCACTGTTCCAGCAATATTCCACCCTAGACAGATTGATTTCTTTAAATGAATTAAAATATTTATGCATGTCCAAGAATTCTGAAATTTTTTAAGGGTGTGGATCACCCATGGTAGGACCGTCTTACAAAGTTTTGGGGCCAATAGACGCCTGTACACACTATGGTGGTGGCTGGACCGGCCCACTATAATATGGTGTCCAGATCAGTCTAATTTTCATGACAGATTGATTTATTTAAATAAATTAAAATATTTACAGATGTCCAAAAATTCTAAAATTTTTTAGGAGTGTGATCCACTCATGATAAGACCTGCCTACCAAATTTCAGAGCCAATGGAACCCTGTGTACACCGTGGCGAGGGCCGGACTGGCCCACCACCTTGGGACGTCCAGGTCTGTCCGATTTTCTGATCAGACTTTTTTGTTTAAATAAATTAAAATTGAATATCAAAAAATTATGAAATTTTGTAGGGGTGTGGCCCACCTATGTAAGTATCACTCTATAAAATTTCATCCCTAATTGACCCCATTTGGGCATCCAAAAGAATGGGCTAAGATGGTTGGACTGCCAGATTTTTCTGTTGGGCAGTCCAGCAATATACCTTGATAAAAACCAAAATTCAAAAATATTTTCTCTGATGGTGGGCCTCCTTTTTTGGGTTTCCTCTTATTGTATGCATGATAAGGGACCTTGGTTCTCAATTTTCAGAATTTTAGAGGCCCTGGACCCAATCCGATGGAGTGCCCAAATTTAGGACAACAACATGCATTGCAGAAATTTCTTATACATTGTTGTCCCCTTGTTATTTCAGAACTTTTGGGCCCCAGTCCATTGGAGTTTGTGTATGATTAGTTAGGGACCCATCCCTCATGTTTTAGGGTCCATTGGGGCCATGATTGTGAGGCCCATTGAGCTGGACCAGCGGTCCATGCAAGACGTCCAGCTAGGGACGTCCAGCCTGGGGCTGGCCATCTCAGCGTGCAGGCCCACCATGATGGTGTGTTTCATTCCTGCCTTAGGCTACTGCTGGGCCTGCATTCCAACGGCCTGGCCCATTTGATATATGTGTTGCATATCCTCTCTCATCTAGTGGGGCCCACAGTTATGTGTTTGGGCCATCAGGGATTGATTATACTAAGAAATATTTCTATTGTTGGACTCCGACCAACCTAGAAATTTGGGTGGGCTGAAATTTGACATTGAGCCCAATAATTGTTGCCTATAGACGTTATTTTGGGGCAATATGGCCCACTAGATCTGAGGAGGGCTAAGACAGTTATCTTACCATCTTAATTTAATTTCTGGGTTTAATTAGTGCATGATTAAAGGTCCACCCCAATTTGGATTCTTCTTGGGCTAGTCTCTTAGTTAAGTATGGGCCTTATAGCCTTGGTTGGGCTGAAACTTTTGATAGGCTCATTGAACCTTTGGGTCCTATATTTACCATGCCATTGTGATGGGCCTTATGGGCCAAATACTCAAGTAGTTGGGCCCTTGTTTGCCCACTATAATAAAATCCATACTTGGGCCGAGATGTGAGGCCCAACTTACTTGTGTTAAAAATAAGAATTTCCATATGATTGGGATAATAGGCTGCCCATTAGGCCCACCACAATGAGTGAACTCATGACCCTTATGGTTGGGCCCTAACCATGATCAAGGGCCCACTAGGTTGCGTATGTGTTGGGCTTTGAGTATAAGCCCACTAGGCCATGGATTGCCTTAGGCCTTGGGCCTTAGTTCATGTTCGAGTAGTGGCGAGCTACCTCTTAGAAACCAGTTGAGGTTGGATGTCCTCCTGGGTATATATGTGGAACTTACCATAACGCATGTGGTCCAGGCCGTCCAAGCCTTGGATCGCTCGATCATGGAGGCGCTCTTTGCCTTGGGTTGCTACTGGATTCACAATCCAATAGCAAGCCCACTTGATCTTTTCTTGATGTATACACACCCTCCATCTGGTGGGGGCCCCTGTAAATATTGTTGGCCTTCATGAGATCATTCCCACTTATTTGACTAATTTCTGGGCTTTAGCAAGCCCAGGAAGCTGAGTGGGCTGAACGTTTATCAAGGGGCCTTAAATGTACGTTGTTATGGTTGAAACTTTATTGGACATGGGACCCACCATATTGAGAACTTGTGTGCGTCTTGCATGCTTACATTTTATAATCCTTGGGCTTAATTAGTGCATTCTTTTGGGTCACCTTTAGTGATCACATGAGGACCCCATCTTAGATCAAATTTTTGGGGCATCCCATGGGCCCAGAGTGGGTTGGGACGTCCCAGCTTGGCCCAACCATATATTGAGCCAACTTCCACCATTTTGATGGACTTGTGGGCTAAGATAAGGATAGTATTGGGCCCTTGGTTGTCCACTTAAATTGCTAGTTATTGGGCTGATATAGTTGGGCCCATTTCATCATCCAAACTTAAACTTATTTTTAGGCCATATACTCTGTACATGGACTGCCCACCAAGTCCAACTTAATGCATGGATTCTATGGCCATTGGGAATTGAGCCTTGGGCCTTAATTCTCCTCTTAGGGCCTATGTTGTTAAAACTGGTATTATATCTTGTTATGGCCTATTGTGAGGGATATATGTATGTGGTTACCTGTGTTCTTATCTTGAATGTAGGCCTTGGGCCTTGTATCCATATAGTTCATGGTTGATATGCCTTTTTGGGAAATGGTGGTTAAATGTCCCCATTATGGACCCATCTAGGCCCGATTGTATTTAAGAGTGATTGAATACTCATCTTAGACTCTTGCTAAGCTCATTTCTACACTACTTAGACCCGTAGCTTGTATACTTAGCCTCGCGGGCTACCCTAGGTAAATGGGCCCCCACTTGAAGTTGGATTCATTAAGGATATTGTCTAAGTACCTAGTCTTGGTTCCTTCTTAGATAGGAGGAATGTAATGTACATTGTATATCACCATATAGTGCGATTAAATTCATCCTCATGACCATGTACATCATTGTATGCTTGGTTGACACTGTGTGTGTGTGTGTGTGTGTGTGTGTGTGTGTGGTTATGATTGTGTCATTGGGCATTGCATGTTGCCTTCCCGAGGGACGTAGTATTCCCTCTTGAGCACGTTGGAGCTTGGAATTGATGCATAGTTGATTGTGTGATTCATGAATCTGGCATTGCATAACATATGAGCATTATCGTCATTGCTTCATCAGGGTTATAGCCTCCACAGTTACATCGTGGATGACCATGTTTGGACACCGAAAATGTTACTTGAACATACCGGGTGCATAGGATGCACATGGGTGAAATTCTCAAAACTTCCATAGTACCAAGGATTAGCTCCAACGCCGTGACCGAGTGGAATATATGAGCGCACGAGGGCCTTATACCGTTAGGCCGCGACTCACCTTGTCATGTAGTCGGTTGGATAGAGGTGTGGCCTTACTCGCCTGATGTAAGGGGGTATTGCTAGGCTGAGTCTGACCAGCTTGTGAATGGGTCTGCTACCTTCAAGCCTTACTGGTGATTGGTTGTCCGCAGGCAGGGTAGTGAGGTCTCTTACGCTCGTTTGACTGTGCGGGGTCTGTAGAGCGGCAGTCATCCAGCAGTGTAATGGACCCCGGTGATTTTCTTATGATAGAAATGTACTTGATAAATGGATTGGATATGAGCACTGACATTACTTCGCATTGCATTTGCATCGGCTATGTAAGCCTCATAATGCACTACAGTACTCATTGCATTACAGTACTCATCGCATTACAGTACTCATTGCATTACAGTACTCATTGCATTATATATCCTTGGTATGGCTTCTTGCATTATTGTACTGCCTTGGTATAGTTTATTGCATTCATGATAGCCTTGGTAAGGCTAGTGGTATTGGTATTGATCATGACTCCCTTCTGCATTCTCTATATTCTTCTGAGCACCATTGTCACACACTTTCACCACCCTCTAAGCTTTCTATAAGCTTATACACGATTGATGCGTGCAGGAGATCCTAGGCAGGCGTCGTAGTGGCAGAGCGTAGAGTAGAGCTGAGCTTGAGGACTCCAGTGTTGCAGACTTCCTTTCTTCCCTCTATTATCTTATGTATGTCCTTTTGGACTTTATGTAAGCTTGTAAAAGTTCAAATTCTTAGTAGATTTTGTGATGTGTGCCTTTGTTATTCTCAGATTTACTTGTTATAATCTTGGGTATGCTCGTATTGGTAATGATTATACTGTTATGAAAATCCTCTTTATAGGATCCCAGAATCGGAACCTGTCTCAGGAGCCAAGAATGGGGTACTATGGAGGTTGTTGCGGTCAGAATCGGTCATCGGGTTCCTTGTGAGTCCGGTTACTGAGTCTGGGTCATGACACACACCATATGGATCGTGATCAAATAATGCAATTGGTCTAAGAAGTTGCAGGCCAAGTTCAATCGTATTATTAAAACAGTCTACCATAAGCCTTATCTAAAATGGATTGATCGACAATCTCTATTTTTGCAACCGAATTTGATATTTGTTTTTCTTTACCAAGATGACTAAATTTGTTGTTTTTCGACCAAGATGGCCAAATTCGACTAAGATAGCTAAATTTGATGTTTCTTTATCAAGATAATTGAGTTTGACTAAAATGATTGAAATTGATGTTTCTACTTGACCGAGCAAACACATTTATTACAACAAACAACGAATCAATGTTGCCCTCACTTTTTCAACCAAAGGCACGATGATGTGGGGGGGGGGGGGGGGGGGGGGGGGGGGGGGGGGGGGGGGGAATGTTGTAATGTAATGCGAAATATCTTTCAGGGAGTGTGGGAGTATGGCCAAGATATCAAGAAGCCAATTACAACTGAGAATAGACCGAGATATGAAACATGGAAAGCGATCGAGAGAAGCATAGTTGGGCGAATAACAAATGAGTGAAAAGATACGGGGAGCGGTCAAGTGGAGGCACGATCGATAAAGTAAAGAGGCAGATCTTGGCCGAGAGAAGAGGAACAATAAAAAAGAAGTATAAAAAATTATTATAGAGAGAGACTCTTTAACTACCATAACTAATGAATTGAACGAGAGAAACGTCTAAAGAAGAGCAGCATAAGAAATCTATAAATAGCAAGGGAAATCAATAGACCAAGGAACCCAATTAGCAACACATAATAAAATCAAAATAAATTTATCTTTTATCTCAAATTATTCTAAGAGTAGCGATACTCCAGTAGTATAATTTTTAGTGATAGTTCTTAGTTACAATCTAGGTCTACGTTCATATGATGGACTTGATCCTTATTCAATATCAAGCAGCTCTGTCAAAAGATGCATTCTTGTAGTCTCTCCTAGTGACCAATTATGAGGTTTTCATTTTGTTTGATTGCACTACTATACTAAAAGACTCTTTCTTGTGAAAGACAAGCGCAACCCACTTTTGGAGGAAAAACCCCACTTTTCAATTATCGTCTGATCATTGCAAAATTCTGCAAGTGGTTGAGTAGTAACCAATCTTCTCATATTTTGGTATTACAAAATTTTGCAAGGTGAGCATATGACAAATCTTCTCTGATTCTGGTCATATAAATTCATATTGGATGTATTAGCTTATTTTAGCGCTTGGGGTCAAAGTTGATCGGTTTGAATTGAGCTGCTATACTGATTATGGCATGGTTGCACACACCATACGTGACAAAAAAACAAACCATGTGCCAACATGAATAAAGCCCACCAGATGAATGGTCCTGATCTCATCTATATTTACCACATCATAAGTGCCTATAATCATATCCGGTTAGGATCATGGCGTTGATGTTGATTTCCATTTTTGAGGAGAGCGGATTAGTTGAGACCCTAGCCTCACTCAAGACGGTGCGACACTTACCATGGGTCTATCGTGGGCCACCTTGATGTATGTATTATGTATCTAGGCAGTTCATCCATTTTCCCTATCATTGTAGGGCATTATACTAAAAAATAAAAAAGAAGTAGACCTAATTATCAGGTGGACCATACCATAAGAAACAGTGATGACTGACGTCCTATCATTAAAAACTTGTAAGGGCGCACCTTAATGTTTTCGTAGTGTTTATTTACCATCCAATCTGGTAACAAAGTCACATAAGCCTGGATGAAGGGAAAAAAATCTGCTTGATCCAAAACTTGTGGCCTATTAATGATCGATCACCACTGTTTCTTATGGTATGGTCCACCTAATAATTAGATCTACTTCATTTTTAGCATAATGGCCTAAAATGATCTGGAAAAAAAAATGGATGGACGACGTGGATACATAATACATAGATCAAAGTGGGCCCCACAGTAACCCCGCGGTAAGGGCTGCACTGTCTTGGGAGAGGCCGGGTTCTCACCTAATCTGCTCTCCTGACTTTCAATATACATTAAGGCCAGATGGAGGGCTGAGTTTGGCTTTCATCACTCAAAATCCAAAGGGTTTAACAGTCTAACTTGATGCATGCAGTTCATCATATGTGGGGCTTTTGACCTATTAGTTAAATTCCTAAAGATTGGTATCAAAGTCAACACTACATGCAACTGTTAATTAGAGTACAAATCTCATAAATGAAAAATTAAACTATTAATCTGCCATTGTAATCTAAACCATTTTGATAATGCATATCCAAAATAAGGCCTATTCACTCATCAAGTGGTCACACCATTGAAATAATTGATAGCCGGCCAATGATCTTATACAAAATTCTAGTCTAGTCTTACCTCATCAAGGGCCCACCTTTTGCATGGTTCCAATGTCCGACACATCTGATAGTTGGCCAGATAGGTGTGACATCTCTCAATTATTATCATTAGCACTGAGCGACTGTGCTCGTCATGAAATTCACGTGTGAGAGAATGAATGTTTTGGTAGGTGTTAAAGATATAGCCAACAATTTACATAAAATATGATGTTTGCCACGTAATTAATATTATTTAAATGAGATGACTCACTTAAAAAGTGACAACCAAACGGGGCCCAACTCTTAAAAGCAAACCAAACCAATGTAGTGAGAATGCCTCACAAACAATTAGTTGTAGATGAGCATTTTATGCAACTCCTGATGTGTGGGCCTATCATGGTATTTGGATAGCATTCAAACCATCAAGTAAGGTTAGCCACCATGAAAATGGGATGCCCGGGGATTTGGCTAATCCAATGGCCGGGTGGTCAACAAAATAGAAAGCAATTGACAACTACCCAAAAACCTACAAATTCAAATGGTGGCCGACTGGATGGTTGGATTGGCTTATTTTCTAGGGTATCCTATAATCACGGTAGGGATGACCTGCTTTACTGGTCGGATGCGATACACAGGCCAGAGTAGGGGCCATGCAGCTGGTTGCTATGGGACTTTCTCCATCTGTAGAAAATAAAAGATTTATAAATAATATTATATAACTTAGTCCACAAGGACTATTTTTTATTGATCAGTTCAAACCTCTCTGGGTCTACCGTGATGCTTATATGCCATTCATACAGTTCATAAGGTCACTCCCTATTGGATGAACTGAAAACACGAAAGCGTTAGCTTGATTAAAAACTTCCGTAGCCTCGCAATTATTTTAACGGTGGAGGCCTACTTGAGTTTTAAATCTGCCTCATTTATAGGCCAATCTCCTAATATGATCCTGCAAAAGGATAGACAGGTTGATTTCTCACAACAAGATGAACCTCACCTAGCTTCTTATGGCAATCTGTGTCAGCAACGTTCTGCCAATTTTGGACAGCGCCCACTGACCAATCCCCAGCTGGAGGAGAATTTTTGGGACGATTTTGAGTGTGGATATGCACTAGGCAGGGATTAACAAATGGGAAATGATAACATGCATTAGAAGGTACAACGCCTTCAAGCAGTGTACGGAGCCACTGGACATGTGTATTTAGAATTGAAACCGTGAATCCGGTTTGCCGCCTCTCAAAAATACTAATAATAATTATTATTATTATTATTGGCAGCACATAGAAAATGTCCTTTCCTCTTTTTAAGAGAAATTTATGATGGCACACATTAATGATTTCTTCTTATGAAAATGGGGAATAACTTTTACAAAAATTCTCAGGTCATTTTATGCCACATATATATATATATATATATATATATTATATATATATATATATATAATATATATAATATATGGTACTATGCGCTCGAGCTCATGGGTCCGTCCCGTGAGGTCGAGCTGTGTAGGCCCCACCATGATGCATTTCAAACATCTACCCCATCCGTCAGATGCACCATTCCATCGTGGGCCTAGATCCGAAAAATCAAGTCAATCCGTGACTTGTGTGGGCCACACCACATACAGAAGTGGAGAGGGGTCGTACACCATTAAAACATTTATAACTAGTTTTGAGGGCTCACCGAGATGTGGTTTACAAATCCAGCCCATCCATTATGTGTGTCCCACTTGAATGAGGATTCAGACCAAGTTTCAGGCGCATGCAAAACTCAAGTGGGCCCCACCAAGTGCTTTTATATGTTTTAACGGTGTCTTCACATAATTTTAGATAGTATGGCCCACCTGAGTTCCGTATACGGCTGATTTTTGGGATAGCCCATAATTTAAAGGGTACCCATCAAATGTACAGTGTTGATGGTCGACACGCATCACAGTGGGGCCCACACAGCTCAACCTCATGATAAGCTTATCATGAGCTAGAGCGCATAGTACCTTTTCCATATATATATATATATATATATAAAGAAAATGGAGCTTTAGCATCAGTTAAAAACTATGGCTAAAAAAGTTAAAAACAGAGGCTAAAGCCTTTAGCCTCGGTTTTGTCTCATTTATCCAAATTGAGGTTGGAACCCCTGTGACTAAAGGCTTTAGCCTTAGTTTTAGCAACCGAGGTTAAAAAGGCTTTTATAGCCTCAATTCTTCAAATAAAACTAAAAGAACCTTTTTAACTTCAATTGCCTCGAAATGAGGCTAAATAAAAAATTTAGCTTCCATTATTTTCAACCGAGGCTAAATACAAACTTTAGCCTCAGTTGGCTCCAATCGAAGTTAAATTTATTTTTAACCTCAGTTCTCAACAACCGAGGTAAATGTCTTTAGCCACGGGAGTTGTAGTCTTAGTTTGGCTAACTGAGGCTAAAGATGGATTTAGCCTCCAACCGAAGCTAAATTCAATTTTTAACCTCAACTCTCAATAATTGAGGCTAAATCATTCGTTTTAATCAATTTATAAACCTGTGTATAATCATTCATTCATTCAATCAAAAACAATCATTCATTTTAATTCATTCATAAAAGCATAATACCAACAAAAAAAATAATAATAATAAAATAAAATAAATAAATAAAATATATATTTAAAGTTTTCAAAACAAGCTATACTGCAGCAAACTGTTACATAACATTAGCATGTAGACAAAGTACTACAAGGAAACACACTTGAAAAACCAAGGTATAGTGTCATTGGGCTTGCAACAGCTGACTTAGTTAGCTCTGATTGGCTAGGCCTCTCGTATTTGTCCAGCTAGCAGGAAACTTATTTGATGACCTTCTATGATAAATGTCTGTAAAGTGATCCCAACATAATCATAATCAAATTTCTTTTGAAGTGTACTTGCAAATATCTTGATGTAATATGACAGAGCATTATAAAAGAATTATAAAAGACCCAAGTAATAAGAAGAAACACAACCAATTTGAAGCAAAACTTTCTATGATGGTTTTTTTTTTTTTTTTTTTTTTTTTTTTTTTTTTTTAATAGGAAAATTCCATTCCAACAAAAAAGGCTATACACAGAGCTGCAGACTGCACAAACTAGCCAGGCCCTTGACAACAAAAAGGGCGAGAGGGGTAAAACCAACTATCTACAGGAGGAAGAGAAGAAAAGAAAAAAAAAAACATGAACAAGCTAGACAAGAGAACTGAGGGCACCCAACCCGACCCTATCCAAGAAGATCATACCACGGAGGTGTTGGGGAAGGTATCTGGCATGAAGATAGATCGTTGACTGCTGAAGGCAACTCCCTTCCCTAGCCAGACCATCTGCTGGGCCATTGCCTTCTCTGAAAATGTGCACGAAAGAAAAGTTTCCCAGCTGACGAAGACGATTAATTCTAGACAGCCAAGGATCCCACTTCCAAGGGGTTTTAGAAGGAGAAGTGAGGCAATTAATTAACACTTTGGAATCCGACTCAACAATAACCCTGTCCCGACCCCTAACCAAACAGAGCACCATCCCATCGTGGATAGCTCAGACTTCCGCCATATTATTAGAGCCTACCCCGTAGCCAGCCGTGAAGCCGAAAAGAAACATACCGTTTTCATTCCTGCAAATGCCACCTCCACCCGAAAGGCCCGGGTTACCCCTCGCCGAACCATCAACATTTAATTTAACCCAACCCGGGGTTGGTTGTCTCCATTTCACCAAAGTAGACGCACTACGAATCTGACCCACCGCTGAAGACCTGGCATTAGACCCTCTCCTGCATCCTGCTACTTCTTTCAGATCTGACCCAATGATCAGATTCGCCCACCATCTGATACGAGCCACCGATTTGCCAAGGCCCATCGGGCAATTATCGAAAACTGCTTCATTTATGGAGCTCCAGATTTCCCACAAGATCAGAATGGGCAGCAAACATCTAACGGCAGAATGCGCAGTGCCAAGTGCCGAGGCACTTCTCTTATGGGCCAGCTTTCCCGCTATCGAGCTTTGGAGGAGCAGAGGAATACCAGTCATCGTGCCGAAAAAATCCCAAAGGGCCTACGCATGACGGTTAAAAAGAAATAGATGGGGAATCGATTCCTGCTGGTGAGAAGCACTCATACCTTGAGGACAACATCTGCATCTGGAAGCCAAGGCCACGCCTTTTTGTTGCACTCTGTTATCAACTGGGAGCACGTTGTGAAGAGCTCTCCACATGAAGATGGAGAATTTCAGGGGCAGATTGCGCAACCAGATCCTAGGGGCCCACTGAACAGGTGGGGAAGGGGAGTGCAGCAGCTTCCATGCCGAGCAAACGGAGAAACTGCCAGACGCTTCATACGGCCAAAAGCGTCTTGGCGGCTCATCAGATGTGGAGAAGCCACCGTTGATAATTTCCTCTGTGATATGTTGGGGAAGAATGGAGAAAACCTGAGAAGGAGGGAACGGGCCTGATTGCTGTTGCGCAGCACGCCAACAACGCAGTGAGCCTAGATCCAATCTCAGGCCTCACCCACAAATGATAAATAGGAAGAAATATAAACTAGAAACAGATCAAAGAAATCCAAAACAAACCACAAGACAAGATATACATGGAAAAACCCCAATCTAAGGTAAAAAAACTACGGATGTAAACTTCCACTATGAAGAACGAAGATTACAAGGCAATATACTAACCTCTCCCTTGGAAGTACAGAGAAAATCCCTTGCCCACACCTTAAAAATATTTCCAAATATTCACATTAACCCTAGAATAGCCCTAGGGACCCCAATTTATAGTTTTGGCAACTTCCCTTTCGCATCCCAGTTGCGAAAGGACTTGCGACACGAAATCCGCGAAACTCCTTTCGCATCCCAGTTGCGAAAGGATTTGCGATACGAAATCTGTGCAACTTCGACTGATCGTGGGCAGCCCCAAATGTGGTTCCACTTCTCAACAATCTCCCACTTGGAGACACATTGCCATAAACCTTTGTCTTCTTCATCCGGAGTGCACCACCTCTCCGTCTTCAAGCCTGAAGACCAATCAAAGCTGAACAAAGCTTCAGCTTCTCCCTTGTGACCGTCTTGGTCAGCATATCCGCAGGATTCTCACTTGTATGAATCTTCTTCAGAGCAATTGATTCATCTTCTAGTAACGAACGTATGAAGTGATATCTGATGGCAATATGCTTGGTCCTTGAATGAAATGCTGAATTCTTAGCCAAGTGTATTGCACTCTGACTGTCACTATACAGCTTGCAATCTGCTTGCTTCTTACCCAACTCTTCCATAAAACCTTGCATCCACACCATCTCCTTGTATGCTTCTGTAGCCGCAATATATTCTGCTTCTGTCGTATTGATAGATACTATCTTTTGTAACTGAGAGACCCAACTAACTGCAGCACTACCCAAAGTAAAAACATAACCTGTAGTGCTTCTTCTGTTGTCGATATCTTCTGCCAAATCTGAATCCACGTAGCCTTGTAGCTTGATTTTCGATCCACCATAGCACAGCTCTACATCCTTAGTACTTACCAAATATCTAAGGATCCACTTCACAGCTTCCCAATGTTCCTTCCCGGGGTTGTTCATGAACCTGCTAACAACTCCCACTGCTTGAACAATGTCTGGCCTCGTGCTCACCATAACATACATGAGACTCCCAATAACTGACGCGTATGGGACTTTAGCCATGTAGTCTCGTTCCTCCTGCGTCTTTGCCCCTTGCTCCTTAGATAGCTTGAAGTGGTTGGCTAATGGAGTGCTAACTGATTTAGCACCTTCTATATTGAATCGGTCAAGTACCTTGGCTATGTACTCTGCCTGTGACAAAACTAGTTTCTTGTTTTCCCTGTCACGCTTTATCCTTATGCCTAGGATTTGTTTTGCAGCTCCTAAATCCTTCATTGAAAATTCTCTAGACAGTTATCTTTTGAGATCTGAGATGTCCTTCATGCTTGAACCGGCCACAAGCATATCATCAACGTACAGAAGAAGAATGATGTATGACGTATAAAACTTCTTCAAGTAATAACAGTGGTCTGCATGACATTTCCTAAAGCCGTTTCCCGACATGAAACTGTCGAACTTCTTGTACCACTGCCTCGGGGCCTGCTTCAGGCCATATAAACTCTTCTTCAGTCTGCACACCTTGTTCTCCTTTCCTGGTGCCACGTATCCTATCGGCTGATGCATATATATCTCTTCTTCAAGGTCACCATGAAGAAAGGTTGTCTTAACATCTAGCTGCTCTAGATGTAAGTCCTCTGTAGCCACTATACTCAAGACCATGCGAATCATAGACATTTTCACCACAGGTGAAAATATTTCAGTGAAATCGATACCTGCCTTTTCTGGAAACCCTTTCACAACCAGTCTAGCCTTGTACCGTTTCGAACCATCGTGCTCCTCCTTCAATCTGTAAACCCACTTGTTATGAAGAGCTTTCTTACCCTTAGGTAGAGTGACTAGCTCCCATGTACGATTAGACTCAAGAGAGTCCATCTCCTCCTCCATGGCCTACTCCCACTTAACCCGTGTATCTGACTATAATGCCTCTTCAAAACACTCTGGCTCACCATTATCTGTTATCAGTAGATAATATAAGGAGGGTGAATATCGGACCGTGGGTCTCCTCTCCCAAGTAAACCTCCTCACAACCGGTGTATGTGGCTCTACCTCATAATGCTCCTGTGCATGATCATCCTGTGACGTTGTAACACTCGTGTCCAGTAACTCTTCCAACTCTACGAATTCATTTTCTTCGGCCTTATTTTCCTGCACACTGTACTTATGCATCACTTTTTCATTGAAGACTATGTCCTTGCTTCTGATGATTTTCCTGTTTTTTGCATCCCAAAACTTGTAGCCAAAATCATGCTGTCGTAGCCTATAAACGTGCACCTCCTAGACTTCGTATCCAGCTTGTTTCTGTGCTCTACATCAATGTGAACATATGAAGTGCAACCGAACACTCTGAGATGTGCAAGGTTCACTTCTTTTCCAGTCCACGTTTCTTCTGGTAGCCCACCATCCAATGGTGCTGAGGGACTTCTATTGATGAGATATGCGGCAGTATTCACAGCATCTGCTCAAAAGGTCTTGGGCAACCCTGCATGTAACCTCATGCTCCTGGCGTGCCCAAGGATAGTCCTGTTAATGCGCTCAGCTACACCATTCTGTTACGGTGTCCCTGGAATCGTTTTCTAATGTTTGATTCCATTTGCTGCACAATACTCCTCAAACCTCTTATCACAGTACTCTCCCCCATTATCAGATCTGAGACACTTTACTGTTTTACCTGTCTCGTTTTCTACCATAACTTTCCATTTCTTAATACATCAAATATATCAGATTTATGTTTTAAGAAATAGACCCACAGTTTTCTACTAGCATCATCAATAAAAGTAACAAAATAACATGAGCCACCAAGAGATAATACATGTGCCGGTCCCCACACATCAGTGTGTACAAGCTCCAACAGATGCGTCTTTGGAGCGCGTCCCGTCTTTTTGAAGCTTACCCGATCTTCTGCTTGCCATACACGCAGTCATCGCAGAATTCCAAGTCAATAGACTTCAGCCCTGGTAGCTTCCCTTTCGACAATAGCACTTTCATCCCATTCTCACTCATATGTCCCAACCTCTGATGTCATAACCGCCCATTCACTCCAGTTGATGTGACTGCAAGTGAACTATACGATCCTGAAGTCACGTACAAAATACCTTCCTTTTTGCCTCGAGATATCACTAAGGCACCTTTTGTGATCTTCCAAGAATTACTGGTGAATGTCGTCACATAACCGGTATCGGCTAACTGCCCCACAGAGATCAAGTTACGTTTCAAACTCGGTATATGTCTGACATCCTTTAATTTCAAGACCGTTCTGTCTTTCTGATTTACATGAACGTCCCCCTTTCCAACAATACTGCACGGCTCATCATCACCCAAGTAGACTCTCCCAAAGTCACCTGACACATAATCACATAAAACTTCCTTACACGAAGTAGCATGAAACGAAGCACCCGAGTCTATAACCCAAGACTCATTCCTCGCATCAAGAGACAAGATCAATGCTTCTGTGCCAGTCTCCTCAGATAGATTCACTGAATCCTTTCCACCTTGAGAGCTTCCTTCTTGTTTCTTGAGTGCCCTGCAATCACGTTTCATGTGCCCCTTCTTGTCGCAATGCCAACACCCGTCTTTGTCTTTCGGTCCCTTGGACTTCTTCCTCGACTTAGAACGCTCGTGTTTATTGCCTCCTTTGTTCAGCGATCTTCCTCTTCCTTCAACGTTTAGTGCATTCCCTGAATCCCCTGAAACTCCTGATGCCTTCCTTCTAGATTCTTCACTGAGAATTAGAACGGCCACATCATCAAATTTCAGCTTTGTCGACCCTGAAGAATTGCTCACAGCAATCACCAAACCATCCCAACTGGCTGGCAGACTGGATAAGATCAATAGCGCCCTGATTCATCCTCAAAAGCAATGCCAACGGATTCCATCTGGCTCGTGACTGTATTGAACTCGTTTAGATGTTCAGCCACACTCCCACCATCTGACATCTTCATGTTGAATAGTTGTTTCGTAAGATGAACCTTGTTGGATTCTGAGGGCTTTTCATACATGGTGGTTAGGGTCCTCCATTAATTCTTTTGTAGTTTACACCTTGGATATATTGAAGGCGACGCTCTTAGACAAAGAGAGTCGGATCGTTCCTAAAGCCTTCCTATTAAGTAAAAACCATTCATCATCTGTCATCTTTTCTGGTTTCTTCTCTTTTCCTCATAGAGGAATATAAAGGTCCTTCTGATACAGATAATCCTCCATCTGCATCTTCCAGAAGGCAAAGTTTAAACCATCAAACTTCTCAATTCTAGTTTTCCCTTCTTCTGTCATCGCTCCCAATAGAACTAAACCAATAGCTCTGATACCAGTTGTTGCGCAGCACGCCAACAACGCAGTGAGCCTAGATCCAATCTCAGGCCTCACCCACAAACGATAAACAGGAAGAAATATAAACTAGAAACAGATCAAAGCAATCCAAAACAAACCACAAGACAAGATATACGTGGAAAAACTCCAATCTAGGGTAAAAACCACGGATGCAAACTTCCACTATGAAGAACGAAGATTACAAGGCAATATATTAACCTCTCCCTTAGAAGTACAAAGAAAATTCTTTGCCCACACCTTAGAAATATTTCCAAATATTCACCTTAACCCTATAATAGCCCTAGGGACCCCAATTTATAGTTTTGACAACTTCCCTTTTGCATCCCAGTTGCGAAAGGACTTGCGACACGAAATCCGCAAAACTCCTTTCGCATCCCAGTTGCGAAAGGACTTGTGACACGAAATCCGCGCAACCTCGACTGGTCGTGGGCGGCCCCAGATGTAGCTCCATGTTCACTCCCCAAGTATAGGGTTGTGATGTAGTAATAAACTCGGTAAGACTGAGGTCGAATCCACAGGGACTGAAACCTGTACGTAATCTGAAATTAACTAGGGCTAGAACTAGAATAAGATAAAATCTAAATCAGGTAAATTTGAGGAATAATGGTGAAATAATTAACTAAAATCTAACTTAAGAATTCAGAGGAAAAACACTAGGGATTCAGAGGATCCACCTGTAGAGATCAGGGAGTCTTATGCCTGCTTGAAGAATTATGGAAATTAACTGAACTGCCGTTGATATAGTTTTCAAGAGATGAGAGGTATATGAATTAGAATGGATTATATCACCAAACCATGCCCAGGAGGCAAAGCAAACAACAGAATTAAACTAATTACCAACCAATCAACATACTATGAGGGTTTAGGAAGGGTACCGTCATCCGACCATGCCCAGAGACGATGGTGAACAACAGGGTTTCCTGACATCATAGAATAAAGATGAAAAGAACATGGTCAAAGCCATCGCAGACCCATTGTAATTTCAGTCACACAACAGACCATTAAAGACTAAAACATATTCCCATAATAAAACAAATATCAAATTCAATTTCATAAATTAAAACCAAATTAAAAGCATAAAATTGAATCTCCCATCCCACTACAAGCTTCACCTCTTAGCCCTAGCTAAGAGGTTTAGCCAGACATGAAGGAGCTAAACATTTCGAAAGAAAATACTTGAAAAAGAAAAAATTAATAAAGTTACTCTCTCTCTCTCTCTCTCTCTGCCTCTGCCCACGTCCGCCTCCAAATTCCAACCGTGATTAGCTCCAGATCCAGGATGATACCCCTCCTCTTACGTTCTCTCTCCCTTTTGTAGTTGCTGAAAGTCGGTGCTATGTGTAAAACCGAAGTCAGTGCGGAGAATTTCCGCAACACAACCGCGCTTGTTCAGGTAACCGCAAAGCCACTTACTTTTGAACACCAAGTATTACATACTAGATCCGTCAGAAGTTCTCAAAACGGACTTCTTGACAGGTTATGGCCTCCCTGTGGACATTTTGGACGGTACAGATCGTGAGTTCGACTACGATCAAGATCACACAGCGGCCGACAACGGACCGATTTTTTTCATACGCAGAATCAACGTTTTTTCTGCGCTGGATGGATGGTGGGGCCCACGATCTGGTTTCTTTGGATAATCCACTCCGTTCATTATATTACCCTCGAAATTTCGGTCGATAATGACTGATTTTGAATCTATTTTGGTGTGCCCCATGTGATTTTCATTCAGCCGTCCATTCTCCGTTTGGATCCATCAAGGACACCAAATGTCTGAGGAAATCCATATGTAGATCAGGGTACGTCGTTTTTGACCTCGTGAAAGAAATGGACGGTCCGGATTGATCAATTGATCGAAGGTGGTGGCCCACAAAACATCACAGTGGATGCCCTGTTGCGAACAGCGTATGCTGTCTCCGTTTTGGAAACGGAAATCGGGTCAGCGCCTGCTGACCGATTCCATCGTTTCGGTACACTGAAAGTGCACAGCTAATGTGCACTCCCACTTCTCAAAGTGGGTCCCACCTTGATGCTCATGAGAAATCCACTCCATCCATCTGCTTTTCTGGCTCATTTAATGGGTTGGGACCAAAATTTAAGCATATCCTGATATCAGGTGGGCCCCACTTAATGAATTAAGGGGCTGATCTGACCTTTGGGACACTTCCTCAGTGATCCAACGTCTGAAATTTAATATGCACGGTTAATTTATGTCCCCCAGGCCATGTAGGAAGTTTCGGTTCAATCGGATGGTGGGAATAATGTGATCTTGCATTATGGACCAATTTCGGGCTACTTAAGCTTCACTTTCTCGATTTTCCTGGATTTCTGGCGTGCACTTCCGTCAATCTTGGTCCCCTGGAGTCCCATCCAATGCCTTGGTGATGCTTGAGCGTTAAATCAATGTTTTTAGCGGCCTTTTCAATCTAAGCTCGTAAATGCACCCTGCATCACAAACATGTTTAAATCAGGCCATTAAATAGTATTATGTATGTAATTACAGGTTGTAACAGGGGTCTAGTATGCAATAATTGACCCTCAACACTCCACTTCTCAACAATTGCCCCAAGACGTCACTCACTTTTAGCTCCTTGAGGTGTGTGGGGACAGCACCTTCTATGATGTTATACAAGTACAAAGAATGTGTAAAATATAGAAGTGGGGATCATATACGAGGCAAAAATCATGCGTCAAGCTGCCAAACCACAAGAACTCCTTCACACCTAAGTAATGAAAAAGGAAGTATATAAAATGAACAAAAAAAATCATTTCAAATTATAATTATCAGGAAGTCACTAATGATCCCTAGTCTATTTCTTGAAAAGATACCCAGTTCATTAAAGAAAAATAATCAGTTAAAGCAGTATCAAAAATCAAATATGCAATAACTGATGAGGTATTATACTATTCTCAACTCAAAGATGATAGTATCCTTGCATCCTCAATCTGTACAAGTTAAGCCCAAGTTTGGGGTGATCCAGGCCGTTGATCTTATTGGCCCCAGTCAATGGAGAATGGCCCTGAAAGCCTAATTAATCGAACAATTCCAACCTTTCAATTGTTGTTCTGTAACTACCTGATAACCCATAGCTTATTCAGTAGGTGCAAAGGGGTTAATGTTTGCAAATTCAGGCCAAGTAACAGGCATCGTCGATCTCCACTGTTGCATTTAATTTCATTGTGCAAGAAGATCCCAGAGGAATCATGCTATGGCACAAGGAGAGATCTTTTGACTGTAGCCTATGAATGTATCTGAGCAGCTCATGCTCTGTGTGGTACCTGAAAGGAGGAAGAAACTATTACACAACTGAAATTACCTCTTTCAGTTTTTTTTGTTTTTTTTTCAAAAAAAGAGGATTCATTCAATTACCTCTTTCAGTTGCTCCGTTGCATCAGAAGAAAAAAGAAACTGCAATGGTATAAGACAATGCACAAGAAGAAATACCATACTAGATGCTTTAAAAAGGAAAGCAACAATAGGTGCAGACTTAAAAGAAGAGAATGTCAATAATATTGTGACATTCTCTTTCCTGCCATGCATGTGGTCCACTCCCCGAATTGATCTATCCATCACATGGTTAATCGCCATGAAAGCTTCTCTACCACATACATGGTCTAGCCTTAAGCCCTTACTATTGTAAAAAACTATTAAACATAGAAACAAAGAAGTTGAAAGTAATACGACCATGGTCAATTTTAGAGTTCCTGAAGATATTGTCCTCTGGATGCACCACAATCAGTTGAAGACTCATGGCTCTTGTTATATTTAGTCTTTTGACTCCAAACATTACATGCTGTTTCACCATCAGCTTCAGGAAACCTAATTACAGAACAAATAGATTGGTTATATTGTGAACCCCTTCCCTATTATATATGCAAGCAACAACCAGGAAGCCAAATGAGTTCACTAGCAGTC
>JAJHSJ010000017.1:42447951-42522446 GCA_021015155.1 Magnolia officinalis
CAGCTCGCCGTGGGCCTAAAAGTCCTGACTTGGGTAGTGTCCATTTCTAACAAACATCGAAGTAAGCTTGGAAAGTTTCAATAGTGGGTGCCATTGTCATCATTATTTTCTATTATATGGGCCACACGAGCTCTAGATCAGGTTGATATTTGGGCTCTAGCCCTAAAATGACACGGCAAAAACGATGGGCGGCATGGATTATACACATACATCAATGTGGGCCCCATGAGTTGGGCCTTGCCCATGCCCATGACAACTACGACCTATATTACATGACAACCACGACTCATATAACATGACGACCCCGACCCTTATAGCATAACAACCTCGACCCTTACCACATGACAACCACAACCCTTACCACATTACAACCACGACCCATACCAATATAACATGGTAAGGGTCATGGTTGTCAGGTTGATGTAATTAATAACTTGATTATTTTTAAATAATAGGAGTCGAGGACCACAATGAGGTTAGTCGTTCCGTCTACCTTGTCGGCCAACTCGCCGTGGGCCCAAAAGTCCTAACTTAGGCAGTGCCCACTTCTAACAAACATCAAAGTGAGCCTGGAAAGTTTCAACAGTGGGTGTCATTGTCACCATTATTTTCTATTATGTGGCCCACACGAGCTCTAGATCATGCTAATATTTGGGCCCTAGCCTTAAAATGACACTGCGAAATGGATGCGAGGCATGTATTATACACATACATCAATGTGGGCCCCACGAGTTGGGCCTTGCCCATGCCCATGACAACCAAGACCCATATTACATGACAACCACGACCTATATAACATGATGACCCTAACCCATATAGCATAACAACCTTGACCCTTACTGTAACACCCAAAACATTTCAATACTGAGTATTGAAAGTTCTCGAGTGTGTACCCTGAAAAGTACATAATATATACATGTGTACGATACTAATTAGCTATCCGAATCTCATATCTATTCCCTTACACAATCTAACCATTGGGAATGATCCTCATTCATAGATCAAGGTATCTGACTGTTGATTTTAAGACAAGACCATCCATCATATGATTTGACATATGTACCTTCCCTTAAATGAATTGACAAATAACTCCTTATCCATAATGATTTAAATGTAAGTTCTTTTGTAAGAATTGCTTGGAAAGGTGCATGCAACCATGTAGAACCATTAGATTTCATAAAACTCTTAGATCAACAATATTACAAAAATGCCATAAAACCCCTAAACTCTAGATTACATGGTTCCCATTATCCATTTAATGTAAAATTTTACACCATGCCTATGTATCATAAACTAACCGTACATGTAAAAATTCAACCCTTAGATTAACAAGATCCACAGTTAAATAAACCTTCACCTAATATGCCCCACCTAAGCCTGGGATTCGCCCCTTCTCTGGTCAGACGTCCCAAGGAGACAAGTAGGGTCTAATAGACGGCATAGATTTGATCACTGCCACTGTGGACCCCACTTTGAGGATGGGTGCACACAGTGCATGCACACCCATCGTGCACCACCTCGTGAATCTTTGGAAAAAAAAAAAAGAGGATTTCTCCCCATTTTTTCCACTGCTTGCTGTTTGAACGGACGACGTCCGTTGGGACGTGTTGTGGCCCACCACCTATGATCAAATGGTCAATCCAAGCCGTCCATCTTGAAGTTAGGGCAAGGCCGATCGTACCCTAGGTCATTTCGCACATAGACAAACTCCCACACGTGCACAAATCTAGCCACAATCGGTCTGCTCTCAACTACTCCAGCAAGGATATCATCCGTGTTTTGTGATTAATGGCCCACCAGTTATAGCTATTCGAGAGTTCCGAACCGTCCATCAGATGAGGACTCCACCTCCATCCCAACCCTAGTTGTTCTCACGTGAAACCGTACACGTGTGTGCATATGATTCCCAGCAAAGGAGGAGCTATGCGCACGACCTGAAAACAGAAGATCCCATTTTCTTTAGTCTCCCTCCTTCCACATTGAAAATCCACATACACTGCCTCTTGACCATTCCAGCCATCCATTGCAACCCATCTCAACCCCTCAAACTAAGGTTTTTCCTATCTACAGTTTCTTTCCGCACCCTTTTCGCAACAACGGAGAAACTGGGAGCATTCCGGTTTCCACACGCAGGACAACCGCACAAAGAAGAGGAGAGGGTGTTCCGATTCTTCCCAAGAAGTCCGAAAGAAAAGGAGGGAACTGTAGACAACGAATTCGTTGTTGCACTCGTTCCTACGCAAGAAAAATGGGGAATTGATTAAGGAATACTCTTGCTTTCCCTGCTGTGAAAACAAGTCCGCGTAAACAGCTTCACAGAAGATTTTGGAGGCTCTTAGGACTATAAAACCCCTCCACGATGGGAAAAGAATAAGAAAAAGAAAGGGAACAACAAGAGAAGAGAGAGAGCTCCCGCCGATCAGCAGTAGCAAGAGAGAGAGAGAGAGAGAGAGAGAGAGAGAGAGAGAGAGAGAGAGAGAGAGAGAAAAAAAGAAAGAAAGAAAGAAAGAAAGAAAGAAAGAAAGAAAGGGAAAGAGAAAGAGAAAGAAAAGAGTAGGAAGAAAAGAAAAAGAAAGAGAAAGAAAAGAAAAGAAAGATGAGGAAAGAAAGAGCTAACCTCGTTGAACCGAGTCGACTCGGTTACGTCCAGCCAGGTACAGATTCTAGTCTTTCCAGATCCATTGCATGGTCTTCCAAAGAAAAGGGAAGAAAATAAGGAAAGAAAGAAGGGAGAAGAAGAAGGAAGGAAAGGAGAGTCGAGCCAAGGTGACTTACTGAGTCGACACAACCGGGATATTCTCTTAACTTCAGATTGCACTGGTAGAGACTAGCTACTGAATAAGGTAAGTTGTTCATCCACATAATGTCCAACCCAAGTCCTCTTAACTTCATTGATAATATAAACTTAATCTTAAATCCACACTTATAGTTTGACCTTAATAATGTGATGATCTAACCATGAGAATCACATTAATTGTACTAGGATTGGGTACTACAATGCATCCAAGTCAAGTCTAGCAACGTAGAGTGTGATTGAATTCAAGAGGTGAGAGTTTTTATCCTTTAAGCTTACTTGATTTAAGATATTATTATTCTGCTATTTACAAGCTTTCACGACATTGTGATATTCTCTGCAATTGTTTAATTTACTAACATCAATTATTTACCCTTTGAGAATTTTAATATGATGATTAATTATGCGTGATCTTTCTGAATTTACGTGAGGCCATGAATTCAAGTCTTGCTCTTGCCTTTACCAATTTCGTTGAGTTGGCCTTTGCCACTCTCCTCTTTATTGAGTTGGCCTTTGCTACTCTTCTCTTTATTGAGTTGGCCCTTGCCACTCTCCTCTTTGTGGAGTTAGTCATTGCTACTCTCCTCTTTGTTAAGTTGGCCATTGCCACTTTTTTCTTTGTTGAATTGACCATTGTCACTCTTCTCTTTATTTTATTAGCCTTGTGCTACCTACCTTTAAGACTTGGGCAGGTATCTTGATATTCCAGAACTCCCGTGATTCAGTTTATATTCTCTATCAATGCAAGTGATGTGTTAAAGGTATCACAACTAGTGATTCAAATATTTATCATGGACGTAATGTGCTACGGGTAGCGGCCCTCTAGGTCGGCATGTAATTTTGTAGGTTGGTTGGTGTGGTGCATAATTGATGTAAGTAAATCGTCATGCGTGTTACATTACTTTTTCGGGATTGGATGTCGCAAATAGTCGATCCATGAACACATCGTGTTATGTAAATCCCCCAACCGCATTGTTGTGTCACCTTGAGATGTTCGCATAAATCGACATTAGCGTTGGTCATGCCGACGAATATCCGTAGTTATGGGATATGGGTCGAGTCGAGTTTTCTATAAATTATATTCCACATTGTGATGATCACTATGTATGATGAGCCGCACATAATTTGCTAGGCATGCATTTCATGCAAGTTGTTTACGCATACTAATACTTCTTGTAGTAGTGTAATACGAGACGTATCAGAATCCTTACATTACTTTCATGAATCTCTTGAATTATTGTTAATCTTAAAGGGTAACCATCATTATGAGCAGGGCATTGACCCTCTCCAACCGTACAGATGATGTAGGTGATGTACAAATTGAAGACCTAGTGGACCATATCCCTATGGAAGATTATCCTGAAAGAATAAGAAAATAATTTTATGATTTAGTTTCATACTTCCGCTACGAACTTGATAAATGTAATAAGCTCCCATTGAGAAGTCATTTGATTATTCACTGAATTCTTTTAATATGATGAAATAATCAATATAGTCAATTTTATTCTCGTGAATGTTACCTTCATGAATGTATTTTGATGTAATCTAAATGAAGAAAAAATGAGGCGCGATTTTTAAAGCATCCAATTTGTACATTATTAGCACCCGGTTTTCTCGAGCATGAGTATAAATGTTGGCGGTGAAAATTTGGGATGTTACACTTACCACATTACAACCACGACCCTTACCACATTACAACCACGATCCATACCAATATAACATGGTAAGGGTCATAGTTGTCAGGTTGATGTAATTAATAACTTGATTATTTTTAAATAATAGGAGTTGAGGCCCACATTGGGGTTATTCGTTCTGTCCACCTTGTCGGCCAAAAAAGTCCTGACTTGGGCAGTGTCCACTTCTAACAAACATCACAATGAGCCTAAAAATTTTAATAGTGGGTGTCATTGTCACCATTATTTTCTATCATGTGGCCCACATGAGCTCTGGATCAGGCTGATATTTGGGCCCTAGCCCTAAAATGACACGGCAAAAGAATGGGCGGCATGGATTATACACATACATCAATGTGGGCCCCACGAGTTGGGTCTTGCCCACGCTAAAAAAGGCTTCCGTCCACGTCACTTTCTCAGGATTGAAATAACACGTAACTTCTTCCGCACTCTAAACCATACAACGACTGAACCAAGGATAAGGGCATTTTGTCCTAAAAAAATTTCAAAAGCTTATCAGAAGGTGACCCTGGGAATATTTGAAAGGTTGAATCCCTTTAGGGAATTTAACCATACATCGAGGCCAGTATGGTCAAAATCCCAAATTTTTTGAATAATTTGTAGGGGTTTTGACCGTACTAGCCTGCAGGTTTTGCTAAAGACTTAATAGTCTTAAACAAATTCAGTAATTAACCCTTCATAGTCTTAAAAAAATTTCATAATTAACCCTTGATATATTTTTTAAAATTATTGTAGGAATTTACACATGATTGGAGCTCTACACCTAGAAGCTAATGATGACATTGCTATTTTTGAAAGAGTAATACATAACTCAATTTCATGTGAGTTTGTGTGAAGTCTACTGTGATTGAAGTCTTTCATCAGCACTGTTCATCCGTCTTACGAGATCATTTTAACATAGAATCCCCAAATTGAATCGTATCTGAAGATCAAGTGGACCAGTCCACAGGAAAGCATTGTAATCTCATTCTATCATTGAAAATTCTTGGTGAGCCACGAACATTTTGGATATGATTGAATTTGGGACCATGCCTTAAAATAAGTTGTAAAAATATATGTACGGCATAGATTAAACACATACATACTGGATATCCTTGATGATCTAAATTAACAAAACTTGTATTGGCTATACATATATCTAGTTGAATGATATTGGATAGAGCAATGAAAGTATTTATTGAAGATTGTATCGGATGAGTTGATGATTCAGGAATATCTCGATATTCTTCATTGACTGATAAGCATAAATTTAAGTTTATAGGCTACGAATTGAACTGAACCGATGGATCAAGACACGTTGTATTGGCGGAAGGGATGGGGATATCACAGTCGTCAATTTTTCCATCCTGACATTGATCATTGGTCGAAGGGTCATAAATATATGTATCGTAGTCGTTATTCAGTAACCAAAACAACGGTATATCACAATTGTTGAGTCGTTGATCATGACGTATATCATTCCTTGAAGGGCCAGGTATATCACAATCGTCAAGTTGTCGATCATGACATATATCATTCCTTGAAGGGCCATATATATCACAATCATCGAATCGTCGATCATGACATGTATCATTCTTTGAAGAGCCACGTATATCATAATCGTCGAGTCATCGATCATTGCTTGAATACTACATAATAGGGACGGACCGAATGTTCGAATGTAATGTAAAGTGTGTACTACTCTGCTTGCAAAAGAGGTGAACACCTCAGTTTTCTCTATATATAGTGGTATCTGAGTAGGTGGAGTATGTCCGCGGAAGAGCATATATGCCTCAAGATCTTCCTTGTCTTTGATTGTATGTGGATGTAGTAATCCACATACTGCCTCACTGTACACAACCTTCATTCTCAAATCAAATTCATCTGGTGTTGTCTTCGTAATATGATGCATTTTATGTAGGAGCTCCTTATACATAATATCATTCTTCACAACAATCTCTTTCAAGTCCTTACCCACATACGAGAAAGTCCCTTTTCGTATACACCGTCCCCATCATAATAGCATGGGATGAGTTAGAGAGATATAATCTTCTAATGTGGGTTAACCTGTAATAAAAATAAACAGGTATAAATTGTATAATGTAAAGGGTCGAGTTTATCAGATGTGAAGGGTCGTGGTTGTCATCTGTTAAGGGTTGAGGTTGTCATCAACTAAGAGTTGAGGTTGTCAAAATAACATGAAGGGTCGTGGTTGTCAAATATTGAGAATCGTGGTTGTCAAAACAAGGTGATGGGTCATGGTTGTAAAATGTTAAGGGTCGTGGTTGTCAACTTTTTCAGTTGTCAACCTTAACCCTTCACGCCACCCAATATCGACCCTTCACATTTCGACTGTAAAGTTTGACCCTTATTAGATGTTAACCTCGACCCTTAATGGATGATAACCATGACCATTATTGGATGACATTCTACACTGTTTATCACTCCTCCACTTCGACCCTCATTAACACAATGCCAAAACACATCACAACCTAGTCCTTTGAAAAAAAAAAACATTGGCAATGCCAAGATTTAAGGTTTTATTTACCTTCAGAAATGACTATCACTATAGTTTACTATGATAGTAGAGACATCGAAAAGCTACACAATCATGATGGTGGGAGTGGTGGACGAAACTTCAATGAAGATGAGTTTTGGGATGAACGTCGCAGAATGTGTAGACACCCCACCCTAGGCTGATAACCTGATTGAGTTTGAACTGATGGATGAACAACCAAACTCTAATCTAAAACCCTAACCCTAAGAACTCCAGTCCTAAATCCTAAACTGATAGATGAATTTAAGAGCTTGGATTGGAAAAATTGCTAAAAACATAAATTTGATGCTCAAAGATCACCAAGACAAAGAATGGATCTTAAGAGATAAAGATTGAGGATTTCAATGTCCCAAGATTCAAGAAAACCAAGTGGAGAAGGAAAGAAGTCAAAAGAACAAGTGCAGAATTTACATTGACTGTGTTATCGATCACCATTCGATGACATCGAAGACATATTCGATGACATTGAACATGGGTCGATGACATCGAATTTATGAAAGAAAATCGAGTTGGTTGCTAGACAAATTGAAGACATTTTTCGATGACTCGAGGACTTGTTCGATGACTCGAAGCCATCCTCGATGACATCGAAGCCAGTTCGATGACATCAAATTTTTTGTGAATTTTCGGCAAAACTCGCTAGACACATTGGGCACCATGTTCGATTACTCGAAGGCCCCCTCGATGATATTAAAGACCTGCTCGATGACATCGGAGGCCTCTTCGATGACATCAAATTTATTGAAGAAATTGGATTAACTCTTTGGATTGTTTTGGACGCGTTATCGATTCCTCGAACAACATTCAATGACATCAAAGGCTTCTTCAATGATATCGAAGGTAGGTTCGATGACATATAAGGTTATAGAGTCTAGATGAAGTTACAATAATGCATAAAAAACACGTATAAAAGGTACCTTCGATGGCATCGAAGGTAGTTCGATGTCATCGAACTACTTACGCAGGGTTGCGCGGAATTACGCAGAGTGCGTAAATTTGAGGCAGTTTCTAGATTTTTCCAAGGAGGTGTTGCACAACTATAAATAGGAGTCCCCAGGGCATCATTGGATATCAATCTAGGGTTTGAAGGAGCAAAGCACAAGGGTAGAGAGCCGTCGCCAAGTGTTTTTCTTATTTCTTCCTTAGTTTTTCATATTTTTCTTCTAAGGTTTTAGATCTAATCGTGACTATGGTTGGCTAAATCTCTTAGCTAGGGCTAAGAGGTGAAGCTTGTAGCGTGATGAGATGTTTTCTATTACTTTAATTCATGTTTACGTTGAATTCTCTTTCATTCTAGTTTGATATTTAAGGAATACTTTCAGTTTTTAATGGTTTGTTGTGACTTAAATTATAATAGATTTGCAATAGCTTTGAGTATGTTCTTTTCATGTTTGAGATTGTGAAATTAAGAAATCTTGTTGTTCACCATCGTCCCTTGGGCATGGTTGAGTGATGGAATCCCTTCTAATATTCACAATACTCCTATGTTTGATTGTGGAATTGGTATATCTTGTTGTTTGCCATTGTCTCCTGGACATGTTTAGGTGATGGAATTATTTCCAATTCTCACAACTCTCATCCATTGAGAATTAGGTCAAAGGTAGTTTATACTTGGTTTTATTGAGATATCTTCCAATTATATAGGATAGGACTCCAATTCCAATTGTGCCCTTGAATCAAATAATAGATCTCCCTGATTGTTATAAGTGGATCCTTGAAAACCCTAGTTCCCACCTTTAAATTTACAAGTTTCTAATTAAAACTTTCACAGTTATTCCCTTTAATTTCAGATTTAGATTTACATCTTCTTCTAGTTCCACTTCTAGTTGTTTTCAGAATACACACAAGATTAGTCCTTGTGGATTCGACATCGGTCTCACCGAGATTATTACTACATTGCGACCCTACACTTGGGGTTGTGAACACATATATATTGCATTCCATTGTTTTCTCATATCTGACTGGTGGGCGTATATATGCTTTGAGGCCTACCGATATAATCGGAGCAGGTCCACCAGAAACCTTGGCCGATTGACCATCGTTTTATCATAAGTATCCATATAGTATCAAGCATCTCATACATACACACTTTATACCTTGCACTTGATCATTTCAAACGTATGCTTTATAACTTGCCTATATAGTCGGATTCTGCCTATAAAAAATTTGGATCAGTCAATCATCAGTGCCATTGTATCGCATTACATTTTTTACACACCAAAACTAGCCTTATTCTTCAAAAATTAGTCAGATCTTATAAAGACCGTACACCAATACGGGCAGAGTGGGTGCTTAACACCTTCCCTCTCTATAATCACAGTCCCTTACTAAAAATCTCTGAAATGTAAATTCATGGGTCATTTTAAAATTAAAGATCTTTGGAACCTCGATCTTAAGTGTTTATATAGGGTCTAATCAACTATAGAGTTGTAATAATTAGTTAGTAGTGATTCTAGTCAAATATAATACCCTTTTAACTCCAATTGAAAGCCCTCGAGTGGAAAGCGAGAGTCGATCTCCCGTCCCCTTGGAAAATTCTCCTTCCAGCGTCTACAAAATACTAGATAGACGGGAGGAGAAATTGTGAAGAGAAATGGACTTCAAAGAAAACAAGTTTTCGAATGAACGTCAGAGAATGTCATATGCACGCCAGATGAGAGAAACGATGGAGGAAAAGTGGTAGTAGATCCCACGATCTTGAGTTTTCTAAGAAAGAAGAATGACATCTGTAAAAGTGTAAAAAGACAACTTTACCCCTTTCTAAGGGCATTCGTACACCGTATGCGGAGTTAATTATCGCATATGTGTGGAATCCACTCCATCCATTAGCCTTGGAATTTTATGGAAGGCCATGGTTAGAAGCATGATCAACATCTGCCCATCATATTGACCATATCATACGAAAATAGTTCGTATCGAACAGATACTTTTATAGGTTATCCGATTTTATAAGACATAAAAATCATGTCAACAAGAATTTAGCATCTTCCCATATAAACAAAGAGTTAGAAATAAAATGAACATATTGGTTATAAATTTCAATATACCTAATAACAAATCCCATCCATATCACTTCTTTGAAATCGAATTTACCAAACTTATTTGCGGGTCAAAATTCATTCGGCTGCTGACCTAGAGAAAAATTTATACGAAAAACTTTTCAAAACCTATTAATATACTATCCTTGGAATATATTAAACTTCCGTTCTTCCATGATCTTGACTGTAATTATGGACCAGTACAGTGTATATCCCTAATTTGTATCTATCTGCGTATCATCCATCACACTATCATGGTATCAAAGCTTTTTTTCTCCAGAATATCTGGTCTAAATTTTCAACATTGTGTGGCCCACTTCTTTTTTTTTTTTTTTTTTTTTTTTTTTTTTTTTCACGGTTCAGATACTTTGGACACGTGGGATGACGGGTGGATAGACGTGGCATTGAAAGTTTGCATACAGCGGTTTGATTGGATCACGTCCTTTCTTCTTTTACAAGTCCCCAGGGGATTCAATGCCTGGGCCTGCATGTTTGGACGGGGATTTAATGCTTGGACGGGGATTTAATGCCTGGGCCTGCATGTTTGGACGTGGAGCGGATTAGGTGTGACGCAGATTAGCTACTGACATCAGTACCAATCTCGCTACTGAGGTGATATCACCGTGACGTTCTGTGGGCCCGCTATGATATGTGTTGCATTTGTACGGTCCATCCATTTTGAGAGATTATTTTAAAGCAGGAGACAAAAAAAAAAAAAAATTGACTCAGATTCAAAAGCTCAGGTGATCTCACAATAATAATAATAATAATAATAATAATAATAATAATAATAATAATATAATAATAATAATAATAATAATAATAATACAGGGGTCCAACACCTACTATTGAAAACTTAATAGGGCTACAGAAGTTTTCATCGAGTTGATCTTTTTGTTTTATACTAGATAACCATTACGGTCGGCTTAGGAAGGTTTCAATGGTCTACGTACATCAGTGTCCCCGCTGTTTTCTGACGTGGGGTTATTCTTTGACTCGGATCTAAAATAATCTATCCAATGCTGTTTTCTGACGTGGGGTTATTCTTTGACTGATACTTTAAAATAATCTATCAAAATAGATGAACTGTGTTGATAAACACATGCATCGTAAAAAGGCTACATAACTTGATGACGTCGTTTCAGTAGCTAATCGGCGTTAGATTAGGTACAGTCCCGACTCACGGAAGATGTACAACTGCCGTGCAGCCCACCTTGATGTATGTATCTTATATCTATGCCGGTCAATTTTTATTTATTTATTTATTTTTCCAGATCATTTCAATACGTGAGGCCAAAATGAAGTAGATCCAATTCTTAGTTTGACCATGCTATAGGAAACGCTAATCATGGAACGATCCACCATTAAAAATTCCTACAGCCCACTGTAACATATATTTACCCTCGAACCTATTGATAACGTTGTACAAACATGAAAGAAGGTAAAAGTATAAATATACTCTTATTCAAAACTTTCATTGTCTGTAAAAAACTTTTAATGATCAATCATGGTTGTTATGGTTCACTTTTAGATAGATCTGTGCCATTTTAAAGCTCATGTCCGAAAACGACCTGGAAAAACGTATGCAAGTCATAGGTATAGCATGTATACATCTAGTTATGGTCAAACCATCTTGGGTGAGGCCGGGCCGCACCTAATCTACTACATAGCTATCATTACCTTGAAATCCATGCAATTCACTCTAATACCATCCAATTCCACAGCCTCTCAATAGATGAGGCCTTGACTGTGGGGCCAACGTCGATGTATTTGTTGTATATCCATGTTATATATCCTTTTTTCCAGCTCATTCTAGGACATACTCCCAAAAACGAGCCAGATCCAAATCTCAGGTGGACCACATAGTAGAGATTGAATTCCCACTACTAAAACCTTCTTGGTGGCCACGGAAGTTTTCAATCAAGTTGCTATTTTTGTTTTCCCTTTATTCAGGTCTGTGTGACCTTATCAACAGGTTGGATGGCAAATGAACATTACAATGAACCCTATGTAGCTTTTAATGGTGGGCATTCAATCACCACTACATTTTTTCCTTTAGTGTGGTCCACTTGAAACTTGGATCAGCCTCGTTTTTAGTTTAATGCCTTAGCCGAAAAAATGGATTGACGGCACGGATGAGACACTTACATCATGATGGGCCCACAGCACCAAAGACCTCGGTTCTGGAGGGCTCACTGCCGAATCCGACTCCTATATATAAGGCAACGGGGTCTGGTCAACCCGTGGGTCCCTGATCTGAAAATGAGATGGCATCCAAACCATCAAACGAGGTCACCCAATCATGAAAAATGAGATGCCTTGAAATCAGGCCATGCCAATCATCAGGTGCTCAACAAAATAGAAAGCAATCTAGAACCGCCCAAAAATCTATAAATCCATGGTGGCCCACCGTATAGTTGAATTGGCCTATTTTTGGAGTATCCCATGTTCATGGTGAGGCCACGCTGGTTTACTGGTCGGATGTCATACACAGGTCATGGTGGGACCCATGCATCTAGTTGCTTATAAGACTTTCTCCATAAGTATAAAATAAAGGTATTTGTAGATATTTATATGTTACAACTGAGTCCACAAGGATTTTTCTTTGTTTTAATTGCCCGGCTTCAATGCACTTGAATTTCGAAGTCTCTTGGGATCCCCACTCATAACTAACGGCTCGGTGGTTGGGTGGCGGATTCCCTGCTGACGCTGTCAATAGCTACTACTGGACAGTTTTCTGTGGGCCCTCTCTTAATGTAAACGCCCTGATTTTATTATTATTATTTTTTTTCAGATCATATTATGGCATTAGCACATAAATTAGACAAATCTAAATTTCTTATGGAACACACCATATAAGTGGTGATTGAACGCACACTATTAGAAACTTCTTGGGGGCTTACAAAAGTTTCGGATGAAGCTGATATTTATGTTTGTCCAAAAAAATCTGTGCGACCTGGGCCTAAGAAGGTTTTAATGATGGATGTTCAATGA
Organism: Magnolia officinalis; assembly: GCA_021015155.1. NCBI lineage: Eukaryota > Viridiplantae > Streptophyta > Magnoliopsida > Magnoliales > Magnoliaceae > Magnolia > Magnolia officinalis. The sequence goes on from JAJHSJ010000017.1 coordinate 42,461,008, forward strand.
TTACTATTTTCTTGGGGGTGGTCCACTTGACATTTGGATCTAATTCAATTTTTGAGCAAATGCCCTGTGGTGATATTGAAAAATAGATGAACAGAGCAAATAAACGTATATACTATGGTGGTCTCAAACAGTGCTGTCCAGTACTCGGCAATCCATGCGCCGGTGGTAGGTTGGGAGATTCATCACGGTTCGAGTGTGTGGATGGGAGCGTGTAAGAAAAGGAAATAAATAAATAATCTCAAAGTCTCGTAATTGGACGCGGATTGCGTCCTACCCCCGCCCGGACGGTAAACCGTCCGGGCAGGGCTCTGTGGAGCCCACCGTGATGTAACTGTTTTATCCTGCCGTCCAACCATTTTTTCAGAAAATTTTAATATGTGAACCAAAAAATGAGATAGGTCCAACGCTTGAGTGGACCACATAGTGAGGATTGAACGTCCACCATTAAAAGCTTCTTGGGAGCCAGAGAAGTTTCGGATCAAGCTGATATTTGTGTTTTCACTTCATCCACGTCTACGTGACCTTATGAATAGGTTTTATGGTAAAAAAAACATCACGTGGGCCCTTAGAAAGGTTTCAACGGTGGGTGTCATATCTGTGCAGGTTCCTTTGGTGTGGTCCACTCAAGCGTTGGACCTTCCTCATTTTTTGGATCACATATTAAAATTTTCTGAAAAAATGGTTGGACGGCGGGATAAAACAGTTACATCACGGTGGGCTCCACCGTCCGGGCGGGAGTAGGACGCAGTCTGCGTCCCTCGTAATTGGACGTGGATTGCGTCCTACCCCCGCCCGGACGGTAATTCGTCCGGCCAGGGCTCTGTGGGGCCCACCATGATGTAAGTGTTTTATCCACGCCGTTAATTATTTTTCTCAGAACATTTTAAAATATGTATGGAAAATTAAAGCAGGTACATATCTTCAATGGACCACACCGGAGGAAGCTGCAGTGATAATGACACCCACCGTTGAAACCTTTCTAATGTTTTGTTTATCATCCAACCTATTAATAAGGTCATGTAGACGTGGATGAAGTGAAAAGGCAAATATTAACTTGATCTAAAACTTCTCCAGCTCCCAAGAATTTTTTAATGGTGGACATTAAATCCTCACTTTGTAGTCCACTTAAGCACTGTATGTTTGCTTGCCTCCAAGTGCAGAGGTTCATGAGTAGTATCCCGTGAATACGGGGTCGATCCCATAGGGAGATGAATTAAGAGAGGAAAAAATCAAATGCAAAATAAAACTAAGTAATAAAAAACTAAACTAATGATTTGATTTTGGGATTTTTGAATGGATGTAATTCAATTGAATAAAATAACACCCAAGTTTCAAAGTTCCACACATACGTTAATGTTCCAAAATCATGATGACTTGGATAACACAACTAGGATCTGAGCACTATGGTCAGCCTAGTCGGAAAATAAAACAGTTTAAGTATTTTAATAAATGATATAAAATATTAGAAATTATGGATTTGCACCATTGACATATATTCTCAAGCGTCAGTGATTTTAAGTATTCAATATCTATAGGATAATGAATATCAAAGAAATATAACAGGTTGAGAACCTCTCCTATCTAGGAAATCTGATTGATCTAGGGTAAGCCTATCCATCAATGTGGATCTCATATGATGGAAACATATGGATCTCACAAGAGGATAAAAAAATAAAACCTAAATAATAGATAACATGCATACACCATTTTTCTCATCATTAAAACAATCAATCATCATAATCTTAAAGAAACATTAAACTCATGTGCTTCCCTTCTAACTTGGGATAGAAGGAACTTAGAAAAACATAATTAAATTGCAGAAATAAAAAGCAACAAGATATAAAGAAAGAAAATGCAAAAAGAAAAGATCTTAAAAAAACAACTTATAAAACTTTAATAAAACTAAAAACTCTTTAAAAACCCTAAACTTTGCTCTTGAATGCCTTGAATAATGTTTTAGAATGCCCTAGGAAGCCCTATTTATAAGTAGGGACCTCCAATTTTCGTACAAATTTGAAAAACCCTAGAAACCGCATCAAATATACGTATTTTTTCAAAATAGACTTCTCGCTGCATAGTTCGTTTAAAACAGTCTTCCTGCTGCGCAGTTTTCCAAAATAAACTTCACAGCTTCAGAATACACTTTTTCAGGACGATTTCAGGATTCTTCACTTCAAATCTTCGATTTTTTTTATTCTTCACTCGGTTTTCTTAGATCTTTGGCATGTGAATTCTTCAATCTTGATCTCCTAAGATCAATCCCTTGCCTTGGTAATTCTTGAGCATCAAAATCATGCTTTTAACACCATTTTTCAATTCAAACACTTAAATTCACCTTGCAACACATACATGAGTAAAATAGAATATTAAACGGATTTATGTTCATAAAATCAAGATATAAATGGAAAAAATTATGCAATATTTGAGTCTCAACACACACCCCAACCAGCATTTTGCTAGTCCCGAGCAAAATAAGCGAAAAAAATAAAAACTAATTTTAGAAACAAAATTAAAATGAAAAAAAAATAATAAAAATAATAAATAAATAATAATAATAAATCTAACTACACCACTTTCGCAGGTAATCTCGATTGCATTTAACATATGCAACAAGCCTTTAAACCCCTAAGTTTTCCCTTAGTGGACGAGTTATAGTCTCGTGAGGGTTTCCAGAAATGTTACCCACAAACATTGAAAACATGAAAAATAATTCAACACTCAGAAATTTATACAATTATGCCTCCATTCATCATATGAATTCCAAAAAAAAAAAAAAAAAATACTTACCCTAAGTCTGAAGTTAGTTAGAATATCAATTTCCTAATCCATTACATCCTTGAGTTCAGAGACCTAATCAAAAGTTAGAATAGTTATGATCCAATATCCTTAGGTGCTCCGTGACACTAGTGTAACTTTGAGAAATATGCATGTTCTCTATCCTAACTCCTTTCAATCATTCCAAGAGTATGAAATCTCTAGTTATCTTTTTTTTTTTTTTTTTTTTTTTTTTCATGTCATTCTTCTTTTATCATCATATCCTCATTATTATAGACCACCCTTAGATGAAGATTCCCACCGGGTTTGCTTCATAACCTAAGGTATCGTACTTGTAATGGTAACAGTAATGGATACTTAGGTATCCTTACTCCGGATTACTGACACGATTGTTATGGTCATTGCATTCATGCTCTATAATAAAATTTTCTTTTTTCATCACTCTTTTTTTTTTCTTCTTCAATATTCTATCTTTTAAGCATATATCAATGATACTAGTTTATTCAACCTTGTTTGAATCAAAAGTTGTTATTCTAGTTCACATATCATATTCCTCACTTAGTTAGCTAGGGTGTATTGTGAATTCAGTACATCAAATTACAACTCACTTTAAACTAGTGATTAGATAATTGAACTCAAGTTTATAATTTTCAGTTATCAGAATTCTGACTACTATCAACCTAGAATAAATATTAACTTTGCCTTTGGAATTCGCACAATATCATGTTCACATTCTTGTATATAAAATATTATTTTGAAAATGTTGAATTTTTTTTTCCATAAACCTAAAAAAATAAAATTAAACCTAAAAATAATAAAATAAATTGAAACAAAAAACAAATAATAAAAAAGAAAAAAAAAAATCACATGGATGACTATCCATACCCCCCAACCTAAAATCTACATTGTCCCCAATGTAATGATAATGTAATGCAGAGAACAATAAAAATAAAATAAAAGGTGGATAGTACCTACCATGAAAAACTCACCTGCTATGTGATACTAAAAAAAATTGAATATGATACAAACCTTACAGAAACGCTCCGTCAGACTAGGAGCATCAATCTGAATATTCTGGCTCATGAAGAGGGAAGGACTCCTCTCCCAAATGAAAGTTTTCCACATAAGGCTTCAATCTCTGACCATTAACCTTGTACACATTGCCATTACGTGGATTCTCAATTTCAACAGCCCCATGAGTATAAACATTCTTCACAATGAAAGGGCCTGTCCATCTTGATCTTAACTTTCCCGGAAAAAACTGGAGACGGGAATTGTACAATAGGACCTTTTGCTGAGGTTCAAAATTCTTCCTCAGGATATTTTTGTCATGAAAAGCTTTGGTCCTCTCTTTGTAGATTTTAGAATTTTCATAGGAGTCTCTCCTCAGCTCCTCTAATTCATTCAACTCTAATTTCCTTTGTCCACTTGCTTGGTCCATATCAAAGTTTAATTTCTTTATTGCCCAGTAGGCTCTATGTTCCAATTCCACAGGCAAGTGACAAGCCTTCCCATACACCAATCTGTATGGAGACATTCCAATCGGGGTCTTATAAGCAGTCCTATAAGCCCATAAAGCGCTGAGGGACCAATCTTTCCTATCTGGCCTTATAGTTTTCTCTAAAATGTGTTTGATTTCCCGATTAGAAATCTCAGCTTGCCCACTCGTTTGTGGGTGGTATGGGGTGCTCACTTTATGCTTGATGCCATATTTCTTCATCAAAGCCTCAAATGTCCTATTGCAAAAGTGAGACCCACCATCACTAATGATGGCCTTTGGAGTTCCAAATCTAGAAAAATATTTTCCTTGAGGAATCGTATGACCACTTTGTTGTCATTGGTCCTACTTGGAACTGCCTCAATCCACTTTGAAACATAGTCCACACCAACCAATAAATAAAGAAATCCAAAAGAAGTTGGAAATGGGCCCATAAAATCAATACCCCAACAATCAAAAATCTCCAACGGTAAAATTGGGGATAAAGGCATCATGTTGCGACAGGACACTCTTCCCAACTTTTGACATCTATCACAAGCAACACAGAAAGCATGAGTGTCTTTAAACATGGTAGGTCAGTAAAAACCACACTGCAAGATTTTTGCAGTAGTTTTCTTAGCAGAAAAATGGCCACCACATGCTTCCATGTGACAAAAAGAAATAAAACTCTGAACTTCATCCTCTGGGACACAACGTCTAAAAATTTGATCAGTCCCATATTTATATAAATACGGGTCATCCCAGAAGAAGTTCCTAACCTCGGTTTCAAAACGCTTCCTATCTTGTGACTTCCAATGATATGGCATTTTTCCTATTACAAGATAATTCACTATATCCGCATACCAAGGCAATTTGGAGATCGCAAATAATTGTTCATCAGGGAAATTGTCCTGGATATGCATCTCCTCAGTGGAATCATCTAACACCAATCTGGAAAGGTGATCGGCCACTACGTTTTCTACTCCTTTCTTATCTTTTATCTCTAAGTCAAATTCTTGGAGTAGGAGGATCCATCTCAAAAGTCTCGGCTTTACATCCTTCTTAGACAGTAAATATTTCAAAGCCGAGTGGTCCGTGAAAATGACCACTTTAGATCCCAGCAAGTAGGACCTAAACTTATCCAAAGCAAAAACTACTGCAAGTAACTCTTTTTCAGTTGTTGAGTAGTTCACTTGGGCCGAGTTTAGAGTTCTACTCGCATAGTGAATAACGTAGGGCCGTTTATCTTTCCTTTGGCCCAAAGCAGCCCCTATGGCATAGTCACTTGCATCGCACATTAGTTCAAAAGGAAGTGTCCAATCTGGTGGACGCATGATAGGTGCAGTGGTAAGAGATGATTTAATTTTATTAAAGGCATTTGCACACTCATCTGTCCACTTAAATGGAACATCCTTTTGAAGAAGATTAGTCAAGGGTCTAGTAATGACACTAAAGTCCTTGATGAATCTTCTATAAAAACCAGCATGCCCTATAAGTGATCTAATATCTCTAACAGTTCGGGGGATAGGTAGATTAGCTATAATGTCGAGTTTTGAGCGATCTACCTCGATTCCATTTTTGGAGATAACATGGCCCAAAACAATTCCCTTTTGAACCATGAAATGACATTTCTCCCAATTTAAGACAAGGTGTTTCTCTTCACACCTAGACAAGACAAGAGATAAATTGTTGAGGCATTCCTCAAAACAACTCCCAAATAAAGAGAAGTCGTCCATGAAAACCTCAAGAAACTTTCCAACCATATTTGAAAAAATACTTAACATACACCGTTGGAAAGTTGCTGGAGCGTTACACAATCCAAATGGCATCCGTTTGAAAGCAAATGTACCAAATGGACAAGTGAACGTGGTTTTCTCTTGGTCTTCAGGGCTATCTCTATTTGGTTATATCCGGAATATCCATCAAGAAAACTATAGAATGAGTGACCTGCTACCCTCTCTAAAACTTGATCAATGAATGGTAGAGGGAAATGATCCTTCTTTGTGACCTGTTTCAATTTTCTATAGTCAATGCAAACACGCCAACCAGTGGTGACACGTGTTGGTATGAGTTCATTATTAGAATTCTGCACAATAGTTATTCCGGATTTCTTTGGGACTACTTGAGTTGGACTCACCCAAACACTATCGGATATTGGGTAGATGATTCCACATCCAATAATTTGATCACCTCATTTTTTACAACTTCCATCATGTTTGGATTGAGACGCCTTTGAGGTTGTCTAATTGGTTTGCGTCCTCATCGAGGTGTATCCGATGGGTGCATATGGAAGGGCTTATACCCTTGATGTCAGAAATGGCCCAACCCAAGGCTCCTTTGTGGTCCCTTAGAACATTCAACAATTTAATCTCTTGATCCTTGTCTAAAAATGAAGAGATCACCACAGGATAAGTTTTATTTTTACCTAAGTATACATACTTAAGCTCATTTGGTAGTGGTTTTAAATCAAGGTTTGGAACATTGGTTGGTGATGGCAGAGGTCGCGAGTCCTCGATAGATAGGATTTGAGTGCGCGGTCTCCATTGGTACATACCAATGTCCTGGGTGGTAGTGCTCTCATTATCATCACAAATTTCAGCAAGCACTTTTTCTAAATAAAAAATTTTCAAGTCCCCAAAGACTTGAATCAATTCCTCAGTCAGACTAGGTTCCAATTCGTCTTCTTCTGTCAAGCAGTCCATGAAATTCAGCTCATGGATATCATTATTATTAATGGGCTGCTTACATAGATTGAAAATATTTAGCTCTAGAGTCATGTTACCAAAAGACAAGTTCATCATTCCATTCCTGCAATTTATGATTGCATTTGAAGTTGCTAAGAATGGACGGCCTAAAATGATGGGAACTTGAGCACTAGCATTTACACATGGTTCAGTGTCTAGTACAATAAAATCCACGGGGAAGTAGAATTTCTCCACTTGCACTAACACGTCCTCTAAAATTTCCCTTGGTACCTTAATGGAGCGGTCAGCGAGTTGCAGTGTAATTGTGGTTGGTTTAAGCTCGCCTAACCCCATTTGTTTGTAAACCGAATAAGGTACTAAGTTGACACTTGCACCCAAATCTAGCAAAGCATGCTCAATTTGAAAATTCCCAATAATACAAGGAATAGTGAGACTTCCCAGGTCTTTGTATTTGGGTACAACCTTTTGTTGAATGATAGCGCTCACTTTCTCAGTGAGGAAGGCCTTTTTATACACATTTAATTTTCTCTTTACAGTGCACAAGTCCTTGAGATATTTAGCATATGATGGAATTTGTCTAATGGCATCAAGCAGAGGAATATTGACAGTAACCTTTTGTAGCACATCCAACACCTCTTGATATTTCATGGGGACAGTCGGATTCCGAAGTCTAGATGGAAATGGAACTGGAGGCTCATATGACTTAGTCTCTTTATCCTTTTGTTGTTGCGGCTTTTGAACCATAGCCTGTTCATCATTTTCTTGAGACAGTGGCTCATCCTCCGGTATTTCTACCGGTTGCATTATCTTATTATCGATCTCTTTTCCACTTCTCAAGGTAATGATGGCCTTAGCTTGTTCATGATGTAACTCACTTGGATTTGTGTCTCCAATAAAATATGTGTTTCTAAGGTTTGGCACAGGTTGAGAAGGAAGGGTACCTTTTTTTCCTAGCATTTAGTTAAGTCTCAATCCTAGCCACGGTCGTCTTTAATTCCTGATTTGATTGGATTAGAGACTGATTCATTTGAGCTTGAGAGTTCATGAATGCGGTCAATGCATCCTCCACAGATGATCGCTTTGATGGGGCACATATGGTGTATTGTAAAATGCCCTAAAGAAGTTATTTTGTGGAGGCATTTGAGGTGCATTGGGTGCATTAATTTGCGGTCCATTCCTCCAACTAAGATTAGGATGGGTATGCTAATTTGAATTATACGTGTTTCCCATTAGTTGCATAACAGACCTTTGGTAGTTATTTATAGCATTTGCTTACTCATGCTCATGCATGATATTTTGTACAACTGAGATCATTGGACAATCCTTTGTGTCATGATCTATACCACCACAAATGCTACAAAAATTACCTAAGGAAGTGTTTGCTTTAACCATATCAACCTTCCTAATTTCCAAGGCTTGACCTTTCTAGCCAATGCAGCGAATTTTGCATTAAGGTCATCTTCCTCTCTTAGGACATACATCCCCGCTTTCTCTCTAGGACTGGGTCTAGTTTGGTCTGATTTAGCAGAGACATCCCATGTTTGCGTATTCTCTGCTAACATATCTAGAAAATCCCAAGCCTCATTATGATCTTTGTCAAGAAAGGTTCCACCACACATCATCTCTATGAACTGACGGGTATCCATGGTGAGCCCCTTTCGAAAGCATCAATCACGTGCCATGGTTCATAACCATGATGTGGACAAGTAATTAGAAGGTCTTTGAAGCGCTCCCAAGCTTGAAAAAACAGTTCATTCCCTTTTGGGAGAATGACATGATTTCTTGTTTTAGTGCATTTGTTTTGTGCTCGGGAAAGAACTTTTTCAAAAACTCTCTACTTAAGGCTTGCCATGAAGTGATGGTATTAGGTCTTAGAGAGTTGAGCCATGCTTTGGCCCGATCCTTTAGAGAAAATGAGAATAACCTAAGCTTAAGTACATCCCTATTGCCATTGTTTACTTGCAACGTTGCAATTACTTCCTCAAAGTCCTTGAGGTGCAAGTAGGGGCTTTCAGAATCCAAGCCATGAAATTTAGGAATTAATTGAATCACACCTGGTTTAAAATCAATGTTCCCTATGTAAGTGGGGAACACTATACAAGATGGTAAAGTTGATCTCTCAGGGTGTAAATGTTCACGTAAAGTCCGTGGTTGGTTTAACACATTCCTATGAACTTCATTTCCATCCTCAAGAGGAGGATTAAATTGATTTTCTCTATTTTGATTAATAGTTGGATCTAGTAGATTTGGATTTGGATTTGGATTATCAACTAGGTCTGCCATGGAATCCAAGTGATGTTGAGTGCCTCTTCTAAGTGAATGATTAAGGCCTGAAACTAGTCCCCCTTCAGAGGAGAGTCGATTGTTTTGATCCCTACTCCAACAGGACATAAACCATCCATACTACATAACAAATACCACTAATTCAAATAGCAAGTATGATACTTAAAATAAAAATAAAAACTTAACCAACAACCCAGGCGGCAGGGCCGACCATGAGGGTTCAATCCACAAAGCAAAAAATAAATCAACAACCCAGGTGGCAAGGCCGACCATGAGGGTTCAATCCACAAAAAAAATAAAAAATAAATAAATCAACAAAAGTAAAACTAATGCAGAATTTAAACTATGCTAATCTGGAAAATAGATTCAGCGGATGATCTTTGTGATCAAACAGCAACGGTAGGACAACCATAGCACTTGGGTGATGAAATCCCAAGCAGGGCAACCTTATGTCATAGTTAGTGCTTGAAAGACCCAACTGAATTTATTTTCAAAGAAAAAGAAAAAAAAAAGAAAAAAAAAATCTACAGAAAATTTGGAAGGTTTAGAAGAGAACTTACCTTAGAAAAAAAACTTACCTTAGCTATCTTGCACAGATCTAATCTCTTTAAGTCTCTCCCCGGCAACGGCGCCAAAAACTTGTTTGCTTGCCTCCAAGTGCAGAGGTTCGTGAGTAGTATCCCGTGAATACGGGGTCGATCCCACAGGGAGATGAATTGTAAGAAGGAAAAAATCAAATGCAAAATAAAACTAAGTAATAAAAAACTAAACTGATGATTTGATTTTGAGATTTTTGAATGGATGTAATTCAATTGAATAAAATAACACCCAAGCTTCAAAGTTCCACACATACGTTAATGTTCCAAAATCATGATGACTTGGATAACACAACTAGGATCTGAGCACTATGGTCAGCCTAGTCGAAAAATAAAACAGTTTAAGTATTTTAATAAATGATATAAAATATTAGAAAATTATGGATTTGCATCATTGACATATATTCTCAAGCGTCAGTGATTTTAAGTATTCAATATCTATAGGATAATGAATATCAAAGAAATATAACAGGTTGAGAACCTCTCCTATCTAGGAAATTTGATTGATCTAAGGTAAGCCTATCCATCAATGTGGATCTCATATGATGGAAACATATGGATCTCACAAGAGGATAAAAAAATAAAACCTAAATAATAGATAACATGCACACACCATTTTTCTCATCATTAAAACAATCAATCATCATAATCTTAAAGAAACATTAAACCCATGTGCTTCCCTTCTAACTTGGGATAGAAGGAACTTAGAAAAATATAATTAAATTGCAGAAATAAAAAGCAACAAGATATAAAGAAAAAAAATGCAAAAAGAAAAGATCTTAAAAAAATAACTTATAAAGCTTTAATAAAACTAAAAACTCTTTAAAAACCCTAAACTTTGCTCTTGAATGCCTTGAATAATGTTTTAGAATGCCCTAGGAAGCCCTATTTATAAGTAGGGACCTCCAATTTTCGTACAAATTTGAAAAACCCTAGAAACCGCATCAAATATACGTATTTTTTCAAAATAGACTTCTCGCTGCATAGTTCGTTTAAAACAGTCTTCCTGCTGTGCAGTTTCCCAAAATAAACTTCACAGCTTCAGAATATACTTTTTCAGAACGATTTCAGGATTCTTCACTTCAAATCTTCGATTTTTTTTATTCTTCACTCGGTTTTCTTAGATCTTTGGCATGTGAATTCTTCAATCTTGATCTCCTAAGATCAATCCCTTGCCTTGGTAATTCTTGAGCATCAAAATCATGCTTTTAACACCATTTTTCAATCCAAACACTTAAATTCACCTTGCAACACATACATGAGTAAAATAGAATATTAATCGGATTCATGTTCATAAAATCAAGATATAAATGGAAAAAATTATGCAATATTTGAATCTCAACACTGTACCTTGCTCAGTGTTTGGCTTATTACTTAAAATGATCTGAGAAAAGCTATTAATGGCTTGGATAAAACACTTACATCACTGTGTACCCCACAGAGCCCTGCCCGGTCGTAATTATGGAGGGCGGATATCTACGAGAGTCACAGAAGCTTACGTAAGCTTACGTAAGCTTACGTCAGCTGGAAGATTAAAAAAATAAAGTGAGAAATACATATGTACGGGAATATATGTACGGAATTTCTGTAACCGACTTGAATTACGTTAAGTCTTAGACATTATGTGGGGCCCACCACAGTGGATGTGTCAGATCCACACCGTCCATCCATTTTTTCTAGATCCGTCTAGGGCTTGAGCCCGGAAACAAGGCAGATGGAGAGCAAAAGTGGACCACACTACAGAAAGTAGTAGGGATCGAGCACCTACAGTTGAAACTATCTTAAGCTCCCACAAGGGTCATATGCAATCCAACCTGGTCACACAGACCTTGACGAAGGGAAAACACAAATAGCAGGTTGATCCGAGCCTTCCGTGTACTCGAGAAGTTTTCACTTGTACACATACAATTACCGTTGTTCCTGTGTTGTGGTCGTTATTGGGAAAACTAGTTGAAGAAAAAGCGTGTTATTTGTTTCTGGCCATTATTTGTAAAACTAGTTTTCACTGTGTTATTTGTTTCTGGCCTTCCGTCAACCCCATCTTCATATTCTTGCATATTATTGATTCTGGCCGTTATTGGGAAAACTAGTTGAAGAAAAAGCGTGTTATAGTAACGGAAATACACAGTATATTAAAGATAATAAAAAATATATATATTTAGTACTGTTGGGGAGAAATATCACAAGTCCGGGACCTGGTTATGGAATAGACCAACTCTACTGACATGGCCCGGAACATCCGAGGCAACAAGCCCGATCGAGGCAAAAGAATCAGGAGCCTAAAAGAAACACTTAACTCGGGTTGCGAGAGATAAACCCCAGCCAAGAGTTACAAAGTCACGAGCCAAAGGCAAAGTAAATAAGATGCATGAAGTTGACTCGGATGACGAGGCAACAACATCTAAAAAGGTTGACTAAGGCCTGAAGCTTAGACGCCACCTGACCGACCATAAAACTGACCCAATTAGGTCGGTTATAAGTTTGGCTATCGGAGTAAGAGACGATGTCGATTACGGATCAGATCCGTCTCGTCCGACAGCTGGCGAGCAACCCGATCCATAAAGCCAGCCCAAACTAACTTATTATTAAAGTCGGTCAGGACTGGGCTGAGCAAGGAAAAGGGGGCGTGAATAAAAACGTTGTCCCGAAAATCTCGTAAAAGGATCCCCGATCCCGAAGATTTCGGGATCGGACGAAGACCGAAAATAGATTGAGATCATATCTCCAAGATATCAGGAAGAGAATCCTTGCACGACGGGACCCTCCCATTCCTATAAATACAGAGAACTCCAAGCTAAAGAGGTACGTAGAAAACTCTTCTCAAAAACCTTCTTACGCATTCGTATCACTGACGTAAGCATCGGAGGGTCCCCGGCTCTAGCCAGTGTCACCGTTGTTTCATCCTTGTGCAGGTGGAAGATCGACGGAAGGTCCACTAGTTTTTTGCATCAACAGATTGACGCCGTCTGTGGGAACCGATACGAAAAGCCGTTTTCCAGGCTCTATCCAGTAGTTTCAAATGAGTTCTAATGGCAAGGACCAGAAAAACTGCTCAAAACGAGCCTGCAGCGGTCGTTATTGGACCACTAACACTTGAAGGTCCGTCGGGTACGAACTAGGCCCAGGGGCTCAGAACCAACCCGACAACAATAAGATCCTACCCCTCATCAAGCATCCTCCGTTTTAACCAGGAAATACCAACGGAACAAAGGAAATGGTCGGCTAGATAGGGAAGTCCAAGAGCTCAGGATCGATCTGAACTATATGAAGCAGATGCCGAAGCAGATCCATAACCAACAAGTTCTGCCCCAATATAATAGTGGCCAAGCGAATGCTCCGCAACAATTTACCAACCCTCAGCCTGCTGCTCCGCGATCTGTCCCTCAGCCGAGTCAGCACCAGGGTCCGGCCGAGCCTCCGCCCGCTCATTCCGTGACCGCCCTGCTGCCAGCTTTCGATCTACAACATGAAATAGATCGGAGGAGGCGCAGCAGGCCTCCGGTTGAAGGTACGACAGATAGTGACAAACCTTAGAAAGACGACCTTCAGGACTTCAGGAGAGAAGTGCGGGAAGAGATTGCAGATATGAAACAGGGTAGTGATATACATCAGACGAGGCCCGAGGCAAAATCATCTCCATTCATAGATGAAATAATGCAAGCTTGGTTATCAAAACGATTCCGCCTTTCGTAGATTACGCCCTTCACCGGCAAAACCGATCCAACCGAGCACATTGAATCCTTTCGAACATATATGGAGCTGCACGATGCCTTGGACGCTGTGATGTGCTGAGCCTTCTCCCTCACTTTAGCCGACGTAGCTCGACTTTAGTTCAAGCAGTTGAAATCAAAGCCCATTAGCTCATTCACCGAGCTCAGTGATGTCTTCCTCACCAATTTCATTGCGGGAAGAAAAAGCTGAAGCCACCTGTGCACCTGAATAATATATTTCAAAAAGAGGAAGAATTTATGAAAGATTATATCAAGCGTTTCAACTTCGAGTCACTCCAAGTCCGGAAACATTCGGATGAAACAACGCTCAACTCGATCATGCAAGACATCAGAGACAAACCGTTTTTGGCATCCCTGGACAAAAACCCACCTATTACTCTAACCGAGTTTATGACCCGGTCAGACAAGTATGCGGGTGCCGAGGAAACCCGAATCATGCGCGAAGCCGCCCAAAACGTAAAAGTCCCGGCCAAAGAGTCAGCAAAGAAAGAAGTTGACTCGGAAAGAAGCGTAAAGATGATCGAACGCGTGATGATCGTAAGTCAGGTAAACAACCAGACTGCAAGTTTTCAACATATACCTCGCTCAACAAACTGCAAGAGAAGGTTTTGATGGAGATTAATGGCGAAGGATTCGTTAATTGGCCAGATAGGCTCCGAAGCAATCCGAATCGACGGAGCAAAAACAAGTACTGTCATTACCATCGTGATCATGGGCACAACACAAGTGATTGCTATCACTTGAAAGAAGAAATCGAATGACTTATCCAAGAAGACCGTCTTAGAGAGCACGTCGAGAGGACCAGGACAGTGGAAGAACGCCCGGGTGACAACCGACTCACGGAGGAAATTCGAACCATTGTTGGAGGTCCCCAAGGCGGAGGTGACTTAAACAATGCTCGAAAAAACCACGCCAGGAGCATCAGTTGGCCTGAGTCTGAGATTCAGATACTAGCTCGGCCTCCGAAAGAGAAGAAAAGGGAAAAGTTCTGCATTTCGTTTACCGATGAAGACGCCCGATGCATTTATCATCCGCACGATGACGCATTGGTCATCACCCTCACTATAGTGAACCGTAAGGTATTTCACATTCTCGTTGATATAGGGTCGTCTGCCGATGTATTGTTCACTCAGGTGTTTGATAAAATGGGTGTCAAAAGATTAGCGTTACGGCCGGTCCATACCCCCTTAATTGGTTTCTCTAGTGGACGAACGCTCCCCGAAGGAGTCATCTCATTGCCACTCACTGCAGGTAATTCCCTGTACCAGGCAACAGTAATGGTCGACTTCCTAATAGTCGACCAACCATCGGTTTACAATGCTATACTCGACCGACCCTCTCTGAGCCTTCTCCAAGCTGTGGTGTCAACATACCATCTCTCAATGAAATTTCCAACTGAGTCGGGAGTAGGAGTCGTAAAAGGCGATCAACAGGACTCACGGCGTTGCTACGCAACAACTGTGAAAGTTCCAGCCAAGGTAACCACGATTGAATCGCTGGACCCTCGGGCCGGGACACATGAGCGAGGACAACTGATGGAAGACCTTATCTCAGTACCCTTAGTCGAGACAGATAAGTCCAACACAGTACAGATTGGCTCGTCTTTACAATCACTTCTGGAAGACAAATTGTTATCCCTACTCCGACGATACGTTGATATATTTGCATGGAGTCATGAAGACCTGCCAGGGATCAATCCCTCGATAATGACCCATTGACTTAACATCGATCCGACCTACTGAGCGATCTGACAGAAGCGACGTCCGCTCGGCCCTGAAAGGTACACCATCATTTAAGAAGAGGTCAGCAAGCTCCTCAAGGCTAAATTCATCGAGGAAATATACTACCCAGAATGGGTAGCCAACGTCGTCCTCGTGAAAAAAGCCAATGGGAAGTGGCGAGTCTGTATTAACTATACCGACTTAAACAAAGCCTACCCGAAGGATAGCTTTCCTCTTCTAAGGATCGATCAGTTGGTGGATAGCACGGCCAGACATGAACTTCTTAGTTTTATGGATGCTTATTTTGGATACAATCAAATTGTAATGTATCAATCTTATAAATCTAAGACTACCTTTATCATCGACAAAGTACTTTATTATTACCATGTGATGCCATTTGGTCTAAAGAATGCCGGAGCGACGTACCAACGACTGGTAAATAAAATATCCGCTCGGCAGATTGGCCGAACCATAAAAGTGTACATTGATGACATGCTTGTCAATAGTATACACGTGACCGATCATATTACTGACTTAGAGGAGATGTTTCTCATTCTTCGCAAATACCAGATGAAGCTAAATCCGAGCAAGTGTGCCTTCGGGGTCGGCTCGAGTAAATTTCTCAGATTTTTGGTCAACCAACAAGGAATAAAGGCAAACCCAGAGAAAATCAAAGCATTACTCAACATGAAATCCTCAAAAACGATCAAGGATATACAAAGGCTAACTGAACGAGTAGCCGCACTCAACTGCTTCCTCTCCCGAGCTACCGATAAGTGCCTCCCATTCTTCAAACAACTAAAGGGTCGACAAACGGTAGAGTGGAGAGAAGAGTGTGAGGCAGCGTTCCAGCAGTTGAAATCATACCTCTGATCTCCACCTGTTTTATCAAAACCCGAGCCTAGAGAAGCTTTGCTATTGTACCTGGCATTTCCGACGCAGCTGTAAGCTCGGCTTTGATACGCGAGCTTGAGGGAAAACAATTGTCGGTGTATTACGTCAGCAAAGCGTTGTTGCCGGCAGAAACGAGATATCCGCCTCTGGAAAAGGTGGTCCTAGTTCTAATCGTCTCTTCGCGACGACTTCGGCCATACTTTCAAGCTCACGTATCATCGTCATAACCGATCTCCTACTACGTCAGATCCTTCAGAAACCAGAAGCCTCTGGTCGATTAATAAAGTGGGCGATCGAGCTCAGTAAATTTGACATTCAGTACAAGCCGAGAGTGACGATAAAAGGACAAGCCGTGACTGACTTCATCGCTGAAGTTACACCACAAGCCGATTCACTTACCGATCTTGGAACCAAACGATCGGCAACTGCTTCTCCCGAGTCATTGCCCGACCCACTCCCCTGGAAGCTTTATGTCAACGGCTCATCCAACTCTAAGACAAGCGGGGCAGGAGTAGTCTTGGAAACTCCCGATCAAACCTACATGGAGGTTGCCTTAAGACTTGGATTTCAAGCCTCGAACAATACAACATAATATGAAGCCTTATTGCTTGGCCTCCGACTAGCAGCCAGCCTGGGAGTTACTCATCTCAACGTATTCAGTGACTCACAGTTGGTAGTCAACCAAGTCACCAGTGTGTATCAGACACAAAAAGAGCAGCTGAAAGCATACATGAAGAAAGCCAAAGAGCTGATCGATGGTTTTCAACTATGTATTGTGACTCGGATTCTTCGAACAGAAAATGCTAAGGCCGATAAACTGGCCAAACTTGCCTCTACCGACGAAGACGACATACGCAGGTCCATTCTAATTGAGTATGTTGTTAAGCCGAGTATCAACGACCCTGTTAGCTCGACCGTACATTCAATCGATTCGGAACCTACTTGGCTTGACCCGATCGTCTAATATCTCTGCAGTAGAAAGTTGCCCGAGGATCGTGCCAAGGCCCAACGATTGAAGATCCGATCCTCTCGTTATACCATACTTAACGGGATATTGTACAAGAAAGGGTTCTTCGCTCCCTTGCTACGATGCCTAAATCCCGATGAAACCGATTATGTGTTACGAGAGATCCACGAAGGGATCTATGGAAATCACTCGGGAGGACGATCGTTAGCACATAAAATCCTACGACAAGGGTACTATTGGCCGACTATTCAGCACGACGCTCATAAGCACGTCCAAAGCTGTGATAAATGCCAACGGTTTGCCGCTATTCCGAGACAACCCCCTGAGGAACTAACTCCGATAGCTGGCCCCTGGCCCTTCGCGCAGTGGGGAATCGATATCATCGGACCGTTTCCGTTGGGGAAAGGCCAGACCAAGTTCGATGTCGTTGCAGTAGACTACTTCACGAAATGGGGCTAGGCTAAGCCATTGGCCAGGATAACCGAACAGAAAATCACAGACTTTGTTTGGAAGAACATTATCTGTCGATTTGGGATACTGCGGACCATTATCACCGACAATGGTAAGCAGTTCGATAATAAGCAGTACTGAGAGATGTGTGATAACCTTAGAAACAGAAACATCTACTCATCCCCTCATCATCCTCAGACGAACGGACAAGTCAAGGCAGTCAATAAGATCATCAAACAGCATCTCCGAACCAAACTCGACCAAGCTAAAGGCGCATGGGCTGAAGGGCTTCCTAAGATACTGTGAGCATATCGAACCACTGCATGAACAGCCACGGAAGAAACTCCTTTCTCCCTTGTGTATGGCTCAGAAGCCGTGACTCCGGTTGAAATCGGGTTACCTTCAGCCCGAGTCACCTCGTTTAATGAAGAAGATAACGAAGAATTACTGGCTCTTGGGCTCAACCTCGTGGAAGAACAAAGGGAAAAAGCTCGGCTACGGATGATGGCTCAATAATGCCAAATAGCTCGGTTCTACAATGCCCGAGTCAAAATTCGGCGCTTCCGAGTGGGAGACACGGTCCTCCGAAAAATATTCCTAAACACCAAGGAAGTTGGTGCAGGCACATTAGGACCCAATTGGGAAGGCCCCTATGTTGTCTCAAGTACCATTCGACCCGGAACATATCGGTTGGAAGATCTCACCGGGCGATTACTGCCCCATCCTTGGAATGATGAGCACCTGAAGATTTATTATCCTTTGGATTGGCCGATTGAGCGTTCGGGAAGACTCAATTAAGTAAAGAATGAAAAACATGTAAACTGAGTCAAGCGAATAAGAGAAAACCGAGTATATTCATTCAGTACAAGTGTTACATTGGGTTACATTAGATTTTGTTTCAGCATTACGTTGATGAAATAATAGAGATAAAGGCAAAGGAAAAAGTCAGCCACAACGCGCAATGTCCTCTCTCGGTTACAGATGCTCTCGAGCTCACCTTGAAGCTTGGTGTGCTTAAAGTGTTTGAAGCTTGGTATGCTTGAAGTGCTTAACACCCAAAATGAAGCTCCAAGGTTCATCAGGAGCCAACTCAGGAGGTGGCTCGGACTCAGCTGCTGCCGCCACTCAGATCAACCTCTAGCACCACCTCAGGAGCAACCTCAAAATCGACCGCGATACCAGCCGCAGCATCAGCAGACCCAGCTGGCTCGACCTCTGGACCTTCAGACCCGGAGGCACCTTCGTCAAATCCCTAGAGATCAACGTCGGGGAAAGCTTCCTTCATCAGTCAGACACACTTGGCGTAACCGTCCTGATATAAGCGATCCCGTTCCTCTAGATACTCTTAGGATTCAAGAAAGGCCTTTATGGCCTGGTCCCTGCCTCTTCTTTGACCTTTTTAACGACAACCCGGGTCTCAGCTTTGAGCCGAGCCAACTTGTCCTCTAAAGAGGCATGAGCCTGACGAACTTGCCGACTCTCCTCTTGAGCCTCTTTCAATAGCGAGGCCACATGAGCACACTCGGCCTTGGCATCCTCGGTGCCTTTTCGGGCAAGCCCTAATTTGCCAGACAATAAGCTGACCAGAGCCATAGTGGCTTCAAGTTGTACTTCCGCCTCCGTTGCTTGTTTTCGAGCTACTTCAACATCCGCCGCTCGACTCTTAGCCTCGGCCAGATCCTTGCTAGCCCTGAGCAAACAAGGAGCGAACTGTAAAAAGACAAAGTCAAATTGAAATCGAAGGGATCAGCAAGACAAGTGAGAAGTCCGAGTCTTACCTCAAGGAGAATCTTGACAGCATGAGAGAGAGAGAGAGTCCGGTCTTGGAAGACACTTCTCCAGCCAGAGCGTCTCCTTCTCTCGGGTTTAAACTCGTCCGTAACAGGTAACTTCTGGATGTCTGGTTGCATTTTCTTTGAATTTTACTTGACTCATCTTGCTTTTCCTGATGTAGACATGACTGAGGCAAGGCCTATTCTTCCTCCGACTTCTAAGATGAAGGCCCCTCCGCAGTCAGAGACTCAGTCCGAGGCTCATCCTCCAAAGAGGCCGAAGATGGTCTCAAAGGCTAAGGGGCAATCTACACCGGCTGTCCCGACCGTCATAATCCCCGACTTGGAGGAAGGGGCGAAAGTGGCGGACACAGTGGGCCCCGATCCCCAAGTGGCCCCAGAGCCAAGACCTGTTGCAGAGCGGGTCTCGGAACAGAGGGAGGAGTAGAGGGGGGAGCCCTTAGGAGGGGAGATGACTCAACAAGAGGTGTTTTTTCAACGGGCTGTGTCGGACATGATCCCTTATGCGCTTTCCCATGTGAGCGGGAAAGAGTTCGTGTAGGGATATCTACAAAACGCATTCAGTTAGATTCAAAAGATATAACAGTGTAAGGAGATAAAGGAAAAAGTGCATGCCGAGTCACCTGCTTGGGAGAAGGCCCTAAGAACACGAGGTTCAAAAAGTTCTGGCTCGGTAGTCTCCCAGGGGCCACACACCCAGAACCATCTATCTCTCCAGTGCTTGTTGGAGGTAGGAGAGTCGGTTATCAAAGACCTGCCCTTGTTCCGCCAAGCACATAAAAGTATCAGCCGGGCTACTACGGATTTTGCTGTACTTGATACAGATGGAGAAACTCATCGACAGTCAATGGGGGCTGCTCTATCTCAGCCCACAACACCAAGCATCCGAACAAGTTCCTCCATCCGTTTGAAACTATCTGCCTGGGCGCTATCTAAAGTCGGGAAAGCAGATCCTAAGCAATGCCTTGGAGGGCCAGACGCAAGCCGCATTGTAAAGCGACTTGAAAAATTGCGACCATCCCAGGAGGAGGATGGTCGGGCAATTCACTCGGCAGGGGAAGGCGAAGGATGACCGAGTCCGGAACATGGTACCCGACCCTGATCCTATCCAAGTCCGCCTCAGTTAAAACCGAGGGAACCAGACCCTTTTGTTCATCTCTTACCTCTCCACCCTCAGCCGTCGACACAACAGCTCTTACTGACCTCCGTGTGGAGATCGACTCACTGGCCCCTTCGATCTCCTCATCGTCTTCCTCCATTTCCTCCTCAGGAGGGTTAGGTCTGCCAGGGGCAGTTGTCAGTGACACCTCTCCATAAGAGGGGCCCACTGAAGCAGGACGCTCAGTTGAAGACCTTGCCACTCTTTTCGAATACTGAAAAGCTTCATTGGCACCAATGGCCATCTCCGACAGCAGCGAGGGTGATTCCGAGACATTCCAGAAGTGTCTCGCTTCGCACTCGTCATCGGAAGCTCCCTCCCGGGGACTTGAGGAACCATGCATCACCATTAAAACTGAAAAGAAAAGGGAGGGAGAGAGTTTAAAACTCACCGGAGATGGCGATAAAGATCGGAAAAGGAGCAAGCGTGAAAGCAAAAATCAAAGAGGGAGAACGGAAATGGCGAAAGGCGGGAGGATGGTGAAGATGAAGGTGAGGGAAGAAGGGGGCACGCGCGAAAATGAGAAAAAGGGATCCCGCTCCGCCTTATATAGCCCGACCACGTGGCAAGGGCATTTAAGGAGGAGTCATATTAACGAACGTTTCGACTCCCCCACCCGACACGTGGCGCTCGCCGACTGACGGAGACGCTGCTCCCGCCACACGTCCGAAACTCATTAGCCAAAGAAGCGCTCTGATGGCTTCTTGCACGTGCGGTCTCGACTAACGAATCGACGCATATTCAGGCCGACATACGAACATTAAATGCTCCATCATAATATCGGTCTTTGGACTAAGCCGACCCAAGACTCTTTGCTCCTTAGCATCAATACGGCTGACGCAAGGAGCAAGGGGGCTTACTGTTGTGGAGAAATACGATAAGTCCAGGGACCCGGTTATGAAATGGACCAACTCTACTGACATGGCCCGGAACATCCGAGGCAACAAGCCCGACCGAGGCAAAAGAATCAAGAGCCTAAAAGAAAGACTTAACTCGGGCTGTGAGGGATAAACCCCAGCCAAGAGTTACAAAGTCACGAGCCAAAGGCAAAGTACATAAGATGCATGAAGTTGACTCGGATGACGAGGCAACAACATCTAAAAAGGCCGACTAAGGCCTGAAGCTTAGACCCCACCTGACCGACCATAAAACTGACCTAATTAGGTCGGTTATAAGTTCGGCTATCGGAGTAAGAGACGATGTCGATTATGGATCGGATCCGTCTCGTCCGACAGCTGGCGAGTAACCCGATCTATAAAGCCGGCCCAGACTAACTTATTATTAAAGTCGATCAGGACTGGGCCGAGCAAGGAAAAGACGACGTGAATAAAAACATTGTCCCGAAAATCTCGTAAAATGATCCCCAATCCTGAAGATTTCGGGATCGGACGGAGACCGAAAATAGATTGAGATCATATCTCTAAGATATCTGATCAGGGTCAAATATTGCATATCAGACCCCGATCATTACCTATTTTACGTACATGATAATGCCTAAACATCATATTTTAATTGTATTTTTGTTGCAGGATGTAATAATGAGCGTTGGACTGAAAAGAGGATTAAAAGCATGGATTTGATGATCCAAAGCCACCGAAGCACAGGATGAACCTCAGAGGACCAATAATGAAGAGTTCACACGCCTGAGATCTGAGGAAAGCACGTTGAAGAGGCCCGAAATTGGTCCAGAATGCAAAATCACATGGTTCCCGCCATCCGATCAGTACGAAACTTCATACATGAGATGAAGGCGATAAATTAACCGTACATATCAAGTTTCAGCTCTTAGATCACTCGGGAAGTGGTCCAACAGACAAATCAGCCCATTAATCTCCGATTCTGGGCCCACCTGATATCTGGAACTGCCTCAATTTTAGTCCCAATGGTTTAACGAAGATGGGAAAGAGGATGGACGGTGCAGATTTCTCATAAACATCATAGTGGGCCCCATGTGTGGTGCATGTGCACCATGCACCCTTTATGGCGGCCGTGCACCGGACCGGCCAAGGGGTCAGCGGGACGCTGACCCGCAACTTCCCTTCTTCTCGCCCGCCAGCGTCCAGCGCCAGCGATCGGACGATCGGGTTGTGGGTCCACACCGTCCATCAAAAGTCCAATCTGGACCGTCCATCATGTTTGAAGGGGCCCAATCATCAACGTGTAGGTGGCCGAATCCCAAATGAGAGCGAGTATGGAAATCTAACCGTTCAAATGCAGTCGGACGGTGAATCAAGAGATCAGACGGACCACACCGAAATCACTTCAATCTCAGCAGGTCTGACCGATTTTTCGAGAGGGAAGCAATGGACGGAATGGATTTCCCAACAGATCATCACAATGGACCCCACCATTTCCGCAGGGAATCTGCGTCCGCGTTCTGCGTCAGCGAGCGAACGATGCTGGCCGTTTTTGCGAAAGGCTGTGGGCCCCACACGTCGCCCGTACGATCGATCTGATCCGTCCATCTTGTAGAGGGCCATGAATACTACAAAACCATGCTGATAGTTCACTCCCATGCGTACACACGTGCGTGATACAGAGGCCACAAAAGGGCTACCCGGCGACGTTCAAAACTGATCTTTTTGTATTTTCTTCTCTGGGCCGCGTTAATGGACGTTCAAAACCACCCATTCTTGACTGAAATTTCGTCCTGAATCCAATGGACGGGGTGGATTCTCCAGAAAATACCTCTGTGGGGCCCACCGATCATGGCTGCGAAAATTTCCATTCCGTGTCCTGCTACAACTCTGCCACTTACTCCAGCCTTCCAACAGCTATAAAGAGGAGTTTTATACATGGAAAAGCATTCAGAACCAGGGAGGAGCTCCAGATCTACAGCAAGGGAGAGAAGAAAGAGAAGAGAGAGAAGAAAGAAGAGAGAGAAATTGGTTTGATTTTTTCTTTTATGAATTTTTATTTTTATTTATCCATTTGTTTAATGGATTTATGGGTAACTAATCTCTCAGCTAGGGCTGAGATGAAACCCCTAATTTGAATACCCTTTGTTCTATGTTGATTTACTTTAATTAAATTGATTTGTTTCTTTCCTTAGTGTGCTTGATTGTTTTAAATTCTATACTTCTCCATCTATGAACTTTTGAGTCTATGGATGGATGTGGTTTGGATGCTTATTCTAGGTGCTTGTATCTGATCATGAACAGGTTCCTGTAGAGGAAGAACAGGGTGCTTTACTGAACTGCATATTCCATATGCCCGATTTGGACATGGGATATGTTATTCATGGCATTGCTTAAAGGAATTAGACAATCTGTATGCCCGATTAAGGACACAGATTGTGCTTTCTCCAGATAAGTTGGATCAATCTAATTTAAGGTGAATTAACAGACAAAACAAAGGTTAGGATAATTAGGGGTGGATTCGAAAGTCCTAGTGCTCTCTCTGATTGAATTTTCTTCCTTATTCTCAATTGTTATTTTTCATAGATTTGTGTTAGCAATTTGATCCTTTATTTGTTGAATTAGTTAAGGAGAATCGTGAATTTGAATTGTGACGACCAGCCCTGTGGATTCGACCTCGGTCTTACCGAGTTTATTACTACATCACAACCCTA
The DNA here is from genome assembly GCA_021015155.1 of Magnolia officinalis. Lineage (NCBI taxonomy): Eukaryota > Viridiplantae > Streptophyta > Magnoliopsida > Magnoliales > Magnoliaceae > Magnolia > Magnolia officinalis. The sequence continues at coordinate 42,485,130 of JAJHSJ010000017.1, forward strand.
TACTTGGGGAGTAAACAAGTTTTTGGCGCCGTTGCCGGGGACTATTTCGGTCCATATTGAATTTAGGATTCTCTCTTATCATAATTCATAGCTTAGGATTTTACTAACTTAGAGTTCTTTTCTTTATTTTAGAAATTAACCTCTTTCCTATTTTGTAGGGTCCTGAGATAAACTTCTAATTTGGTAATCCCTTTCTAAATTCTTTACTTTTTCTATTTTTATTAGGTTTTTACTTTTTAGAAATTTTCTATTTTAGAATTTCTTTTGAATTTTTTTTTTTTTTTTAGATTTAGATTTTCTCTTAAGTAACTTCTTGTTTTCTAGTTTTAGAAATTTTTCTTTCCTTTTAAAACTAACTCTTCTTGTTATTTTTGAAACTTTCTTTTTTAGAAATTAACCTTTGCTTAGGATTTTTTATCATTAATTTAAAAAACTTGATTTGTTTTTGTTCTATTTTCAGGAATTGAGGAAGAAAGCTACTAAGTGAAGGAGGAGCTTCTTAAATTTTCTGACATCAATCATCTCCTTTTTCCGGTTCTTTCTTCCCATTCTTACTTACATAGTTTTAACTTGTTTTTGAATAGCATAATTTCTAGTTCTAGTTTTCTTTCTCTTAGGTTGTTGCTTAGTTTATGCTAGGACGTAGATCTCTAGATAGAGAACTAGCATCTTTTGATCCTGAAATAGAAAGAACATTCCATAGAAGATTGAAAGACATCCCAGTTGAAATGGCAGAAGAGAATGGAACTAAAACTCTTAGAGATTATTCAGCTCCTGTCCAACTCAATGCGCCTTCATGCATAGTGTTGCCTACCACCACGGCAGCACACTTTGAACTCAAGACTGGGGTCATACAGTTGTTGCCTTCCTTTTATGGGTTAGACAAGGAGGACCCATATCATCATGTGAAAGAATTCCTAGACATTTGCTCCACCTTTAAATTCCAAAACTTCTCAGACGATTCGATCCGCCTACGCCTGTTTCCTTTTTCTTTGAAGGATAAGGCGAAAGCATGGTTGAATTCTCTAGAAGTTGGGTCTATCACTACCTGGGACCAATTGTCTAGGAAGTTCTTAAACAAGTTCTTCCCTGTTCACAAAACTAATGCTCTCCGTAGAGAAATCACTAATTTCACACAAAAAGAGGGAGAGCACTTTCATGAATGTTGGGAAAGATGGAAGGACTTGCTTCTTAAATGTCCACACCACGGTTTTGAGAAGTGGCAACAAGTACAATACTTTTATGACGGTCTGACACCCCAGAACCGTCGCATGGTTGATGCCACCAGTGGAGGGTCCTTCATGACCAAGAGCGATACCGAAGCGTGGAAATTCTTTGAAACCTTGTGTGAAAACTCCCAGCAATGGGACTATTCAGATAGAGGTGAAAGAAGTTCCCAACCACAAAAGAGAGGTGGCATATATGAGATAGGAGTCACACCAGATCTCCATGCCAAGATTGATGGCCTGACAAAGAAGGTTGATGCTCTGATGTTGCATAATGGACCCCCACAAACAACTCAAGCCGAGGCTTGTGCCATATGTTCTAGTCCTTCCCATCCTACGCAATCTTGCCCATCTGGTACAGCATTTCCAGAATTCCTCTCTGAACAAGTTCATGCTTTGAACACCTTTCAGAAACCTGGGAATGATCCTTACTCGAACACGTACAACCCAGGGTGGGCTAGGCATCCAAATTTTTCTTGGGCAAAAGGACCGCAACAAGGAGGACCATCTGGAAATCCTCCTATGCAACCTCAGCAGTTTCCGCAATATCAACAACTGCCTGCACAATCAAGGAAACCATCTCTTGAGGATACACTCCATCTTTTTATGCAGAGTTCTCTCCAATTCCAAAAAGACACCCAACAAACCTTACTAGCCAACTAGCAAAGCTTACATGCAAATGCACAATCCATTGCCAAGCTGGAAGTACAAATGGGTCAACTACCTGCCACATTGAGTGAGAGAGAGAAGGGTAAGTTCCCTGGCCAACTTGTGGCTAATCCAAAGGGACAATATGAGATTGGCTCTAATTCCAACCAAGGGCAATATCACGAGCAAGCCAAATCGATCATTACCCTTAGGTCAGGCAAACAGATTGACAACAAAATAGAGATACCTAGGGATGAATCAAATCAAGGTGAAGCAGAGAGACACACCAATGCATCCAAAGTCCAAAAACTCTCTGAGTCTCCAAGAGCCGCTGACGTGCCACCTTACGTGCCCAAAGCACCTTTTCCTCAACGTCTGACACCAATGAAGAAAAGAAACAACTTTGATGAAATCCTGGACGTGTTTCAAAAAGTGCAAGTCAACATCCCGTTGCTTGACGCTATCAAGCAAGTCCCTGCTTACGCTAAGTTCCTTAAAGATTTATGCACTCAAAAGCGTAAGCAGAATGTTCATAAGAAAGTCTTCCTTGCAGAGCAGCTCAGCTCCATGATTCAACATAACACCCCTCCTAAATTTAGGGATCCAGGAGCTCCCACCATCTCTTGTGGTATAGGAGATCATAAAATCGGGAAGGCATTACTTGATTTAGGGGCGAGCGTCAATTTGTTACCATATTCGGTTTATGAGCAGCTAGGACTTGGTGAGTTGAAACCGACTAAAATAACATTACAACTAGCTGATAGATCTGTCAAGGTGCCCCGGGGTGTTATTGAAGATGTGCTAATCCAGGTTGACAAATTTTATTTTCCAGTGGATTTCATAGTTATAGATACTCAGCCTGTTCAGAATCCTCATAGTCAGATCCCAGTCATTTTGGGTCGTCCATTTTTGGCCACATCTAATGCTATTATAAATTGCAGGAATGGAGTTATGAAGTTGTCATTTGGTAACATGAATATTAAACTCAATGTTTTTAATGCAGGACAACAACCCGCGGATTTGGACGACATATTTGAAGTGGACATGATCGAGAGTCTAGTGCAGGACTCCTTCCGTAAATCTTTTGAAGATCCACTTGAGACCTGCTTAGCACAACATGGCACGGATTTTGACATAGATAGTCCCATCCACGAAGTCAATGCACTGCTCGACTCTACTCCTATATTGGAGACTGAAAAATGGAGAGCGAAAGTGGAACCTCTTCATCCCTCTGAGACTCTTCCTGACAGCACAGCTTCTAACTCTGAGAAGGCAAAAGAGAACAGGTTGCTTAATGTTTTTCGAACTTATAAGGCAGCAATTGAACGGAAGATAACAGAAATACAAGGAGTGTGCCCCACTGTATGTAAGGATCATGCTGCGGAAATGTCACGTAAAATGCAATGGAAGCATGATCCTAACATGGAGGAAGTTGTTCGAGCAGAAGTCCTTAAATTGTTTGATGATAGTGTCAATTACCTCATTGCAGATAGCACAGCTCATGGGAACTCACATCACTTGTCTGGGATTGGTTAACCACAGTATTGAGGTAAGTTCTTTGGCGGACCCTGGTCTTAAAGATTAATGAATTCATGGTTCGTTTTTGTCTGGCTGAAGACGTTAAACTTAGCGCTCCTGGGAGGCAACCCATCATTTCATTCTATTTCATTTTTTTTTTCAATGTTTGTGGGTAACATTACTGCAAACCCTCACGAGACTACAACTCGTCCACTAGGGGTAACCTAGGGGTTTAAAGGCTTGTTGCATATGTTAAATGCAATCGAGAGCACCTGCGAAAGTGGTATAGGTAGGATATTTTATTTTACTGATTTCTCTCTTGTGCTGACTCGCTTTTTACGCTGATATTTTTGAGAGCTTCTTGATTCTCCATCCAGGTACTATCTTTCCCTACTCCTCTTTTCTTTTCATTGTCTCATGTGCATTGTATGCTTATTTCTTTTACATTGAGGACAATGTAGATTTTAGGTTGGGGGTGGGAGATTAGGTTACCTAATCAGTATTTTCTTGGTTACCTAATCAGTATTTTCTTGGTCTTGAGCAAGAATTGTGAAATTTTTAAAAAAAAAAATTTCTGGAATTTCTATTGAATTCAAAGTGATTTTGAAGGATAGTTGTGATTTTGAAATTACAAGATTCAGAATGTGAGAAATTTATGACTCTTGGATTCGGTTGTCTGGTAGATTTCACACTTAAGTTTGAATTGTTAATCCACGATTAGAAGTTGTAAACATTGATTGAGCCATGATTTCACATATCAGATCTCGTTTACACATTAAGTTTTCAGTTCGATATTAATTGATAACATGGTAATCACTAAGCATGAAAGGAACCAGCCTGAAAAATAAAATTTTTAGCATCAGTCTATAAAGAAGAATTGAAAGAATAAGTCGCATAATCGTCATCATAGGTTTGCTCCCTATAGATGAAGATTCGATTCCTCATAGTTGACATGAGAAAAGATTTAGGCGACAAGTTTTCACCATAGGTTTGCTCCCTATAGGTGCAGATTTGATTCTCCTCCTTGGCGTACTATTCATAAAGAAAATCAAAAAAAAAAATGGTAGAATGAAAGGTTAATCTGTAAGGCAAGTGTTGGTTCCAGTTTAGTGACATGAGCTTCGTTGTTAATTACCAATGATATCATGAAATTGACAATTGATCTCTTAATGGTTGAAAGCTGAGATGACACTATACACTCATGAAACTCAATGTTTAAAATTATTCTAATTCATGGTTTAATAGTTTGAACTTGTTTATGAAATTTACAGTAAACTTGATTCCAGGAGAAAATTCCACTCACCATGCATGAATCGTAGAATGATCACATCTCGACTATCTGTTCACAAGTCACTTGAGTTTACAGGAATTGTCTTTTATTTCTAAAATTATTTTCGCATGTTTTGCTCGGGACTAGCAAAATGCTGGTTGGGGGTTGTGATCAGGGTCAAATATTGCATATCAGACCCCGATCATTACCTATTTTACGTACATGATAATGCCTAAACATCATATTTTAATTGTATTTTTGTTGCAGGATGTAATAATGAGCGTTGGACTGAAAAGAGGATTAAAAGCATGGATTTGATGATCCAAAGCCACCGAGCACAGGATGAACCTCAGAGGACACGCCTGGGATCTGATAATGAAGAGTTCACACGCCTGAGATCTGAGGAAAGCACGTTGAAGAGGCCCGAAATTGGTCCAGAATGCAAAATCACATGGTTCCCGCCATCCGATCAGTCGAAACTTCATACATGGATGAGGGCGATAAATTAACCGTACATATTCAAGTTTCAGCCTTAGATCACTCGGGAAGTGGTCCAACAGACAAATCAGCCCATTAATCTCCGATTCTGGGCCACCTGATATCTGGAACTGCCTCAATTTAGTCCCAATAGTTAACGAAGATGGAAAGAGGATGGACGGTGCAGATTTCTCATAAACATCATAGTGGGCCCCATGTGTGGTGCATGTGCACCATGCACCCTTTATGGCGGCTGTGCACCGGACCGGCCAAGGGGTCAGCGGGACGCTGACCCACAGCTTCCCTTCTTCTCGCCCGCCAGCGTCCAGCGCCAGCAATCGGACGATCGGGTTGTGGGTCCACACCGTCCATCAAAAGTCCAATCTGGACCGTCCATCATGTTTGAAGGGGCCCAATCATCAACGTGTAGGTGGCTGAATCCCAAATGAGAGCGAGTATGGAAATCTAACCGTTCAAATGCAGTCGGACGGTGAATCAAGAGATCAGACGGACCACACCGAAATCACTCCAATCTCAGCAGGTCTGACCGATTTTTCGAGAGGGAAGCAATGGACGGAGTGGATTTCCCAACAGATCATCACAGTGGACCCCACCATTTTTGCAGGGAATCTGCGTCAGCGTTCTGCGTCAGCGAGCGAACGGCGCTGGCCATTTTTGCGAACGGCTGTGGGCCCCACACGTCGCCCGTACGATCGATCTGATCCATCCATCTTGTAGAGGGCCATGAATACTACAAAACCATGCTGATAGTTCACTCCCATGCGTACACACGTGCGTGATACAGAGGCCACAAAAGGGCTACCCGGCGACGTTCAAAACTGATCTTTTTGTATTTTCTTCTCTGGGCCGCGTTAATGGACGTTCAAAACCACCCATTCTTGACTGAAATTTCGTCCTGAATCCAATGGACGGGGTGGATTCTCCAGAAAATACCTCTGTAGGGCCCACCGATCATGGCTGCGAAAATTTCCATTCCGTGTCCTGCTACAACTCTGCCACTTACTCCAGCCTTCCAACAGCTATAAAAGAGGAGTTTTTATACATGGAAAAGCATTCAGAACCAGGGAGGAGCTCCAGATCTACAGCAAGGGACAGAAGAAAGAGAAGAGGGAGAAGAAAGAAGAGAGAGAAATTGGTTTGATTTTTTTCTTTTATGAATTTTTATTTTTATTTATCCATTTGTTTAACGGAGTTTATGGGTAACTAACCTCTCAGCTAGGGCTGAGATGAAACCCCTAATTTGAATACCCTTTGTTCTATGTTGATTTACTTTAATTAAATTGATTTGTTTCTTTCCTTAGTGTGCTTGATTGTTTTAAATTCTATACTTCTCCATCTATGAACTTTTGAGTCTATGGATGGATGTGGTTTGGATGCTTATTCTAGGTGCTTGTATCTGATCATGAACAGGTTCCTGTAGAGGAAGGAACAGGGTACTTTACTGAACTGCATATTCCATATGCCCGATTTGGACATGGGATATGTTATTTATGGCATTGCTTAAAGGAATTAGACAATCTGTATGCCCGATTAAGGACACAGATTGTGCTTTCTCCAGATAAGTTGGATCAATCTAATTTAAGGTGAATTAACAGACAAAACAAAGGTTAGGATAATTAGGGGTGAATTCGAAAGTCCTAGTGCTCTCTCTGATTGAATTTTCTTCCTTATTCTCAATAGTTATTTTTCATAGATTTGTGTTAGCAATTTGATCCTTTATTTGTTGAATTAGTTAAGGAGAATCGTGAATTTGAATTGTGATGACCAGTCCCTGTGGATTCGACCTCGGTCTTACCGAGTTTATTACTGCATCACAACCCTATACTTGGGGAGTGAACAATATCAGGAAGAGAATCCTTGCATGACGGGACCCTCCCATTCCTATAAATACAGAGAACTCCAAGCTAAAGAGTACGCAGAAAACCCTTCTCAAAAACCTTCCTACGCATTCGTATCACTGACTTAAGCATCGGAGGGTCCCCGGCTATAGCCAGGGTCACCGTTGTTTCATCATTGTGCAGGTGGAAGATTGACAGAAGGTCCACTAGTTTTTTGCATCAACAAGTACTTTTTTACATAATCACATTTAGTAGGATGATAAGATAAGAGCAACTTACATGTATTCAAAAGAAAATATGGTGTGATCTAGGGACATCCATGACATGTCTGAAAGGTGTATAAAAGCAGACCGAATAGCTTATAGGTATCTAAAAAATGAAACGAGTAGTCAAGAGGTATGAGGAAGTGAAAATAGTGGTTAAAAGGTATCTATAAACAAAATGAACAGCAAGGCATACAAAAACGAAACGAACAATCAAAAAATGAAATAAAGCTTGGTCGACAGAAGAGAAACAATCACAAAAGAGAAATGTAACAATAAAGATCTAAAAAATGACTTTTTAACTACTGTAACAGTTCAGTAATGGAAGAAGGATATGGAGGAATAAGGTACAATAAAATTTTATAAATAGTAGAAGAATCCAATAGAGAAAAAATCCAACCAATCCAACACAACAACCAATCAAACCAAATCTATCAATTTTTCTTTTATCTTAAATTATCCTAAGAGCAGCGATAATCCAATAACAGTAATTCTTAGCAATAATCCAAATATACCCTCATATGCTAGATTTGTTGTTTATCCTATATCACGGAGTTCTTTCAAGATACGCATTCTTACAGTTACTCCTAGTGATTGATTCTGAGATTTTTTCTTTTATTTGATTGCATTAGTATTCTAAAAGTCCTTTCTTGTGAAAGACACAAAATAACACATCTTCGCCAGAAGAACCCCACCATCCTATTATCGCCTGATCATTATCAAAATTTGTGAATGGCTGAGTAAGTGACCGATCTTCTCAGAATCTGATCATATACATTCATATTGGTTTCATTTTCTTATTTTGGCGCTTCGGGTCAAAGTTAATTGGTTTGAATTGAGCCGTTATATCGATTCTGGCATGCCTGTGCACACTAAACATGATAGAATGCAAGCCGAAGTGTCAACATTTATTGCAAGCTCGATGAGACTCTGATTACAAGCATACTTATCGGTACATTAATTTTAAGAAATCATGAGCCAAAGACAGATTCATCAAGCACCTGAACAGTTAGGTTTGCTACTAAATCTAGTACCCTTTCCATTAAATCCGGATTGAACATCCTCATCTCAGGTTGAGCCTTTTGAGATATTTTTGGCCAAAATGTCCGATATGTAAAGAGGAATTTAGCGTATCCCTGAACAATCACGTGTTTAAGCTGAAACATTAGGTAGATGGAAGGCCAGTAATGCCAAAAACATGAACAAGATGATGGCTCTCTTTGCCGAAAAACACTTGTGTCGCCCCAACAACAAATCTATACTAGTTTTGTCAGAAATCTAGCATCAACACCACCGATACAACCTGTGGCTACAACATCATAACTGACACTATGGGTACCTCTTCCGCAATGGAATACACCTCTACCATTATAGGAACTGCGGAATCTTCTGCCACTTGCTGAATTTAAGCGGCTAGAACGAGAGGTCAGGAATGTTGTTCCTGAAGAAGAAAACTAGGGTATACTTAGGAGGTAACCCTTCCTTAGGAATTCACTGTATTATGGAAGAAGAAACTAGGTAGGCACTGAACCATCTCCAATAGTCGATTTTACCGTTTGAATCGTGACAAAATTATTAAAATGGCATAGGAAATGTTCCGACCAGAAACAAGTAACGGAGATTGGAATATCCACATTCAATAATAACAAAGGAAAAATCAATGAACAATCATAATCATTTATTTCATTAATCTGAATTATTATTACATCCCTCATTTGCCCTTGATTATAAAACAAAATATATTTCATCGATGTAATTGAGAAAATTTAATAATAATTTTGACAGTGTCTTGGCTTGTATGGAGTCTATCGCAATGACAAAAGAATTGTGTGAGTTCAAAAACACTTACTTTATGCCGATATGCGTAGAATATGTGCATAAGAGATCGAATCCTAGACTAATCTTTGGAGATGCATAATCATCGAATATATTGGGACTTCTGTTACACGGTCGCGTGACAGGGTGGTCTTCTACTCTGCTCCTTGCATCTTCTTTCCTCTCTTCTCTTCTACCGTGTTATACCGCAGGATACCTTGTCACACCCCAGACTCAGTAACCAGATTCATAAGGAATCCGATAGCCGTTTCTGGCCGCAACAGCCTCCATAGTACCCCATTCTCAGCTCCTGAGGCACGTTCCGATCCTGGGGTCCTACAAGGAGGATTTCCATAATCGTATATTCATTTTTAATACGAGCATACCCAAGATCACAGCAAGTAAATCTCAAAAATAATAAAGGGACACATTACAAAATTCAATAAATTTGAACTTTACAAGTTACATAAGGTTCAAAAGGACATACATAAGATAATAGAAGAAAGAGGAAAAGGTCTACAACACTGGGGTCCTCAGCTCAACTCTAATTTAAGCTCTGCTGCTACAACGCCGACTTATGATCTCCTGCACGCATCAATCGTGCATATGCTTATAGAAGCTTAGAGGGTGGTGAAAGTGTGTGAAAATGGTGCACAGAAGAATAATATAAGATATAGGAAGGGAAACATGATCAATGACATTATCACTAGCCTTACCGAGGCTTGTCATGAATACAATGTAATGAGTACTGGGCGCCATAACAAGGCGATGCATAAAGGACTTATATAGCCGATGCAAATGCGATGTAATGTGATGTCAGTCCTCATATCTAATCCACATATCAAGTACATTTCCATCATAAGGAAATCATCGGGGTCCAGTACACTGCTGGATGACTACCGCTCTTTAGACTTGTACAGTCAAACGAGCATAAGAGACCTCACTACCCACCTGTGGACAGCCAATCACCAACAAGGCTTGACGGCAATGGACCCATTTACTAGTTGGTCAGACTCGGCCTAGCAATGCCTTCTTACATTAGGCGGGTAAGGCCACACTCCTACCCAACCAACTACACAATAGTGGGATTTACGGCCTAACGGTATAAGGCCCTCGTGCGCTCATAATTTCCACTCGGTCATGGCGTTGGGGCAGATCCTTGGTACCATGGAAGTTTTAGAAATTTCACCCATGGGCATCTTATGCACCCTATATACTCAAGTAACATTTTCGGTGTCCACACATATGGCCATTTATGAATGTCCCTGTGGAGGCATGGCCCTGATGAAGCAAGGGCAGTATGAAATGCAATGCCAATGCATGAGTCACGCATACAGATCATGCACTAATTCCAAGCACTCGGTGTGCACAAGGGGAGAAACTCCATCCCTCTATCATATCAACCCAATGACCATACCAATGCAATCCATTCACGCAAATGATGCATATGGGTTATAAGGGTGTAAGTGTGATACTCGGCGATGATGAAGCTCCAAAATCCCTTAATCCCACCCTTAGAAACTCATCCTAGCCCTTAAACCCTCTTCCTTGGTCCAAGATCTACATTGTGTGGAAGGTTGAGAGCTTGGCTTGAAGGTGGGTGACTATAACTTGCTGATTTCTTTTCTATCCCTTTATCCTCTTATTTCTTCATGAATGGAACATGTGGGACCCACCAATCTATGGTGGGGATCCCATTTAATCCATTGGAGTGATTTGCCACGCGCTAGCCCTATCTTTAGAGAGTTTAAGCAGCATGACCCTCCGAGATTCAGGGGTGAGCCAGACCCATCTGCCGCCGAGGCATGGCGCACTGAGATCGCGAGGATTTTTGACACTATGTAGTGTCCGGCTAAAGAGGGTTTCCCTTGTGACCTTTCTTCTTCAGGGCGAGGCCCGCCATTGGTGGTCATCTGTATCTAGGATGGCCGGACAAGATTTTGTTTGGACTTGGGAGGAATTGGTGGTCCGTTTCGACCATAAGTTCTTCCCCGAGCATGTTCAGATATAGATAGCGATTGAGTTTGAGACCCTAGTTCAAGATGATATGTTGGTGTCACGGTATGAGGCTCATTTCTTGGCCTTGTCTAGGTTTGCTCATCATCTCAATAGTGATGAGAAGATGAGGGCTCGCTGTTTTATGACCGACTTACATCTTGCTCTTCGTAGTCGAGTGGTGCGACATTTCTTAGAGACATTAGATCAAGCTGTCCATCGAGCGTTAGTTTATGAGGAGGACTGAGCTATGACCTAGAGATCGCGAGAGCAGAGTTCCAGTGGAGACCGGAAGAGGGGAACACCAACCAGCAGTTCCAAGCAGCATCGTCAGCAGAGATGGAGGGGTAGATCAGAGTTTAGATAGCCTGCGACTTAGACAGTAGCTTCATCATCATCATCAGCACAACCAGCCGTTCCATCTTTCAGACCCTTTTTCGGTGTTTCCTTTGGTTGTGGGTAGGTTGGGCATCGGAGGCAAGATTGCCCTCTCCCCTTGCAGCAGCAGAGGCCATCGCAGTTGCCTCCCCCTCGTCCCCCTCAGTAGTAACATCAGATACGAGCACAGCCTTCAGTCCCCGCTCCTAGGGCTCCTCCTCAGTAGTAGAGGTAGTCAGGTAGGCCTCCCCAGCGGCCACAGCAGCAGCAGTAGCAGCAAAGGGGATATCTGTATGTTCAGTCCCTGGGTCGAGTATATATTGCAGTTCAGCAAACGCAAACTCAGGATCCGCAGTCTTCCGGCTTGCTTCCCTTGCCAGCTCAGGGCCGATTTTATTCTGCGCAGCAGGCACCAGGCTAGGACCCACAGTCACCAATCAGCTAAGTTGTCGAGGGTATTCTTCTTGTTTCTGCTTGTATTGCCCATGTTTTGTTTGATTCTTGTGCTTCTCATTCTTTTATGGCCAAGCAGTTTTGCCAATCGACCAGTATTCTGACGGAGTCCTTGTCTGAGGCCTTGGCCATTTCGACTCCCATGGGGAAGTCTGTTGTGTTGACCCATCGCTGCCCTTCTTGTCCGGTGTTAGTGGGCGAGATGTTCATTCCCACCGATTTGTTTGTGATGTCGATGATAGGTTTTAATGTTATTCTGGGTATGGACTGGCTTGCAGAGTATTATTCCATCTTGGACTGTGCCGCGAGGACAACTACGTTTCACATTCCCGGCTTGCCAGTGTTCCAGTGCGTTGCCGAGCCCAGAGGAGAGCCTTTGTCTAGTTTCTTGACTTTTGTCATCGAGGATTCTGTGGCAGGGTGTATTGAGCAGTTGTCCGTTGTTTGTGAGTACCCGGATGTATTCTAGGAGATCCCGGGTTTGCTACCGCATCAGTAGGTGGAGTTTCAGATTGATTTGGTGCCCAGTACCGCGCTTATCTCGAAGGCTCCCTACCGGATGGGACTGTTGGGGTTGAGGGAACTGCAGGAGCAGTTGGATGAGCTCTGGGAGTTAGGTTTCATTCATCCCGGCAGTTCACCTTGGAGAGCCCCGATATTGTTTGTGAAGAAGAAGCATGACTCGTTGCGGATCTGTGTGGATTATCATGAGCTCAACAAAGTCACCATCAAGAACTGATACCCGCTTCCCTTATTGATGATCGGTTCAACCAGTTGAAGGGTGCACAATATTTTTCCAAGATAAACTTATGCTCCGGTTACTATTAGATTCAGGTCCGAGAGGAGGACATTCCGAAGATGGCTTTCCAGACGTGCTATGATCACTTCAAGTTTCTGGTCATGTCGTTCGGACAGACCAATGCGCCCGCTGTATTTATGTAGCTGATGAATGAGGTCTACCGGACGTTCCTTGATCTCTTCGTGGTGGTATTCGTTGATGATATTCTTGTATATTCGAGGACCCGTGAGGACCATGTTGAGCACTTGCAAATTGTGCTGGAGACCCTTCGTGCCCACTAGTTATATGCGAAGTTGGAGAAGTGCGAGTTCTAGCAGGAGGAGGTGAAGTTCCTCATTCATGTGGTGACGAGGGAGGGTGTCGTTATGGACCCCTCGAAGGTTGATGCAGTGTGTCAGTGGGGCCACCCATGAACGCGTCTAAGATCCGTAGCTTCCTTGGTCTAGCAAGATATTATCGTTGGTTTATCGAGGGTTTCTTCCGTGTTGCTGCACCGCTGACCCGGTTGACGTTGAAGGGCGTCGAGTTCGTCTGGAGTGACGCCTGCGAGGAGGCATTTACGAAGTTGAAGGACCGCTTCACGTCCGCTCCTGTTCTCACTCTTCCTTATGGGAGTGAGGGTTTTATTGTATTTACCGATGCCTCCATAGTTGGTTTGGGTGTTGTCCTGATGTAGCACAGGAAGCCAGTGGCGTACGTACGCCTCGCACTAGCTCAAGGTCCATGAGCCGAACTACCCCACCCATGATTTGGAGCTTACAGCGGTTTTCTTCGAACCGAAGGTGTGGAGGCATTATCTATATGGGGTCAAGTTCGAGCTTTTCTCGGATCATAAGAGCTTGAAGTATCTATTTTCGCAGTCCGAGTTGAACCTGCGTCAGAAGCGATGGATGGAGCTGTTGAAGGAATATTATGATTTTGACCTTCGGTACCACCCAGGTAAGGCAAATGTGGTGGCGGACGCGCTCAGCCATCAGCCACGAGGCCTAGTAGCACAGATGATGGTTCGATAGTGGCAGATGCTCGAGGATGTTTCAGAATTTGACTTTGAGTTTGGTCTGCATTTTTCCATTGTTCAGCTTTCGAGCTTGTCGATTCAACCCTCTTTGGTGGCTAGGGTGATTGAGGCTCAGCAGTCGGACGAGTCACTTTAGGAGTACCAAGCAGCGGTCGCACCCGTGGAGTAGCCAGACTAGCAGATTGGTTCCGTTGGTGGATTACGCTTTAAAGGCCAATTATGTGTCCCGAACGTGCCAAAGTTACGTCGTGATCTAATGACCGAGGCACACCGATCGAGACTTACTATTCACTGGGCTCCACGAATATGTATCGTGATATAAGGAGGCAATATTTTTGGCAGGGGATGAAGCACTAGATTGCTAGTTTCATGGCCGAGTGTGACACATGCTAACGTGTCAAGGCCGATCACCAGAGAACCCCCAGTACGGTCACGATACCATCTGAGTTAGCCCACAAGCTAGAACATACTCCTTCCACACTAGAACATACTCCTCCCTCCCAAGGAGGGATAAAAGTCTAGATACATAGATAGATACTCTAAGGAGAAATCCTCTAGTGGGGGCCCAATACTTTGGGGTAGTGAAAAGGCCTAGCTATATGTCCTAGAGGGGGGGGTGAATAGGACAATGTCAAATAAAACTTATAACAGCGGAATTAAAAAGAATATGATAGCCAAAATAAATCACAATGCAGGAAAGTAAAACAACCTCAAAATTCCGATCTTGAGAGGTTGATACAAATGTTGTTCTAAGGACAACCTTACACCAAAAACCAGAGTTTATGGTAGGACAACCTTATTTCTAGAAAGATCTTTGTATCAAATCTCAAACCAAAGAGGAATACAGAAATAAATACAAACTGAATTGAAATAAATTGTAATCACAAATGTATTCTTCTAGGGACAGCCATACACCATAAAAATGGTAGGGCAACCTTGCTGGAACAACTTTAAATTGAATATCAAGCTGATAAAGGAATAGCAGAAAATAAATTCTAAACTATTACAAAATTCCCACAATGCTTGAATTAAATGATTACAACATTCACCACCATACATACATCCCACAAATGAATAATTAAAGATTAGAAGTATAAATCATTCAACTACAACACAAGAGATTATAGTGGTTTGCTTGTGTGTTCACCAACTGTTAAACAACAACCACACAGAATGCTACTCCACTCCTAATATCCTCACACAGGGGATATTAGCGTTCACTAACAAAATAGGTTTTCACAGGTTCACCCAAAACCTTTACAATTGTGTCTTTGTCTGTGGGCTTACACAATTAAAAAACCCAACTTTTGAGTTTTCCTGGCTCTCTTCAGATAACCAATACAACAATATTTTTCTGAAAAATCTTGAAAGAAACCAAAACAGAAAGGAATTTACAATTAAATGTAAAATACCTGATTATCTCCTTCGTTGTAGCAGCCCGGTAGAACCAAGTCAGAGTAGATGATTGAATGTCCAAGTTCAATGTCCAGTACTCAATTACAATGGTTCTAGTTCTAATAGATTTTAAATTAAACCAAATAGGGCTTGCCTTAATTGATTTTGATTCCAATGAAAGGGAATAACAATTCCTCTTATCAAATTAGATTGGAATAGCAGAAACAAAATCAATTAAATAAAGCTAAAGAAAGAGAATATTAAATAAGCACACTTAGCTTAGATGGAGCACAGAATTATCTCTCAGAAGTTTGACAAAGATTGGCTTGAATGGATTAATTAATTCAATGAATTCTTCTGAGATTCGTGCTCTATTTATTGGTGAGCAGATCGCGTCTTCGACTGGTCTAGGGAGCTCTTCGACTAGTCGAAGCATTAACAGATATTTGAAAAATCAGGCGCGATAAGCTTGACCGTTCTACGACTGGTCGAAGGTCTCCTTCGACTGGTCGAAGAACCTGAATATCATCGCTGGACTTTGAATCGAAGACTTTCGACTGGTCGAAGATGCAGTCGACACTGTTCCTTCGACTGGTCGAACAGATTCCTGGACTAGTCGAAGCCTAACAGAAAATATCCGAATTTTGTAACAAACTCACGACTGATCGAGGAATTTCTTAGACTGGTCGAAGCAAAGCTAGGACTAGTCGAAGAACAGACCAAACTCATGTAAAATAAACATCCGACTTATGTATCCAAAGTGACCTACTTCTAAGGTCAACCTAAGGTCAGTCAAACCTCAAACATGAAGTAAGGACATTGAAACATTAGGAACAAGTGACCTTAAAGTTTAAGCCTTGAAGTCTTGATGTAGTTCAATCTTGAAATCTTGATGTAGCTCAACCTTGAAAGTGCCTTGAGTTATTTACGAACCGCCTTGTACTCTTCTTGAAGTCTTATATTCTTGAGTCATGTCTTGTGAGCAGTTCTTGCAGTCAAGGTTGATCTTTGTACTTGTGAGCTTTGCTGGTTGTGAGCTTTACTTGTTCATGAATGTTGATCTTTGAGAGAGCTTCACTTATGCAAGTTATATAACAGTGATTTTGGCACCACAAATTTGACAACAGACAGGGATATAAATTATAGCACTTAAAATCTCCCCCTTTGTCAAATTAGTGACAAAACACATAACCAAGATAAACATAAAGTAAAACAACTGGTTAAAGAATCATGAACCAGTTAATATCAACTGGCTTACCTGCAAATCAATATTCAATATTCAACATTCAACATTCAACCAGTTCATTCAACTAGTTCCAGTTCATTCAACTAGTTCAAACATAGTCCCCCTGAGTAACATAACCAATGCTACTCCTCTCACAATCACATCGTTAAGAAACAAACAAACCATTCTCCCCCTTTTTGTCACAATATGACAAAGGAAATAAGAAGTTGCAAAGGATTGAGAAGTGGGTTTACTCAAAACAGATTTTTTAAAATCCAAACCCTAAATCTCAATGAAATCCAAAATAGAAAGCTTCAAGCTAGAAAAGTAAACAATCTAGACACAAATCTGCAAGAAAAACATAATTGGAACACTAACCTTGAAGAACATGAACAATGGGTTCGACAAGTCGAAGCTCGGCTCCTTAGAGAGAAAAAATGGAATGAGGAAGAAAGCAAAATCCCCAAATTTTAAGTGATTCTCGAGATCTACGACTGGTCGTGTATATCTACGACCGGTCGAAGTTCGACTGGTCGAGTATACTCACGATTGGTCGAAGAATGTCCAAAAATTCATATTTCTTGCAAATTATTCAAAAATTGGAATTCAACTTAGCAAATATATACACTATGATACAAGTGGGCATAAATAATCATTTCAAAATGCACATGCCAAGATCAAATTTCATCTTTTTGAACCTGCTTTTATCGAGAGGTTTTGTGAAAATGTCAGCTCGTTGATCTTCGGTAGGAATATATTCTAGAGATATAACTTTTTCTTCTACTAATTCCCGAATATAATGAAATCTAATGTCAATGTGCTTAGTACGAGAATGCTGAATAGGATTTTTTGAAATATTTATCGCAGTGGAATTATCACAATGTAATAACATAGAATCTTGTTTAATTCCATAATCACTTAGCATTCGTTACATCCAAATTAGCTGTGTACATGCATTACCAGCTGCGATATACTCAGCTTCAACTGTTGAAAGTGATATAGAATTTTGTTTCTTACTAAACCAGGAAACTAGACAATTTCCAATGTAAAAACAACCACCATTGGTTGATTTTCTATCATCTAGATTACCAGCCCAGTCAGCATCCGAGTATCCAGCTAATTCGACACTAGTCTCATGAGGATACCAGAGACCGAGATTTACAGTACTTGCGACATATCTAATAATCCGCTTGACAGCAATCAAAAGAGATTCTTTTGGATCAGATTGATATCTTGCGCAAATACCAACACTTAGAGAAATATCAGGTCTACTAGCAGTTAAATATAACAAACTACCAATCATACTCCGATAAAGTTTTGAGTCAACATTTTTACCATTAGAGTCTTTTGAGAGTTTCAGGGTAGTACTCATAGGAGTATCGAAATTCTTGTCATTCTCAAATCCAAATCTCTTGATTAGATTCAAAGCATACTTAGATTGAGAAATGAATATTTCTTCAGGTTGTTGCTTTACTTGCAATCCAAGGAAATAAGTCAATTCCCCAACCATGCTCATTTCGAACTGTGATTTCATCAAGCAAACTCAGTAGTCAAGTCAGTACAAGTTGATCCATAAATGATATCATCAACATAAATCTGTACCATTAAGATATGATCATTATGTTTTTTAACAAACAGAGTTTTATCAACAGATCCCATTTGAAAATTATGACTTAAAAGAAATTTTGTTAGTTTCTCATACCATGCCCTAGGTGCTTGTTTTAATCCATAAAGTGTCTTTTTAAGCCGATACACATGATCAGTATTTTTGGGATCTTCAAAACCCATTGGTTGTTCAACATAGACTTCTTCATGTAAATCGCCATTTAGAAAAGCACTTTTCACATCCATTTGATAGATCTTTATCTTTCTAAAACATGCAATGGATATAAATAGTCTGATAGATTCAAGACGTGCTACTGGTGCAAAAGTTTCATCAAAATCAATTCCTTCAATTTGAGTATAACCTTGTACCACTAGTCTAGCCTTGTTTCTAATTATATTTCCACACTCGTCAGACTTATTTTTGAAAATCCATTTTGTTCCAATGATGTGTTTATCTTTAGGTCTTGGTACGAGATACCAAACATCATTTCTTACGAATTGGTTGAGTTCTTCTTGCATCGCAACAATCCAGTTCTCATCAGCAAGTGCTTCTTTTACGTTAGATGGTTCTATTTGAGATGTAAAATATACATAATTACATATATCCTCAAGTTATCTACGGGTGCGAACACCGGTGAGAGAGTTTCCAAGAATTTGTGTGGTTGGATGATCTTTAACAGTCCTCAACTCAGAATCAGTCTGATTTGATGAAGTATCGGGTTTATCAATGATTAGAACTTCATCATTATCTGAATTAGGGACTGGCTTGTTTAAGTGATCATTAATGACAACATTAATGGACTCTTGAATCACACCAG
This sequence comes from Magnolia officinalis, assembly GCA_021015155.1. Classification (NCBI taxonomy): domain Eukaryota; kingdom Viridiplantae; phylum Streptophyta; class Magnoliopsida; order Magnoliales; family Magnoliaceae; genus Magnolia; species Magnolia officinalis. Next base: position 42,503,892 of record JAJHSJ010000017.1, read on the forward strand.
TTCTTTTGTTCAGAACCCTATAAGCTCGACTGTTTAAGGAATATCCTAGAAAAATCCCTTCATCACTCTTCGTATCGAATTTTTCCAAATTTTCATGATCACGTAAAATATAGCACTTGCTGCCAAAAACTCGAAAGTATTTGAGAGTAGGCTTTTTATTGAACCACAATTCGTAAGCCGTTTTATTATTCTTTTTACTAGTGTAAACTCGGTTAATAATATAGCAAGCTGTGTTGACTGCTTCAGCCCAAAGATTTTTAGAGAGTTTCATGCTATTCAACATGACAGTAGCCATTTCTTGAAGCACCCTATTCTTTCTTTCTACAATTCCATTTTTTTGTGGAGTTTTGGGAGCTAAGAATTCATGTACTATTCCTTGGTCGGTACAGAACTTCTCAAAATTGCTATTCTCAAATTCAGATCCATGATCACTACGAATCTTACTGATTTGAGAACATTTTTCAGTTTGAATCCTTTTGAGAACTTTTCTTACTTCTTCAAGGGTTTCAGATTTATCCCTTAAGAAGACTACCCATGTAAATCTGGTAAAGTCATCAACTATTACCAGGATATACTTTTTCCCACCACGACTTTCCGTTCTGGTAGGTCCTATTAGATCCATGTGGAGGAGTTCGAGTGGTCTTGATGTGGTATTTGAATTCACCTTTTTGTGTGAGTTCCTTGTTTGTTTGCCTATCTGGCACTCACCACATATTTTATCTAATTTCTGAAGTTTGGGTAAACCTCTTATAAGTTCTCGTTTGCTCAATCTATATAAATTTCGATAATGTACATGTCCAAGACGTTTGTGCCATAAATCAGTCTCGTCTGTATGGACCATGTAACATGTTTGATTAGATGAGCTGGATTCGCTAATAATATAGCAATTTTCAGACGTTCTACGTCCAGTTAATATTACAGAACCCTTATTGTTTAGTATCTCACAGCTTTGATTAGAAAACCGAACACTATGGTTATTATCACATATTTGAGATATACTAAGCAAGTTATGTTTTAAGCCTTCAACATATAAAACGTTTTTAAACACAGGAAGATTAAAAAGTTGAACCGTACCTTGGCCTATAATCTTGCAGTTGCTACCATCACCAAATGTGACTGAACCATCAGTCATATCTTTCAGATCCGTAAATAAAGCTTTGTCACCTATCATATGCCTGGAGCATCCACTGTCTAGGTACCACTTTGAATTACTTGTTGCTTTGAAAGCAGTGTGAGCAACCAAGCAGGCAACTTTAGGAACCCATTTCATGACTGTTTTGGGTTTAGGAACATAGTTGGTCTTCTTTTGTTTATAGTTGTAAGAATGACCTATAGAGTTAGATTTTAAGAGCTCCTTGAGTAAATCAACTATCTTTTTAGCTACTGGATTTCGTTTCTGATTAAAGTTGACATGGCTGCTTCTAGGTTTTTGAAAAGTTTTTGAATTTCTAGAAAAATCTTGATAAGTACTTTTCCCTTTTGAGTTTGAGGACTCTCCTTTAACAAACATAGGAGGAGTATACTTTTGTTTAGGAGATAAATTTTTATCATAGCCCAACCCGGATAGATCGCCAAATTTTCTTGATCCGGATAAAAGTTTTTCTAACTTTGGATCACCTTGGGCATATTTCCATGTGTCCTTTAGACTCAGAAGAGAAGATACTTCAGTTTTCAGTTTCTCAATTTCAGATTTCAAATCAACAATTAGGGAGTTTTTGAATTCCAAATCGCATTTTCATTTTTCAAAACATTCTAAAATTTGTGATTTTTCTAAGACAAGTGATTCAAAACATTCTTTGAGTTTGGAAAACTTTTCTTTTTGAAGTTTAAGTTTGACAGCAATTTTACAACTTTCCTTATATAGGGCATTGTAACGTCTTGAAGATCATCTTCATTTTCACATTCACTACTCAGATTTTCTTCACTTGTTGAGTCATTATCTGAAAATGTGAATTTGGCTAGAGTCATAAGAGCTTTAACTTCATTGCCCGACTCAGTTTTAGAATCTTCTGATTCAGAAGAAGCTTCAGAATCAGATGATTCATCCCATGTAGCCAACATACCCTTCTTCTTGGGTTTGTCCTTTTTAGGACATCTATTTGCTAAGTGCCCATATTCTTGACAGTTGTAACATTGACTATCTTTCAAAGATTTTCAAGATTTGGGTCTAAACTTCTTTTTATCATTCGATTTTTGAAAATCAACCATTTTCTTGCTTTTGAAAATCTTGTAAAATTTCTTAGCTAAAAGAGCCATATCATCTTCTGAATCAGAATTTTCTTCTGAATTACATTTAGAAGATTTTAGTGCGATAGATTTACCTTTAGGAGCTTTAAAGTTTAACTCGTAGGTTTGTAGAGAACCAACTAGTTCTTCTACCCTCATATTATCCGTATCACGAAGTTCCTGGATCGCGGTTACTTTAGAATTGAACCGTTCAGGAAGTGAGCGTAATATCTTTGCACACACTTTACTTTCTGGGATTTTATCGCCAAGACCCCACATTGAGTTTACAATGTCATTCAATCTAGTGTAAAAGTCCATAAACATTTCATTTTCCTCCATATGAATTTCTTCAAATCTGGTTGTGAGGAGTTGGACTTTAGATTTTTTGACAATTGTAGTACCCTCGTGTGTCATTTCTAATATATCCCAAGCTTGCTTTGCAGTATCACAGGAAATGATTCTTTTGAACTCATCCGGTGATAGTGCGCAAGTGATTGCATTTAGTGCTTTAGCATTTGCACTACTCTCACTTTTCTGAAGTGTGGTCCATTGGTAATATGGTGTGACTTTCATAGATTTGAAACCGTCAACCCCAGTAACTTCCATGATAGGAGGTTTCCATTCAGTCACTGTGGCTTGCCACACATTTTCATCCATTGATTTGAGGAAGATCCTCATTCTGGCTTTCCAATAGGCATAGTTGGAGCCATCAAAGGGTGGAGGCCTAGTGACTAAAGGCTATCAAAATTTGACATCTTAAATAGCTTAAATCGTTAGCTCAGGAATTAAATCCAAGAATTAAAAAGAGCTATTAGGCTCTGATACCACTTGAAAAGGCCTAGCTATATGTCCTAGAGGAGGGGGGGGTGAATAGGACAATGCCAAATAAAACTTATAACAGCGGAATTAAAAAGAATATGATAGCCAAAATAAATCACAATGCAGGAAAGTAAAACAACCTCAAAATTCAGATCTTGAGAGGTTGATACAAATGTTGTTCTAAGGACAACCTTACACCAAAAACCAGAGTTTATGGTAGGACAACCTTATTTCTAGAAAGATCTTTGTATCAAATCTCAAACCAAAGAGGAATACAGAAATAAACACAAACTGAATTGAAATAAATTGTAATCACAAATGTATTGTTCTAGGGACAGCCATACACCATAAAAATGGCAGGGCAACCTTGCTGGAACAACTTTAAAGGAAATTGAATATCAAGCTGATAAAGGAATAGCAGAAAATAAATTCTAAACTATTACAAAATTCCCACAATGCTTGAATTAAATGATTACAACATTCACCACCATACATACATCCCACAAATGAATAATTAAAGATTAGAAGTATAAATCATTCAACCACCACACAAGGGATTATAGTGGTTCGCCTGTGTGTTCACCAACTGTTAAACAACAGCCACAGAATGCTACTCCACTCCTAATATCCTCACACAGGGGATATTAGCGTTCACTAACAAAATAGGTTTTCACAGGTTCACCCAAAACCTTTACAATTGTGTCTTTGTCTGTGGGCTTACACAATTAAAAAAAACCACTTCTGAGTTTTCCTGGCTCTCCTCAGATAACCAATACAACAAGATTTTTCTGGCAAATCTTGAAAGAAACCAAAACAGAAAGGAATTTACAATTAAATGTAAAATACCTGATTATCTCCTTCGTTGTAGCAGCCCGGTAGAACCAAGTCAGAGTAGATGATTGAATGTCCAAGTTCAATGTCCAGTACTCAATTACAATGGTTCTAGTTCTAATAGATTTTAAATTAAACCAAATAGGGCTTGCCTTAATTGATTTTGATTCCAAAGAAAGGGAATAACAATTCCTCTTATCAAATTAGATTGGAATAGCAGAAACAAAATCAATTAAATAAAGCTAAAGAAAGAGAATATTAAATAAGCACACTTAGCTTAGATGGAGCACAGAATTATCTCTCAGAAGTTTGATGAAGATTGGCTTGAATGGATTAATTAATTCAATGAATTCTTCTGAGATTCGTGCTCTATTTATTGGTGAGCAGATCGCGTCTTCGACTGGTCTAGGGAGCTCTTCGACTAGTCGAAGCATTAACAGATATTTGAAAAATCGGGCGCAATAAGCTTTGACTGTTCTACGACTGGTCGAAGGTCTCTTTCGACTGGTCGAAGAACCTGAATATCATCGCTGGACTTTGAGTCAAAGACTTTCGACTGGTCGAAGATGCAGTCGACACTATTCCTTCGACTGGTCGAACAGATTCCTGGACTAGTCGAAGCCTAACAGAAAATATCCGAATTTTATAACAAACTCACGACTGATCGAGGAATTTCTTAGACTGGTCGAAGCAAAGCTAGGACTAGTCGAAGAAGGCCTAGGACTAGTCGAAGAACAAACCAAACTCTGGTAAAATAAACATCCGACTTATGTATCCAAAGTGACCTACTTCTAAGGTCAACCTAAGGTCAGTCAAACCTCAAACATGAAGTAAGGACATTGAAACATTAGGAACAAGTGACCTTGAGGTTTAAGCCTTGAAGTCTTGATGTAGTTCAATCTTGAAATCTTGATGTAGCTCAACCTTGAAAGTGCCTTGAGTTCTTTTCGAACTGCCTTGTACTCTTCTTGAAGTCTTGTATTCTTGAGTCATGTCTTGTGAGTAGTTCTTGCAGTCAAGGTTGATCTTTGTACTTGTGAGCTTTGCTTGTTGTGAGCTTTACTTGTTCATGAATATTGATCTTTGAGAGAGCTTCACTTATGCAAGTTATATAACAGTGATTTTGGCACCACAAATTTGACAACAGATAGGGATATAAATTATAGCACTTACAGGTAGCCCACAAGCTAAGATGGTCAAAAAAGCTTAAGGAAGAAGCGGCCTAACAAGGGTCCAAGATGGGCCTTCAACCACCTATAACAACCCTATGGGCCTACCTTAGGGCCACCAAGGAGGACATCCAACCTCAATTGGGTCCTAAAAGGTAGCCCGCTACTACACGAATACGACACAAGGCCCAAGGCCTAAGCAACCCATGACCTAGTGGGCTATACACCAAGCCCAACACATAGGCAACATGGTGGGCCCTCAAGCAAGGGTCGGGCCCAACCATAAAGATCACAAAACTCATACATTGTGGTGGGCCTAATGGGCAGCCCGGTATTCTAACCATATGGGCAAATCCAAGTGAGTTGGGCCTCACATCTTGGCCCAAGTATGGTGTTAATTTAGTGGGCAACCAAGGGCCCAGCTACTTGAGTATTTTGGCCCATAAAACCCATCACAATAGCATGGTAATTATAGGCCCATAGGTCTAATGGGCCTATCAAGAAAGTTCTAACCCAAAAGGGCTAAATAGTCCAATAATAAGCTAGAAATGTGGACCCAATGAAAACCCAACTGGGGTGGACCTCAAATGTGTAGTAATTAAGCTCAAAGACTGATTAGAAATAAGGCAAGATATGTATAAAAATATCCCTAAATCTGGTGGGCCATGGTGCCCCAAAACATACATTTATGGGCAGCAACTTTAGGCATATTGCTGAAATTCCAGCCCACCCACTATTTGGGCTTGTTGAAAATTCAATAATGATTAATTTATAAAATTATTTTAATCCCTGGTGACTCACACATGTCACAGAGGGTCCCACCAGATGAAAGGAGTGGATAGAATACATAAATTAGGTAGGTCATGCTGCTGGACTGGACGTCCAGCATCAGCCCATAGGTTGGGCGTCCTTAGTGGACTGTCCAAGGGGCTGGGACGACTCCCCCTTAAACACATCAAAGTGGGTCCCACATGTGGACGTCCCACATGGGAGAAGGGCCACACACATGAGGTCCACAATGTGGAGGATGGCATGGATAAAACATACATCATAGTGAGCCTTAGGAGGGTAGACGGCCAGCCCATGGCTGGACACCAGCCCTGCTGGAATGTCCAGCTATGGGCTGCCATTCTAGCAGCCATACTCCATTTTTTTGAGGTGAAAATGGTGGCCCACACCCCCAAGATGGGTTCCAACATGATGGGCCACAAGATAGACTATTAGGGAAGTCATAAACCAAAACAAATCATGAAGGAATTTCATGGACAGCAAGGTAGGAAATAAAAATCTGCTGCACAAAATGTTGTTGTCCATACAATGTACACCCTAAAAAGTGGGCCCAAACTTTGCTTAGGAGGGGAGGGATGAATGGTTGATATTTTTCCCATAAAATATAGTAAGGTGGGGTCCACAAAAGTGGCCCATCCCTCAGAAAATCAAACTGAAATTTGTGTTTCCCCTTCATTCTATAGGGATGGACGGTCCAGCAAGGTGGACCGCCCACCCCCTATGGGCCTGCCCTTTTGGGGGTTTTGGATGGACAGATGGAAGTGTGGTCCATCACACTTCAAGGTGGGATCCACTCCCTCAAAAGGCACCCCACAACAAGAAGAAAAAGAGTGGAAATCATGGACCAATCCCATGCCAAACATCAACTACAACAACCCATACAAACAGTCCAGAATTTTTGGACAGCCATATATGGCTGGACATACCAGCCCAAACTAGATAAATACACCAAAATAGAGAGAGGTGTGGCCTTCCTTAGTGGGCCCCACAAATGTCCAGATCAAGGCCTCAAGCTAAATGACTTGTATGAATCAAATAAGGTACCCAAAATCATGAAATGAGTGGTAGGGGCATCCCACCATTGCTGGATTTTCTGTCCCAGGCTTACCAAGTAGGCCACACATATCTTCATTCAAAATAAGAGAAAAGAGAGAGAGAAGGACAATCCGGCCATGGGGATAGGGTTCTGCCACTAATGAGCCCTCCCAAGAACAATCACACCCATACATCTTAATTGATTTATCATTACAACATAAATCTAATACATGTAAGGCCTATCACTACGCCAAAACAGCGAAAAAAGGACGGTCCAAAAATGTCTCAAATGACCAAAAAGGACGGTCATGGACGGTCGCATGGGCTGTCAAATTTTGACGTGTCGTATTACTTAAAGGATGGTTGAAAACCTTCATTCTTATTGACGAAAAAAGGACAGTCATAGACCGTCTCTTATGAGCCTTCAAAGGATGGCCATGGACCGTCCTTTAAAAGGACGGTCATGGACCATCCTTAAAAAGGACTGCTATGGACCGTCTCTTATGAGCCTTCAAAGGACGGTCATAGACCATCCTTAAAAAGGACTGCTATCAACTGTCTCTTATGAGCCTTCAAAGGACGATCATGGACCGTCCTTAAAAAGGACTGCTATGAACCGTCTCTTATGAACCTTCAAAGGACGGTCATGGACCGTCCTTAAAAAGGACTACTATGAACCATCGCTTATTACCCTTGAAAGGTCATTTTCAAATTTGAGATGGTCAATATACACCTGTTACAATATATTTCATTGTATTCGTCCTGATATACACCTGTTATATAATATATTTCATCATATTCACATTCACATCCATCTAAACCCAAACTACGCAAATTCATCCAAATATAAACCACATTCATCCAAACATAAACTACATCCATCCAAACGCAAACAATCTTATCCACATAACATTCATCCACGCATAAATACATATAAGTTTAACATCATAAATAAAAAAAGGAAAAAAATCAACAACAATTTTCTTTTTGCGTCTTTCATTTAATAAAAAAAAATCAGTCAACAAAACATTATAATTCAGAATCATGAAAAATTGCAGAAACTTCTTCCAAAAAAGTGGGCACTTTTTTAAAATAAAACTGATCATTAAAATAAAACTAATGCAAGCAAATACTGCAAAAAAAAGTGCTTCAATTCAAGTTAATAGAAATAATAACAAAAATTAAATCTTTGTAAAAAGGGGCATGTGTTAAAAGGGATACATTCTTGTTTGTTGCCATGTGATTGGGCTACATTATTACAACAATCGGGTTCGGGTTCGGGATCGGGTTTAGGTTTGGGTTTTCAAGTTTAGGTTTAGGTTTAGGTTAGGGAGTTGAGATTAGGATTAGGTGTAGGTCTAGGTTTAGGGATTTGAGAATACATTTAGGTTTTAGGTTTAGGTTTTAGGTTTAGGTTAAGGTTAGGTAATAGGTTAAAAGTGTAGGTTATAGGTTATAGGTTAAGGTTTAGGTTATAGGTTTTGGTTTAGGTTTAGGTTAGGGAGTTGAGATTAGGATTAAGTGTAGGTCTAGGTTTAGGGATTTGAGAATACATTTAGGTTTTAGGTTTAGGTTTAGGTTTTAGGTAATAGGTTATAAGTTTAGGTTATAGGTTAGAGGTTAAGGTTTAGGTTATAGGTTTTGGTTTAGGTTTAGGTTAAGGTTTAGGTTTAGGTTTAGGTTAAGGTTTAGGTTTAAGTTATAGGTTATAGGTTATAGCTTTAGGGAATTGAGAATAGGTTAAGGTTAAGGTTAAGGTTTAGGAAATCGGGTTCGGGTTCGGGATCGAGTTTAGGTTTGGGTTTTCAAGTTTAGGTTTAGGTTTAGGTTAGCGAGTTGAGATTAGGATTAGGTGTAGGTTTAGGTTTAGGGATTTAAGAATACATTTAGGTTTTAGGTTTAGGTTTAGGTTATAGGTTATAGGTTATAGGTTTAGGTTTAGGTTTAGGTTTAGGTTAAGGTTTAGGTTTAGATTTAGGTTTAGGTTTAGGTTTAGGTTTAGGGAATTGAGAATAGTCTAAGGTTTAGGTTTAGGAAATCGGGTTCGAGTTTAGGTTTGGGTTTTCAAGTTTAGGTTTAGGTTTAGGTTTAACTTGGGGAGTTGAGATTAGGATTAGGTGTAGGTTTAGGTTTAGGGATTTGAGAATACATTTAGGTTTTAGGTTTTGGTTTAGGTTATAGGTTATAGGTTACGGTTTTAGGTTTAGGTTTATGTAACGCCTTGAAAATCGGGGGTCGAGCATAAACTCAACTCCTGAGTTCCAACGCATCACATATGCAATAAAATGAATGATAATTGAATGTTGTCTGTATTAGAGTAGTGAACATGAGTGAGATTAAGCCAAAACGGCATATCATACTCCAGAGACAGTTAAATTGCAAGCGGAAGACTATGATAGATATATAAAATATAAAAACTGTGGTGAGTCTCCAGAGTGTGATAAGGTTACCAGGTTAATGAATTACAAGTACAGTTCAAATTATACCAAATGTGTAGTGTTATCTAGTCAACATCCTTATAATCCCGTCGATCAAGACACGGCTCGCATGAAGCCGTCAGCACACAGCATATACGAACAAGCATCATTGTCGTCATAAAGGTCCGGCTCTGCCTCAGGAGTAGCGTCGCCACCTGCAATCAGACAGTCTGGTGGGTGTTCGGAACACTGTCCCGTAACGTGTGAGTGAGTAGCTAACTCAGTGGAACAATAAAGTATAGGTTAACGTGTTATCAATTCAGTCAAGCAGTAATGATAAAGCAGTACAATCAAACACTCCTAACTACTCTTATTAATGCAAGTATGAATGCAGTCATGATGTATGCCCTCACCACACACTCCCTCGTGTGACACCATCTTACGTTCGCTGCATGCTTGCATTCCTCAGTGCTCCACATCTTCCAAGCACATGCAATGCATGATGAACATGATTACTAAGTTGTTATTAGTCCATTTCAAACAGCAGGATTGAGAAACTAAGGTACCTCCCTTGTATCATTCCCAAACATGATCCATTCTAGGGTCGTCAGTCTTAGTTAATCTCAGACGATGGTGTGTTTTCTAAGTCGCTGCAAAGGCTGTTAGGGCTGTTACGCACAAAGGTTACACCACTCCCCCATCACCTTTTTAACGATTCATCACTATACAGATACAGGCCTAGTTTCATACTCTATACACTGCGGTAAAACTCATTACCTCATCGCAATTCAGAGTATGGTCGAGGTCACTACAAAGGGCTGTCAGGGCTGTTGCTCGCATTCATTGCACCACTCCCCCATCACCTTATCAATGTAGGCCGACAGCACGAATATAGTGTCCCATACCACCATAATCGGCTCACGAGTCTAGTTGTTCACTGGTCACTACGGGGAGGCACGTGGCCCCAGCGTAGGCCGACAGCTCGACCACGGTGTCCCATACCACCATGCCTGGCTCATGAGTCTTAGCGGATCAAGGTACCATGGTTAAAAGGGATTTCACTGGTAAGTTTGGTACCCTAGGTTCAAGCAGCAACGTCCAAACATGGTGAACATACATAAGACAGATCGGGTTGCTTGACGAGCTCGGCTAGCTCGAGCGCACAACAAGTTGAACGATATGAAGCGCATAAGCACTTCGTGTGGCCAACCACTATCGCCAACCGAAGTACGACTCGGGTTCGTCGAACACATCTCACGTGGCAACTGAAACTCAGCCACGAATTCGATCCTGTTACCGACTGCCTGGACTATACAATAGCTCCAATCACATTCAATTTCAGATATTTAAAGCAGTAATGGATCAAAATTCAAATCATACAATCAAAGACTGATATTATCCGTTTAGGGCCGTCAGGGCTGTTGCACGCACTCGTTGCTCCACTCCCCCATCACCCATGTCGGATCATACAACGTAAACATGAATTTAAACATATGCATTACATAGATAAAATCATACAATCAATTGAGCATGTTATGAAGTACAACATAAGCATGAGTTTGTACATATTCAATTCCTAATCACACAGATATCTAAAGAAATCATACACATAGTTAAAGAAGTTGAGAATCATATCTCAACACCCTTAAACATTACAATTTACTAACTACTACTCATTCAGACATTTCAACAAACACTTTAAAATACATACATCAACATACATGACATATGTTGATCACATAGGCATTAGGCCAAATCCTTTCACTAGGGAGTTGCCCCAATCATAACACGTGTACACCCACGACAGATAATCATGGCAAGCAGGAATCCAAGTTCCATATTCATTCAGTCATTTCCACAAACACTTGGGCCACACATTTTAATATAAGTAGTGTATATTGGCCGTGGTGTGATTTAGGGCAAATCCTTTCGTCAAAGGGGGTATCGCCAATACAACAATCATAAATCCATGAAATTAGTCATGGCGAGCACGAATGAGAATTCTATACTCATTCGGTCATTTTCACAAACACTTAGAATACACTATTTTAACATACATAGTGTATATTAGCAAAAACATGTATTAGGGCGAACCCTTTCGCCAAACTAGTATTTTATCGATATATAATATATTAATACAGCAAATAATCATGGCAAACACATTTCCAAAATTTATACGTATACGGTACTTTCTACAGATACCTAGAGTATGTAAAATTCCATATTCTTCATCTTTAATCGAAACGGAAAACAGACAGCACTTTGTACATGTGCAATTGCATGCAGATCATGAATCTATCATTATCTGACATTAAAATCGTTGAAAACCATAACCTATACACCTAAAGTCCGCACCTTTTATTATAGAATGGTAACGAATCCAATAGGTTTGCTAAGCTTTCGAATACGGCAGTTTGGTAACCTATAGAACGAAATAGGTTAGTTTTTTCATAACCTACAACCTATACAACCCCAAAACAAATTAGGGTTAGGGTTTCTTACCTAGAACCGAATTCGGAATCGCCGGGAAAGCGATGAGAATGGGGTGGGCAGCTTGTGTAAAGGCAAGGAATAGCAGTTGGGAGATTCTCCCACTTCTCACACTCTTTCTCTCTCTTTTCTCTCTCTCTTCCTAGGGCTTTTCTCAAATTCATATGGCTGCAATGAGAGAGGGTTTAAGGTCCTTATATAGCCTAAAAACTCACCGAAATAGACTCGAGGTCAAAGTATACTTAGGTATAACCAAAGCGGACCTGTTCCAGCTCAACAGAGGACTTCTGGCGGGCCTCCTTGAGCCAAAGGTCGGACTTAAGCTCACTAACACTGGACTTATGTTTAATTAAGTTTTCATTTCAATCGGGATTCCAGATCGCAAATGGCGGACCAGTATCAGTTCAACGGTCAGCAGATCTCGATCGGAGATTCCGAGTACATGGATATGTGTATGAAATTTCTCCTGATCCGAGGGTGTAATTTGGTCTGATTCTGATGGTCTGGTTGCTTAAAACTGATCCGCAAGCGAGAGGTGCCAGATTACTATTTGAGATATTTATTTGTAAAGAAAATCAAGTGTTTTCACACTTCTCGCTCCGGACTCAAGCGAATTACACTGGGACACTATCTGGATTTGATTTTCGAGATGGTTGTCAAGCCCAGCAAGGCGGTCCTAATTCATTAACTTCGTGTTCATCGGACTTCCGACGTGCGGTCCAGATTTGATACGGAGTTTCGTGATGCTCCTGAGAGCAGACGGGTAATGAGATTGATCCTAGATTTTAGGGTACCATAGCGTCAATGATTCTACAAGTTTTGGGTCTTGCAGATCGTATTAAAAGTGATTGGTGCTAATTTCATAGGTTACTCTAGTTTCACACTGGCTAATCCTTGCCTAATTTCTAAAGGATTTAGTCCTGAGTAATTTCTATCTGAGGTGGTACCTGGGCCTTTGTAGTTTGTATATAAAGTGATCCAAGTTATACTACTTAGCTAGTTTAAGATAGTGTCTAGGGTGAAAGTACTTAGAAAATTTAAAGAACAAGGTGGTGAAGGGTGGGATTTGTGAAAGAAATGGGTTCACAAGCGATTTTAGCCTTTGGGACTGAGTTTTGACAAGTTAATAAGGTGTTAGGATCGACCCATTGCCTAAGGACATCTAATCCCAGGTTGGCAAAAATCCGAGATGTTACAGTTTAGGTTAAGGTTAGGTTATAGGTTATAAGTTTAGGTTATAGGTTATAGGTTAAGGTTTTAGGTCATAGGTTTTGGTTTAGGTTTAGGTTATAAGCTATAGGTTTAAGGAATTGAGAATAGATTAAGGTTTAGGTTTAGGAAATCGGGTTCGGGTTCGGGATCGGGTTTAGGTTTGGGTTACAAGTATAGCTTTTGGGATTTGAGAATAGGTTTAGGTTATAGGTTATAAGTTAGGTATTGAGAATAGGTTTAGGTTATAGGTTTAGGGTATTGTTTAGGTTAAGGGTGTGGTCCCTGCAAATACAGATATAAACACGGCCTGTCCAAATGGCCAGGCCCCTCCAATGCTGTCCATAGGAAATTGACAACTTCATCATGGTCATAACAGCGGTTCCCACCTTTCAGGGATCCCCACTCATTCCGATAGTTTCCGATGCACATCTGGGTCTGCTCCATTAATTTTGAGCAATACATAAATACGGCCTGTCCAAATGGCCAGGCCCCTCCAATGTTATCCATAGAAAATGGACAGCTTCATCATGGTCATACACAGCGATTCCCACCTTCTAGGGACCCCCGCTCAACATTCAGATAGCTCCGACGCACATCCGGGTATGCTCCATCAATTTCGAGATAATACATTTAAAAATAACATAAATATATCTAAAAGCATCTGGATACCTGGGGAAGGCCTCCCATATTTGTATTGTTGGTTACTCATCCCATTGTCTACAAGCCACAATCGACCAATAATTTCTATCGCTACCTGTAGTCTGAAACCAACACAAATATAACTGGGAAACAATATAAGGAATAAGAAAAAATGAATTTACCTGTACACATCATTAAATGTGACGACCAGATTTCAGCATCAACAATTTGGCGCCGTCTGTGGGAACGACATCAAAGTCATTCCTTTTACCTACCGTGCTTCAACAATGGTGAAGGGGAGAAAGAAAGCTTTGACCACCACCGTTGCACCTAGCCATGTGCCGCCATAACAATTTGAAAACTATCGGGACTCGTCTTCCCAACTTCAGGATGATTCTGTAGCCACAGGCCCAGTGCAATAGTCCTAGAACAGGGGAGGTTAGTTTATCTCTTTGGAACAACGAGTAGAGGCACTGAACAACAACGTCAACTTGATAAAAAAGACTGTTGGAGTGACAAATCCCTCCTCCCAGTCAGGGAGTTGAGGAAGTAGTCACCAGAACAATTATAAAATTTTTCGAACGAACTCGCGCACCCGTGGGGTCCCAATAGAACCGAAAAATTGGTGAAGCACCAGTACCAACACCTTCCCACATTTCAGGCACTGCCGCATTGGCTCCCTCCGACTTACGTCATGAGTTGGAGAAAAAAAGGAGTGGTAAGGTTCTCGAAACTGTGACTGAGATAACCCTATCGAAGCAGTAGCCAAAAATGAAGATCCTTGGGAGGCCGAGATCAACGAGCTATGAGGTCAGATCGGCGACATATGATAAGCTTACCGCGCGCATGTTCCGACCTCAATAAAAGCTATATTAGAGAAGATCGAGCCGTCATTTACCGCCGACATCATGTACGCTCAGCTCCCACACAGATTTTAGATGCCACAGATCACCCCTTACTTTAGGTCCACTAACCCAACCGATCACCTGGAATCTTTCAGGGCATGAATGGAGCTTCAGGGTGAGTCAACAGCGGTAATGTGTGAAGCCTTCCCTTTAACCTTAACTGGAGCAGCCCAAAAGTGATTTCGACAGCTCAAACCATAATACATAAGCTCATTCACCTAGCTCAGCAAAGCGCTCATCACTAATTTCATCAGAGGAAAACAAAGACTGAAGTTGACGACTCACCTCCTCACCATTATCCAAAAGGATAACGAGTTGCTGAAGGATTACATCAAGCGCTTCAACCTAGAAGCAATGCAAGTGGAGCTCTTCAGTTCCAGTTGGCGAGCCTCCTTAGCCGACCTCCTCAACCGAGCTCAGAAGTACTCCAACACCAAAGAGCTCTTTAGTTCGTGAAAAGCTATGAAGAATGGAGGAAGCTCGACCAGGGAAAAATGGCCCAAGTAAGAGCGAGCGACCGATCGTGGCAACAAGCGAGGAAGGGACGACGACCCGACTAGAGGACAACGACCGAGCAAACGAGTCGATAGCAGGTTCAATTCCTACACTCCCCTCAACGCTACGCCCGAATAGGTCCTCATGAAAGTTCGAGACAAACGACTCGTCAAATGGCTGAACAGGATGAAGACCAATGCCGACAAAGGGGATAAGCGGAAGTACAGTCACTTCCACTGCGACCACGATCACTTCACCATGACTGTTTTGATCTGAAAGAGGAGATTGAAACCCTCATTCGTAACGGACATTTGCGAGAATATGTCAACGGGAGAGAAGAACGAGCAAATTGGAAGAACGAGCAGCCCATCAACAACGAAGCTACCGGAGAAATTCGTACCATCTTGGGTGGACTCGCCAGAGGAGGAGACTCGAAACGAGCACGAAGAGCTCATGCCTAGTGCATCAGTCATAACAGCTAGAAGCACCAAGTCCACATCACTAGCAGGCCTCCGAAGGAACAGAAAGTAGCATCCTGTGAGCTAACATTTACCTAAGAGGATGCCTGAGGTGTCCACCACTCTCACGATGATCCATTATTAGTGACCACGACTATAGCCAACCGTAAGGTGTTCCAGATCCTGGTGAACATCAGCAACTCAACAAATATCCTCTTTGCCAACGCTTTCAACAAGATGGAGGTCGGAAGATTTCGGCTCTGGCCTATCAAAATCCCCTACTAGGATTCGCATGCGACAGGGTCACCTCTGAGGGATCCATACTGCTTCATGTCACGGCAAGGGAAGGGCAGAACTAGATGATGACAATGGTCGACTTCCTTATGGTTAATTTTCCCTCTGCCTACAACGTCATCCTAAGACAACCGTCCTTGAACACCCTACAAGCAGTGGTGTTAACTTACCACCTCGCAATGAAGTTCCCAACTAAGCATGGTGTCGAACTGGTCCAAGGGGACCAGCAAGAAGCTCGTCAGTGTTATTCCACGACACTAAGGACACCACACCGCACGATGAGCATTACTTCCCTCGATCCGTGGGAAGAGTCGGTCAAGAGAGGGTCTCCAATGGAAGACCTTGTTGTCACCCCCCTCGATGAATCCAACCCGACCCGTACTGTGCAAGTCAGCTCATCGTTGGCCCTAGACTTGCGAGACAAGATCATGGACCTCCTCTGACGCTATGCTGATGTTTTCACCTAGTCGCACTAGGACATACCTGGCATCGACCCAAAAAAGATGGTCCACAAGTTGAACGTCGACCCTAACCACTGACCAGTGAGGCGAAAACGACGAGCATTCGAGCCAGAATGGTACACTATCATTGGGGAAGAGGTCGGAAAGCTCCTCGAAGCTGGCTTTATCGAAGAAATCTACTATTCTGACTAGATAGCTAATGTCAACCTGGTAAAAAAGTCTAATGGAAAGTGGCAGGTTAGTGTTGATTACACTGACTTGAATAAAGCCTACCCTAAGGACAATTTCTCACTCAAATGAATTGACCAGCTGGTTGATAGCACCGCCGGGCACAAGCTCTTGAGCTTCATGGACTCTTATTCGGGCTACAACCAGATCACCATACACCCCCACGACAAGCAGAAATGACCTTTGTCACCAACAAGGTTCTTTATTGCTACAAGGTTATGTATTCCGGGTTGAATAACGTCGGAGCCACATACCATCAACTCATAAACAAGATGTTCGCCAAACAGATCGGACGCTTCATGGAGATCTATGTCGACGACATGCTCGTGAAAAGCATCAAAGCCACAGCTAAAGGTGGGCACAAACCGACTCGACCCGAACCGAATGGGTGAGTCGGTCCGAACCGAGTAGGCTCTGCCCAATCCGAGTTCAAGTTACCCAGTAACTCGACCCAAAACTCAATCCGCTAGACTTGACCCAATCCAAACCCCAACTCGACTTGGTGGTATGGTATGTATATGTGTGTGTGTATAAAAACCTAATTTCTAATCCACTTTACCCCACCCCGCCGCACACCCCGATCCAAAAAACAAAACCCATTCTGATCTGGCACCCAGCAGCACAACCCTCCGGCCTTTCTCCTCCTCCTCCTCCTCCTCCTATCTCTCTCTCTCTCTCTCCCATCCGGCAGGCGGCAACTAGCGGCCCATCAGGTGAGTGTCTAGTGTTTTTTAAATTTCTTTTTAAAGTTAAGAGGATGGAAGGAAGTGAGTTGCGGACTGAGTAAACTTTATGAGCTCCACCATGATTTATGTATTTTATCCCCTTCGTCCATCCATTTTATCCCCTCCGTCCAGCCTGATGACCCAATCCAAATCGATGCCAACTTAATCCGAATCAGTATTTTTAACCGGGTCGGACTAGGTTCGAATCAACCTAACCCAGACTGGGAGCAAGTCAGGCATGTTGGACTCGGTACCGAGTAGGATTGAGTTCGGGTCAGGCATTTTTCAAAACTGGATAGAGTTTGGGTTAGTCATTTTTCAAAACTGGATCGAGTTGGGTTGGACCTAACTCGGTCCGACTCGACTCGATGCCCAGTTCTAGCCACAGCCCACATCGCCGACCCCAAGAGGATTATGCGAAAATATCAGATGAGGCTGAATCCAAGCAAGTGCGCCCTCAGAGTCAACTCAAGAAAATTCCTTGGCTTTCTGGTCAGCCAAAGAGGGATTGAGACAAACCCCGACAAAATTTGAGCTCTGTTATACATAGCCCACCCAGGACAACGAAAGAGGTTCAATGCCTTACAGGGAGGATAGCCACCCTCAACCAGTTGTCTCCCAAGCCACCAACAAATGCATGCCCTTCTTCAAGTAGTTGAAAGGAAAATAAAAGGTGGAGTGGATCGAAGACTGCGAGCTCACTTTCCAGTAGCTCAAACAGTACTTAAGATCACTTCCACTACTCTCAAAACTAGAGCAAGGAGAACTACTGTTGTTATACTTGGCAATCTCAATAGCAGCAGTCAGCTCGACCCTTATCCGAGAGCAAGAAGAGAAACAACTATCGGTGTATTATGTCAGCAAAGCCCTGGTGCTGGTAGAGACCAGGTATCTACATATAGAGATGCTCGCCTTAGCTTTGATCGTATCATCTCGCCGACTCTAGCCCTACTTCCAAACCCATATGATCATCATTCTGACAAAACCAACCTCTCCGCCAAGTGCTCCAGAAGCCCAAGGTGTCAGGAAGGCTCACAAAGTGGGCGATAAGCTGAGCGAATTCAGCAAACATACCACCCTCGAACCACCATCAAGGCCTAAGCAGTGGCTTATGTCATTGTTGAGCTCACTCATGGCCAGAACCTGGGAGCTAGCCTAAATACAGAAACTGATCAACCTGCAAATCAGGCGGCCGAACAAGACTTACCGACCTAGATATTCTATGTCAATGGCTCATCAAATTCTAAAGGCAGCCAAGTCAGGGTAGTCCTAGAAACTCCTGACCAAACATGCACACTATACGTCTTGAGATTTGGATTTCAAACATCAAATAACACAGCGTAATACAAAGTACTTCTCACT
>JAJHSJ010000017.1:42522546-42567965 GCA_021015155.1 Magnolia officinalis
ACATTTAGTAGCCAATGATGATTTGAAGGCGAGAAAATTTGAGGATGGTTTGCGTCCTAGTTTGCGATCTCGAGTTAGAGGGTTTGAGTTGTCGACTCTTGAGGGAGTAGTAGCAAGGCATAGATTTTTTAGTCTGATTGGAACCAACAACAAAGTACGCATCCATCTACTTATAATCAGCAAAGGAAGAGGAGATTTATTTCAGAGAGTGGTAGTAGTTTTCAGCCATTTTCATCCTCAAAAAGGCCTACAGTTAGATATGATAATGCAGCCAGATCTAATATAAGACCCCCAATATCACCATCTGGTCCTCAACGACAATTTTTAGCCAGACCTGATGTCAGATCCCCAGTATCATCATCTGTTCCTCAACGATAGTTTTTCGAAGCCTGTTATAATTGTGGTGGTGTAGGGCACCGTAAAAAGGATTGTCCCGATCTGCAGAAACAGCAGTCATATCAACCAGCTAGACATCAGCAGCCCAGAAACAAAGGCCACCCTATAGGAGACAGTATAGGGCCCAACAACAACAGTCTCAACAACAGTCACAGTGGCAGCAAGGTAGACAACCCTTACCCCTTCAGATGCAACCTCATGTTTATGCAATCCAGAAGAGAGATTCTCAGACTGAGGAGTCATAGAAGGTATACTTGTAGTATCATCCCTTTTCGCACGTGTCCTTTTTTATTCTAGCGCATCACATTCATTTATAGCAGATAGTTTTTGTCAGTAGTTGGAATTGCCGAAAACATCGACGACCAAGGGATTAGAACTCTTGACTCCTTTAAGGAAAAGAATGGTGTTAAGTTATATATGTCAGGACTGTCCTATTTACATAGCAGAGTATGCCCTTCCAATCGATTGTTATGTTTTGGAGTTGTTAGAGTATGATGTGATTTTAGGAATGGACTGGTTATCCAAGTATCATGCAGTGTTGGACTATACGGCTAAGACATCCACCTTTTCTATACCTGACCAACCTCGATTTCAGTTTGTGGTTGATTCTAAAGATAAGTTTATAGAGACTTTGATGTCCTATATTCATAACAAGTCCAAAGGTGTATGTATTAAACAGTTGCTGGTAGTACATGAATTTCCAGATGTTTTTCAGGAAATTTCAGGTTTGCCACCCGTTAGACGTACAGAATTTTGAATAGATCTTATCCTTGGCACTACTCTTATATCCAGAGCCCCTTATCGTATGGCACCATTAGAGTTGCACGAGTTGCAAAGATAGATAGATGAATTATGTCGTTTGGAGTTTATTCACCTGAGTAATTCACCTTAGGGAGCGTCTGTGCTTTTTGTAAAGAAGAAGGATGGTTCTTTACGGTTGTGTGTCGATTATAGAGGACTTAATAAGGTTACAATTAGAAACAAGTATCCGTTCTTAAGAATAAATGATTTATTCGATCAATTGAGTGTTGCGCAGTATTTCTCGAAGATAGATTTACGGTTTCGGTATCATCAAATTTGGGTTCGGGAGGAAGATTTCCCGAAGACAGCTTTTGTAACTCGTTATGGACAATTTGAATTTCAGGTCATGTCATTTGGTTTGACTAATGCACCTACAGTATTTATACAGTTGATGAATGAGGTATTTCATCCTTATTTGGACCAATTTATTGTTGTTTTTATTGATGATATTTTAATATATTCAAAAACAAGGAAAAATCATGAGTGTCACTTAGAGATGACGTTGCAAACCCTTCATGCTCACTAGCTATATGCTAAACTGAAAAAAATGTGAGTTTTGGCAGGAAGAAGTAAAATTTTTGGGGCACACAGTTTCAAAGAATGGAGTTTCATTGATCCAGCTAAGGTTGAAGCAATTTTGCAATGGAAACGGCCGAAGAATGTATCTGAGATTCAGAGTTTCTTAGGTCTTGTAGGGCATTACAGACGTTTTGTTAAAGGATTTTCTCGTATAGATGCCCCACTGACTCGATTGACTCGAAAGGATGCAATGTTTGTTTGGAGTCGAGCCTATGAGCTGGCATTCACGGAACTAAAAACTCATCTTACGACGACATCGATTCTCACTCTTCCATCTGGGAGTGAGGGATTCGTTGTTTATACAGACGCCTCACTTATAGGTTTGGGGTGTGTCCTAATGCAATAGGGCAAGGTAGTAGCATATGCATCTCGTCAACTTAGGCCTCATAAGTAGAATTATCCCGTACATGACCTAGAGTTACCAGCGGTAGTTTTTGCCCTCAAAATATTGAGGCATTACTTGTATGGGGTTAGATTCGAACTCTTTTCGGATCATAAGAGCCTGAAATCCCTCTTTTCCTAAGCCAAGTTAAATATGAGGCAGAGACGTTGGATGGAATTGATGAAAGACTATGATTTTGATCTTCAGTACCACCCAGGAAAGCTAATGTGGTGGCTGATGCTTTACGTCGTCAGCCACAGGCCCAAGTGGCACAATTGATTATGCGAGAGTGGAAAATGGTAGAAGATATAGCTGAATTTGATTTTGAGATAACTCTACAGTCCTCAGTTGTACAATTAGTAAACTTGACGATTCAGCCCTCTTTGATATCCCAAGTAATAGAAGTCCAACAGTTTTATCAATGGGCGTTGTTTTTTAAAGATGTGATAATAGGGAAAAGTCAACCGAAGTGGCAGATAGGTTTGGATGGTGGACTTCAGTTTCAGGGCAGATTATATGTTCTAGATATCTCAGAATTGGAGAAGGCCCTTATGGATGAGGCACATCGCACTTAGTTTACTACCACCCAGGATCTATGAAGATGTACAAGGACATGAAAAGACAATTTTGGTGGACTGGAATGAAAAGTGAAGTTGTTAGGCATGTGTCAGAGTGTGACGTTTGCAAATGAGTAAAGGCAGAACACCAAAAGCCTATAGGGGAATTGTAACCTTTGGAGATACCAGTATGGAAGTGGGAACATGTAACTATAGATTTCATTATGGGTTTACCAAGAACCTTACATCGACATGATGCTATATGGTTATTGTAGACCATTTGACAAAGACAACCCTTTTTTTTCCTATTTGTATTTCTTGGTCTAAAGATCAACTCGCAACGTTGTTTATAAATGAAATTGTTAGATTACATAGTGTACCTGTTTCGATTGTATCTGACCGAGATCTGAGGTTTACATCAAAGTTTTGGAAGAGTTTTCAAAAAGCAATGGGGACGACTTTAAGATTTAGCCCAGCATATCATCCACAAACAGATGGGCAGTCCGAAGGAGTTAACCAAATTCTCGAGGACATGCTCAGATCATGTGCCTTAGATTTCTCTGGTAGTTGGGACGACCACTTGCCGTTAGCAGAATTTGCGTATAATAATAGTTTTCAGGCTACTATTAGCATGACACCCTATGAGGCGTTATATGGTAGACCTTGTAGGTCCCCAAGTTGTTGGATTGAGATTGGTAAGCGATGTCTTTTAGGTCCTAACGTTGTCTGGAAAATGTCTGAAAAGATTGATCTTATTCGACAATGTATGCTTACAGCTCAAAGTCGGCAGAAGAGTTTTGCAGATCGCCGACGTAGACCCTTAGAGTTTGTCGAGGGAAACCGTGTATATCTCCGAGTTTCACCAGCGAAAGGTGTAGTATGATTTGGTGTTAAGGGAAAGTTAGCCCCGAGGTTTATAAAGCCCTTTAATATTGTTGAACGAGTTGGCACCGTAGCTTATCGTCTCGCTTTGCCACCCCAATTATCTGGAGTTCATAACGTTTTTCACGTCTCGATGCTCCGTAAATGTGATCCGAAGATAATAGCACATGTTATTGACTGGCAATTCTTAGCAGTTAGGGAAGATGCATCTTATATCGAGCAGCCAATTTATATCGTGGATAGAAAAGAATAAGTTCTTCGTACTAAAGTCATTCCCTTAGTTAAAGTCCAATGGGATTATCATTTTGTAAAAGAAGCAATCTGGGAACGGGAAGCAGAGATACGTAATCGTTACCCTCATCTATTTGATTCCTAGGTACGTATAAGTATGATATGGTTATTGTTGTTATAACCGGATATGTTTTGAAATTTCGAGGACCAAATTTTTTTTAGAAGGGAAGAGTTGCAAGACCCGAGGCCCCGAAATCTGGTTCGTACACTGGATGGTCGTTGACTGTAAGTCCATTGGCCCCGAGAATATTTTGACTTGATCATAATGTTGTTCTGTTATCAATCTGTAAGCTGTATTTCAACCCGATGTCCGAATTTTAAGATACAGATTTAAAATTAAACAATCTTAGAAATGACAATTATGTCTTTATTTTATTTGGCGGAGCCCCACCATCAAGTTTTCAAAATCCGTTAGGTCCGAGAGCCTAATCGTTGTGGCCATATCAAGTTACGGAGTTACTGGCGAAAACGACATGTCAATAGAACACCCAGATTGTAAGTTATACATATATATGTACATGTATATTTTGAGAAAATATATTCAAATGATCTCGATGTTTTTAAACTCCTTGGAATACGTTAGTTCAAATTACATAAATAACATTGTTATATTGTTACCATAAGCCCACACTTCTCAAAAACATCACAAAACACCTCCCAAACATAAATATAAACATAAAAACACTCTTTCAATATCCCATTTCCAGCACTCTATTTGAGAAGAAGAAGAAGAAGAAAAGGAAATAGAAACTGAAGTTGAGAACCAAACCTCTGATAGTCACAGGTGAGTGTATAGATTAGGAGCACGCATATGTGTACGTTGGGGTTTCCTTGAAAACCCTATTGCTGGAATTTCTGTTTTAAGGTTAAATTATTGCTGGATTTTCTGTTTTAGGGTTAGGTTCTTGTTAAGGTTAGATTTATTCTGTTTTGGGTTAGGTTATTGCTGGATTTTCTGTTTTAGGGTTAGGTTCGCTGAATTTTCATTTAGGGTTAGGTAATTGCCGGAATTCTATTTTAAGGTTAGATTATTGGTGGATTTTCTGTTTTAGGGTTAGGTTATTGCTAAATTTTCATTTAGGGTTAGGTGATTGCTGAATTTACTAATCTAGGGTTAGGTTATTGTCGAATTTTCTGAAGGTTATTGCTGAATTTTTCTGATTTAATTAGTGAGATTATTAATGGAAGGTTGGATGATAGAGATGAGTTAGTTTTGTTTAAATTCATACGAATTGTCATCGGTTTTTCATTGTCCCTTACAAAGTCTGCCTACTATCTGTTTGACAAAACGTTTAAAAGAATTATCCTTCCTCCTTTTGATGTAGTTAATTCTTGAGAAAAAGTATGTTTGTGGCATGAAGTTTTATAGTAAAATGAATCTCGGATTGGAGTTAGATTGGCTAAGTCATGTGTATATCATATGCATGGTTCATAGGTGTTGTATCATTATATGATTTAGAGTGACTGATTCATATCATGGTATGGTGATTATAGTGGGTTGTGTTGCGACAGACGATGTGTCTATGATTAGTATGTAAACTGTCTAAATACATGATGCATTATATGAGACCTCGATGAGACACTTAAGCTTCATAAGGAGACCAGATGAGGAAGGTTATCATTTGCTTGTCTTAATATATATATGTATATATATTGTGATTGTGTATGGACTCATGCATATGGTGATTGTAAATGTGATGAAACATACTTTGTTATGACTTGAGTTGGACACCACACCGAAAATGTGAAATTCAATAGGACATGGTTAGAGGGTCCATGGGTGAAAGTTCATAAACCCCGATTGGTACCATTGGGAGCAACCAATGCCTAGACCGGGTGGAAGAACAGAGCGTTGGAATATTGAAATACTAAAGTAGGTAGCGACTCCCATGACGCGTGTCGATTAGTTGAGAGGTTTGACCTGACTTGCTTATGGGCAAGCAAAGATAGGTTGCGTGTGACGAGCTCGTAAATTGTCCGCTATCGTTTTCCACGCGACTTATGACTTTTCGCTGTTAGGCAGATAGTGAGGTTCAATATAAGTGGGTTAGACTAGTTCGGCTCTTGAACTATGTAGTCCCACTTCTATAGTTGACCACGGTGGAAAAGTCTATACAAGTGGGTAGCAATCATATGTGAGTCCCACCTCTGTTTCGGACTTTGGTGATCCAATTGGAAAATATGAAAGTCATGACAATATTGAAAGAGTATGTATGTTACAAGTGGGTAGAAGTCTCACCTCTGTATATAAAAATGATTTGAAACATAAAAAGTGACATAATGCATTGTATCTTTATTTTATTGTTATCGATCCAGAAAGCCTATGCATTCCTGTGTATTATATAAGCATGACATGAAACATGCATTTTCACTGTACACACGCACTCACTGGGCTTAGTAGCTCAAGCTTTCCTTTCTATTTTTTTTTACAGGTGAGAGTAGGGAGCTGCAGGAGTAGAGGCTACAGACTCTAGTTGTCCTTTTTGTTTTGTACATATCAGTGTATATATTTTTTGTAATACCCTAAATATGTACATCAGGTATAGTAAATATGATATGGTTTATGTTTTGGTTTGGTCTTGATGTACTCAGTTGTACACAGTAATATATGTTGATTATGATGAAATTTTGAGAAATGATACGTGTTTGTCGTCTTTACTTTCAGAAATCCTCCTTGTGGAGCCCCGCTTATGGGACTTAGTATGTGATAGTTGGAAGTCCCAAAATCGGAGTTCTACGGAAGCTGTTAACCAAAATTTGGTGTATAGTAATCATGATTACCAACACTAGATTTAGGGTCGTGACAAGCATCATGGTGGGCCCCACCTAAGTCGGGCAATGCTCGTCATCTGCACTTAAATGTTCATCAAGTCACTGACTAGGGCATTAATTTATAGGCCTCCGCACATGTGAATCCCTAAATCTGTGAGACAAACCTTCATTGCATGGTCGTGCTATGTACCCCTGTTGTGTGAGTACGCACCAGGGTTTCCATGCTAAAAACTGCTATTCTTTCTGGTGCCCCATCATGCAACCTTCTTACCCATTGCGCAGCCATGCAATTCAACTCTGTTGCACGAGCGTGCAACAGTGCCATCTCTTTGTTAATTCTTAAGTTTTGTGCTCTAACACATGTTATATTACAACAGAGGGATTTAATTCCTTTACATCTCATGTCATCTTACTTGGCTAGCATGGCTTGACTTGGAGACTAGAAGATAAGTTAAGTACCATATTGCAATAAAATAACGATAGGTGGCAATATCCCAAACACAATATCCAAATTCAGACATTGCCCACCTAGTGTTTATAGGTCATATTGCATATTCAAATTTTCATTGATACGCTCAACGTTCTCGTCGGCCGCAACGCCGGACCACATGGTCGTATGTGAAGTCACTTGTCATGTTTCAGCGGTCGCCACTAGTCCATTTACCAACCACTCATCTCCTAGGAAGCATTCATCACCAAAATAATCAGATAAATTATCTCACTCATTATTGTCTTTCAAAACAGTTGACTCACTAGGTTGGGCGTCATCGTTTGTATCCTGACCACATAACATAGTCTATAGAACTGCCTCGACCGTGTTAATGGCCAGCTATCCTTCTGGTAGAGGGATTCTCTACAACAACTGAGGTTGTTTTGCTTTTCGTCTAAATGCATTCTCAACTTCTACTGGCTTTTTCCTCATGGTCAATATGTGCCTCTACTAGCGACGTTTCTAAGTTCGGATCATTGCTTCTTGCATGGCTAGGAATTTGGGGGTGTGTGATCCGCTTTCAGACTCCCTTTGGGGTTAATGGAGGTTTCACCATCCTTCAATTCGACATTATGCCTTTGGGGTAGCGATCAAGAGGTGAAAGTGATCTTTACGGCTGATGTTGGCCGCTTCCTTTGGCTCTCCTTGGGGCCACGTATTAGCCTTACGTCCTTGGCTGAGGAGGCTCTCCCAAACTCGGGATGGTCCTTCTGGCACATTGGTCACAAAATCGTAAACCCTGATCGTCTTGTCGGACCGTGGTGGGCTACCCGACGGTCGACTTGGGAGGTTGATATAGCCCATGGCTTGGCTAATGTAATGCGGCTTCACAATTAATTGTATTGAGATCAACCCTCAATCGCAGTCGATCACACCTTCGTAGATTTACCGTAACCATATTGACCTCAAGATTAGGTGGGAACGAATCGATATCGATTAACATTGCTTCTTCGTTTTTCTCGAGGAACTCCAGCGGCCCATGATCGATGTTATTTTAAACCATATTCCTAAATACAATACATTTGTTATTCGAATGGGAATGAGTTCCATGTCATTTATAGTATTCCATTTTTTTTAAAAAAAATTCGTCGGCCGATGATATCTTATGGTTCATGGGAATCTTGATAAACATCTCGGCCAACAGAATCTCAAATATCTCGTCAACCTGAGTAATGTCAAAAGTATATACTTTTTGGGCTTTTGGGGCAATCAACACACTCGTTTTTGCCTTGACCAACGTTGAGCATATGAGTGGCTTTTTGGTCACTACTTCGGCAATTTCGACCTCGTAATTTGAGTTATGATAATGTCCTAACTACCGAGTTCTTTTGCCTAGCACCTTCCTAAAGAACTTCGTCATATTTAGAGACTTTCCTAGTCAGGTCATATATGTCCATGAACTCCATTCCAATGAATTTCATGCAGAGTTTATATTCGAGTCTGTCATGTGTGAACTGCACAAACTCAAATTCGATCATAACTACCTTACACCAGCTCTTTGCTCTTTTGAACTGGTCAATATAGCTCTCGCAAGTTTCTCTTGGTAGCTATCGGAAATGAGTTAGATCGGCCATGGTTATTTCCCCCTTAGAGAAAAACTGAGCATGGAATTTTTCTTTCATCTCTTACCAAGTATGCACTGGATTTGACAATTAGTTGGAATACCACATAAAAGCCGTTGCCGTCAGCGGATGTCTGAATAATTACAGCTTATAATAGTCATTATTCATCAAATCCCCATACTGCATGGTGAATCGACCCACATGCTCGATAGCTGATTGGTCGGGCTCACCCGAAAATAGGCAAAGTTCGGTCGATAATTCCTTGGCAACAATTGCTACTGGTCGATTCATTCAGGATAGGGCTTATGATAGACTGGGATAGTATTGCGACCAAGTACTTGACCTGCCACTTCTTGGACCGCCACTTCTTGGACCATCTGCATGATTTGGTCGTGATCTACTCGCGTAGGTTCTATCATCAGCGGTGGATCAACACCTAATCAGTTTGGTCCCTTTTGGAATAACGGGTTCCTAAGAAATTGTTGGAAATCATGCTCTCCTGGTGAAACCTGATTCTAAACTTCAATAATGAAATTCCTTGCCTCCCACTTTGGTCATTTGAATTCAGTGAGTGGCGGAGCACTCCGCACCTCTTGCACTGGAATTGGTGGTGGGTTCTGCTCTGGAGGAGACATTGTGGCGGTTGGACAGTATTACCAATGGAACATCCTCCAACATTATATTGCGTTACCGCAAATGCTATTTTGACCATCATAGCCATCAATCGATGTACAACCTCAGTTTGGCTAGCCATGTACCTGTTAGCGTTCTCAGTTTGAATATGAAATTGCTTGACCTATGCCTTTCCTTATTCTTAAATATGTTAAATACTCAATTGTACATCTCTTAGTGCTACCGGAGAAATGGTTTGAGAGGTTGAAGCCCCTTATTGATTCTTGGTATTGAGCGTTGGACTACAATTCAAATTTACAACTTTATGGACTGTTTGAATTGACACGTCCTTGGTCGGAGGTGGTGCGGTTGGTGTGGAAGTTTCGATTCCAACGATTCAATTATTTCTTCTGTTCATAATTATAATTGGCAATGTTACACTTGTAAGTTAGATACAGGGTCCCACCGAGTGTGCCAAACTATTGTTATGGTTGTTTTTCAAATTTAGTCACGTGATAAGTGCGGGTGTGCCATAATTGAATTTGTGACTCAATTCAAACCAAACAACTATGACCCAAGCACCGAGATAGACAATATATGTAGTATATGATCGAGATCAAGTGAGATTAACTTCCTATTCAGTCACTCACTTAGTATGTTAATTAGATCAGGTTATATTCAGAGGGTAGGGTTCATCATCTGATGATAGGTTATGTCATCGCCTTCCGTACGAAAGGACTTTTCAAAACATATAAAAGATCGAGAAAGGAATTCTTACAATCGGTCGCATAGAGATGCTACAAAACACCTTATTGGATGGAGAACTAAATTCGACATATGAGCGTAGACTCAAATTACAGCTAATATTATCGACTACTTGATCAACGCTACGAATTATACTATGAAATGTAAACAGTAAATGATTACACTAGGAAACATAATTGACTTGTAGAAAGGGTAAAATGATTACACTAAGGAATGTAAATGACCGGTAATTGAAATGATATATAACTGAAAGATAAATTTGGTTTGGTTTGAGACACATTCATACTGATTTCCTCTGTTATTTATAGCCTTAACCCGACCATCTCGTTGCTTTCCATGCTTTGAGGGTTGCTATAACCTTATCACATGTTTCAACTCTTCTTGCATATAATCCTGTCATTTGTTCTATAACCGCTTCTACACAATCATTCTTCAATCAACTACTTAATGGATGACGAATCATTGCTCGATGCGCTTCAATTGTACTATTGTAGAATCCTCTTCGAATATCTCAACATATTTCTAAATACACCACACAAATCCTCCAAATCACTCGTAACTTACTCTAATTGTCTTTCCGAGGAATTGGTGACAATGGGGATGAATGCTGCCCAAGGGAATTTTGTTTAATCCAGTGCTTTTCTCCATATCGAGAATTTTATCCCAAAGATAGGATTAGATAGCTCAAATATTTCACTGTATAATAATGATGTTAATCCCATCTAATACAATTCCATACTTATTTAATCCTGTAGGCAAAACACACCCTTTGGATGCAACCCAGAAAATCGATATATCTAATGCTTAAGTCAATCACATCATAGAAAACAGTGGTGATAATGATGCCTACGATTGAAACCTCTCGACAGCTCAATTTTATATTTGTTTGCCATTCAACCATTTCATAAGGTCACGTGGGCTAGCCGAAGGGAAAGCACGAACAACAGTTTTAACAAACAGCAGCTTCATGAAAAACTTCCTAGGCTCTCAAACTTTCCAAGGTAGTTATTTAATCTTTACTATGTGGTCCACGTGAGCCTTGCATCTACCTTATTTTTTAACTAGTATCCTAAAATGCTATAAAAATAATAGATCGCGGTGGGGACAAAACCCATAAAACCAATACATCACGTGGCTGCTCAGTGCCCCTGCCGGATTGCCTGTACTCGGGCACAGAGATATCTGTGTCCAAGGCTGTGTGGGTCTACAGGGATTTCTCTAATAAATCTGCTCCGTTCATCTGTTTTGAAAGACCACAATTGGACGGGATATAAAAATAAGGGAGATCTAAAACTCAGGTGGGCCATACAAACAAAACGGTGGGAACAGCAACTTTCGCTGTTGAAAACTTCTGGAGTGACCATGATGTTTATATTCCATCCAAACCGTTTAGAGTTATTACCACTCAGGTAAACTGTAGGAACAAATATCATCTGATACAAAACTTCTGTCATCGTCAAGCGTTCAATTCATAATGTTTCGTTTTGTATGGCCCACCTGAGTTTTTGATATGCCTGATTTTTAAAATCCGGTCCTACTGTGGTCTTTAAAAACAGATGGACGGAGTGGATTTGTCATAGAGATCGATATTGGCCCACACAGCCCCGGCCAGGGTCACAGGCAATCCGCACCCGGGTTAAGTGTTCAATCCGTGTACATCCTATATACTTCGCCATCGCCCGCCAAAGGAAAAGAAAGACTCGCTCTTTCTGCGCCGCCGCAACTCTCCTTCCCTTTCTCTCTCTCTCTCTGACAGCGCGGGCGCCATTTTGCCAGACAGAGAGAGAAGTAGAAAGCTAGAAAGCGAAGAGCTTTGTTGGATAGAATGGCTGCAGTAGCATACCATCCTCTCTTCCAATACTCTCCTTATTCTCTCAGACCCAAACACAAACACGTCATCTGCAATCACAAACCCTACCGCCTCACCATCTCCTGCTCGTCCTCCTCCTCGGCCCCACCAGAAACCGCCCCCGAGCCCCATCACCGCCGTCGCCCCGCCGACGAGAACATCCGTGAAGAGGCCCGCCGCACCAACTTTTCTAATCACAACCACGGATTCTCCGCCAAATACGTCCCGTTCACACCCAGTGTTTACTTCTCATCTTCTGAAGAGTCCTACTCCCTCGATGATATCATCTACCGTAGCCGCTCTGGCGGTCTCCTCGACGTCCGACACGACATTGAGGCTCTCAAGAGGTTCGACGGGGCCTACTGGAAGTCACTCTTCGATTCCCGGATTGGAAAGACGACGTGGCCCTACGGCTCTGGCGTCTGGAGCAAGAAGGAGTGGGTCCTGCCGGAGATCGACAGTGACGACATCATCTCTGTCTTTGAAGGCAACTCTAATCTCTTTTGGGCCGAGCGGTTTGGCAAGGAAGTTCTCGGGATGAATGATCTTTGGGTCAAGCACTGCGGCATTAGCCATACTGGTAGCTTCAAGGACCTTGGCATGACTGTTCTTGTCAGCCAGGTCAATCGCCTCCGCAAGATGGGTCACCCCGTCCTGGGCGTTGGGTGCGCCTCCACTGGCGACACGTCTGCCGCGCTCTCTGCCTACTGTGCTGCCGCTGGCATCCCTGCCATTGTCTTCCTCCCAGCTAACCGCATCTCAATCGCCCAACTCGTCCAGCCGATTGCCAATGGGGCATTTGTCCTCAGCCTGGATACTGACTTCGATGGTTGCATGAGGCTGATTCGGGAGGTCACAGCCGAGCTCCCAATCTACCTCGCCAATTCGTTGAATAGCCTGAGGCTTGAAGGGCAGAAGACGGCAGCAATTGAGATCTTGCAGCAGTTCAATTGGGAAGTTCCCGACTGGGTCATTGTCCCTGGCGGTAATCTCGGAAACATATATGCATTCTATAAGGGGTTTAGAATGTGCCAGGAATTGGGCCTCGTGGATCGGATCCCAAGGCTTGTGTGTGCCCAGGCCGCAAATGCCAACCCCCTCTATCTGCATTACAAGTCAGGTTGGACTGATTTCAAGCCGGTGAAGGCGGGATCCACTTTTGCGTCTGCAATACAGATTGGAGATCCAGTTTCGATTGACCGGGCTGTGTTTGCGCTCCAGAATTCGAATGGGATTGTGGAGGAGGCAACTGAGGAGGAGCTGATGGATGCCATGGCCCAGGCAGATCTCGCTGGTATGTTTATATGCCCTCATACAGGGGTTGCTCTGTCGGCATTGATCAAGCTTAGACATAGTGGGGTGATCAGGCCTACGGACCGGACAGTGGTTGTTAGTACGGCGCATGGCTTGAAATTCACGCAGTCCAAGATCGATTACCATTCCAATGGGATTGCTGACATGGCTTGCCGGTTTGCTAACCCCCCTGTGGAAGTGAAGGCAGATTTTGGTAGTGTTATGGATGTTTTGCAGAAAAAGCTCAAACCTTTGAGTGCAGCTTTGAAGAACTAGTCTTCCCAATGGAGTTTGTAAGTTGAGATTATGCACTCGCATCTATTTATTGCTTACTTCTCTTGTAGGATCCGGGACTAGACAGGTTGTTAGGATTTGATCGTGAGTAAATGGCGTGCAATGCCAAGCTGGTATTTTAAAGAAATTTATGCATTTTTTTTTTCTATATACCTGATGACTTTGTTACTGTAGGAAAGTTATTATATTTTTATTTGATCTTGAAAACTTTCCAAAAATTGCATTATGTGGTGACTGATGACAAGTTTCAACTATATGCTATATGCAATGGCTTTCAGTATGTCAGAAATGCATGTTTTTGTTAGATAATGCAGGTTTCGATTGGGTTGAGCATTCCACTCATTGTTGTTGTTATTTACTTGAAGGAATTCAAAACTGCCCACTAGTTGGAAGAGAAAACCGGTGCTTCTAATCTTTACTTTGATATGATACGCTTCTCTAAGTTTATGTCCAAAATGGAATGGTGACCTATCCTTTTGAGGCTGTCTGTCTAATCTAGAAAATCAACAACATCATTTAGAGTATATTTTTCTTGCTCTCATCTTAATGGAGGAATTTTTCAAGACTATCCAGCAGATCTATACTGGATTGATTGTTGATCACACCCCTTCTTGTGACATAAAATAGCAAGAAAATCATCTGTTTTTTTATTTTTATTTTTTATTTAACGGGTTAATACGTATGATGCACCCAAAGTTTGAAGACTTTGTGTAGGAATGGTGGATGGAGAATTCCCTCTTTGGTACTCTTGCATGAACCCCCTTTATTCCTTTGGAAATGCAGCAAAGAGTTTCTAGAAGTCCCAATGTTGTACAAGGCTGAAATGATGATCTTGGATGTGGACAGTGAAAAACAAATTGACATCAATATGATTGTCAGTGGGTACTTGGATTTGTGGTTAACCACAATATCCTATCCGATGTATAAATGGACTTTGAGCCAAAATTTATGCCCGATATATAATGCGTTTGGATTCAGGTTTAATGTCTAGAACAGATTATGTATGATTGTTGGGTTAGGTGTCGGTGGTTACTGGTTACCTGAGATGAGTTAGTGTTATTACCTTTTGTTTTCATTTACACTTTACCCATTTAACCTTTTATGCTAGCTACCCCATTATGCATAAATACATTGGAAATATATTTTAAATAAAGGGAGAATTAAAATTGAATATGAATATATATTATCTCTGTCCAAATCTCAAGTGCTAATCCTGTATTCTTCCTCATCTTTCATTCACCTTAATGTAGCCCAATCCCTAGCTTAACTACCCTTGATGTTGTCGTCCTCACTAGCTGACCTTTGATACTGTCAATCCCCACCTATTGCCACAACAAATCCTCCCTTAAAGATGATGCGGTCATTTTCTCTGCCACCAACAGTGCCCAACATAGATGTCAGTCTCTTCCTTGTCCTCTTGCTCGCCTTTTGCTATTAAAGGCCAGAGGAGACTTGCTTCTCCTCCTTAACTGACCCTCAACATGGTCGTCCCCACCAGCTGACCCTCCACACTATGGTCCCCACTGACCACCACCACCGACCTTCCCTCAAAGACTCCTCCCTGCCTTTTGGCATTAAATGTCAAAGGTGAGTTGCTCCACCTGGCTTTGTGGCATTAAAGGTCAGAGGAGATGGATTTCTCCTCTTCATGCTACTGGCCTTTTGGCATTAAAGGTCAGAAGGGACTTGGCTGTTGAGCATTGCACTATGAGGGGGGGGGGGGGGGGTCGACTCTTTCCCTTCTATCCACATGACATCAAGACAATTTGTCAACTGCAATACACTTCTCGTAATTTGTTTCTCACTCAAGAATTTAAATCTATGTGTCTTCTAAGAAGATTGATGATGTTCATGTAATATTACTTCCAATTTTGGCAATGCTGGTTTTCACTCTACCAAAGTAGCTTTTGTATCTTGTTAGCTAATGAATTGATTGATTTGGTGGCTGATGGTTCTAATTCAAAAGTAAAAATTGTGAAGTTAGATCTAAGGAAACTGGATATCCAAATTGCATGCTCTTTCCCTTGTATGGACACTCCAAAAGGAGCTTCAATTCAAAGCAGGATTTTAGATCTCAGATTTGGGGTCCAACTTGTCTTGCATCAAAATAGTATCTGTAGTAAGCCAAAATTGAGGGAAAGTTTTTGGCGCTGTAAAAAAGAAAAAGAACATGAAAAGGGGACGATGTAAAGTGTTTGAGAAGTTCAAGAGACTTTATCAATGCCTCATGTTGTTCATCATATATTGGAGAGTTTATGGCATCAAGGTAGACGAATGGGGGAGGGGAGAGAAGGAGAGAAAGGAAGAGGAAGGAAAGACTTGTCTTGTTATATTCACATGTTCCCACTCCCTTTCTATCATTAACAAAATTTTCATAATGATAAAACTGCCCAACTAGCACAATACACGCATGTGCATGTAGTGTCGGCCATACTTCCAACACTGTGTGCCATAATGAATACAAAAGTAGGGGCCGCTCACACATATATTTGATGGACCATACAATTTGATGCAGGACAATTAACCACTTGCTCTTAAAGCTCGAACTGTTAGAGTATGGCGAATTAATCCCTTTATCTCATAGCCCAGGCCCCACATCGCATAGGTTAGGACCTCGACCGAACTCCCTTCGTGAGCCCCAAATCACATGAGCCGCCCACCCCGAGTGTGTCCCC
Source organism: Magnolia officinalis (assembly GCA_021015155.1). NCBI lineage: Eukaryota > Viridiplantae > Streptophyta > Magnoliopsida > Magnoliales > Magnoliaceae > Magnolia > Magnolia officinalis. Next base: position 42,538,747 of record JAJHSJ010000017.1, read on the forward strand.
GGCTCCCCGCATCTCACGGGCTACCCCACACGAGCCTGGTGTGAAATGCACATTAATCACCCCCGGTGAGGAGTCTCGAACACGATACCTCCTCCGTAGGCCGCACCCACCCCGAGTGTGCCCCTGCATCCCACAAGCAACCCCACTTGAGCCCGGTGTGAAAATGCCCCTGCATTAATCACCCCCAGTGAGGAGTCTCGAACACGAGACCTCCTGCTCTGATACCAATTTGATGCAGGACAATTAACCACTTGCTCTAAAAGCTCGAACTGTTAGAGTATGACGAATTAATCCCTTTATCTCATAGCCTAGGCCCCACATCGTATGGGTTAGGACCTCGGTCGAACCTCCTACGTGGGCTCCAAATCACATGGGCCGCCCACCCCGAGTGTGTCCCCGCATCTCACGGGCTACCCCACTCGAGCCTGGTGTGAAATGCGCATTAATCACCCCCGGTGAGGAGTCTCGAACATGATACCTCCTCTGTAGGCCGCACTCACCCCGAGTGTGCCCCTACATCCCACAAGCGATCCCACTCGAGCCCGGTGTGAAAATGCCCCTGCATTACAATTGTACGACCCACAACACATCAACACTCTTTCTCAAGTTGGTGAATGGATGTCATTGATGCCCATCTTGGAATAACTCGCCTATACTAACTGCGTCAAGCTCTTAAGTGAACATATCTACTAGTTTATCTTGAAGGTTTAACATATGGAGTTGAAATTTTGTCGTTGGAGACCTCATAGATGAAATGGCAGTAGACCTTGATGTGTTTGGTTCTTTCATGAAACACAACATTGCTACCGATATGTGAAGCCCCTGATTGTGATGGTACAATTGCTTAATTGTTCCACTATGAATCCCATCTCGTGTAGTACAATCTTAATTGTTGCACTATGAATCCCATCTCTTGTAGTGAAGTCCTTAATCATATTAGCTCATAAGTAGCATGAGCCATGTCACTGTACTCTACTTTTGTACTAGACTGAGCCACAAAGCTGCTTTTTTTACTTTTCCACATGTCTAAACTTTCACACTTCTTTCAAATAGAGATTTAGCTCAATCTACATTAGAGTAGCTTTCAATATGAAGATGATTGTTATGCTTGTATAAGATTTCTCTCCATGGGGCTCCTTTGATATATTGAAATATGTACCACTAGTGCACCCTTGGAGCATGCATAAGTTGATTCACAATGCTAACATCATACATTATATGTGGATACTGGTCAAGTTAATAAGCTTATTGACTAAACCTGCGATAGCTCCTCGAGTCTTCAGCCATTTCCCCTTGATGACTTACCAAATTATAGTTTAGATCCATGGGTGTATCAACAACAAGGTATTTTGGCAACAGTCCAAAGTGACAAGGCTTAAGGAGGAGGGCAAGAACACAGTTTTTTTTTTCCATAAGAATTGCTGGCACTCAAGCTAGGGCTAACTCGATCTTCAGCGTGATGGTGGACGGGGAAAGGGTTGAGAAGAAGTCAAAGGTGTGCGATGCAATCATTACCTACTACATGGATCTCTTCACAGGCGAGAGGTGGGTGCGACCACGCCTTAACAACTTGTCGTTCTCTTCCATCCTAAGAGGAAGTAGGTTCAGGGGATAAGCTGATCTCCAAGTGAGAGGTTAAGGTGACTGTGGAAGCTTGGGACAGGGATAAGGCCCTGGGGTCAGATGGCTTCCCATTGGCCTTCTTTTAGGTTTTTTGGGAGATGGTGAAGCTTAATGTTGTTAGCTTTGTTGTGGGATTTTTTGAGAGGGGCCACCTATCAGTTAAGTTGGGTGCTTCTTTCATAGTGATAATTCCAAAAAAGGAGGGAGCCGAAGATCTTGGCGACTTTAGATCAATAAGCCTCATTGGGAGCCCATATAAGATTTTGGTGAATATCCTAGCCTTTAGATTTCGAACAGTCTTAATGGTTGTCATATCTAACGTTCAAGGTTCTTTTGTAGTTGGGAGATAGATTCTACATACTGCGTTGATTGTGCACGAGTACTTTCATTCAAGGCATAAAGAAGGCAAAAAGGAGTGGTTTGCAAGTTGGACTCCGATAAAGCTTATGACCATGTAGACTGAGACTTCCTCGATTATATGTTAGGTTGGGTGGGATATGGGTAGAAATGGAGGAGTTGAATCCAGGAGTGCATTCATTCAGCTAGGTTCTTCGTCCCATTTAATAGGACACTTAAAGGATTCTTTACATCTTCGAGGGGGCTTCATTAGGGGGGACTTGCTTTCGCTCTTCCTATTTGTGGTAGTGATGGAGGCTCTAAGTAAGATGATAGATAGAGGCATAGATGTGGGTCATATCAATTGTTTTAGAGTGGTGAAAGCCGAGCTTTAGATTTCACATTTGTAGTTTGCGGATAATACCATTCTTTTTTGTGATGCAAATTAGGAGAAATGGATAATTTAAGAAAAAAATATTAGATGTTTTGAAGTGGTGTGAGGGTTAACATACGACAGAGTGAGATATTAGGGGTGCAAACGCCTGAGAAGGAGGTGATGAGGTTACCAGACATTTTCGGGTGTAGTGCGGGGTCCTTTCCATCAACCTACCTTGGACTCCCCTTGTTTGTCGACAAACTAGCTCTTCAACTTTGGCATACAATTATTAAGAAATTCAAAAGGAAGCTTTTGAGATGGAAAAGTTGACACCTCTCCTTGTGTGCCAGGCTAACTTTCGTCAAAACAACTTTGTCAAACTTGCCTCTTTATTGCATGTCTTTGTTTAAGTGCCCTATGGTGATTCTGGATATGTTTGAGGAGGGAGTTCTTGTGGCAGAGATTAGTAGAAAATAAATTCCACCTGCTAAAGTGGGTGGTCTATTTGTCTTTCTTGGAAGAGGGTGAGGGCATCTGGAAGTTGGAGCTCATGAACTCAGCACTGCTTGGCAAGTGGTTGTGGTGCTTCAGATCAGAAGAAGGCAATTTGTGGAGAGGAGCAATTGCAAGCAAGCACAGTCTTCAGGAAGGAGGACGGGGGACAAAAGAGTCTTCATTAAAAAGGGCCTCGACAATTTGGAGGGCAGTTTCAAGGATGGGACCCAAGTTTGAGGGCGTTGAATTCGGTTTGGGAGATGGGCAAGGATCCGTTTTTGGGAAGACGTGTGGATTGGGGAGAGGACTATAGAGAGTACACTAAAGAGTTCCATTGTCTGGTGGCTTGGAATAATTTATCTAAGACCGAAAAGCAGCTGGTTACTCATTTCATGGATGGTTGCAACCCACTATTGTAGATCAGTTAGGATTTAACCAGTATCAGGCAAGCCACCTTGGTTGAAAAGAGGAGTAAAACTAGGTATGGTTGCATGGAAGCTTCTAATTAAGCCATTGGTATTCGGGGTAGTAATAGTAAGTCTGTAACGGATTCAAGTCGGGCAAAAAATATCAATCTAGCATCTGGGTCAGTTCTAAATGATGAGGTAGTAAGATGAATATGTCCGAATAACATCTAGTGCTACAAATGCAATGGAATTGGGCATATTTCCTTCGATTGTAGGAAGCTATAAGTCAATTTGGCCGGTACATTTAAAGCAGTTGTGGAGGAACAATCAGTTGATGCCATCGACATATGGTGCAGATTATGATACTGACAATGGGGACGACGGAATATATGGTGATGGTCCTGAGACGTTGGTGATTCGGAAGGCTCTTCTTACACCTAAGTTGCCTAAAGAAGATGATTGGTTGCAGACTAATATCTTCTACACAAGTTGCACAGTGAATGGCAAAGTTTGTGGGGGTGAACGTTGACGGTGGCATCTGTGAAAATGTCATCTTTGAAGAGGTAGTAGAAAAGCTCTAGTTGAAGACTAAGACGCATCCAGTTTCATATAAACTTGCTTTGGTTTAAGCAAGGTAGTAATGTAAAGGCTTCTCGTTGTTGTTTAGTTTCATTCATGATTGGTAAAACTTATCATGACAATATGTGGTGCGAAATAGTCCAAGAGATGGATGTATGCCACATATTATTGGGTCGACCGTGGTAGTACGATCGACGGACCACTCACAATGGTTGGGAAAATACATATGCCTTCATTGAAGACAATTGAAAAATAGTATTGAAAACCATGAGAGAGGGTCCGAGCAATGTTCGAAATATCAGTATTGCGTTATGTATTGCATCCTTGGGATACAGATACATATTGGTTATTGCACGGGATATATCGTTTGTATCGGGTAATTTATCGCACTTTTGGAAAACATAGGGAAACATTGGGAAAATGGTTGAATTTTTCAATGAAACTTTAGGGATTGTTAAAAGAGGCCTTAATACACACTTTTAAATCACAACATCTTGAAAAAGAATTGCACATAATAGGTTTCCTTTGTGTACGGTCCTAAGCTATGCGCTGCCTAATTGAAATAATGCAACTATATTCAAATTGAATGGATAACATTTAGAGTGTACGTGATGCTCATTTCATCAAACATTCATAAATACTTTGAAATTGCACTCAATTGATAGCTGGTTGAGGGGAAATTTCAAAAAAATTAATATTAAAAAATGATTGTTATTTTTTAAAAATTGTTGAGGACTTAACAAATCAGTAGATCAACCCTCTTACATGCTTGATTTCATGTTTGGAGTCAACATTGCAAGCAATTTGGGAGAAATTGGACAATTTTGAAAATTTCCCAAAATTCCCCAAATCACACCACCTATACTCAAATTTTGAAATTAGAGTGTATGTGGTGATCATTTCATCAAATACTTATAAATACTTTGAAATTAGTCCCAATTGATAGTTGATTGAAGGGAAATTTTGACAAAAAAGAGGAGAATGTGAAGAACCAATAGATATGGAAATCGAAGCTTCAACTCCATGATTTTTCGTGCAAAACATGAAGAACCAATGAATTTATAACCATTTGATATTGATTTAACATAATTTCAACAAAAAAAAAAAGATGGAAATTGAAAATGTTCACCGGATCGAACATGTGGGATATATCGACACAACCTGTGTGTTTCGTATCACACAGGTGGGATACAAGATATATCGTGGGATATATCGGCTGATATCGTTGATATTTAAAGTATTGGGTCCGAGTAAAACTAACAACCATGGGAGACGTCAACCTTCTGCCCCATGCAGGGTTTGCAACAGATGGATGATGTCAGAAGGTAGTTTTTGAAGAGGGAGATCTAGTGCGGGCCTATATGATGAAAGAAATGTTTGGGTTGGGCACTTACAAGTTAAAGGAAAAAAAGATTTGGGCTATGCAGGATCTTGAAGCGAATTAATGACAACGTCTATCGCATTGAGCTACCACTTAGAGTGACACTTCCAATGTTTTCAATGTCGCTGATCTTACACCATGGAGAGCAATGGACAACGGATAATGAGGATGTGGACTACCTAATGTGGATGGATCGGGCTGATGTATTTGTCGAGTTTTTGGATCAATTAGAGCGTGGACAGGGGCCTAAATATTTTTCATAATGGGCCAAATCCAGAGACCTATCAATGGACCACGCATTGTGGTATTTGTGATACACTTTTAGGTCCACAAAAGAGTCTTTTGGTGGCATTTTCCTTTAGTTCCGAATTTTATCTTATTTTTGGGCGAATTTTGGTTTATTTTTGTGTGCTCATGAGCATAAGTAAATAGGGATATTTTAATATTTTTCCTTTAAAATAAGATTGTAGGGTTGCGATTATAACATCCAGCCCATAGTTTATGCTTGATGGAAGGCTCAAATCAGTGCTTGGGCTTCTCCTTTGTTTTCCTTCATATGAAAGCTCAATAAACTAAAAAATGTTTAGCAACTTTTGGGATATTTTTTATTCTTCTCTACAAACCTTGGGCTAGGGTTTGTTCGATTACATGTTTTCACACATGGGGCACATGATGTAGGCCATCATAATTGGTGAGTGCTTCGATTATTCACTGGTTATTGCATTGTTTTTCCTTTTCCAGTAGTAGAATATCTATTTTTGGATTGGGTGTGGTGTGTTTGGGCATGATTTGGTTCTAAGGCTTGATATAATTGTGTGTAGTTAACGATTCTCATTCATTAACTACGCCAGCCATGAATGATCTTAAGGCTGAAAGAAGTATCCCGTCAAAGTGCACTTTTGATACAATGCAAAACTAATACTTGGATCGTCAATAATGGTTCTAAGCAGTGTTCGAAATATCGGTATCGCACTATGTATCGCACCCTTGGGATACAGATACGTATCGGTTATCGCACGGGATATATCGTTTCTATCGTATAGTTTATCGCACTTTTTGGGAAACATGGGGAAACATTGAGAAAATTGTTGAATTTTTTAATGAAACTTTGAAGATTGTTAAAAAAGCCCTTAATACACACTTTTAAATAATAACATCTCAAAAAAAATGTACGCATCGTAAGTTTCCTTTGTATAGGGTCCTAAGCTATGCGATGTTTAACTGAACTAATGCAACTATATTTAAATTGGATGCATGATATTTATAAATATATCAGTCATGTATGAAAACACAATCAATTCATTGAAAAGCAAAAGAAGAAGTAAATTTTGAGAAATGGATGGACGGTGGGCGTCCCTCTCCCCACTATTTTATGTGGTGGGGTCCACTCCAGATATGGATTTGAGTATCTGACTCATTATTTGTCTCATACCTTAAAAGTATCTAGCCAAATGGATGAACGGTGTAGATACAACACATACATCATGGTGGGCCCCACAGAACTTAGTGACGTCAATTCACTAGCCAGTTTGGCTACGCAACATTTCAGTATCCGCATCCACGGGACGCGGGAGAACTCCCCCAACACTAGCCACGGTCGGTGCTATGTGGGCCCCAACATAATGTATTTGTTTCATCCATTCCGTTCATCCATTTTTACAGATCGTTTTAGGATTTAATAAAAATAATTATAGGGATATAAATCTCAGGTGGACCACACCACAGGAAAACAATAATGATTGGATATCCACCATTTAAATGCTCCTAAAGCCCACTGCACTGTTTATTTGACATCCAATCTGTTGATTGGATCATAAAGACCCAGATGAAGGGAAAAAATAAATATCAGCTTAATCCAAAGCTTTTATGGCTCTGAAAACATTTTTAATGGTCAACGTTCATTCAATACTATTTCTATAATGTGGTCCAGATTATATTTCGATATACCTCATTTTTTCACTCATAACATAAAATGATCTATAAAAATAGGTGGACGGAAATGATGAAACACATACATCATGGTGGGGCCCACAGAGCACCAACCACCAGCCATTGGTTGGTGCCCATGGGAGTAGCCAATCCGTTTCGCACGCGGATTTCCTGCAAAAGCCTTTCGCAAGAGGTTCCTACGTTGGGAACCCAGGTGGGGTCCACTGTGATGTTTGTGAGAAATCCTCTCCGTCCATCCATTTTGTGAGTGCATTTTAGGATATGAGGTCAAAAATGAACCGTATCCAATACTCAAGTGGGCCGAAAACGGGATAATTGAACGTCCACAGTTGAAATATTCATGGGCGAACAAAAGTTTTGAATCATGCTAATATTTGTGTTTTCAGTTCATCCCAGTAAGAATAACGTTATTAACGGTATGGATGGCATGTAAACATGACTGTGGGCCCTAAAAAGGTTTCAACGGTGGAAATCATTATTCCAACTATTTCCTATGGTGTGGTCCACTCGATCTTTGGGTATGAATAAATTTTGGGCTCAGCCGTTAAAATAAGATTGAAAAACCGATGGACGGCGTGGATGGACCACATACATTAAAAGTGGGCCCAAGTAAGTTCACTGAGACCAAAATACCCCTCCTTCTACAGCTGCTTACCCTTACAGTCAAGGGGTATTTTGGTCAAAATAGCAGCGCTTCCAAACCCTATTCCAGCCAGCGAAAATAAAAAAGGCATCGTACAGACTCGTCCGTTTCGCATCCGCGCCCCTCTCTCACTCTTCCTCTCCGTTTTTACGCCATCCACGCAGTCCGATCCCTATTTCACGCACACAACCCCTCAAATGTCGTCGATCCGGCCTGATTCTCGTCGGAATCTCCGAGAAAGAAGAAAATGGTAAGAAAATCGGCCGATTCCTCGCCAGAATCGTACTTACATGTCGAATGACCCACCTCCGATCACCGCTACAGCAAGGTACTCTCTGATTATTTATTTTTTTTTTCCAATTCAAATTTTTGGGTTTTTTGGTGCGATATCGACGATATATCGGCCGATTCTTGGGTTTTTTGGTGCGATATGGACAATATATCGGCCGATATTTGGATTTTGGATTTTTTGGTATCTTCCGGTGGTTATCGCGAGTGTATCGTCTCGCAGTGGTGCGATAACGATAATATCGGCCGATAGTATCGATATTTCGAACACTGGTTCTAAGTGGGCGAACATTAGAATTTCTCAGTTAGTGGGCTATTATTGATCAAGGGATTTCCTTGTCTAGATCATTGGCCGTTAGATAAAAGAAAAAAAGAAAAGAAAAAGGAAGTGTGACCGCATACTTGGTATGAAAGAGGGGCTGCTAGCTCTTCCACTTTCTCATGTGCGTCGTATCTGACTGACAATGGCAAAGTTCCTAAGCGTGGTGATGTGTAAGGAGGGGTTTCCATTATGGGTAGAAATCCTAGAAAGACTCTATAATGTTATGTCTTCATCCCCAAACACACTATAATTATTGCAAACGTATCCCATTAGTGTGCAAGAAAGGTGAGAGTGGTGCAGAAAACTGAAAGACGACTAAGTTCATCAAAAGCACAACAATGGCTATATGGAATCAGGAAAAGCTGATTACACTGTCACCCTGATTCCTTCCGCTGCCTCATCCTTCCATGCCCACCTTCCTGTTGTCAAAAGAGAATCATCACTTTGAATTCTGCAACACTGTATCTTGGAATTATTCGGAAACTTGCACTGTTTGTCCTTCGATCTCTATTGCTTTTCCTTTAGCATCCCCATAGTCCTCCCCCCTCTTGCTCTGCATCCCACCCTTTCGATTTCTAGAGTGCATGTTCATCATGTTATTGATAACCTCTAGCCTGTACTTGCCTTTTGCATGGGAGATAATTCTGCCTGAAAACCATTTTCACTCACCTGTCCCACAGCTCTCTCGACCTCTTTTCACCCTCTCCATTTGCATGAATCTGAAACCCCAAATATTTTTGAACCTTGCATGCTGGGAATGACCACCTCCATTGCCTCAAGGAAGCTTTCCACAAACAGCATAGGGAGTTCTGTAGCCTCTGTAAATTCCCTCCTGATCTTCCTTCTATCCCTTGAGCCCTTCCGGCATGATATTGGAATCCAATCCCCCCATCTTAACTCAACAACTGTCAGTTGGGAGTTGGCTTACTCTATATAGTTTATGACCAGACATGCTGCAGGAGGCTATAAAATGACCAAGAGTCAATCTGCATATTTGCACAAGGAGATGAGCTCTTGCCTAACCATAAGTGAGATAAGAAGAGCTCATATCACATTTGCAGTTTGGGGCAAAAAAAAGACTAACGGAAGCTCCCCCCCCCCTCCCCCCATGTTTTTTTTTTGCACCTCAAGGATTCATAGAGCTTTTCTCTTCAATCCCTCTACCAAGAAACCCTAGCTTGACTGAAGATGAAAGAAGGATGGTTTTTATAGGACCGCAACATCCTAATCTCTTCCATTCACTATAATACTAAAATTTTATTAGGAACCGCAATACCCTAATAACATTGGTGCTATTCATTAAAAGGAGAAGATTGTTCTCAAGAGATGATTGTTGGCTGATCAAAACTATGTAGCAATAATAGTTTGCATCAATAAAAGTATTGAAGGCATTTAATCAGTCACGTTTGAAAGCCTATCTTCTTACCTTTCACGGTTATGACATTGAGTAAGATATGACCATGATACAATGAGGGTGCATTATTTGATTGGTATTTGGGTTTATTTTTAATGTATGAGGGTGGTTTAAAAGTTTTTATTTTATTTTATAAATTCGATTAGGTTTTAAATAGATTACTATGGAGCAAATAATGTTGAGGCACTTTACCAATATTTATCTTTGTTGATATCTAGTGATTCTTGACCCTTTAAATGAAGTTTTAAGTGAAGGGCGAAGATCACATTGGATGCTATATAATTCCTTAGGCTAGTTAGGGTTGTGTAATTTCTTTTAAATACTTATTATGAAATTGTAAATAATTGTGTTATTGTTGATTTTATGGTTAATTTTTTATTCAAGGTGTAGAAAACCTGCCTTTGTTGCTTGCCTTTCTGCTTCCTTCTCATAAATTCCTCAGTATATTCATTAGTTGGAATCCTGACGTGTGAGATGATCAAGCCAATTGAGTGAGGATGAATATGGAGATGATCTATAACAACTACTACATTTCCAATGCAATTAAGCATTGAGAGAAGCTACTAAAAATGATTTTGAACCAATCTGGTTAAATCTTTGGATTCCTGTTACTGTTTCTTTCCAATCCTTCAAGATGAGGATGTGAGTGTGAAATATGAGGAAGAATTGATGCACAGCATTTATGATGGAAACTATGAGATGAAATATACTTTCTATGAGTTGCTTAACAATGAACATTTATTATATTGCAACCTTCAATATTACACGAAGAGTGGAATGCTCATTGGTGGGAGTAATGGGATACATGATTTGTACCTCCTTAGCTCAATAAGATCTGAGATGCAGCATTTATTTTCTCTGATCAAGTTCTGGTTTATGATGAAAGTCCCAAGGAAGAGTGTTTGCTAAAGAAACATTGGAGAAGACCGAGAAAAAGTTTTGAGTTGGAAGGTGCAGGCACATATGCAAAACTTAAAGAGGGGTTTCTTCCCACCTTGGGGAGAATGATGAAGTCAAATAGTCCACAACCACTTATATAACTCTCCTTACATTGCTTCTGTGGTAGTTTGAGACTTGTGACTGTTTGTCTGTTTCATGCTGTCAGTTGTGGAAGCATTAAAATGTTCTGGCATTTGAGGAGGTGACGTGATTATACAATCTGTACAAATTGTACACAAACGGATGCGTACAATGCATGATTTTCAAGATGGTACTCTATTTTAATTCCTCAAGAGGTGCAACTTCAAGGTAAGGAAAAAAAAATTGGAACAAGGCAATTAGTCCCTTGAGAAGTATGCCTTCCCAGCAGCCTGGGAGCATTGAACTCTGACATTTATAGGGCAATACCAACATACGGCTGGGGTGCATTGTTCTGATGAAATCTGAGTTGTGTTATCTTTTGGAGATTAAGGGTAGATTATTAATATTTATTTATATAAAAATTAGGGGTATACAAAATAAATTATGGGTAAATCAGCCTGGTAGCAACCTACCAGTGGTTCCCAAGCCCGAATAAAGGAGGATTTATGTCATCTGGGCAGCTGGACGCCAAGCTTTTGCCACTCAATCATGACAATGCCTTGTTGAACTGCAGTCGATAGATTCCATAGCATAAACAGATCAGATGACAACAGACTTGAGGGCGAAAAGAATTCAGCTAACCCACACCTATTCTGCCAGGGTTCTTGAAGATGAAATCTCATGGAGGCAGAAATTGAGGTGTAAATGGATAAAAGAAGGCGATAAAAATACCAGATTCTTTCACTCTATAGCTTCTGCTCGTGCAAGACACAATAAGATCATCAGTCTAGTTGCAGACGTGGTTCGTACAGAGGACAAAGATAGAATGGCGGAAGAATCAATCCGTTACTTCAGCAGTCTATTTCGAGAAGAAGGGTGGATCCGGCCAAAGTTAGACAATCTCCAGTTTGATCAAATAACTACCGAGGAAGTCAGTTTCCTTGAATCGCCTTTCTTGTTAGAAGAAGTTAAAGGAGCGCTGGATGCTTTGGATGGTAGTAAGGCTCCCGGGCCAGATGGTTTTCCAATAAGTTTTTTCCTCTCTTTCTGGGAAGTTCTAAAGGGAGATGTCATGGACTTCATCTCTGAATTTCACGATAGAGGTCGTCTATCCAAAGAGTTGGGAGCCTCTTTCATAGCGTTAATTCCAAAATGTTCGGGAGCTGAATCCTTGGCAGACTATAGACCGATCTGCCTAATAGGCGGCCCATACAAGATTTTGGCAAAGGTTTTGGCGTCCTGTCTCAAAGGAGTTTTAGGAAAGATCATCTCCGACAACCAAAGCGCGTTCATCCTGGGAAGACAAATCATCGATAGCGCCCTCATAGCGTCTGAATGTCCAGATTCGAGAAATAGGTCCGGCTCAAAGGGTCTTCTGTGTAAGCTTGACGTTGAAAAAGCTTATGACCACGTAAATTGGTCTTTCCTCAAATACATGTTGGGTCGAATGGGTTTCGGTGACAAGTGGATAGGATGGATAGAGGAATGTGCCCGATCAGCTAGTTACTCGGTCTTACTCAATGGCTCTCCAAAAGATTTCTTCAGCGGCTCAAGAGGGCTGCTTCAGCTTCAGAGAGATCCACTGTCCCCTTTTCTATTCTCAATAGTCAGCGAGGCGTTATCTAGAATGCTGAGTAAGGGGCAAGAAGAAGGTTTAATCAGTGGCTTTAAGGTGAAAGGCATGGAGAATCCGATATCCGACATCCAGTTTGCCGACGACACTCTTATATTTTGTGAAGCAGAAAACGAACAAGTCAGCAATCTGCGAACAATTATCCGATGTTTTGGGGCAGTTTCGGCTCTTAAAGTCAATTTAGCGAATTCCAAGATGTTTGGTGTAAACATGAAGGACGAAGATACTCAAAGCTATGCTGCCAGCTTCGATTGCCTGATGGGAAGTTTACCGACAACTTTTGTAGGCCTTCCTCTTTGTATAGGAAAACCCCCAAAGCGCTTATGGGACAAAGTTATCGAAAGATTTGAGAAATACCCGGCTAGATGGAAATGCAGATACTTATCTCTTGGGGTTTGTTTTACTTTGATCAAATCAGCCTCGTCAAACCTGCCCCTATATTTCATGTTCTTGTACAAATGTCTAGTGTCGATCTTGGCATCTCTCGACAGACTAAGAAGAGACTTTTTGTGGCACAGAAAGGAGGAGAAGAAATTCCATTTGCTTGGATGGAAGGAGGTGTGTAAGCAGTTTCAAGAAGGTGGTGCAGGGGTCAGAGATCTCAAAATCATGAATAGGGCCCTTCTAGGCAAATGGACTTGGAGATTGGGAACAGAAAATGGGGCTTTATGGAATTTGCTTATCAAAAGCAAGTATGATAGCTCAGAGGGAGGTTGGTGGACTAAGGAATCCTCCGCCTATAAAGCTTTTGCTCTATGGAGAGGTATCCTATCCGCAAAGAGGGAGGTTCTAAAAGGAGTTAGCTTTGCTATAGGTAAAGCTGACGAAACCCGTTTCTGGGAAGACAGTTGGGTGGGGAACTCATCTCTTAAAGAGGACTTTCTGAATATGTACCGTCTCGCCCCGAACCGGTCCATCCTGGTAGCGGTTTGCTATGAAAAAGTAGGGGATAAAGAATTTTGGAATATCAATTGCAGAAGACTGGGAGATCGAGAAATTTGTGGCTCTTCATCGTCGCATCATCAGTTGCAAACCCGATCAGACAAGCGAAGACAGATTAGTATGGCATCGCGATAGCTCAGCTTCGTTCTCAGTCAAATCTTTATACATGTCTATAGACTCAAACGTCTCAGTGGAGGATATGGACATGACAGGGCAAGTGTGGAAACTAAAAGTTTCCCCCAAATATTGCGGTTTTGGGCTGGTTGGTTCGAAAAAGAAAGTGTTGACTGTGGACAATTTGAGGAAAAGGGGAATGCTGATAACAAACATCTCTCTGCTGCATGGCTGATGAAGAATCGGTGGACCACCTTTTCATTCATTGCTCCTATTACTTTTCAGGTGTGGTTAGCCATTCTCAGCTCCTTCAATATCCCTTGGGGCTTTCCAAGTTCTTCTGATATTTTGCTAAAAGCCTGGCACGGGCCAAAATTAGGGAAGCAAAAGACCACGGTTTGGAGAATGAGCCTTTTGGCTGTTTGGTGGGCGATTTGGGAAGAAAGAAACGGGAGATGCTTCAACGGAAACTCAAAATCGGCGGGATCAACTATCCAGAAAGTCCAGCAGTTTCTAGTAGAATGGGCTTCTAATTTTGTTAACTTAAGGGATTGTAATTTGCTTTGCATCGGAGGTTAATCTTCCCGCTACCTCAGCGGGAGGATTCTCTCTTTTTGTATCCTGTTTTTATCAATACAGTTTCTGTTACCTCTAAAAAAAAATGCCTTGTTGAAATCTTGCGATTAGTGATACGGGAGTCATGGAGAAGGCTATGACGATGAGAATGATGAGGATATGGAAAAAATAAGGGATATTTTGGAGATTTATGATTTCTTTTAGTCTGATTTAGAATATAGGGCTGAGATTAGATTGTCTGGATGGCATGCAGGGTTTAGGTTTGTTTGGCTTTTCTTACCAGTTACAAAAAGAAATTATAACCTTTTGGATGATTATTTATTTTGTGCAAAGTCTTTGCCATGAGTTGGACAGACCCAATGCATTTGTTGCTTACCTCCTCTTCTTTTTGCATGATTTCTTCAGTACATCCATTATTATTTTCTTTTCTGGATTGGCTTGGTGGCTTTGGATTTTCCATTGGATCATTGCATCACGCATGTCCTAGACTTGTTTGGTTTCTCTTACTAGTTACAAAAAGAAATTATAGACTTTGGATTATTATTTATTTTGTAGAAGGTCTTTGCCCTGAGTTGGAGAGACCCAATGGTATTGTTGCTTGCTTCTTCTCTTTTTCATGCATGATTACTTTGATACATCCATTTCATATTTTCTTGTGGTTCGGCTTTGTGGCTTTGGATTTTCCATCACATCACTTATGTGTTGTAGATTACAAGAAACTTCATGGTAAAATTGGTCACTCTTCTCGCCATTTCTGAAGGACAGAATCTTTTAGTGAAGTGGATGTTAAAGGAGAATTATATATATGCTTTTTCATATGGACAGTAAAAATGTGCTTATTGATGGCTTCTAAGCTTTGAGGAGATATTAGTAGGTGCAATTTTACAAGCTGTGGCCCTAGTTTGAAAGCTTTTGCAAAATCCTTGCAACTGATGAAGATGAGAGGAATCTGTAACCCTGGCTGCATTTGTGAAAATGGGAGGCTCCAGTGGTATTGATTTCACATGCAAATAAGTTAGAATGTCTTTAGTTTTGTGTTAGAGAAAATGGTGAGAGATTGTTGCATAGGGGGAAGTGTGTCCAAAGGATTGGTAACTGCTTTTGTGGGACTCGAGCTCAACTTTAGTGACAGCTTTAAGAGTAACCTGTGTCCAATGAATAATTGGTGATAATGTGCAGCAACATGTGGGGATTCAATTATCGGGTGGAGAGGTATGATCTTATTGATATTCCAATGGACTAGAGGAAGTATTCCTGGTCAAATAATCAATCTAATGGACAGTCTGTATCAAAGGTGGCCCCACATGACGGCCCACATCAAAGGTGGAGCCCACATGATGGATGGTCCGAATCAAAGGTGGGGCTCCACTTAATGGGCAATGGACATTGAAGGTAGGCCCCACATGGATAATGAACATTGATGGTGGGCCCACGATGGATTACCCACCATCAAGGTGGGTTGCACATAATGGGCGGTCAACATTAAAGGTTGGGCCCTAGTGATGAATGGCCCACATCTAAGGCGGGCCGTGCATGATGGATGACCCACATTGAAGGTGGGCCCCACATGATGGATAACCCACATCAAGGTGGGCCCCACATAATGGATGGTCCACATCAAAGGTTGGCCCTTAATGATGAATGGCCCACATCAAAGGTGGGCCCTGCATGATGGATGGCCCACATCGAAGGTGTGGCCCCACATGTTGGACGGTCCACATCAAAGGTGGGCCTCGCATGATGGATGGCCCACATCAAAGGTGTGGCCCCACATGTTGGATGGTCCACATCAAAGGTGGGCTCCACATGAGGGGCGATGGATATTGAAGGTGGGACCCACATGATGGATGATCCACATCAAGGTGGGCCCCACAATGGATAGTTCACATCAAAGGTTGGCCGCTAATGATAAATGGCATACATCCAAGGCCGGTCCCACATGACGGATGGCCCACATCAAAGGTGGGCTCCACATGATGGGCAGTGGATACTGAAGGTGGGCCCCACATGAGGACAATTCATATTGAGGGTTGACCCTTAACAATGAACGCCCCACATCCAATGCAGGCCTCGCATAATGGATGACCCACTTCAAAGTTGGGCTCTGCATGATGGATGACCCACATCCTATGTCCGACATAATGGATGGTCCACATTGATGGTGGGCCTCGCAAGTTGGACATTCCACATTGAAGGTAGGCCCTACAAAATGGATGGTTGTGGCCCAATATAATGAATAGTCCACATGAAAGGTTAGCCCCACATGATGGATGGTGGATATTAAGGGTGAACCAAACAAACATGAGGGATAGGTACTTATGTGATGTTGGAAGCTAAACATATATATATTTTTTTCTACTTTTTGGCTGATAAGTATGTTGTTTGCCAAACACACTTATCTGCCAAATAAGTAGAAACTAAGATATGCTACTCGAGGTATAAGTAGCTTATATAAAGTAAATTATGATCCAAATGGGCCTTCAAAGGCGTTCCGCATACAGACGTGGATTGGGTGGTGATTGGTGAGTAGTTCACCACCTCCCTTGGTGGTGAAATGACATGGCAAGATTTGATTGGTGGGGCCATACGCTGTCAAAGATGGCCCCAACCCATCTTTGACAACATACAACCCCACCAATCAAATCTCGCCGCTTCATTTCATCACTGAGATGGGTGGTGAGCAAGGTGTTCCAAAATGGTAACGGTGGCCGTAACGGCCACCACTGTTACCGTTATGATACGGGCTGTAACGGGCCCCATATCGGCCGTTATGGCTTTTTTTTTTTTGAAAAAAACTGTTACTGGTCCGCGTTACGGCCTGTTTTTCTGTAACGACTGTTTCAACCCCATAAAGCATAACGGTTATGACCGTTATTGTTACGTAATCGATTTTGAATACCTTGGTGGTGAGCTACTCACCAGCCATAGTATAAACAATGTGGATCAGAAAGGATGACCCAAGATCCAAATGGTAAAGTCCCGATGTATCCTCTAGTGATGTGTTAGGATGTATTCTAGCAATCCTCATTCAATCTAGCTATGTAGCTTTCTTTGTCCAAAATTTTAGGACAAAAATGTCCTTACAAGGCCCTCTCCTCTCTCTTTCAAATGTAAGCAAAGGGTTGGCACCTACTCTCCTACATGTATATTCTTAAACACACCTATGCATAGAGGCACAAGTCCAACCTATCACGTGTATGGAAATATTGAGACGGTTCTTTCATCCAGTTGATGCGCTCACCAAGGAATATGATTGTAATTCTTGAGGTTTGCTCCAATACATCCCCATGTATTGTAATAAGATATGTTGGGATTCTATTCATTGGATTTGGTTTTTTTTTTTCAATGATACAAATTGTTCATTTAATAGGTTCCCCTTGATGCGGGATGCTTGAAGAAAATCCCAGATTGAACATTTCAACACATTGATGATACAAAGATTATGGTGACAGTTCATTTTCAAAGCAAAAGAGCCAAATTAGCAAGGGGTTGATATAATACAATTGAGAGCTTTTAGTTGTTGAATTCCACCATATGAAGTAAGACTTGTCATATAAATGGTTTGAATCATTGGAAGATGACCCAAATTCAAAGGCCGAAGTCCGATGTATCGTATTTGCAATATGGTGGGATGTATTCAAGCCAGTGTTTTAAATAGCTACGCTATGTAGTGTGTAGCCTACGTTATGTAGCACAACTTAGCCTTAACGCTACATAGCTCATGAAAATAGATTAAGTCACATGTAGCCTTCCTTACCTTTATACTTAAGCACCGTCCTTTCCTATTACTTTAGGTTGCATTTTGTTGCACCAAATATCATGCAATTTTGTTAAATTTCATTATTAATCAGTATAATTTAGTGCAAAATATCATGAAATTGGTGTAACCAAGTGCAACCTTGAATAAAAATCTAGCAGCATGTAGCTTACTCTACACACTATGTAGCTTACACCTCACGCTTCAGAGGGGTAAGCGCTACACTACACACTATTCGCTATTTAAAACACTGATTCAAGCAAACCCCACAATTCTACCCTCTTACAAAGTTGATCTGCTCTGGAATATGATTGTGATTCTACCCTCTCAATGTGTAATGTTCTCATATGGGTACTCGACTTTGGTGATATCCACTGCCAGGAAACTCATCTCACCTGCAGCAATGATGATCAATAGTCAAAATTTGACTCGCACAATTTGCAAAAATTCCCCCCCCCCCTTTTTCTCTTTCAGATGATCTTGTTTTTGTAGGGTGCCTAGCAACTTGGATGGTCACAATACCATTCGGGACAGGATATTTTGTACCGTTGGATCTTGGATATTGTATGTATACAGATGAATTCTAATGTGACCAATGGATAAGGCCAATCTTTTACAAGGAGCATTAATTATAGTGAAACGTTGAAAGTTACATGAAGAGTGGAATAATCGTTGGTGGGAGTAATGGGATAAATGATTGTACCTCCTTTGCTCAATGGGATCTCAGATGCAGTTTTTTTTTCCTTTTTTCTTTGATCAAGTTCTGGTCTATGATGAATGCCCCAAGGAAGAGTGTTTGGCAAAGAACATTGGAAAAGACCAAGAAAAGGTTTTGAGTTGAAGGTGCAGACGCAGATGCAAAACTTCAAGAGGAGTTTCTTCCCACATTAAGGAGAATGATGAAGTCAAATTGTCCACAACCGCACTAAACTCTCCTCACATTGCTTTTGTGGTAGTTTGAGACTTGTGACTGTCTGTTTCATGCTTTCAGTTGTGGAAGCATTAAAATGTTCCGGCATTTGAGGAGATGACGTGGTTGTATAATCTGTACAAATTATACATGAATGGCGTGCATGCAATGCACATTTTTCAAGATGGTACTCTATTTTAATTACTACAAGGTAAGAGAAATAAAAAAGGAGCAAGACAATTACTCCCCTGAGAAGTATGCCTTCCCAGTGGCCTGGGAGCATGTAACTCTGACATTAATAGAGCAAGACCAACATACAGCTGGGGTGCATTGTTCTGATGAAATCTGAGTTGTGTCTTTTGGAGATTGAGGATAGTTTATACATTTACTCTAAATTCTATTTTGGTTTTATAACATATGTGCAAAGGTTAAGGTAGATTATTAATATTTATTTTTATAAAAATTAAGGGTATGCAAAATAAATTATGCGTAACTCAGCCTGGTAGCGATGTTCCAATGCTTCCCAAGCCCGAGTAATGGAGGGTTGATGTCATTCGGGCAGCTGGATGCCAGACTTTTGCCAATCAATCATGATAATACCTTTTTGAAATCTTGCGATTAGTGAAACAGGAATCATGGTGGAGGCTGTGATGATGACAATAAGATGATATAGAAAAAATAAGGGATATTTTGGAGATTTATGATTTCTTTTAGTCAGATTTAGAATACAGGGCTAAGATTAGATTGTGTAGATGGTATTCAGGGTATAGGTTTGTTTGGCTTCTCTTACTAATTACCTCCTCTTTTTTTTTTTTTGCGTGATTGCCTCGGTACATCCATTTCGTATTTTCTTTTCTGGATTGGCTTGGTGGCTTTGGATTTTCCATCACATCACGCATGTCCTAGATTTGTTTGGTTTCTCTCACTAGTTAGAGAAAGAAATTATTGACTTTTGGATTATTATCTATTTTGTGAAAGGTCTTTGCCCTGAGTTGAAGAGACCCAATGTTTTTGTTGCTTGCTTTGATACATCCATTTCATTTTTTCTTTTGTGGATAGGCTTGGTGGCTTTGGATTTTCCATCACATCATTTACATATTGTAGATTTTTTTTTTCCCACACACACTCACACACACCCACACACTCACACCACAATGTGTGCTCGAACCCATGACCTTATGTTGAAACTCTTGTGAGTCTATAGTGTAGATTACGAGAACATTCATGGTAAAATTGGTTAGTCTTCTTGCTATTTCCCAAGGACAGAATCTTTTGGTGAAGTGGATGTTAAAGGAGAGTTGTATATATGCTTTTTCATATGACAGCAAAAATGTGCTTATTGACGGCTTCTTAGCTTTGAGGAGATATTAGTAGGTGCAATTTTGTACAAGCTGTGGGCCTAGTTTGAAAGCTTTTGCAAAATACTTGAAACTGATGAAGATGAGAGGAATCTGTAACCTACCTTGGCTGCATTTGTGAAAATACTTGAAACTGATGAAGATTAGAGGAATCTGTAACCCTGGCTGCATTTGTGAAAATGGGAGGCTCTGGTAGTATTTGATTTCACATGCAGATAAGTTGGAAGGTCTTTAGTTGTGTTAGAGAAAATTGTGAGAGATGGTGGCATAGGGGGAAGTATGTCAAAAGGATTGGTAGCTGCTTTTGTGGGACTCCTTAAGCTCAACTTTAGCGATAGCTCAAAGAGTAACCTGTGTCCAATGAATAATTGGTGATAATGTGAGCAGCATGCGGGAATTCAATGACCGGGTGGAGAGGCATGATCTTATTGATATTCCAATGGGCTAGAGGAAGTATACCTGATCAAATAATCAATCCAATTTGCTGCTTCTGATCTGATTTTGATTGATCGGGAGGATAGTTTTTAGGGTCATGGGCCTGTTTGGCAACACTCCCATAAGTAGCTTTTTTTAAATTTATGTAAGCAAAAAAGTTACTTTTTAAGTTAGATTGGTAATGGCCTTTTCTAGAGTAACTTAACACCTTTAAGTTGCTTACAACCATCAGCAAAAAAGATTTGCTTTCTAACTTCTTACTTTTCTACCTTCTCTCTGTATAATGGACAGTCCATATCAAAGGTGGCCCACATGATGGCTCTCATCGAAGGTGGAGCCCACACTGGATAGTCCACATCAAAGGGGGCTCCACATGATGGGCAGTGGACATTGAAGGTGGGCCCACATGATGGATGTCCCACATCAAGGTAGTCTCCACATAATTGGCTGTCCACATCAAAGGTTGGCCCCTAGTGGTGAATGGCCCACATCCAAGGCGGGCCCCACATTATGGACGACCCACATTGAAGGTGGGGTCCACACGATGGACAATCCACATCAAAGGTGGGTCCCACATGATGAGCAATGGACATTGATGGTGGGCCCCACATGATGGATGGCCCACATCAAGGTGGGCCCCATACTGGACGGTCCACATCAAAGGTCGATCCTTAATGATGAATGACCCACATCAAAGGTAGGGCCCACAAGATGGACGGTCCACATCAAAGGTGGGCTCCACATGATGGGTGGTAGATATTGAAGGTGGGTCCCACATGATGGATGATCCACATGAAAGTGGGCTCCACATAATAGATGATCCACATTAAAGGTCAGTCCATAACAATAAATGGCCTACATCCAAGGTGGGTCCTGCATGATGGATGGCCCACATCAAAGGTTGGGCCCACGCGATGGACAGTCCACATCAAAGGTGGGCTCCACATGATGGGCGGTGGATATTGAAGGTGGGCCCCACATGATAGATGACCCATATCAAAGTGGGCCTCACACGAGGACAATTCACATCAAGGGTTGGCCCCTGATGATGAATGCACCATATCCAACGACCCACATCTAAGGTGGGCCTCGCAAGTTGGACACTCCGCATTGAAGGTAGGTCCCACACGATGGATGGTTGACATTGAAGACAGGGCCAAGGTGGGCCCAAAATAATGAATAGTCTACATCAAAGGTTGGCCCCACATGATGGACGACAGATATTAAGGGTGGACCAAACAAACTTGAGGGATATGTACTAATGTAATGTTGGAAACCAAAGATACTTTTCTACTTCTTGGCTGATAAGTATGTTGTTTACCAAATACCCTTAATCTGCGAAATTAGTAGAAGCCAAGATATGCTTCTCGAGGTATTATAAGTGGCTTATGCAAAGTAACTTATGATCTGAACAGGTCTTAAAAGGCATTCCGTATAGTGGACACGGATTGGGTGGTGGGTAGCTCACCACCCATCTCAGTGGTGAAATGACATGGTGAGATTTGATTTGTGGGGCTGTACGCTTTTAGAGATGGTCCCGGGACTTTTTAGGTTTTTCGACTTAGTATGCACTCGGACCATCTCTGACAGCGTACGGCCCCACTAATCAAATTTCGCCATGTCATTTCACCACCAGGCCCATGGTATAAATGGTTTGGATCAGAAAAGATGGCGCAAGATCTAAAGGCTTTAGCCTTTGTGTGTATCCTATAGTAATGTGTTAGGATGTATTGTAGCAAACCTCATTGCCTCTAGCCATGTAGCTTTCTTTGTCCAAAATTTTAGGACAAAAATGTCCTTCTTACAAGGCCCTTTTCTCTCTTTCAAACGTAAGCAAAGGTTGGGCACCTCCTCTCCCACACGTATATTCTTCACACACCTGTACATAGAGGCACAAGTCCAAACTATCACGCGTTTGGAAATATCGAGCAGGTTCTTTCACCCAGTTGATGAGCTCACCAAGGAATATGATTGTAATTCTAGAAGTTTGCTCGAATACATCCCTAGCTATTTCAATAAGATATGTTGGGACCCTTATCCGTTGGATTTGGGTTATTGCCAATGATCCAAATTGTTATTTAACAGGCTCCCCTTGGATGCGGGATGTCTGAAGAAAATCCCAGATTGAAAATTTGAACCCATTGATTACACAAAGATTATGGTGACAGTTCATTTTCAAAGCAAAAGAGCCAAATAAGCGAAGGGTTGAAATAATCCAATTGGGAGCTTTTAGTTGTTGAATTTCCACCATACGAAGTAAGATCAATCATATAAAATGGTTTGGATCATTGGAAGATGACCCAGATTCAAGCAAACCTTGTGATTCTACCCTCTCTTACCAAGTTGATCTGCTCATGAAGGAATATGATTGTGATTCTACCCTCTCAATGTGTAGTGTTCTTATATGGGTACTCAACTTAGGCGATGATATCCACAGCCAGGAAACTCATCTCTCCTGCAGCAATGAGTAATGTGCAAGATCCCATCATCGATGGGTCCACTGTTTGAGCCTTTTTTTTTAATGAAATCTTGATCATCATATAGGCTTGGCAATCAACTGCCACATGTGCCAGTTTGTGTATGTGTGAGATCATACTCATTCATCATCAGGCCCCACTAAGCCTATGCCTTCTGTCAACAATAAGGTCCCTACAGTAATCAGGTTGGTAACCGTGAATAGAAATTCATTGATAGTCTAAATTCAGCATGCACGATTTGCAAGTTTCTTCTTCGTCTTCTCTTTCAGTTGATCTTGTTTTTGTGGTGTGCTTAGCAACCTGGATGGTCATTATACCTTTTGTGACAGGATATTTTGTACCGTTGGATCTTGGACATAAAGATATCTATACAGTCCAATTCTAGTGTGACCAATGGATACACCTAATCTTTAATATTGTTAGTTGAAAGATGGGGCTTTTATGGAAAGTGGATTCTAGCTCACACCATAAGCCTCCCTTTTTGGTAGATGTTTACAACTACATATCTAGTTTAGATAAATTCTCTTTAAAATCTTAATATTCTTTCTTATTGTTGCTTGTATAAAATCCCTACATAGAAAATGTGTGAAGTATTTTTGCATTCTTAAACATGTATATAATGGAAACCCCTCTATTACTTGCGTGAATGGAACGAGTTATAGCAGGAGATTATCGCAGCTTTACATAGCCTCAAAGAGAGACATAAGCGAGGGTTTCTAGGCCTAGTTTATAGAGAAAATCTCTACCACAAGGAGAGGGAGGTTGTTTTGGTCTGTATCTGGCCAACAAAAAGAGATTTGGAGTATTCATTGCTTATGTTGCTTTCACCAACTCAAGCTGTGGATTGATTGTCACATAATGGTGTTGATCATCTTCTAATCGCAATCTTTTTGTTTAGATTTGGATTATTCATTGCCTATGTTGCTTTGACCAACTCAAGTTCTATGGATCAATCGTCACATCATGGTGTTTATCTTCTCATTACAATCATTCTTTCTTCTTTTTAAAAATATATTATTTATTACCTTCTTGATGTATCCAATATCTGAATGATTATGAATTCTTCTTGTGATTTCCAATCTCTTTAGCCTATGCAATGATTGGTCTGAGATTTTTGAAACAGGGCATCTTATTTTGTGGAATTCACCTGATTAAGTACTTGGATATTGCACACATATGTGATGTTGCCGCAGGTGAGAAATGGGGGAAAATGAAAAATCCACTTGCTTGAATTACCTTTTCATTCATCTGCGTATCAACACATGCTGATCTCTACACGTGCATGACATTTGCATTGTATATCAGGTGAGTCCTGCTATATTGATTGTTTGGTCAAAAAATCATTTTATTAAGCATGTACATGGATCATACAAGGTCATTTATGATTTTCTATCTTGTGTGATTGTGGCACATCGAATGTGTGGATGGATGTATTTTGGTTGCAGGGCATGTTAGTGGTTGGTCCCACCAATTGATTGGCCAGGATCTTTCCTACATTTGCAATGTTGATGCATGTGATGCAACACCTACCCAATCTCTGGCCCTCCATTCTTTTGTAATTTGATCTATTGGCTACAAATTGCAGATTAGGTTTTGATATCCCAAGCCAGCTTTAGACACTGGAGGATTCTCCCAAATTCTTAAAAATAGAAACTAACCCATTTCCCCGACAACCTACACTTGCGGGACATGTTTAAAATTTTAAGGAATTTTGACACATTGCCCCTTGCCTTTTGAAGAGGTTTTATATAACCCCTTCCACGTATCAATATTCCTCTTAAAATCCTTTTTTGCCCCTAAACTGTAGATTGCGTGTCCCCACTGAAAACTACTGTTGGCTTGCAGGGCTGAAAGTTGGACCAGTTGGGTCGGGTTGGTGCTCAACCCTACCCCAACTCAAGGTTCCTATACCTCAAACCTAACCCAACTCAAGGTTCCTATACCTCAAACCTAACCCAACCCAACCTCGGGTTGGGAATTCTCAACCCAAGCCCAACCCAAGCGGGCTCGGTCGGGTTGGGTGGATACATGCTAATATTTTTGTTATTACATTAGTCTATTACATGTCATCTTTTTTTTGTACCTATGATTTTATTAATTATATATGTAGTTATTTATCGTAAATTTCATTTTTTCTAAACAAACAAGATGAATATATAAGACAATTACTCCTTTAAAAGTCATCTTGTTAGCTTGAGTCATCAGAAATGACATGGACCAATGAGACCCGATGGCACTAGAATTTCCTGTGCCTTCAACATAGACTATCTGCATTCAATTATAATTTATAACTTATATATCGATCGGGTTCGGGCTGGGCCCAACCCAAGTTTTATCGGGTTGGTGTTTTTATAGCCCAAGCCTGAAACTGAACCCGATACATCCTGCCCAAGCCCAACCCTGTGTCGGGTCGGTCACCAGTCGGTTGGGTTGAACTCGTCCGACTTTCAGCCCTATTGGCTTGCCCATCTTGAATGATTGAGGTGGGCCACACATTGTTCCAATGGGACCCATTTTCTGATTGGATATGGGCACTAATCAATGATCCAATCCATTTATATTTCTGTTCGAAGGAACTACATTCCTGATGGCCCAGATCATGACAAAGGATGGTTTGAATGGAGATCATTGTATTATTAGGATGCGACATACAACTATAATCCAGACCATCCAAATTTTGTCTTGCCATGTGAGGCCCATGCTCAGTGATCCAAACCATTGATCATGCCAATTAATTAATTACTGATTATAAATTAATTGGAGTATTGGGTGCATGCATACACATGAGTTCATGACATATAATATAATTCGGTTTGGGCTGGATTAATACCCAATCCCACACCCACATGCATTTAGCTACGCCACATCCGGTTATTTGACTGGTCTCTTTATCCTTCTGGCCTACTCAACCTGTTTCCATCCTTAAAACAGGAAGAGATTTTGAATGGAAAGCTCTTTGTATTGCAGTAAGGAGACAAGATTACAACCAGTGAGTCTCTTAAAAAGAGAGCTCACCTGTATATAAACCTAAATAGTCTTTAAATGCATCAACTGTTAGGATTATTCCCTGTGATGTGTCTGTCATCTGACGGTCAAGAACACTCCTCAAGTCCATTTACACTTTAAAACATGACTAAGCTTCAATGACAATCACCTGGTACAGAAATCAAGCTGATCCACTCATCAAGTGGGACATAACATGAAGTGATCAACGGTGGTGTCTCAACCAATGACTTAGATTAACCTAATTTTCATTCCAATTGATTGTCAAAAGATTGGGATATTCTACAAATGTGGCGAGGACGATCCAATGATCATGTGGACCACATGCAGAAAGCTCCTCAACCATGATTATGAAATTTCCAAAAAATCATGCTTATACAATCATCAGGTGGGCCGCACCAAACAAAACAGTAGGCCAAAAAAAAAAAAAAAAACCAAATTCACGAACTGGTTGTTTCGAGCTGGTTGTTTCTATGGGCATCAAACTTTCATGGTTGGGGGGCTTTCTGCATGGTTTTGACACCATGCATTATAGGGCTCGCAATGTTTGTAAAGCTCATTCTACAAACGTCATGGAGGATCCAGCCTCTATCTAGAGCGTTCAAGGGATGGGAGCCGATGATCCTAACCGCCTGATTTATTGTCTCCTTTTTGTCATTATTGACAGTCGATACGGTTTCTCACACGTTTGTCCATGAGGGGCACATCATATTTATGCTAATTTGTAGAAAATAGCCCATCCAAGAGTCTGGTTATCAATTGAACGGTCTGGATTGATGAGCACATTCATGGATTGTAAGATAGACATTGGGCACATTATACACTTTGTCCCAGTGCCATCATCCCCCTAAAAAGGTTATAAATTGAAAAGGCCGCCTCTTAATTAGATTATAGTTAAAAAGGAGGGTTTCGATACTTGCAAATACCCACATGAAAACCTAAGGTTTACAAATAACCACATTGTTAATTTGTTATGTTAGCAACTATAGAAAGAAAGAAATGAAAAAAAAAAAAGACCATGTGAAACATACCTTATAAACCCTTTAATTTGTGGCCTTCAACAGTTCCCATTCTACTTGAAAAATCAAAATGTGGATAGCTAGGATTCTCTAATCTTGGAGGTTTTCGTTGATGGTTTGTTCTCCATGAGGCCCAATAAATCCGCGATCTAGACCCCTAATGTGATGATTACATCCCAGATTGATAAACCTAAGGAATTGTTTGGATGGTCGTGAAAGTTTTAAGTTATAAATGCTTCACACTTAAAAAAAGTTTTGGGTGTAAACTGTTTACATGCATTACTATTTGGCTTTAAGTGGTAATTTGTTTATTAGTAAACAACTAATGTGTTTGGCTAACTTGAAAAGTGTTTACAAGGTATAAAGTAGGTGTTTACACCATTGAGAGCTTGGGGCAACAAATCCCACCAAAATCTACAAATCATAGCAAAAGAGCTTTAAAATAAAAAAATTAAAATTAAAATTTTGCCCTAGGAGAACATCGAAGTGCATGTATTGGACGGATTGGAAGTCCAACTGTTATAGTGGGACTTTAGATGCAATGTGGAAGTTTTCTTTCCTCTTCCTCTCATATAGTTCATCTAATGAACACTTAGGCTGTTTTTTAGCTATGGAGAGCATCAAAGAAGGCACGTGGTGGATAGATTGGATGTAACTTACACATTATGTTGGCCCCACACATCCCAAGTGTGTATCAACCGTTATGTTCTACCATATATAATGCTTTTTTTAGATATAAAGATTTCCAAGTTGTATTGTGTTTTAGCGCCTTTACAGGCAATTCAGATATCCAAATAGCCCTGCAAGCTAATTACCCCTTCCCAACTAATGGATTTTAAAAGCATTCATGCGACCCCAAAATTTTGAGATTTGGATGATTCTATTAGATTAACGGTGAGGATCACATGGATGGCCCCCAAAAATAGGATTAAAAAAAAAAAAAAATCAAAGAAAAAATGATATACATATATATGGTACTATGAGGTCAACCTCATGGGAGCTTCCCATGAGGTCAAAGCTGTGCGGGCCCCACTGTGATGTGTGTCGAACATCTACCCCATCAGTCAGATGTATCATTCCATGGTGGACCATGGGCATAAAAATCAAGTCAATCTATGACTTGGGTGGGCCACACTATATACAACAGTTGATAGGAGTTACTCTCCCATTAAAACATTCATAATCATTTATTGGGCCAACCAAGATGTGGTTCACAAATCCAGACCATCCATTGTGTGTGTCCCACTTGGATTAAGGGTCAAACCAAGTTTCAGCCGCATCTAAAACTCAGGTGGGCTGCACCAAGTACTTCTATAAGTTTTAGGCATGTCTTCACATGGTTTTAGATGGTATGGCCCACCTGAGTTCCGTATACAGCTGATTTTTGGGATATCCCATGAGATAAAGGTGACCCATCAAATGCATGGTGTTGCACCAAATACAACAGTTGAGAGGAGTTATCCTCCCATTAAAACATTCATAATCATTTATTGGGCCCACCGAGATGTGGTTCACAGATCCAAACCATCCATTGTGTGTCCCACTTGGAAGAGGGGTCAGACCAGGTTTCAGCCACATCCAAAACTCAGGTGGGCCCCCAAGTACTTTTATATGTTTAGGCATGTCTTCACATGGTTTTAGACGGTATGGCCCACCTAAGCTTGGATTATGACTGATTTTTGGGATATCCCATAACCTAAAGGGGACCATCAAATGCACGGTGTTGATGTTCGACACACATCATGGTGGGGTCCACACAGCTCGACCTCACGGGAAGTTCCCATATATATGAATGCTCACCTGCACGCCAGTTCTCATGAGAACTCGTGAGAACTGTTTCAAAACTCATCACACATGATGTGAGCCCAAAATCTGAACAGTCCATGTGATGCAGCACTACGGTTGTACATCGATCTAAGTCGAGTCAAGGTGGGCCAAGCTTGTCTTGACTTGTTCGTGCTCTTCTTGAGCTCGCCCTCAAGGTTAACATTTGAGCTTGGCTTGTTTGCCAAAGCTTTCGAGGCAAGCTCGAGGCGAGCTAGTGGATTGAGTTAAGTCAAGCTTACCTTGAGTCGAGTCGAGCCTGCTTCTACCTCAATTTACTATATTTTTTTACTACAAAATACAAATTAAAAGTCAACAATATTAATTCCAAAATGTC
>JAJHSJ010000017.1:42568065-42811211 GCA_021015155.1 Magnolia officinalis
ATATCGACCGATATATCGGCTGATAGTGTCGATATTAGGAACACTGGTTATAATGCAGTCCCACTGCATGCTATGTTAGAATGCAGCCCCATTGTGCATCACTGATTCATCCATTGCAAGGTGGTGAAAGTGCATGGTGCATTTTCCTTGATTTGTTTGGACCTGTTTTGGGAGAACAAGTGGGTAGGAGATTCTACCTTAGCCACTCGTTTTCCAAGGTTGCTTTGGGTGGTCACAAATTGCGCATTCTTCCATGAAAAGGGGGGGGGGGGGGGGGGGGGGGGGACTAGTCTGAAATATAATATTCAAAGAAATCTCAGGGATGAAAAGGTAGAAGACTTTAGAAACTTGATGAATTTTTGTAGACGGCTTTCATCTCGAGAAATGGGGAAGATTGATGATTTGGAAATGGGATGTGTCTTGCATCTTCTCATTGAAGTCTTCTTTTCGAGACTCCCTAAGGAGGATCTCTTCCCCTGTGTAGGGACTTTTACACAGACAGTGCCCATGGATAAGATTCGAGATGTAAAAAGAAGGGAACAACAGAATCTTTTGGGGATGATGTCCAATCAATGTGAGAGGCAAGCTGATATGGCAGCTTCTCCCCTTCACAATCTTATGGGAGATGTGAAAAGAAAGGAACAACTGAATCTTCAATGATATGCCAACTTCAGAGGAAAAAGTTGTGGAGAAGATCAAAACTTGCACCATTAAGTAGGCACTTATCCATTTCAGACGTGTTGGCACCAGGTCTAATTAGAGATTGGCATGCACAGGTCATGAATGAATCCCCAAAGAATCTCCCATTTACGACCCCTGGCTCCTTGTGGATGGTGGAAATTGAATGTTTGATGAATCTTCTGATGGTAACCCTGGCCTTTCTAGCATCAAAGGATCCACTGGATGGCATTCAGGCCATAGTCCAGTAGGGATCTGAATGAGGTCTTTCCAGATTGTAGGGATCTGTATGAGGTCCTTTCCCTCCAAGGAACTTTTAAGGATTTCTAGTAACAATTCTTCTGGCAGGATCATTGTTGAAGGAGACTCAGTAACTGCAGTAAGGTGGGCAAAGCAAAAGGATTACGAACTGTGGGAGTTGACCTTTATTTTCAACAAGATTCTAGATATTGCCTCGAGGCTAAATATTTCCATGTTAGAAGAGAGGGAAATGGTATTGCTGATCTCTTGGTTAAAAGGGTGTCAGCCACCCATCTTTATATCTTGGGAACTCTTCCCCTAGTATAATTTCATTTCTTTTCATTAAATTTCATTATCTTCTTAAACAAAGACAACAACAACAACAACAACAACAACTAATAAAAAATAAAAAAATAAAAAAATAAATAAAAGATCATCTGGCGTGAAAAATCAAACCAACCCGTCATCAGGCAGGCGTCGCTATGAAAATCAATGGATGGTCAAAGGGCTGACTCAGTGTACATATCCGTGGGGCCATCCGAAGAGTGTATCAGCCTGATTTTCATGATGGGGCCCACCTCTTGCATGGCTCGGATGTCCTATATGTTACATATTGGTGGGAAAGGGAGCCCTGCATGCTAACTTGGACTATGGTCGGCTATAGGTGATTGTTATCAAGTGAAACGAAATAATGTTATTGATGGAACGTAAATTACACATTAGATATGCCCCAAAGAGAACTTTCATTTTCAGGGTCCAATTAAAATTGGAAAATTACACATAAGAAATGCAGTTTTACATTCTAAAGCAAGTATAATTGACACCAAAGTTTACAAAGCTTGACAACCATTGAGTTTTCCTCCCCATATGCATGAGATGTGATCCAATGAGGAATCAACATCAGGCTCTATCAACAACCGCATTTCACTCCCATTGAATGTGAGATTTGCCCCAACAAGGAGGCACATATACGTTCTCTCCTCGAATTTGGTAAAGAAAATAAGAGGTTGGGGACCCTTTCAAACCACTTATACTTGGAGGAATCACCCTCAATTGACAAAACCAACGGGTGGACCCTTTATAGGTGGGAACCTTCTAACCAAGGTGCTGCTCCTGTTCCAGCTCCGGTTTTGACTTCACTAGTGTTGTCACGCCCTGAAATTCAGGTACTGAGCGTGCACCCTCAGACCTGAGTTACGGTCCATGACTCGTACACTTAGTGTACTTAAATCAGTGAGTCACATTATTTAATATTGGTATAATATAATCTGAATTCTATGTTCTCATTAACATCCATCAATATACTCATATCAACCACTAATCCATTTATAAACAATCACCACCACACATCCATGATAATCAAAAATACAAGCTAAAATATTTTTGTTCACCAAATTGAGACTTTTATTAAGTCATTAGATTCATCAAGTTATTCAAAAATTATAAAATCTAAATTAGAAGTCATTTTAAAATAGAAATGAGAAAAATAATAGGAAACACATGTCCCATTTAATTATTCTACTGATCCAGCAAAGTAAGCTCGTTTTTTGTTAAACATGCCGTTGTTCCTGTGAATCATCCACTGGTATGGGTCATGTTTTTGCTCTTGAGTCATTGTATCTGCTTCAATTCCATCTGTACGGTTTTTCCATCAATACATCGTTAGCTTGCTAGGCCCAGTGAGTGAACTCATCATAGTTCGTGCACAATACAATTAAAATAATACACACAATTAAAGCATAACAATCAAGCATACAAATCAGAAATACAACGCAATGCGAATGTTGTAAATAATATTGATGATGCATCAAGTGGGTATAAATAGAAACCGTCCACTTGCTTGCGTTGGATATCGACAACCCGCATCTGCACTCGGCAGGCTTCTACCATTGGTAGGCATGGGCAAGGCCTGCATCCCCCCATTGGGCAGGCTTCCACATATAGTGGGCTTCTATTGGGTACAATGGGTTGTCCCCTAAGTAATCATACAAGAGTGTTAACAATGCAAGGCATGACTGTTTAATACATCAGAAATCATAATACAATTAATCATAACAATACAACAATTTATTTTAATCATATGGAGAGGAAACATGTTGGGATTACTCACCCGATGATTTAAGGAGAAATCTGATGAAGCATATCAGAGAATACCTATAATCCATATGTAGTACACCATAATATTAAAATGAATGGATAAAAAAAATATCAAGTTCATAAAGCCCTTGATTTGTTTTGATTACTATGGCTATAAATGAGAGTGATGCTTAGGTTCTACAAGGTAATGTATCTAATGGATAGGGTTTATCTTATCTATCCCAGCCAAAAAGGGCAGGCTAGATATCTTATAAGATGACCCACCAAATGGATGGCTTGGATCTTGTAATAGTATGCTATGATGATACATATTTTGGCATGTGGATGTTTTGTCCTAAATATGCATGTCTTACATAAGTTTTACCATGCATCTACGTATGGTAGAAATATATCAGATTATATATATAACATTTTTCTATGTGGGTCCTACTACAAGGATCTGAACTGATTACATGGTTACCACCACTATGGTGACCCTTGGGAAGAAATTTCAATCCATTCCGAAATCTGTAAGAGCCGCAATAACCTAAAAGATTATCGTAAAACCACCATTGTTTTCTTATTGTATGGGCCTCACAAATTTTGGATATGTTCTAAATTTACAATCTTATCCCAAAGTAGCCTTCCAAATCAAATGGATGGGGTGGATACAATACATATATCACTGTGGGTCTACAATCTCATGGCCCGAGATGGTCTCCAACGTTAGAAACCGCACTTGGTTTCAAATGCTAGAAAACTTTTTATTTGTATTTATTTATTTTTTGAATGGGTCCCATGATAATCTAAGCCATGGGTGAGATGGGTAATCCCCACATAAAGGGTGAGCCCAAAAATCTCCTCGAAACAACACTTATGTGGCCCACACTAATGCTCAATGGTAACCATTTATTTTTCACTGTTTAAGGCACTGTGGTCCACATGAGTTTTCTTTCGAGTAAAATTTTCAACCCCAAGTCTCTTATTAAGTGACAAGATCAATAGACGGTATGGATTTGCCACTTGCATCAAGATAGTCCTTCATAGATGATCCACGGATCCGGATTAATTCCAGTTCCGTAAATACATAAATTTTACATTTTCACGCTAGAGAGTTTTTACACATATTTTATATTATTATTTTTTCCCTTGATGGTCCACAAATAATATGTGTGCATAAAATCTATCCCATTCACCATTTTACCAACATCGTTTTAGGACACTAGTAAAAAAATGAGGCAAATTCGTGATTCAGGTGAACCGAACCACATGAACAACACTGCCCGTTCTTCCACCATTAAAACATATACCTTCCTTATCTCGGACCCTCCTAATTGTCCATCTGAGTTGTTCATTGGTTCCCCCAATTATTTTTGAATGGTCAAAATAATTAGTATTTTCATCGGAAGTTCCTACGACCCCAATAGATCTTCCAAGGGCGAATGTACCATGAATTCTATTTTGAATATTATGTCCACCCACATGTTGATTTGGCTTAATTTTTGGAGGTTTGCCATATTTTGGTCATCAAAATCTAATGGATCAGGCCCCACATGTAATAATAAGCCTAACACGTAATTTAAGTAAAAGCAAAATAAGTCTTTAGGTGTTTGCTTTTCTTACTTATTTACGTGCGTGAGGTGCTCCAAGGTGCACCGTGCATATACGCACTTGTTTATATATGTGCACATGCATTGCACCCATGGTAAATCCACACCATCCATCATGCAGGCCCAAAACATAATAATATAAATAAATAAAAAATAAAATAAAATACTAACCTTGCAAGCCCCTCTTCCCCTTTATCTAACACTCTCCCCTATCTTTTCTCTCTTGATTTTTTTTTTTTTTGGTTTCTTTATGATCGGAGGGAAGGTCCGCCCTTATAGAAAAAGGATGGTTTCCTCGGATAAGATGGATAAGATAAGGGTGAGGGTTGGTGCAACCGATTTCATCTTTTTTTTTTTTTGAAAAATTTCAAAACTTAAAAATTTTAGCCAACGTAAAATTTTAAGTTGTTACATTCTACCCCCTTAAAAGAAAATTTTCGTCCTCGAAATTTACCTGAAACTATTCTTCAAACAAGTGAGGATACTTCTCGCGCATTTCAGCTTCCTGCTCCCACGATGCTTCATCGACTCTATGATGATTCCATAACACTTTGACTAATGATACTGTCTTGGTTCTTAAAACATGTTCTCTACGGTCTAAAATGCGAATAGGCTTTTGCACGTAAGATTTATCTTCCTGAAGCTCAAGATCTTGCCAATCGATGATATGCGAGGTGTCTCTTTCGTACTTCCTTAGCATTGACACATAAAAGACATTGTACAATGAAAGACAAAATCGCACTTGTGGTAGCACGAGTCTACATGCTGCAGTTCCCACTCGATCTAACACCTAAAAGGTCCAATAAACCGAGGGGCAAGCTTTCCTTTTGTATCAAATCGCATCAGACCCTTCATTGGTGAGACTTTTAGGAATACATGATCCCCCACTGAAAATTCCAAATCAAGTCTTCAGTTATTCGCGTAACTCTTTTATCGACTTTGAGCTGCTTGAAGCCGTTTCCAAATGAGCTCCACCTTAGAAGCCTCTTGGATAATATCTGGTCCAATCAAACCTTTCTCTTCTACTTCGATCTAACAGTTAGGAGCACAGCAAGGGCATCCATACAATGCTTCATACGGATCCATACTGATACTTGCTTAATAGTTGTTACTATAAGCAAATTCAGCAAAATGTAAGTTATCATCCTAACTACCTTTGAAATCAAGAGCTCATGCACGTAACAAATCTTCAAGTATTTGGTTTTAGACCGTGGACGATAAGTTGTGCTGTAGTCTAAAGTTGTGCTCATGGCTTCCTATAAACTAGTCCAGAATTGCGAAGTAAAACGAGGGTCGTGATGTGACACAATGGAACTAGGTATTCCGTGTAATCGCACTACTTCTTTAATGTACGAATTGGCAAGAACGTCCATTGAATAAGTAATACGAATGGGAATGAAATGCGTTGACTTTGTTAATCGGTCAACGATCACCCATATCGAATCATGATTTCTCTGTGTCATAGGAAGTCTAACTATGAAGTCCATAGAAATGCAATCCCGCTTCCATTATGGTATCTTTAAAGGCTAAAATAGTCCTGACAGGTTTTGATGATCGACCTTTACTTGTTGACAGATGTAACATCGAAAAACATAATTGACTATATCTTTCTTCATGTTCTCCCACCAAAACGAATACTTCACGTTCTGGTACATCTTTTTTACTTCCCGGATGAATAGTGAACTTAGTTCAGTGCGCTTCTTTCAAAATTTCTTCCTTCGGTTCTGGAATATTAGGCACATAAAGATGACTACGATATCGAACTCCTTTATCTTCCCACACTTTCCAAACTAATGCCTCATCACCTTGGTGCTTAGCCACCATTTTCATCAACCACTCATCATTTCCTTGTGCTTTTATGATTCTTTCCTTCAATGTCTGCTATAATGCTATGTTACATAAGCGAATACGTTGTTCTCGGAACTGTAGTTCAATGTCGAAGTCCTTCACATAGTTCATCATCTGCTACTCTTGAACCATTAGTCTAGATATGGTTTGTTGCTTATGTTGCTTCCTACTAAGGGCATCTACCACAAGATTTGTCCTTCCAGGATGATATAATAGCTCGAAATCATAATCTTTCAAGAATTCAACCCATCTTCGTTGCCTCATATTCACATTTCTCTGGGAGAACAAATATCGAAGACTCTTATGATCTGTGAAAAGATCGAATCTTTCGCTATATAAATAATGTTGCCAAATCTTCAAAGCGAACACGATTGTGCCCAATTCCAAATCATGAGTCAGATAATTGTGCTCATGATTCTTCAATTGCCTTGACGCATACACAATCACCTTATCTTCTTGCATAAGTACACAACCAAGGCCACGATTGTGCCCAATTCCAAATCATGAGTCAGATAATTGTGCTCATGATTCTTCAATTGCCTTGACGCATACACAATCACCTTATCTTCTTGCATAAGTACACAACCAAGGCCCAAAATTGATGCATCGGTATATAAGACAAAATTTACTCCCTCCTTTGGAAGAGTGAGAACAAGAATATAGGTTAAAAGCTTCTTCAAGTTAACAAATGCTTCTTCGAATTTATCAGTCCATTTAAAAGGCACACCCGAGTCAGACTTGTTGGTGGGCCGGATATTTTAGAGAAGTCCTTGATGAACCTCCTGCAGTACCCGACGAGTCCCAGAAAACTCCCAACTTCAGTTACACTCTTGGGTTGCTCCCACTTCATCATTGCTTCGATCTTGGCTGGATCAAATGCAACATTGTCCTTTGTGATTACATGTCCTAGAAATTTAACACTCTGCTTTCAGAATTCACACTTGGAGAATTTGGCATGCAGTTGATTGTCCTTCAGAGTATGTAGAGTTGTTCTCAGATGTGTCTCATGATCTTCGTTGATCTTCGAATAGATCAATATATCCTCAATAAATACGATGACAAATTGATCAAGATACAGCTGAAATACTCTGTTCATCAAGTCCATGAATACAGCTGGGGCATTGATCAGCCCAAAGGGCGTAACCAAAAATTTGTAATGCCCATAGCGCGTCCTGAAGACCGTCTTATAAATATCCGACTCCTTAATACGCAGTTGGTGAAATCCTGATCTTAAATCAATCTTCGGGAAATAACATGCTCCTTTCAACTGATCAAATAAATTGTCAATACATGGCAGATGATACTTGTTCTTAATCGCCACTTCATTCAGCCGATGATAGTCTATGCATAAATGCATGCTTCCATCCTTCTTTACAAAAAGTATCGGTGCACCCCATGGTGAAGTACTGGGCCTGATGAAACCCTGGTTCTTCAATCCTTCCAATTGTTCCTTCAATTCCTTTAGCTCAACTGGCGGCATTCGATACGATTGCATTGATATCGAGGCAGTTCCTGATAACAAATAAATACTGAAGTCTACTTCTCATTGGGCGGTAATCCAGGTATATCCTAAAAAACTTCGGGATACTCTCTCACAACTGGGATTTGTTCCATGATCAACTCTGGTAACTCCTCTTCCTTCAACACTATAATACGCTCCATCTTATTATCTTTCTGTATTCCCAGGATTTGAAAAGATTCTTTTCCAAGAATAGAGAATGTAATGTTCTTAGCATGACAATCAATCTTAGCATGGTTAGCGGAGAGCCAATCCATATCTAGAATGACATCATATCCATTCATATCCATAACCACTACATTAGCTGGCATTATAATACCACATATATTGACTTCACAGGACTTGCATATTTTGTTCAAGTTGACAGTTTTCCCCATTGGTGATTTTACGGAAATAGATTTACTAAGGTTAATAGGTTTCAACCCTAGTCTTTTCACTACGGCACTTGCAATAAATAATATGGTGGTTCCAGAATAAAATAATATAGCAATAGGTTTATCGAGTACATTGATCGTACCTTCAATAACATTGTTATCTAGTTCTGGTTCTTCGATAGGTGTTATAGCATATACTTTCGCTTGAGGGGGCTGTTGTTTGAAGGGTTGTCCTTCTTGATTTTGAGATACTGGAGGTCGAGCTGCTTGCTGAGGTCAGTTTCGCTGATACTGTTGTGGCCCAGGAGGCAAAGATCGTGATGCTTGTGAAGACTGCCCGAACCGCTGAGACGGTGCAGGAAGTTGAAACCAAGGGGGAATCTGTTGAAGAGGCTGGATTTGGCCAATATCCTTGAGTCGGGTCTGCAAAAATGGGCTTTGTGTCCGTACTTCCCGCAATAGGTACAGTTTCCATATTGCACTTGAGACTAAGAAGTTGCTTGAGACTAATAAGAGCTTCAAGTATCTGCTAGTTCGCTGCCTCTTCTCTAATGGCTGTTGTTGGCTAGGTGTAGTCCTCATCCAACTTCCCATATCTTTTATCTGTACTCGAGACTTTAAGAACCGCTCACTATCTCTTTCAACCCGAAGAGCCTTGTCAACAATTTCAAAATACTTTTTAATATCATCACAACAGAACTTGGTTCTAATATTTTGACGAAGGCCTTCATTGAATTTAGTGATCTTGTATTCTTCATCTTTCATCATCTTCGAGACATATCTTGATAGTTCAGAGAACTTCGCCTCATACTGTGCCACTGTCATCGATCTTTGCTCCAATTTCGAAAATTCGGCCATCTTTTGATTACGGTAGGCCTCAGGGAAGTATTTATCATTGAATTTGTCTTGAAATTCTCTCCAAGTCCATACATGATTAGTTGTAACCATCATTTTAGCCAATCTCCACCAAACATCTACTTTGCCTTGAAGCATAAAGGCCACCAATCGTACTTTCTCGGTATCGGGGCAATTCATCGCTTCTAACATCTTCTCGACTTGCTTCAACCAATCTTCTGTTACCGAAGGATCTGTAGCACCTTTGAACACTAGCAGCCGAAGTTTTATGAATCTCTCAAGTAAATCCACTTCACGTGTCTGCTCGGTCCTAACTGATGATGCCTAACAATGAGATTGAGGTGCTGGGCTCATATTGGCCAACATGTTCCATTGAACTGCAAATTGCTCCTGTTGTTGCTTCATCATTGCGGCTATTTGATTTACTAATCCAAACGCAACGTCCCACAGTTGTGTGCTAGGTCCGGCGAAATTTGGCACGCATTGCAGATGGGGACAAAGGCAATTGGGTGCTTGGTCCAGCCCCACCTTGATTTGATGCAGGTGGAGGTACAGGATTTTGCGGTCCCTCTTCAACCTTGTCCACTTCGACTAAATTCTCATCATGTTCTCTATTTGTCGTTTCATCTTCTTCCAGAATAGTGGTGTCCACTACTGGGTCAAGAGGAAGGGTAGCGCTAGTAGAACGAACTAAGTCATGGATGCTATGTGTCTTCTTTGGGGACATAGTTTTCCTACAAGAAAGGAATTTTGGAATTTTTCAAAAAGATATTTGAAAAATGTAACTACTTAAAATTTTACGTTGGTTGAAATTTTTTCAAAAAAAAAAAGAAGAAGATGAAATCGGTTGCAACAACTCTCACCTTTATCTTATCCATCTTATATGAAGAACCATCCTTTCTTTATAAGGGCGAACCTTTCCTCCGATCATAAAGAGAAAAAAAAAATCAAGAGAAAAAAGATACGGGAGAGTGATAGTCTGATAGATGAAGGAGAAGAAGGGCTTGCAAGGTTAGTATTTAATTTAATTTTTTATTTATTTATATTATTATGTTTTGGGCCTGCATGATGGACGGTGGTGTGGATTTACCATGGGTGCAATGCATGTGCACATATATCAACATGTGCGTATATGCACGGTGCATCTTGGAGCATCTCACGCATGTAAACAAATAAGAAAAGCAAACACGTAAACACTTGTTTTGCTTTTACTTGAATTACGTGTTAGGCTTATCATTGCATGTGGGGCCCAATCAATTCGGTCCATTAGATTCTGATGACCAATATATGACAAACCTCCAAAAATTAGGCCAAATCAACATTTGAGTGGGCCATAATATTCAAAATAGAATTCATGGTACATTCGCCGTTGAAAGATCTATCGGGGCTGCAGGAACTTCCGATGAAGATACTAATTATTTTGACTATTTAAAAATAATTGAGAGAACCAATGAACGACTCAAATCTCAGATAGACAGTTAGGAGGGCCCGAGATAACGAAGGTATATGTTTTAACGGTGGAAGAACAGTCAGTGTTGTTCATGATGGTTCGTTCAACCAGAATCACGAATCTGCCTCATTTTTTTTTACCAGTGTCCTAAAACGATGTTGGTAAAATGGTGAATGGGATAGATTTTATGCACGCATATTATTTGTGGACCATCAGGGGAAAAAATAATAATATAAAATATGTATAAAAACTCTAACGTGAAAAAGTAAAATTTATGTATTTACGGAACCGAATTGATCTGGATCCGTGGATCATCTATGAAGGACTGTCTTAATGCAAGTGGCAAATCCATACCATCTATTGATCTTGTCACTTAATAAGAGACTTGGGGTTGAAAATTTTACTTGAAAGAAAACTAATGTGAACCACAGTGGCTTAAACAATGAAAAATAACTGGTTACCATTGAGCATTCATATGGGCAACAAAAGTGTTGTTTCGAGGAGATTTTTGGGGTTGTCCTTTATGTGGGGATTACCCATCTTACCCATGGCTTAGATTATCATGGGATCCATTCAAAAATAAATAAATACAAATAAAAAGTTTTTCCATCATTTGAAACCAAGTGCGGTTTCAAACATTAGAGACCATCCTGGGCCATGAGATTGTGGACCCATAGTGATATATGTATTGTATCCACCCCATCCATTTGATTTGGAAGGCTACTTTGGACTAGGAGTGTAAATTTAGGACATCAAAAATTTGTGCAGCCCATACAGTAAGAAAACAATGGTGGTTGTACGATAATCTTTTAGGTTATTGCAGCTCTCACAAATTTCGGATTGGATTGAAATTTCTTCCCAAGGGTTACCAGTTTTCTTACTATAGTGGTGGTAACCATGTACTCAGTTCAAATTTTGTAGTAGGACCCACATAAAAAAATGTTATACATATATATATATATATATATATATAATATTATATATATATAATATATTTATATATATATATATATATATATATATATATATATGTATATATAATCTAATATATTTCTACATACTTAATGCAGGGTAAAACTTATCTAAGCCACATGTGTGTTTAGGACAAAACATCCACAGGCTAAAATATGTATCATCATAGCATACTATTACAAGATCCAAGCCATCTATTTGGTGGGTCATCTTATAGATATCTAGCTTGCCCTTTTTGGCTGGGATAGATAAGATAAACCCTATCCATTAGGTACATTACCTTGTAAAACCTAAGCATCACTCCCATTTATGGCCTTAGTAATAAAAACAAATCAAGGGCTTTATGAACTTGATATTTTTTTTATCCATTCATTTTAATATTATGGTGTACTGCATATGGATTATAGGTATTCTCTGATCTGCTCCATCAGATTTTTCCCTAAATC
This sequence comes from Magnolia officinalis, assembly GCA_021015155.1. NCBI lineage: Eukaryota > Viridiplantae > Streptophyta > Magnoliopsida > Magnoliales > Magnoliaceae > Magnolia > Magnolia officinalis. The sequence continues at coordinate 42,580,134 of JAJHSJ010000017.1, forward strand.
ATCAGGTGAGTAATCCCAATATGTTTCCTCTCCATATGATTAAAATAAATTGTTGTATTGTTTTGATTAATTGTATTATGATTTCTGATATATTAAACATTCATGCCTTACATTGTTAACACTCTTGTACGATTATCTAGGGGATAACCCATTGCACCCATTAGAAGCCTACTATATGTGGAAGCCTGCCCAATTGGGGATGTGGGCCTTGCCCATGCCTACCAATGGTAGAAGCCTGCTGAGTGTAGATGCGGTTTGTCGATATCCAACCCAAGCAAGTGGACGATTTCTATTTATACCCACTTGATGCATCATCAACACCATTCACAACACTCACATTAATTACATTATTTGCGTTGTATTTCTAATTTTTATGTTTGATTGTTATGCTTTACTTGTGTATATTATTTTAATTGTATTGTGCACGAACCATGATGGGTTCACTCACTGGGCCTGGCCAGCTGACGGTCTATTAATGGAAAAACTGTACAGATGGAATTGAAGCAGATACAACAACTCAAAAGCAAGAACATGAAGTCAAACCAGTGGATGATCTACAGGAACAGTGGCCATATTTAACCGAAAACGAGCTTACTTCGCTGGATCAGTATATTAATTAAATGAGGCATGTGTTTCCTATTATTATTCTCATTTATGTTTTAAAATGACTTCTAATTTAGATTTTATAATTTTTGAATAACTTGATGATTCTAATGACTTAATAAAAGTCTCAATTTGGTGAACAAAAATATTTTAGCTTGTATTCTTGATTATCATGAATGTGTGGTGGTGAATGTTTATGAATGGATTAGTGGTTGATATGAGTGTATTGATGGATGTTAATGAGAACATAGAATTCAGATTATATTATGCCTCTATTAAATAATGTGACCTGTTGATTTAAGTACACCAAGTGTACAAGTCATGGACCGTAACTCAAGTCTGAGGATACACACTTAGTACTTGAATTCCGGGGCGTGACAACACTAGTGAAGTCAAAAGTAGGAGCTGCAACAGGAGCGGCACCTTGGTTAGAAGGTTCCCACATATAAGGGTTTACCCTTTGGTTTTGTCAATGAGGGTGATTCCTCCAAGTATAAGTGGTTTGAAAGGGTCCCCAACCCCTTAGTTTCTTTACTACATTCAAGGATACAGATCATATATGTGCCTCTTTATTGGGGAAAATCTCACATATTCAATGGGAGTGAAATGCAGTTGTTGATAGAGCTTGACATTTTCGAGTGAATTGTACATAAGCGAATGGGAGAAGTTTGAGGGATAAGAAAAACTTTCACTTGGTAAAATGGGAGAAGTTTAGAAGGCAAAGGAGGCGGGAGGGCTAGGCTTTGGAAAAGTCAAGGAGAAAACTAGAAGGCTGTTGTGCAAGTGGTGGTGGCGCTTTTGGGAGGAAAAAGAACCTTCCTGTCAAAAGGCAGTGGTTGAGAAATATGGATATGCTAGTAGAGGGTAGATCCCCAGGGAAAGGTGGAGAGCCTGGATCTCCAATGTGGAAGGACACTGTTGGATTGGGAGATAAGTGGAAAATGGGGGAGATCACTCTTAGGAGTTTTCAGATTTCATCTAAGAATGGTGATTCCATCCTTTTATGGGAGGATGAGTGGATTGGTAACAATCTGCTGACACTGAAGTTTCCCAAATTATATAAGCTAGTCACAGAAAGGCAAATTTTGCTGAAAGATTGCTCGGATTTTATTGGTACTAACCTCTCATGGAAATTACCCTTAGAAAGAACTTGAAAGAAGAGGAATTAGAGGATTCCCAATCACTCCTAGGCTCGTTGAATGAGGTTTCGTTGTCGCCTCCCAAAAAGGAAGAGAGGACGTAGAAATGAGATCTTCTAGCCAAATTCATGGGAAAGTCTTTCTTTAGAATCTCAGCAAACGATCCTAAATCGGTGCCTGCTTCTTCCCTATGGAAAATCTAAGCCCCCCCCCCCCCCCACAAAGTGTAGAATTTGATGTTACTTGCATTAAAAGAAAAAAAATCAGTGTTGTGGTATGGCTATTCCGAATAGGTGTATTATGTGCAAATCAAGCAAAGAAAATAGGCTCCACCTGTTGTTGCATTGTCCGACAACTTCCGAAATTTGGAATTTCTTCCATAAACCATAATGAGTTCAAAATCTCCCTCCCCAGTTGCATCAAGTTACGGGATCATTTCATCAGCTAGAATAACTGCCATTTTGTGGAAGAGAATCAACTTCTGGCGCATTGTTCCCTTTTCCATTTGTTAGGAGATTTGGAAGGAAAGGAACAATAGGATCTTCAAAGACTCTCAGATCCCTTCCTTAGCAATTATTGACAAGATCAAAGGGTCAATCGTTGAATGGGCTTCTTTGTCCTCTAAGTTTGGAGGAATGTCTCCCTTAGATATATGTTAAGAATGGTCAAATATTGTGGCACAGGGTTAGGCTATGGATCCAAATGAAACACTTCATTTAATCTGGTCCTTTCCTCACCTTGCTAGGTATCTTGGTCTTGAGTGTCAGTTTCTGTATGTTACGTTGTTTACCAAATCTCTAGATCCTTCATTAATACTAAAAATTTAGTTGTTAAAAATTTTAAAAACAAAGATTGAGAAATCATCTCCAAAATACCTGGTGAAGATGAAGTGCATTGGTTCACCAACTCAGCATCCCGAAGATACATAATACACACATTCATCATGTTAATGTGTCTTTTCCAAAGTTTGTCAACCATGAGCACTATGTTCTCACTCACCAGCCAACCAAAAGAAATGACCCTGGCCTGGCCATTATATCAACAAATATATTCTGACAGATCACAAGACTCCTGAGGATATGGAAATTAAAGCACCTTGTAAAATGTTTCAACTGTAATACTTCCTGACCTCTCCTTTCATGCATAGAGGGAGCCTGACTTTGCCAAAGGTCCAACAAACCCATTGTATCCTTCAATTCCTCATCGTTTAAGTACTTTTGACAAGGGTTGCCTAGATCACCGGGCCCCCCAAGATGCAGAAGCATTTAGAACTAGCCGCCTTCCTGTTAACATCAATATGAGCCAATCTAGGTAAATACAAATAAGCTGAGCAGAGCACCAAAAGTCCTCGCATAATTGAATATGAGTACCATTTCCGACACTAAACACTACCACCTTCCCTAAAGTAGGGGTGGCAATGGACCGATTTAAGGCTGGCACTAACCCAACCATAATCCCTTTATGCCCTGGCCCTAGCCTGGCCTTGGCCCTAATCGGGCTATTAGGCTATCGGACCTATAACGAAAAAAATTAAATGATCAAATGTTTGAAATAAGTCTATTTTAAGTTTTTCTTTTTTCTTAATTAAAAAAAAATAATAATAAAATAAAAAAATAAAAAAATAAAAAAATAAAAAAATAAAAAAATAAAAAAAAAATAAAAATCCTCCGTTAACAATCCTACATATAAATGTTTTGATCATAGAACCTGAAGCTAAATCCAATAATTGTCTTTAAGGGCCTGTTTGGCCGGACTGATCCCACGGTATTAGTAAGGATGGGATTGCGATATCCCGGGATATGCATGACGAGCCAAACATACCCGGTGAACTTGTCCCGGGATATAAGCAATCCCATGGATCTTAAAACAATCCACTGACATCACCATCATTACCTTAAAATTGATCCCATCCCTTGGTTGGACGGATTGAAAGGTCAAATCCCGGGATATGCCGGGCGTGCCAAACAGACCCAGTCAACTTGTCCCGGGATATAGCAATCCCATGGATCTTAAACCAATCCACTGACACCATCGTTACCTTAAAATCCATCTCGTCCCTCCTAATCCCATGGGATTCGCCCGGCCAAACAGGCCCTAAACTAAACGCACATCATACTGGAACCATTAACAAGTGTCTTTAAACTATTATAATGGTGACTCACAATGATTCTATCGGGCCAACAAGCTGGGCCAGGCAATTCATCACTGGCCCTGGGTTGGCTCAACCTGAGCATCAGGCCTAGATTCCAAGCAAACTTTAGGGGCCCAATCCCAACCCTTAAAGGGCCAGGCTGCTTGGCTCATTGCCACTCCTACCTAAAAGGATCAATAATTCTAGATATTGACTAAGTACCGAGACTTTGCATAAAGAAGAGGCCTTGGACAACCATCCTCCCCTCCACCCCCTATATCATCTAAGCCTTACGACCATCATCTAAGCCTCTCCAAAGGAAATCTCTTCTAAATTTTCCTAGTCTACTAAGGATGCTTGCCGGACACTGAAACAAGGACATGAAATATAAAGGCATGCTGGACATGGCCTCCTTAATATGGGTGATTTTTCCTCCAAGAGATAAATACCTACTCTTCCAACTTGAGAGTTTTCTTTCAATCTTCTCAATCACCTTGTCCCAGATGCTTAGCTAGCTTAACAATACACAAAGGAAGACCTGAATAGGATGAAGACGGGGTCATAAAACCTGCAACCAAACACCCCGGCCAAGCTATCGACTAGCACAGGATCCAATCTAACACCCAAAAGCTTTATTTTGTGAGCTTTGATCTTAAGGTGTCTAACGACTTCAAAGAAATGAACAAACATGCCAACATTGTCAACTTGAGAGGCCATGGCACCGCAGCAACAAAAATAAATAAATAAATAAAAATTGTTAGAATAAGTCGAAGATCGTGGATCACTCGTTTATAGTATGCAAAGTAGTGTGGTATATGTCAAGTGTAGGATCTGCCCAAATGTTCGTCTAATGTCATCTCTACCTTTTGTTGCACAAAGTGTGAAGATGAGAGGCAATAAACTCAGGTTTGGGAGAAGGGAAGTGTCAGTTTTAAATGTTAGAAAGTTAAGTGGTTACAAAGCATGAGGCTAAGCACGAGTCCAGTTCCTACAACTAAGGTTCTGCCCAACAGGGAAGATTTTATGGAAACAATCAAGTTCCTCTCATTGTTCCTTCCAATACACCCTAGTCTAAGGTATCATGTGTATGCAGAAACAAGAAAAGATGAATCTACAAAATTAGTAGGAGTTATGAATGCAGAAGAAGTAGAAGCTATTTTACTAGTCTCATTGCTCATTACATCTATCATAAACAGGGTTTCTCCTTCAGTCAGACAACCCTACGTGAACACACATCTGTGCTTTTCAATTGATACTTTCAGAAATCGGAAGCGAACATCAAATCCCTTGAGCATCAAATGCAGGACATAGAATACAATGGTCGCCCCATTGTTTCCTTTGATGTGACCCACCTGAGTTATAGATCGTGCTGGATTTTGGAAGCACATCTAATGGACAGGTTGGATGGGGAGCGGATTAGGTGCAGGCCCAGCCTTGCCCAAAATGGTGCAGCCCTTACCATGGGGCCCACCTTGATGTATGTATTCTATATCCACACTGTCCATCTGTTTTGCCATATCATTTTAGGGCATGAGCCCAAAAATGAAGAAGATCCAAACATCAGGTGGACCATACCATAGGAAATAGTGGTGATTAAATGCCCTACCATTAAAAACTTCCTAGGGCCCACTGTAATGATTCTGTAATGTTTATTTGCCATCCAACCAGTTGATAAGGTCACAAAAAACTGGATAAAGGGAAAAAAAAAAAACCAAATATCAGAGGATAAAAAACTTCTGTGGCCCATTAATGGTCAATCACCACTGTTTCCTATGGTATGGTCCACCTGAGAATTGGATCTGCTTCATTTTGGGGCTCATACCCTAAAATGATCTGACAAAACGGATGGACAGCGTAGATATGGAATACATACATCAAGGTGGGCCCCACACTAAGGGCCGAACCTAATCCGCTCCTGGTTGGATGGCACTCACATCACGGTGGGCCCATGCAGCACAAGCATACAGTAATTACTGAACGTTTGAACATATGTGATCATTCGCAACTGGATAATTAGCTCCAGACACCACACACAGAGGCAATTTTGAAATGCATAACAGGTGTTTGATAGTATTCCACTGTGAAGAAATGAGAGAGAGAGAGAGAGAGAGAGAGAGAGAGAGAGAGAGAGGCGTACTCTTGCTCTTGCTTGGCCATGACGAGGGGGTCGTCTTTCTTGATGTCGTACGGGTACCACTGGGCCACCTTTTCTCCTATTAGCTTCTTCCTTAGGATCTTGTGTGGGGACCTCTGCCCTGTTGGGTTCAGCACGTGCCCGAATATCTTCGCCCTCGCCTCTGTCACTCCCTTCATGGCCGCTGTGGCCAATAGGCTCTTCAGGCTCATTCTCCGCCGTCCGTTTATTACAATGATGATGATGATCTTCTTGTTGTTGTGTTAGTGCTCTTCTTTCTTAGCCTCCTCTTCCTCACCTTCTCTCTGAAAGGACTGCGTAAAAATGAGAGGGATCGGATTAGGTGAAACCCGGATCCACGGACGCGGATTAGCTACTGACTGGTTGAGTAGCGAGACTCGCTACTGAAGTGACGTCACCATATTATGTGGGCCCCACCATGATGTCTGTTTTGTATCCATACCGTCCATCCATTTGGAGAGATCATGGCATGAGCCAACGAATGAGGCAGATACAAAGCTCGAGTGGACCCACCACAGAAAAGAAAACAGTGGGAGAGTGATGCCAACAGTTGAAACCTTTCAGGAATACACCGTGATGTTTATTTGAGATCCTACTTGTTCATAAGTTAAATAAATAAATTAAATTAAAAAAAAAAAAAAAAAAAAAAAGGAGGAAAGACACGAATATCAGAAGCCTTTAAAAGTTTTTAAAAGCTTTTACTGGTAGGCGTTTAATCTACACTGTTATATGGCTCATGCCCTAAAATGATCTCTCCAAATAAATGAACGGTGTGGATACAACACATAAATCATGGTGTGCCCTTATAATATGGTGACGTCACATCAGTAGCGTGTCTCGCTACTCAACCTATCAATGGCTAATCGGCCTCCTGGATCCACGGAAGTGGGTGGGACCCGGGAACGGATTGGCTACTCCCCTGCCACCGGCCCCGTGGCTGGTGGTCGGTGCTCTATGGGTCCCACTATGATGTGTGTGTTTCATCCATTCGGTTCATCCATATTTACATATCATTTTACGGCTTTATCCTAAAAATGAGAGGGATATAAATCTCATAAGGACCACACCACATGAAAACAATAGTGATTGAATATCCACCATTAAAATCCTCCTAAGGCTCACTGTACTGTTTATTTGACATCCAATGTGTTGATTAGGTCATGCAGGCCCATTTGAAGGAAAAAATACATTCAACACTGTTTCCTATAAAATGGTCCACTTGAGATTGTTATATACTTCATTTTTGGTCTCGTATCATAAAATGATCGGCAAAAACAGATGGACGGTATGGATGAAACACATACATCATGGTGGGGCCCACATAGCACCAACCACCAGCCCTTGGCTGGTGTCGGAGAGTAGCCAATCTGTTTCCGTGGGTCCCCTGACTGTGGGACCCACTGTGATATATGTGACTACATCGACGGCATCCATCCGTACGAAAGTTCATTTTAGGTCAAGATCCACAAAATGAAGCAGTTCTAAATCCCAGATAACCGTAGTACAGGAAACCGAGATGATGACCCGTAAAAACTTCTTGTGAGACACAAAAGCTCTGGATCAAGATAATATTTGTGTGGTCTTTACTTCCAGGTATTTGAGACCTTAACAACAGGAATCCATGAAGTTTTTAACGGTGGGGATTCAATAACGATTGTTTATTGTCGTGTGGTCCACCTAAGATTTGAGTCAGCTTCATCTTTGAGACCATAGGGTAAATGAGCTTTCAAAATGGTTGGATGGTGTGGATTTAAGGCAAATACCTCACCGTAGGCCCCACAGTCAGGGGTCCCACCACGTCGGTGGCTTAGGTCTCACCTAATCAGCTCCCGTGAGGCCCTCACCGGGGAGCCCACATTGATGTATGTGTACCATATCCATCAGTTTTCAACATTTTAATTTTCCATCTCATTTTAAAGATTGATCCCATTAGGTAGATCCAAATCCTAAGTGGACCACACTATAAAGATTGAATTTCCCTCGTTAAAAACTTCTTGGATCAAGCTGCTATTTGTGTTTCCCCTTTCCCCTTCATCTAAGTCTGTGTTACCTCATCAATCTGTTACCTAATCAACAGATTCGACGGCAAATAAATATTGCAGTGGGCCGTAGGAAGTTTTTAATGGTGGGAGTTCACCACTGTTTTCCTGTGGTGTGGTCCACCTGAGATTTGAATCTGCATCATTTTTTAGATCATTCCCTAAAATAAGTTCATAAAACGGATGGACGGCGTACATATACAACACATACATCGAGGTGGGCCCCACGGTCAGGGCTTCACCCACTAAGCTGCTACACGCATGACAGAAATCCAAGCCGTTCATCAGGCGAGGTCCCATTTTCCATGTTGAGAAATATGGTTTGTTTTTCTGAGTCCACAACACATGTACAAATGAAATCGAGGGTTGAAAGAAATTGCCCAGCTGTCCATGTTGAATGGGAACGCCAAAATAAGTGGACAGTTTAGAAAAATCGACCACTGGGAACACCTGATGAATGGACGGGCCCAGTTCTGGGCCAGCCATGATCGTGGTAAGCCACACCTCCCAAATGCCTTGCAGGCGCATGTGCACTGAGGCCGCTAGCTCCACCGAACGAGAATGCTTCGATCCCATTTAAGAGCGGGTTAGGTGGGACCCCGGACTCACCCAATGCGGTGTAACCCTTACTGTGGAGCCCATCTTGATGTATGTATTCTGTATCCACACGGTACATACGATCTTTCAAATTATTTTAAGGTAATATCCCAAAAATGAAGCAGATCCAATCATTAGGTAGACCATACCAGAGGAAATAGTGGTGATTGGCCATTAATGGGCCACAAAAGTTTTGGATCAACTTGATATTTCTTTTTTCTCTTAATCTAAACTTATGTGACCTTATCAACAAATTGGATGGCAAATAAACACTACAAAAATATTAAGGTGCGCCTTAAGAAGTTTTTAATGATATGCCATTCAATAATCACACCGTTTCGTGTGGTATGGTCCACATAATTATTGGATCTACTTCATTTTTAATATAACAGTCTAAAATAATTTAGAAAAATGATGAACGGTGTGGATAAAAAATACATACATCAAGGTGGCCCCACGGTAAGGGCCGTACCCTCTTGGAGTGGGACGGGGCAGGGATTTCCTGCGAAAGCCTTTGGCAGGAGGTTCCTTCACTGGGATGCTCGGTGGGTGCCGCCGTAATGTTTGCTATAAATCCACACTGCCTATATGTTTTGGGAGCTCATATTAGAACCTGCTGCTGATAATGAAATGTATCTAAAACTCAAGTGAGATGTAAGAGAGGAAACAGTGTAGATTTAGTGATTACTGTTTGAAACATTAGTACGGGCACAAAGTTTAGTATCAGGTGAAGTTTTTGGTGTTTTTATTTCATCCCAGTGGGAGTGACGTATCAGGTGAAGTTTTTGGTGTTTTCCTTTCATCCAAGTGGGAGTGACCTTATAAACGGTTTGGATGACATATAAATATCAAGGTAGATCCCAAAAAGGTTTCAACAGTAGAAAACTCTTTCCCCGATTTTCCATCTCGTCGGGCTAACTTGAGTTATTGATCTCCCTCAATTGATTAACGGTGTGGATTTCTCGTAACATTACTATAGGCCATACCTAGCATCCCAGCGTTGGAAATTTGAAGGCTTGTGCAGTAAATCCGCGTCCCTTGGTGTGAGGCCGGGGTGTCAGGTAATCCGCTCCCGACCCATTTGAGCACGGACGTGAGTTTCTACACCTATTACTAAAACCGATCCGGACCCGGCTTCAGTTCTAGGCTTGGACTCATAGCTTAGCCCATGGGCTGGTTACTTTTCAGTAGGGCTCAACTTAAAACATTTTAACTCAACGTGACGTACTCATGACATGAATTACTTACGTACTGATGACCGGCACTCCACCATGGCTGCCAGCGGTACTCAAGATATATTGGCATTGGCAGCGGGTTCGTAGCTCTAAATTTCAAATAAATGATAGCGACAACAGCATTTATTGCTCTTTTATAGGGAGTGGAACTCACGCAAGACGGTGCCGTGTTTACCATGGACCCATTTTAATGCATACATTTTATATTTAAGCAATTCATCCATTATTTATTTTTAAAAATCATTTTAGATCATTATTTAAAAAATGAAGCAGATTCAATTATTAAGCGGACCATACTATAGGAAATAGCGGTGACCGATCGTTAATAAGCCACAAAAGTTTTAGATCAAGCTGTTATTAGACATTTCTCTTCATCCAAACTTATACGACATTATCAATATAATGGATGAAAAATAAATCCTACATAAATATTAAAGTGCGTACTAAAAAGTTTTTACTGTTAGGTCATTCATTCACTACTGTTTCTTATAATGCATACATTTTATATTTAAGCAATTCATCCATGTTTTTTTTTTTTTTTTTTTTTTTGAAAATCAGGCAAAGTTTTTGGTATTTTCATTTCATCCGAGTGGGAGTGACCTTATAAACGGTTTGGATGACATATAAATACCAAGGTAGATCCCATAAAGGTTTCAACAGTAGAAAACTTTTCCCCGATTTTCCATATCATGTGGCTCACTTGAGTTTTGGATCCACCTCAATTTTGGTAGCATATCCTGAAATGATCTCCCACAATTGATGAATGGTGTGGATTTCTCTTAACATTACTATGGGCCCCACCTAATCCGCTCCCGACCCATTTGGGCACGGACGCGAGTTTCACACCTATAACTAAAACCGATCCGGACCCGGCTTTGGTTCTGGGCTTGTACTCATAGCTTAGCCCATGGGCTGGTTATTTTTTCAGTTGGGTTCAGCACAAACATTTAAACTCAACTTGGCCCAGCCCAGCTAAATCCGAATTGACTCAGCCCATAGGCCCCATACACTGTTCAACTCAATGCAAACATGTGACGTACTCATGACACAAATTACTTATGTACTGATGACCGGCACTCCACCGTGGCTGCCAGCGGTACTGAAGATATATTGGCATTTGAAGGAGGGTTCGTAGTTCTAAATTCCAAATAAATGATAGCGACAGCAGCATTTACTCTGCTCTTTTTTTAGGGAGCAAAACTCACGCAGGACGGTGCCGTGTTTACCATGGGCCCATTTTTAATGCATACATCTTATATTTAAGCAATTCATCCATTAAAAAAAAAAAAATCATTTTAGAGCATTATTTAAAAAGTGAAGCAGATTCGATTATTAAACGGACCATACTTATAGGAAATAGTGGTGATCGATTGTTAATGAGCCACGAAAGTTTTAGATCAATCAAGCTGTTATTAGACCCTTCCCTTCATCCAAACTTATACAACATTATAAATATAATGGATGAAAAATAAATCCTACATAAATATTAAAGTGTGTACTAAAAAGTTTTTACTGTTAGGTCATTCATTCACTACTGTTTCTTATAATATAGTTCACATGATAATTGGACCTACGTTATTTTTTAGATAATAGCCTAAAATGAAATGAAAAAATGAATGAACAACAAGGATATAAAATACATACATCAAAGTGGGTCTATGATAAGGTTGGCACCATCTTAAGTGAGGACAGGGTGTCACTTAATTCCTCCCTAAGAAAAAAAATACATGTTGCCGTCGCTATCGTTATTTCAAATTTAGAATGACAAATCCTGCTGGCCATGTAGATCTTTAACAATGCTGGCAGCCATGGTGCACGTCATTCAAGTAATTCGGAGCATGAGTACGTCACACCTTCCCACCGAGTTGAAATCCCAATACTTACAACGGCAATAGCGACCAGCTTTGTCGGCATGATGTCTTGATATCAATTATTAGACTTAATTATGGAGTCACCGACTATTCATAGATCAATAATGAAGACTGGTTACTTAATTGGGATGCTACAATGTTTGGATGTTGACAAATAGAGAATTTCTCAAATCTTTCTTACATTACTCTTTTTTCTAACAAAACTTAGAAGGGGATATAATTTTGTATACATGTAGCCCTCAAAATTAGTATTTATAATTAAAAAAACAGACCTAAAATAGTTTTATAATTAAATTGAAAACATGCAAAAGTGTACAGAATTCAATCCAAGAATCCACTCCTAATTTGGTTGAATCGAAAACGATACTGGTCGAACCGAGACGGGGCTTCTCTGCACGGGATTAAAGGTACTCGATCAACAAAGAACAGACATTATATGAGTGGAGGTTCCGCGGTTTGCAATCATGTTTGATCACATGATTGTGCATGAGTTAATGTCATCATGGTGGCTAATTCTTTTGTAGGAACTTGTCTCTTATACGAGTGATCCAACCAATGATAACACTATATGGCCAAATGCTTTGATCGACCACATATTTAGCATGTGGGGCACAACTAATTTGTAGAAAAAGGTAGTGCGATTAACGAAGATCTAGCAGGTCACTTTGAGTTTAATTATTGGCATAAAGATATGGGATTTCCAATTGGTGGGGAGGGCCATCATGTTTCCCATGTTAAGAGGACCTATTTATGGGTGTGTAAAGTGTGGTCACTAACAGATCAGTTGGAGCAACATTTTGTTCCTCGAGAGGTATCTTAGCGCTCAGTAATAGCCTGATGAGATCATCTAGTGACATGAGCATGTCGTTAGCCTATGTAGAATTAACAATGGCCTACAGAGAAGTCGAGCAAAACATAAATTTCTCTGTAGGAATACAACCTTCGTAAGCATGTTCATCGGATTCTTGTCGATGTGAATTTTTTCAAGAGTGACATCTACTTCCTTTAGCATTTGTCAGATGAAGTGATGACAAATATCAATGTGTTTACTCTGGAAGTGATACACTGAGTTCTTCACCAAATTGATCATGTTCTTACTATCATAATGTACAAGCACGACTTCGTGCTGAAGCCACAATTCATTCATCATCCCTTTCAACCAAACAACTTCCTTGAATGTTTTCATCACTGCCATGTATTCAGATTTGGTTGTGGAAAGTGTAACCACATACTGAAGCTTCGATATCCAACTAATAGCTTCACCTACAAACATAAACGAGTAACAGAAAGTCAACCTTCTATTATCTATACTCCCTACATAATTCGCATCTATATTACCTATAAGTTTCTCCTTAGAATTTTCAAAAACTCAAACATATTCCATCGTACCTTGTATGTAACAAAGTAACCAATTCACTACTTCCTAATGTTTCTTGCTGGGTTTTGACATATGTCTACTCACAATACCAACTGCATGTGAAATATTTGGTCTAGTACAGACCACGGTATACATAAGACTGTCGACCGCGCTCGAGTAAGGCATAAGACACATATACCAATTTTCTTCATCTGAAGTAAGACATAACTCCGAAGAAAGAAAAAAATGAGTAACGTGGGGAGTGCTAATCAGTTTTGCCTTTTTTCAGTCTAGACTTGATTGAGACATTCTCAAGATATTCCTCCTAAGATAAACATATCTTTCTCATTTCTCTATCTTTATGTGTATCGATGTCGAGAATCCTCTTTACAACCTCCGAATCTTTCATCTTAAATGTCTTGAATAACTGAGCCTTCAATATGTTAATTTCAAACATGTTATGACTGACGATAAACATATCATCAACATACAACGCTAGAATAATGAATTCCATGCCCCTTGGTGCTTTAAAATAGACACGATGATTGAATTCACTTCTGATAGACAACTGACTCATTATGAAAGAATCAAATTTCTTATACCACTACCTAGGTGACTATATCAGGCCATACAATGACCTCTTTAACCTCCAAATTAAATTTTCTTTTACCTGCACCTCGAATCCTTCAGGTTGCTTCATGTAGATATGCTCTTCTAATGCAGTCTTCTCATCCAACTTTTCTAGTTTCAGATTGTATTGGGCAACCAAAGTCAATATAAATCTGATAGATACTTACTTTACCACTAGCATGAATATCTCACTAAAGTCGACACCCTCTTGAGCATAACCCTTCGCTACCAATCTAACCTTGTACTTATCCAGTTTCTTCTGGTAAATCCACTTGCAATTGATCACTTTCCGCCTAATAGTCGGCTCCATTAGCTCCCACGTGTCATTTTTGTATAAAAAGTCCATCATATCATGCATCATTATCATCTACTTCTCATATCTCTATCATCTAATGCTTCCTAAAAAATAGACGGATCCCCCTCATCTGTAATAAGAGCAAATACAACATTTGAGTCATCATTGTATCTCAACGGTATCTGTTAATATTAAAATATTACATATTTATCCCATCAATTGCACTAGTTTTAGCTGCATTTACGTGTTAAATTGATCCACAGATATTTTTTCTGCATACGAGGTAATTTTAGAACTAAGGAAGAATATATGCTCAAAGTAGTGGAATTAAGGCTTAAAGGAGTTTAAGTTAAATGCATAAATATTTGGAGCTTGAAGACAAAGACTTGACATGCCAAAGATCCAGGAAACCAAGTATTGAAGATGGAGAAAAGTATGGCAAATCAAGTAGTTAAATAGCATAAATAACAGACTGTTCGGTCCCATTGAAGTTAGGTTTGATCCCACCGAAATCAGGTTCGGTCTGATCGAAAGTGCCAAAAATAGTCCAGCAACAAACAATCGATTTTTAGAGTAAATTTGGCTCGACTAAATGACTATTCGGTCTGACCGAAGTGGTCTTCAGTGCAATCAAAAGGTGGTTCAACCTGATCGAAAGGAGACAAAGTTTAGATATATTTTTTAAAGAAATTCGGCTCCGATCAGAGGATTTGTCGGCTGGATTTAGTTCGACCAAAGGCCCTCATCGGTGCGACTAAAGCATAATAAAAGTGCATGATTTTGAAGTCAGTTCAAAGTAAGTTTGGAATTTTCTATTTGAGGAGGTATTTTAGACCATTATAAGGATGAATTAGGGCTTGGGAGAGAGAGCAAGGGGTGACGAAGCATCCACGAAGTCGTTCTTCTTCTTTAATCTCTTAGTTTTAGTTTGTTTTTCATATTTTTCTTTTATTTTGGAATGTTATCTGTAACGCCCTGAAAATCGGGGGTCGAGCAGGAGCTCAACTCCCGAATTCCAATGCATCACTTATGCAACATAGATAATGATGATTAAATGTTGTCCGGGTTAGTGCATTAAACATAAATGAGATTAAGCTAAATCAGCATATCATACTCCAGAGATGATTAGATTACGCAAGCGGAAGACTGTGATAGATATATAAAACACTTAAGTTATTATAAGTCTCCAGAGTGTGAACATGATACCAGGTTAAATAATTACATGTATTGTTCCAAGATATACAAAATAACAAGAGTGTAATGTCAACTATTCATATCCCTGTAGCCCCAATACGCAACTCTAGGTCTATATAGACCCGCTAGAGAGTTGCATGTAGGAGAATTCCTCCTCGTCATCATAGAAGACAGGTTCCACCTTATAAGCCTCGTCATCACCTGAAACTATAACAGAGTCTGGTTGGTGTTTTAAAACACCGTCCCAGAACGTGGGAGTGAGTGATCAACTTAATGGAATTATAAGGCAAAGGTTAACATGTTATCAATTCAGTCAAGCAGTAATGATAAAGCAGTACAACATTCATGTCCTAAGTACTCTTGTTAATGCAAGGATGATATGCTATAATAATGTATGCCCTCGCCTATACTCCCTCTGCAACACCATCTCATAATTGCGGCATGCAACACTCCTGTTGTGCTCAACTCCAACGCCAAAGGCACATGCAAATGCGGTGCATGTGCGTGATTAGCCAAGTTCTTAGATTCATTCATCCAGCAAGTTTGGGAAGCTAAGGTACCTCCCTTATATCATTAACCCAAACAATGATCCATCTAGGGTCATCAATCCCAGTTAATCACATACGATAGGCAAGTTCACGAGTTTATACTAATGGTTTCTACGGGAGGCTCGTCACCCCAGCGCAGACTTGATTCATACTCGAGGTCACTACCACCAATGCTCTACCAACTGACAGTTTATTTTCGAAGGCTCGTCACCAACCCGACTGGGGACCACGGCCAAGCTGCGATGGGATAAGCCTATGTCATACTCGAGGTCACTCCACCAACGCCCTACCAACTGGCAGTTTATTTTCGAAGCCTCGTCACTAACCCGACTGAGGACCACAGCCAGGCTGCGCCAATGTAGGCCGACAGCTCGAATACAGTATCCCATACCATTGTATTCGGCTCACGAGTTTCAGTTGCTCATTGATCATTACGGGGAGGCTCGTCGCCCCAGCGTAGGCCGACAGTTCGACCACGGTGTCCCATACCACCATGCCCGGCTCATGAGTCTTAGCGGATCGTGGTACCATGGTTAAACGGGCTTTTCACTGGTAAGTTGGTACCTTAGATTCAAGTAGAAGCGTCCATACATGGTAAACACACAATAGGCTAATCGGTTTATTAGATAAGTTCGACTGGTACGAGCGTACGCTGAATTAGCCGACAAGGTACCACTGTCGACAATCGTCGTATGACTCGGATTCACCGAACGCATCAAATGTAGCGGAACTAATTCGGCCACTCAAACGGAAATTGTTACAGATTGCCTGGACTACGCAGTAGTCCCAATCATACTCAAACACTTTAGGCATTCATATGTGATAGTCAAAGCAGCATGTGTCAAACAATTCAAATATAAATCTCATTTAAGCATTTTGACAAACACATAGCACAGATATTATCATACGTAGCATTTCATCCATAAAGCACATAATAGTCATATAGGTTACAAAAAAGAAACTGTAACTAAAGATAAGATAATTGAGAATCCTATCTTAATACCCTCCTTAAACACATTTCAGCCAACATTTTATCATTCAGGCATTTTATCAAGCACTTAGACTAGACATATAACATAGATGTAATATATTAGTTATAACGTATGTAACAGCCCCGCCCACACTGTATGATATTGTCCGCTCTGGGCACAACCCACACGGTTTTGTTCTCGGGGTTCCCCCAAAAGGCCTAATGCAGTATAGGGTGACAACTCCACATATAACCACCATAACTTCAGACGACACTTCCGATGTGAGACAAAGTTTCACCTTCACTGTGTGCACAGTAGCCTGCCAGCACAGTAGTTTGTCAACCACACAGTAGCCTGCCTACCAGCCATCTTGGGGCCCGCCCATATGTGTGCCCGCCTACGTGTGCCCATCCACATGTGACCACAGTGATGGGGCATCACAATAGCTGCAATACTTTTATCCTAGACCGTACCGTTCTGTAGACTTCCGCGGTCTTCTCGATCGAATTCCGGAAACCTTCGACCCTTAACTGGTATTTGCGTGTGACCTTGCGTCACACACCGTCAACCTGAATCGACTCAAACTGAGACTTGTACCCTTACGACCACGCCGTCACCGCAGTTCCGATGCCGCATCTCGCGCGCCGATCCGATACTCTGGCTAGGAGATGTGGGCCAGCATTCGATGCTAGAAAAATGCCGCGCATACGAATTCTGAGAGAATCTCTACAATATGTCACATCAATCAATCAATTAATCAATCCCATCATGTCAAGTACACATCAACTTTCACCCATTCCCAAGTAACCCAAAAGTCAAAAAGTTCTTACACAAGCCCATACTTTTCTTACACCAAGCAACTCCAAAGTCAAAAGTTTCTTACACACCCATCACTCACCACATCCATCACTCCATCACCCATCTCTCTCTCTCTCTCTCTCTCTCTCTCTACAACCCTCTCTCTCATTTATCAAACTCACATTTCCAAGCAAGAAAAAAAAAATCCCACATCCAAGCATTTCTAACCTCCAAGAGAATTTTGAATATGGCCCACTTCATACCCCCTCATCTCCCATCTCAACCATCCAAACTCCATCTCCTCCGTTCGGATCGAAGCTAAGGAGCAAAGGAAGCCAAGGGAGCAAGTAGAAGATGGTGGGTGATCTTGGATCTCCACTCCTTTATTTCTTTATGATGTAAGGGCCCACTTATGGTGGGACCCACCTTGATGTAGGCTTTGTATCAAAGAGGGGCCCATAGTGGCGGGGCCCCTTCATCTTCGCCGATGTCTCCCTCTTTCTCCCTCTCTCTTTCTATGATCTTGGCCACTTATGATGTCTGTATATCATCCATGCCATCTACCGGTGGACCCCATTCATGTGGGACGCACCACGATGTTATATGTCATCCCAACCATCCATAGGGGGCCCACGTTAATGTGGCTAGAGTGAGGTGTGGCTGTCAGTGGAGTGTGATCTGATGTGGGCCCCAGCTCTACAGCTCACATGATAGGCTGAGTGAAAGATGCCCTGTTTCAACGCTGGGACCCACCCAGCTCCACAGCTCACGTGGTAGGCTGAGTGAAAGATACCCCATTTCAACACTGGGACCCACCCAGTCCAGAGCTCAAGTGGCAGACCGAGTGAGAGATGCCTCGTTTCAACACTGGAGGCCTTGGTATTGATCCCTGTGGAGGTGGCTAACATGGAGTGTGTACTGACAAGGGTGTGGGTCCATGGGACCCATCCACACTGTCCATCCATTTGGCGTGAGCCACATCACCATGCACGTGTAGTGTCCACCGTCCTTGGACGGTGGGACCCACCCCCTAGTGTGGGCCCCTCCCTAACATGCCCAAATCCATAGCTCGACTGGCAGACGGAGTGAAAGATACCTCGTCTCAACACTAAGGTCTTGGCATTGATTCTCCAGCGGGAGTGGCGGCTAGCGCGGTGTGATTAGACAGTGGGGTCCATGGGACCCACCCACACCGTCCATCCACTCAGTTGGGCCACACCATGTTGCATGTGTTTAATCCGAGCCGTCCACCATCTTTGGACGGTGGGAACCACCCCACGTGTGGGGCAACACCATAATGTATGTCTCTGTCCAGGCCGTCCAAGGCCTGGATAGTAGATATGTATAATATATAATATATAATATATATATTATATATATACATGCTATTGTGGTGGGCCCTACGTGGGACCCACCTTTGTCTTGGTTTCAAAAAAGGAAAAAAGAAAAGAAAAAGTAGCTATGCTGCTGCACGTGCTGCTCTCTCTCTCTCTCTTAACGTCCAGACCTCTGTGGGTCCCACCATGACGCACGTGTGTATTTGTTCTGACAGTGGGACCCACCCTAGATGTATGTGTTTCATCCCTCTGGCATGGGCCCCAACGATGTATGTGTTTTATCTACACCGTTCACTGTTTGAACGGTGGGGCCCACCATGATGCATATGTTGTTTCCAAACCATCCAACCATATTGAGATATCATTTTATGGGGTGAGAAAAGGAGTGGGTCAGATCTAAAGTTCAAGTGGGCCCCCACCATTTAAATAGTGGACCGTGACATCCACCGTTCAAACTCCTATGCACCACAGTAGTTTCCGATTAAGTTCATATTTGTTTTCATTTCATCTATCTCTATGTTAACTTATGAATAGATCGGATCTCAAAATACATAAGGGTGGGCTCGACTGATATACCTGAGGCCCATTTGATCGGCCCATTCGATTCGACCCATTTGATTCGGCCCATTTGGTCAGCCCATTTGAATCGGTCGATTTGAATCGGCCCAATTCGATTCGGCCCATTTGACTCGGCCAATTGATTCGACCCATTCGAATTGGCCCATTGATTGAGATTCCACCATCATGTATGTGATGATGTTTTTGGCAGTCATGCCTTGGGAGCAATGATGGTTTGACGTCCACATTGATGGGTAATGATGGTTAAATGTCCTCGTTGTGACCTTCCCCTAGGTCTTGTTAGGCCATTCTCTTCATGGGTTAACCTAAATAAGTGGGCCCCATTCGCCATATGTAATTGATTGATTCCAATTACCGAATACCGATTCCGATTTCTGATTCCGATTTTCGGTGCTGATTACCGATGCTAATTATCGGTACCAATTGTCGAGGCCGACGCCGATTATCGACCCTGATTATCGGTGCCGATTACCGATGCTGATTATTGGTGCCGATTGCCGAGGCCAACGCCGGTTATCGATATCGATTATGAGTATGTGACAACATAACATCATAATACATGCCCATACGCATCGTCTGCATGCTTGTGATGAGATGAGTAATTGATCATAGTACAGGCCTTTGGGCAGATTGTTATGGGACTCCCTGGTAAAGGGAGATGCCCACATGAGCGCACGGTACGTGCATGATTGGTGTATGACTGGATTGCGCGACTCATGCATCTCACATTGTGTGACATGTATACTGTACGCCCTAGAGACATCAGGATCATAGCCGCCACAGGCATATCGTGGTTGACAAGATTGAATACTGGAAATCTTGTTCTATATGGGGTGCTATAAATATCCCTGGGTGAAAGTTTTAAACCCTTATGGTACCAAGAGGTTGCTCCAACATCTAGACCGAGTGGGTGCAGGAGCTCCGAGTGCCGATTACCAGAAGACCGCGCTTTTCACTGTGTCGTGGTCAGTTGGAAGGGGGTGTGGCCTTACCTGCCCGAGTGGAGGGGGCAAAGCTAGGCTGAGTTTGACCAGCTCGAGGAATGAGTCCGCTATCGACGAGTCGAGCCCGATATTGGTAGGTAGATAGTGAGGTCTCTTCCACTTACCTTATTGCGCACGATGGGGTGATAATCTGGTTTGGAGTGTACTAGACCCCGGTAATATTTCAGATTTGAGTCGTATTGATATGTGGACTTAGATGAGGATTCGTATACTTGAGTTGCATCTCGCATTGCATAGCCTTGGTATGGCCGACAACATTCATGCTTTGCACAGCATGGCCTTGGTATGACCAACATCATTCATATCTTGCACCGCATAGCCTTGGTACGGCTAACGGTATTCATGGATTTATCAGCATGTTCCGCATTACTCTGACACTACATAACTATATTACTACCTTGCGCACACACTTTCACTACGCTCTAAGCTTTCTATAAGCTTATACACGACCGTGGCGTGCAGGTGACGTTGGATCGCAGCAGCGCTGAGGCAAGAGCGCATATTAGATCAGCTTGGAGCTTTTGTCTATCAACATTGTATTTCCCTTTATGCTCATTTTACTTATAAAGTTTTTGATCGTAGTAGAAATGTGATGGAAGTTTTTAGTTGTTGTTTGTGGGTTATGCTTTTGGTTATGCTTATTATGAATCAAACTGACATTAAAAATTCTTCTCATAGCATCCCAGGATCAGAACCTGGCGAATAGGCGCTGGGAACCGAGAATGGGGTACTATAGAGGCTGTCGGCACCAGATTCGGCGATCAGAAATTTTGTAAGTCCAGTTTTCGAGTTTGGGGCATGACAGAAGTTGGTATTAGAGCATAACTCAGGAATAACCAAGAACAACATTACATATCTGCTATGAATGGCTAAGTCCCGAAGTTCGGATAGATTAGCGATCATCAATTACAGACCCTTAATGTGCATGCCTTCGAGAGTTTTTCTAAGTTGATAGGCGCCTTCGTTCTTTCCTTTAGGACAAGATGCCCAGGAGAGTGACCCGATCGACTCCCGCACCACCACCTGAGACTCCCGCACCACCATGTGAGACCCCCGCACTACCACCTACGATCTCCACTCCACCATCAGAGATTCCTACTACCCAGCCTATGAATGCAGCTCCTTTACCAGAGACCGGTGCGAATCCGACCGTATCCATGAGTGCCTCCCAGTTACAGTAGATGTTGTAGGCTGTGACAGCCGCACTTCAGGGGCAGGGCAGGCACCCTGTTGTTTCACCAGATCAGGCCGACCAGGAGCGCGTGAGCGCTTTCCTCGGTGAGTTTCGACTGCTCGATCCCCCACATTTCTAGGGCGAGCCAGACCCGATGACAGCTGAGAGATGGCGCTCCGATGTAGAGAAGATATTTGATACGATGGGATGCACGACCAAGCGATGAGTCTGATTAACCGTATTTCTTCTCCATGGTGAGGCTGAGCACTAGTGGACATCAGTCTCCCGAGCCATACGCATCGATTTTGTGTGAACTTGAGAGGATTTTGTGGATCGGTTTGACCGACAATATTTTCCTGATCATATCCGACGAAAGCAAGCGTTGGAGTTCGAGGCCTTGGTGTAGGGTGATATGACAGTGGCTCAGTATACGACTCATTTTGTAGCACTGTCCAGATTTGTGCCATACCTAGTAGATAATGAGGAGCGGAGAGCCCGCCGATTTGAGGACAGCTTGCGTTACGGTCTTCGAGGTCATGTCATTGGGCACGAGCTCCCGACTTTTGAGGGGGTGGTACGGAAGACAGATTTTTTAGGCTGAGTAGGCCGGTTCTCAGTCTGATCATGGTAAGAGGAGAGACCGGAAGAGGCAGGCTCCTTCTGGTGACTCATAGCAGCAGAGGCGCACAGGTCGCCTAGCCTTTCGAGCGCCAGTAGCACCTCCAGCACCACCTCCGAGGCAGTTCACCGGCACGTGTTTTGGGTGCGGTGCGACGGGGCATCGTATGTGGGAGTGTCCTCGCCCGCACCAGTAACAGAGACCCCCGCAACAGCAGTGACAGCAGCCCCCACCACCGAGGCCACCTCAGCAGCAACATCAGCATCAGCACCAGCACCAGCCTCCGAGACTGTAGCAACAGAGGCAACAGTTTCGACTACCTCAGCGACAACAATAGCAGTACGCTCAGAGGGGACAAACACCACCCCATCCGGCTCAGACTAGATTTTATGCGGCCCAGTAGAATCCTCAGTTATCTGGAGGGGTCGTTGAGGGTACACTTTCAGTCTCTGCATGCATCGCTTGAGTTTTATTTGATTCTGGTGCTTCGCACTCGTTTATGTCCGAGTGATTCTATCGTTCGACTAGATTGCCGATAGCCTGCTCGAGAGGGGTTGATCGTATCAACGCCCTTGGGGAAGACTACAGTATTAGGCCACTTCTGTTCGTCTTGCCTTGTGTTAACGGGAGAGATTTTTCTGCCCGCCGACTTGTACGTGCTGCCGATGTCAAATTTCAACATTATCTTTGGCATGGATTGGCTTGCCGAGTACCACGCCATCTTGGACTGCTCCGCGAGGACCGTCACATTCTGTATACCAGGTTTACCGCAGTTTCAGTTCATTGCAGAGCCCCGAGGAGAGCCATTGTCTTGCTTGATGTCTTGCGCCGTTGAGGAGCCTGTCGCCGCTTGTATTGATCAGTTGCCGATTGATTGTAATTTTCTCAACATGTTTCAGGAGATTCCGGGATTACCACCTCACCGACTTACCGAGTTTCAGATTGATCTCGTGCCCAGTACCGTACCTATTTCGAAAACCTCGTATCGTATGGTACCTTGGAGTTGCGAAAACTGTAAAAGCAGTTGGACGAGTTACGCGAGTTGGGCTTTATCCGTCCAAGCAGTTCACTGTGAAGAGCGCCGATACTCTTCGTGAAGAAGAAGGATGGCTCGTTGAGGCTCTGCATAGACTACCGTGAGCTCAACAAAGTCACGATCAAGAATAAGTACTCGATCCCGAGGATTGATGATTTGCTTGATCAGCTGCAGGGTACACAGTTCTTTTTAAAGATTGACCTGCATTCCGGTTATCATCAGATTCGAGTCCTAGAGGAGGACATTTCGAAGACGGCTTTCAGGACGCGTTATGGTCATTTTGAGTTCCAAGTCATGTCCTTCGGACTGACCAATGCGCCTGTAGTATTCATGCAGTTAATGAACGAGGTCTTCCAGTCTTCATCGACGACATTCTAATCTATTCGAGGACCCGTGAGGAGCACGAGCAGAATTTAGAGGTTACGTTGTAGACCCCCGTGCATACCAGCTCCATGCGAAGCTGGGGAAGTGCGAGTTTTGGCAGGAGGAGGTGAAGTTCCTCGGTCACGTAGTGACGAGGGAGAGCGTTGCAGTGGACCCCTCGAAGGTTGAGGCAGTGCGTCAGTGGGGCCAGCCCACGACTGCGTCTGAGATCCGCAGTTTCCTTGGTTTAGAGGGCTACTACCGGCGTTTCATTGAGGGCTTCTCCCGTATTACTACCCCGCTGACCAGGTTGACTTGGAAGGGTGCAGAGTTTATTTGGAGCGACACCTCCGAGCGAGCATTTATGGAGTTAAAGGACCGCCTCACATCCGCTCTTGTCCTCACTCTTTCCTCTAGGAGTGACGGATTTATTGTATTCACCGATGCCTTGCATATTGGTTTGGGTGTTGTCCTGATGTAGCACGGGACACCAGTAGCCTTCGCGTCTCACTAGCTCAAGATCCATGAGCTGAACTACCCCATGCATGATTTGGAGCTGCCTACAATTGTCTTTGCACTGAAGGTGTGGAGGCACTATCTCTATAAGGTTAAGTTCAAGCTCTTTTCCGACCACAAGAGCTTGAAGTACCTCTTCTTGCAGTCCGAGTTGAACATGAGGCAGAGGCGCTGGATGGAGCTCCTGAAGGACTATTACTTCGATCTTCAGTACCACCCGTGTGACGCCTCGTCACTGTGATCACATGTGGGCTGGCGCACGTGGGCGGGCCCCAAGATGGTTGGCAGGCTATTGTGTGGCTGGCAGGCTACTGTGCACACAGTGAAGGTGAAGCTTTGTCCCACATCGGAAGTGCCGTCTGAAGTTGTGGTAGTTATATGTAGAGTTGTCACCCTATACTGTATGAGGCCTTCCTCCGGGAAACAAAACCACCGCTGCGTACTCTTATGATGCTAGTTGGATTGGACAATATCATGGACGGGTAGGTGCTGTGTGGGGGGGACCACGGGAGCACCGGGTCTGGGCGAGCTACCAGTTTCCTTACCCCAAATGAGGCCTTTTGGGGAGTTCCCCAAGAACAAAACCGTGCGGGCTGTGCCCAGAGCGGACAATATTATACAGTGTGGGCGTGGGCTGTTACAAATGGTATCAGAGTCGAGGACGGCTCTGCCCTCGGTGGGGGATATTGTGATGCCTCGTCACTTGGTCACATGTGGGCGGGCACACGTGGGCAGGCCCCGAGATGGCTGGCAGGCTACTATGTGGCTGGCAGGCTACTGTGCCCATAGTTAAGGTGAAGCTTTGTCCCACATCGGAAGTGCCATCTGAAGTTGTGGTGGTTATATGTAGAGTTGTCACCCTATACTGTATGAGGCCTTCCTGTGGGAAACAAAACCACCGCTGCGTACTCTGATGATGCCAGTTGGGTTGGACAATATCATGGACGGGTAGGTGTTGTGTGGGGAGACCACGGGAGCACCGGGTCTGGGCGAGCTACCAATTTCCTTACCCCAAATGAGGCCTTTTGGGGGAGTTCCCCAAGAACAAAACTATGCGGGCTGTGCCCAGAGCAGACAATATCATACAGTGTGGGCGTGGGATGTTACAACCCGGGCAAGGCAAACATGGTGGCGGATGCCCTCAGCCATCAACCATGAGGCCTGGTGGCGCATATTATAATTCAGGAGTGACGAATGCTTGAGGATGTGGCAGAGTATGATTTTGAGTTTGGCCTGCAGTCTTCTATTGTACAGTTATCGAGCCTGTCGATTCAACCCTCTCTTGTTGCAAGGGTGATCGAGGCTCAGCAGGCTAATGAGTCGTTGCAGAGTTATATGGCTGAGACAGCGTCCGAGAGTCAGATAGATTGGCAGATCGGTACAGACGGTAGACTTCGCTTCAGAGGACGATTATGTGTCTTGGATATTCCTGAGTTACACAGATATCTTATGACCGAGGCACATCGATCGCGGTTTTCTATCCATCATGGCTCGACGAAGATGTACCGTGATATGAGGCGACAATATTTTTGGATGGGGATGAAGCGCTAGGTTGCTAGTTTTGTGGCCGAGTGTGACACGTGCCAGCGTGTCAAGGTCGATCATCAGAGACCCCCTGGTTTATTGCAGCTGTTGAGCGTCCCGATGTGGAAGTGGGAGCACGTGTCGACATATTTTATTATGGGTTTGCCAAGGACTCAGCGCGGTTATGACGTCATCTGGGTTGTTGTGGATTATCTTACGAAGTCGGTGCATTTTCTTCCGATTCGTGCGACTTGGCCTTTAGACCGACTTGTGAGGTTATTCATCGAGGAGATTGTGAGACCGCATGGTGTTCCAGTCTCGATCATTTCTGACCAAGACCCGAGGTTCACATCTCAATTTTGGGGGAGCTTACAGAAAGCGATGGGGATTGATTTGTAACTCAGCACCGCGTACCATCTGCAGACCGATTACCAGACCAAGAAGGTCAACCAAATCCTTGAGGATATCTTCGGGCTTGCGCGATTGATTTTGGGGGTAGCTGGGATGAGCATCTGCGATTGGCTGAGTTCGCATACAATAACAGTTATCAGGCGACCATCGACATGACTCCTTTTAAGGCACTATATGACAGACTATGCAGATCACGGAGTTGTTGGATCGAGGTTGGAGAGTGCCATCTCCTGGGTCCCAAGCTTGTGCAGGAGACGTCAGAGGCTATTGATATCATCAGGCAGAGGATGCGCACAGCTCAGAGTCGGCAAAAGAGTTTTGCTGATCGTCGACGTCGTCCCTTGCAGTTTGATGTAGGGGACCATGTGTATCTCAAGGTCTTGCCCGTAAAGGGCGTAATTCGATTTGGAGTGAAGGGCAAGCTTTCCCCGAGATTCATAGGACCTTTTGAGATCACTGGGCACGTTAGCGCCGTGGCCTATCGGCTTGCCTTGCCATCTCAGTTATCTGGCATCCACAACGTTTTTTATGTCTCTATGTTGAGGAAGTGTGGGTCAGACATCGTTCCTGTTATTGATTGGCAACCGTTAGAGGTTCGGGAGAACGCTTCCTACATTGAGCAGCCGGTTCGTATCATGGATTGGAAGGAGCAGGTCCTCTGGATCAAGTCATTCCGTTGGTGAAGGTTCAGTGGGGTCACCATTCTGTTGAGGAGGCTTCCTGGGAGCGCGAGGCTGAGATTCAAGAGCGCTATCCTCATCTCTTTGATGATTGATCACGTGTTTTATTTTGTATGTTATCTCTGATTTTATATAGTGATGTTATGTTTCTTCTCCCTCATGAGTTATGACTAGTTGCGATGATTGTGTAAATTTTGAGGATGAAATTTTTATTATGAGCAGAGAGCTGTAAGACCCGTATCATAGACCGTACCATTCTGTAGACTTTCGCGATCTTCCCAATCGAATTTCGGCAACCTTTGACCCTTAACCGGTATTTGCGCGCGACCCTGCATCACACGCCGTCGACTTGAATTGACTCAAACCAAGACTTGTACCCTTGCGAGCACGCCGTCGCCGCGGTTTCGATGTCGTGTCTCGCGCGCCAATCCGATAATCTGGCTAGGAGATGTGGGCAAGCGTTCGTGTGCGAATTTTGAGAGAATTTTTACAATATGTCACATCAATCAATCCTATCATGTCAAGTACACATCACCTTTCACCCATTCCCAAGCAACCCCAAAGTCAAAAAGTTCTTACACAAGCCCATACTTTTCTTACACCAAGCAACCCCAAAGTCAAAAGTTTCTTACACACTCATCACTCACCACATCCATCACCACACCCATCACTCATCTCTCTCTCTCTCTCTCTCTCTCTCTCTCTCTCTCTACAACCCTCTCTCTAATTTCTCAAACTCACATTCCCAAGCAAGAGAAAAAAATCCCACGTCCAAGCATTTCTATCATTTCTAGTGTTATAAATAGGGCATTTAAAGACAACCATTACTCCTATCCAATATTTGTCCTTGTGTGTGTGTGTGTGAGAGAGAGAGAGAGAGAGAGAGAGAGGAGATTGGTATCTCCTTCACCAAATTCTTTAATTAAAGCCTTAACATCGACTGTTCTCCTCCACCGAATCCAGCCCACTCGGGATTGAGAGGTAAGAAATGAACTCTACTTCCCAACCTAGATTTTTTTTAAATGAATTAAATGAATCTCACCTAAATCCTATAATTTTGGTGTAGGAATCAATTTTCTCTAAAACCCTAACCTTATGACGCAGGGATGAACGTGATGAGGATAACTACTCCGAATCCATGGAGCTTCTCTGGACTCCTCACAGAGACTTCTCGAATGCACGAGGAAAGAAAGCAGAAAAATAGAAATAAATTCTAAGAAATTTAAAATTGATTAATTGATGACTAAAAATGAGTTCACAACCCTTTAAATAGGGGTACCAAGCAATGAGAAAGAAATCAGAATCAAACTACAACTAAAACTCCTTGAAATCGCGATTTATTATAAATAGTAAACTTACTATTTATAGACGGTCGTGTGATGTCTACTAGTGCGCAAGGTTTTCGGCCAAAAATAGTAAGTGTCCTATTTAGCTTCACCAAACCGTTCTCCTAATTATTCTAAGCTCTTTTCACGTTGGGCGCAACTCCTAAAGCCCGACGGATGAAGAGTTATAAGCAAACTAAAACTTACTATTTATAGTAAAAATGAAATTAAAGCAGGGAAACGACTGTCGATCCAGGGGTTTTTTGCAATTCCGAGCGTCGTAACCCGGCATAGTCGGGTTGGTTGACTAAAGTAGCTCGTTCTACCCCAAAATCATATATTTTACGTCAGATAACTCATTCTGAATTGTGAGATACACCCGATCTAAGGTCCGACGGTCTGGATCACTTCTATCGTCGACCGGGCCTTTTCTGATCCATCTTGGCCATGAAAATGTTTGCGATCCACTCTACATCACCTTATGAGGTAAAAATAATAATAATAAATTTTCTTAAGATGCAGACCATTATTCCTAGGTTACCATTTATCGACCCCTGAGGGTCTCAATTAATGATTTTTTATTTTAGATGGCTTGGTGTATGCTAACATATCCATATTTCAATTTTAAATGCAATATGTGTTATGTGTTGTTTATTAATGCTTACATATTTGATAAAATGCCTAAGTGATTGCATTTATTGATGCTCACATGTTCAATGAAATGCTTATGTGATTGCGTTGTTAAATTTAGGCTTCATATAAAATCTCATTATGATTGCTTAATGAATTATTAGCCCTTAGTGATGTTTAGAGTCGTCACTACAACAATTCAGCCTTTTCGCGACAAGTTAACTCGTCGCTAAAAACTCCAAACTTGTTGCTAAAAACTTTTAGTGACAAGTGTTGCTCGTTGCCACATTTGTTGCAAATACGGCATCACTAATTCTATTTAGTGACGAAAACGGCAACCCGTCGCCAATACATATCATAAAACATTGCTAAATATGAGACTCATCGCAAATAAAGCCGTTTTACGATGAGTCCTCATCGTCGTTAACAAATAACCCGTCGCCAATAACTCAATTATTTGCGACGACATACTAACTTGTCGCAAAATATAGTTAATTAGTGACGAGTTGAGACGTCGCCATTGCATAGCATAAAATGTCGCTAAATATAAGACTCGTCGCGGATAAAGACGTTTTGCAACGAGTCCTTATTGTCGCTAGCAAACCCAAATTTATCACAAAAAGTTTTTTGCGGCGAGTGTGGCTTGTCGCTAATAATAATTATTTGCGACGACTTAATAAATTGTCGCTAAATATAGCTTATTTACTACGATTTTACACGTCGCCATTGCATAGCCTGAAACGTTAATAAATATGAAAGTCGTTGCAAATAAAGACGTTTTGCGACAAGTCCTCATCGTCGCTAATAACCTCACACTTGTTGCAAAAGCTTTTTTGTGATGAGTGTTGCTTGTCGCCAATTTTGTTGCAAATACTAATTATTTGCAATGACCTAATAAATTGTCATTAAATATAGCTTATTGCAATAAGTTTACACATCGCTATTACATATCGTAAAATATCATTAAACATAAAACTCGTCGCGAATAAAGACATTTTCCGATGAGTCCACTTATTACTAAAGAAATCATAAAGTCATCACAAAAGCCTTTGTTGGCATCAAGTGAGGCTAAATTCAATTTTAAATGATTGACCTGTGCATATTTCACCCATTTAACATTCATCAAGACAATAATCAACATAATATCAACAAAATAATTAATTTACTAAAAAAACTACAAATGTCTTCCTTTCCTAGCCTTTCACCCACAACATCTTTGAGAGAGTAGTATGAATTTACCAAAAAAAAAAGTACAAGAAAGTGACATGTGGCATCTTGTTATAAACCTTGCAACATTAGCAATCTCAGTTATTGATCTAATTTCTTCCAATGTAGCACACACCTTACCATATGCGATATTCTCCTTTATAGTAGTTGTGAATGAGATGAGCTCTTGGCTAACAAGCTACAACTTCTTTAAGTTGATGCCATCTATGAGCACTTCACCAGCTTGGGGGTCGTAGAACCTCTCCAACAAGCTTATCACTGTCGACTTTCCACTGCCGCTCTCTCCAACTAGATCCATAGTTATGCCGCTTGGAACATGCAACGAGAACCCAGAAAATACATGAATGCCAGGTCTTGCAGGGTAGCTAAAGCAAACATCTTTCAGTTCTATATCGTTGTTGATATCTTCCAACACAATTCAACATGACCAGTGTATCAAAGAAAGATGCAAACATTTGAAAAATAAACCATGAGAAACAATGACTGAAAAACATTACCATATCTATATTTATTCCGTTGTAGTCTCATCAAAAGTCCTAATATCTTATAATATATTTTCATGGTCCTGCATGTTTTGGAGGTGGCTCTACTGTACATTCTCTTGCATCCCTTACTACTATATGTAGAATTACTTACTTGATTCTTCCATCATATTATGCGTTGACTTGGGACTCAAAGAAATGATTGTGTTAGATGTTTCTATTCACCATCATTTCGGGTTTCGAGGTCACTAAAGGAACAATATAATGAAATGATTTCTAAATTATTTAAATAGAAAGAGATAAATTTTCGTGACTCTGAAACACTAGAGATGTTTTTGAATAAAGAATCCTATTAAGCTACATTATAAATTAATCTTAATGAAATGGCCATTTAATAGGTGATTAAATGGTAGAGAACCTGATAAATCCACATATTGAATTGTTGATGAACTTCATCAACTAGAGGTCCTCGCACAATCTTCAAGGGTACCTACAGTCAAATGATATTACATTCAAGGTTTAGTAACCTTAAAACCACAAACAAGCTAACCAACATTGCTTTTTAATGGTTTCAATTTTCTCAAGTCATTATTCAGCAATTTACGATGAACAAGAAACTGAAAACCAGCTAGATTACCGATCTTGAAGCCGCTGTTTGAGGAGCACCATCTGGTCGAAATATGTATGTGCTAGAGGCCTTGAAAATTAGCATACACATGACAATAAACACTTACCACAAGTAGTTGAATTCCGTAACAGTGTTAATCCTAAGCATAGAAACATCATACCTGTGGATCCTTGTCTCCAATGCTTAAACCATAACATAGATAGCTTTGCTGTATAGGTATATCGACCTGATGCATTGCAACAGGAACCCTTAGGCCTCTCTATGGAATTTTGTGTTCATCTAGTTTGATTACCAACAACATATTAAAACTGAAATAGTAATCTAGTAATGGATTAGATTAACTATTAAGAAATATTCTAACAAAACTCAATGGAGTTAATTTGGTGAAGTCAGTCCTTTTCCACGAGTAACACCATTATATATGAAAGTTGGACGATTGTACAGAATTCTGCTGTCACACTAAGAATGGGTTAGGTGCACACAAATGACTCTCCCACTCCCTCGTTAATGATTAAACTCTTATTTATTTAACAAGCGTATTTCTTGTTTACGATTGAAGCATTACCCTGCATATAGTTCAAGAAAGTTCTCCACATGATTGGGCCATAATGGATAAAATGAGATAGTCATGTATCTTGGGGTGAACGAATTCTGCAAGTTCTCCACATGATTGGGCTACAAGCAGCCTGCGCTCGTCATACATGTGATTAATCTACATTTCAAGGTGGCATCTAAAAGTTTCCGAATGGTTTCAAAACCCTGTCACAAAAATTCAGTTTTGAATACTAAGTACAACAATTGTCGAAATTTCTACCATGTGTTAAGAACTTATGTCTACATGAATGCATGGACACCAATAAGATCTTACCATCTTTTCAGATGTGGTTTCCCTCTGATTGTCTGCTTTAACAACCTGCCCATTGTCTTTAGATGTACAATAATTGTCAAAATTTCTTCCATGTGTTAAGAACTTGAAGTATATTTTCATTGCTTTCTACGAGGTTTTGAAGAGAATGTTTGTCTAAAGATTTCCTCATGGAATGTGAGAGATATCGGAGGGGCGGTTCTTGTACACATGAGAAGGTAATCCTCAAGTAAGTGTTGGTTTAAGAAGAATTCTAATTCCTGAAAATGCCTTGAAGAAAAGATAACATAAAATCAGAAAATAAGCACAACAATTAAACAAAGAAAAAGGAGAAACCCCACAAACTTACAATTATCCAGCCTCCTCAATCCAGTATATTAGTATGCATCATGGCCACCTAAAATCATGTACAGGTTTGCAACTCAAACAGTGAAGAGTACAAATTAAATTGTGGTGAAGAAAGATGGGATTCAACATACATTGCCCAACCCAGCTGATGTCTTTTGTAAGCCTTCGGCAATAAATCCCTATCCAACTACCAAACAAAACACAAAAAGGAAAAAAAAAAAAAAAACAGAAAATGTAAGTGAAGAAGAACTAAACATAATGCAGTAAATGGAAAATCGTCAGAAACCTAAATTTTAATTGCAAGATTTTCAACAATTCTCAAATTGACAGAAAACGGAAAATCCAATAATCCTATTGTGCAACGTTCTTTCATCCAGAACAATAATCTGATGTACCCTAGTGATGATTGGGGGTTGCTCTAAAATCTTCCATTGAAGACAACTCAATTAATAAGATAATAGTTCAGGCCGCATTAGTATAAAAAATAAACAATGTTCCCTCCTTTCACCTCGACTGCCCATTTCCATATTCATAGAAGAAGTTTAGAATTTGAAACTATGGATTGGAGGAAAAGAAGCAAATATATGACTTCAATCCTTTACTACTGGATTTAAACCAGAGAGACTTGAGCGGGAAGCTATGTGCCACAACGAGTTATATGATCCAGATAAAGACTCGTGATATAACGTCGCTATCTTAGCTTCACCAATCTATTGTATAAACTGGAATTAATAATCACTTGACTAATCATACACATCAATCTCATTGCATTAGAATAAGATGTTACGATTTTGTGTTGAAGTCACATGATGAGGAAGTGTTGTCATTTGTGAAGTAAATAGGCATTGAAGTCGCTTGTGAGGGAGTGCTGGATTATGAGGCACATGCGTTATTTCATAATCTCATTCATGCATATAACAACAATATTTAGAAAGTTGTTATTTACCTGCTTTATCATTATCTACGATGATTGAATCGATAATATGTGTAACTTAGAACTAATGAAACCATTGGGTTAGCTACTCACTCTCACCTGGGACGATGTTTTAGAACACCAAATAGGCAATATTATTAATGCATGTAATATTGAGATCTCAAATGGGTAGGCTTATATCGAATTGCACCACTGTTGTTATGTTTTGAAAGATTGGGCCAAAACTGAAAATTTTACACTTTAATCATTTTAGGTATGTATATTGTGGCTTGTATAATCCTTATTTGGCCAGACACCACTCTTGGAATTGTACATTTTAAATATCAGCCATTTATTTCTAAGCTTAGTTATATCTGTTTAACTTTTAATGCCACTGATTTAAAACTACTCTGATTGAGGAATGTTAACCGGACTGCACGGGTATGTAGGAACTCGACCACGTGCATTTTTTATAGGTTCACACTCGGGAACTTGGGATCGGAGTCTTCGTACTCGAGTGGTGATTTTTGGGGCATGACAATGATATTTGTTTATCAACAATAATTTCTCAATAACAACAATAATTTCTCAATAAAATTGAGGTTTGTTTTCAAATCATATTTTTGGAAAAATAAAATTTCTGGAGAAATTATTTTGGTATTATGTGGTACGTATGTGTCTAGTAGTGGGATGTATATAATAAACAATTAATATTTCCTTTATAATATGAAAATATTTATTAGAGGGGCAAGGGGAATCTGATGAACAGCTTAAATGGAACATACTAGACACATAAACCCATGTTTATCCTGCCCTATAGTTTCATGGTGTGGCCCACCTAAATTGAGGATTGGGCTGATTTTTTGTCCCAATGCCTAACATTGAGGGACAATCCATATATTCGTTGCATGTAAATTCTAGATTCATGTGTATCATCATCTGTAGAGTTGTACACGAGTTGAGTTAGCTCGACCAGCTCGCTCGACTCACCTCAGCTCGAAACTGGATTCAGATCGAGTCGAGATAGTTTTTGAAACTCAAAAAAAAAATAAAATTAAGCCGAGTTCAAGCATGCCCAAGCCTGACTCGACTCAGCTCAAACCTCGACTCCAATCGACTCAGATTAAATCAGCTCGGTGACTCAGTCATTTTGATCCCGATGCTGCTTGCTGAATGTTTGATGAAATGGCTTAATGAAGTGTTATTTTTTAAACTGGCCTCTTATCAAGGTATTCTCGAAATGGGTATTCGAGGGAAGATTGAAGAAATAAATCCCATTAAAAAAAAACTTTACATTGTAGGATTGCCCTCATATCTTAATCTTGATGTTGCTTGCCGAATGTTTGATGAAATGTCAGCAAAGTGCTTTTATTGATTTGCATTTGATGTATGGGAGATTGAATATGTAATCTACATATTTGAGAAAATGTCACACAGGCTCAAGCTAGCCCGAGTTGCTGACCGAACTGAACTAAGCCAAAGTTGGCCAGTCAGGCTCGAGGAAAAAGTTGAGCTGAGTTCGAGTTGGGGTTGGCTATTGGCCAAGCTAAGCCGAGCTGTGCCAAGCTTGACTCGGTTCGACTCATATACAACTCTAATCATTTGTATGCTCTGCCGGATTATCAAAGCCTTTTTTAAGTCAAAGTTGGATGTGGATTGGCTATTTACACTGCATATAACAACCTCTCTATTGATCAGTGCTTTGTGGGCACCACCATGGTGAACGTGTTTTATCCATGCCATCCATCCAGTTTTCCAGATCATTTTATGGCATGAGGCTAAAATAAAGCATATCCAAATCTCAGTTGGACCTATTACAAGAAACAATGGTGATTGAATGCCCTCCATTAAAAACTTCTTGGGAGCTACAAATGTTTTGGAACAAGATGATATTGTGTTTTCCCTTCATCCAAGTTTGTGTGACTTTATCAATAAGTTAGATGGAAAATAAACATTACAGTGCACCCTAGGAAATTTTAAATGGTGTGTGTTCAATCACCACTATTTTCTGTGATAGGGTCCACTTGAGATTTGGATCAGTCTCATTTTTGGGCTCATACCATAAAATGATCTAAAAAATGGATGGTTGGTGTGGATAAAATACATACATCATGTTGGGGTCCACAGAGCACCAACAATAGCAAGGTAGTTTAAAAGGCAATCTGCATTTGACAAAATTTTCACAAGGAGAAAATATGAGAAAGGAAACCCACTTTCTAAAGGGGTTAAGTGAGAAAATAAAAGACTAATTTTTAAGAAAAAATAACTAAGTAAGAAATTGGATTTTCCTATGTTTTCAGTGTTTACAAACAACATACATAGGGTTTCTCGGAAAATTATGTTTCCTTTCCCACCGTTTCACTAAATTCAAACAAGCCCTAAAGGAAAATAAAGAATGGTTAATCCATTACAATAAAAAATTTGAAAAGAGGAAAAATTATGGTACAGTTACAATAAAAGATTTGAAAATAGAGAATTAAGGTATAATTACATTTTGGGAGGAGAGAAAATAGGAAACAATCAATTGTGACTTTGAATGACTTGCGACATCAGTTATGACTTCCAGTAATCATATTAGTCAGTTTGACTTATTCAAGAGTTCTATTAGAAGGGATTTTAGATTAGATTTCAATCCAAATCCCCCTAATTTCACGTTGCCAAATGCAAAATAATAATAATAATAATAATAATAATAATAATAATAATAATAATAATAATTGAGATCTAGGTTGCCAAATTACCTGTTAGCACCAGTGGGTTTGGAAGTAGTACCATCTAATATGTCCCAGAAATCTTGCCCTTTAGGGGGCATTTGGATCGTAAGTTGCTTAAGATAAGCTACTTATTCCACAAGTGCCTTATCTTAGTTTCAACTTATTAAGAAGATAAGTATGTGTAACGTCCCGAAAAAATCCGTACAAGGACCCGAGTATCACCTCAGGCAGAAATCACTCAGGACCAAATCCTTTAGAAATTAGACGAGAATTAGCTAGTGCTAAACTGGAGTACCTATGAAATTAACACTAATCACTTTAAATATGATCTGCAAGACCCAAAACGTGCAGAATCATTGACGCTAGTTTACCCTGAAATCTAGAATCAATCTCTAAACCCGGTTGCTCTCCGGAGCACCTTGAAACTCCGTATCGGACCTGGACCGCAAGTCGAAAGTCCGATGACTGCGAAACTATACGAATATGACCGCTTTACTAGGCTCGACAACCATCTCAGAAATTAAGTCCTAACAGTGTCCAGAAACGTACAACTTGAGCCCGGAGCGAAGTGTGTGAGAAATGCGAATACCTTTAGAAAACAAACTCAGATTTAAGTGATTTGGGCCGTTTGCTTGCGGGCCAAATCTAAACATTCAGACCATTAGAATTCGAACTCAATTACACCCTCGGATCAGGGAAAATTTTCAACACTTATCAGTGTACTTGTGGCCCTGATCGAGTACCGGTGACCGTTAAACTGAAATAGGTCCCTCGCGGCCAATCTATTGATCCGATCGGGCCGGGATCTTAACTTGACCTAGATCCAATATCAGTGAGCTTAAGTCCGATCGCATGTAGAAAAGGGGCCTCCAAAAGTGCTCCATTGGATCGAAGCAGGTGCCTTTTGGCTATAACCTAAGTATACCTTGGCGCTGGGGCCATTCCCATCAGTTTTGGGCCTATATAAAGGCCTTAAACTCTCTCTCTCTCTCTCTCTCATTCTATAAGAATTTGGAACCCTAGGAGAAAGAAGAGAGCAAAGAGAGAAGGAAAGAGAGAGAAAGTGTGGGGGAAAGCTAGGGTTTGCTGCATAGATTCTTCCATGCCGCTCTACGTATCGTATCACCACTACCGTATCGCTATACCAGCGATTCTGGTTCCATTTTTGGATAAGAAATTCTAACCCTAACCTATTTTAGGGCTTCAAATAGAGTAGAGGATGAAATAGCTAATCTATTCATATCGTAGGTTGCAGTTGTGCCATGACGACGAGTTAGAGAACGAATTGAGTTCGTTACGAGTCTACCGGCGAAAGGTGCGGACTATAAATGTTTAGGTTATGGTTTTCAAGGCTTTCAATGTCAGTTAATGATTTATGACTAACTTGATTGCTGTCACATGTGCTTAGATGCAAGGATTTCCGTTTATTACGTATATATGTGAACTATGTCGAATATAATGCATTTCATGTGTTTGTTGAAATGTTTGAATGAATATGAAATTATGATTTGTGCTTGTTATGATTAATGTATGTATGCCGAATACGGTGGTATGAGACACTGTATTCGAGCTGTCGGTTGCCCAGCCTGGCTGTGGTCCCCAGTTGGGTTGGTGACGAGCCTTCGAATATAGACTGCCAGTTGGTAGGGTGTGGGTGGTAGTGATCTCAAGTGTACTCTAAGACTGCATTGAGGCGACGAGTTTTTCTGTAGCAACTAGAGTATAAACTAGGCCTACACTGATCAGGTGATGAGCCCTTTGTAGTGACCTAGAACCGCAACATCGTATAAGATTTACTAGGACTGACGACCCTAGAATAGATCAATGTTTGGAAATTGATATAAGGGAGGTACCTTAGCTTCCCAATCCTGCTGTATGAATAAACTTAAGTAAGAACCTGTCTAATCACGTGCATGCATCGCATTACGTGTGCCTTTGGAATAGCAGATCAAGCACTGAGGAAGGGTTGCATGCCATGATCGTAAGATGAAGTCGCTGAGGGAGCACAGGCGAGGGCATGCATCATTATTTCATATCATTCTTCCATTAATAAGAGTACTTATGACCTGATTGTTGTATTGCGTTATCATTACTGCTTGACTGAGTTGATAACATGTTAACCTTTGCTTTATTGTTCCACTGAGTTGATCACTCACTCCGACGTTACGGGACGGTATTTTAAACACCAACCAGACACTGTTTTAGTTTCAGATGATGGTCAGATGATGGCGATGCTTGCAAAGAGGAGCCAGACTTTTATGATGTCGAGGAGGGTTTCTCCTATATACAGTTATCAGACGGATCTATGTATACTATGTTCTGATTGATGGGGTTACAGGGATGTTGATTAGACGCCATTACACTTGTTATTTTGCACTTTTGGAGAACCCATGTATATTCTTTTTGTTCATTTTTGAAGTATACATGTATATATTTAACCTGGTAACATGTTCATACTATGGAGACTTACAACAATTTAATATTTTAAATATCTAACACAGTCTTCCGTTTGCTTATTTAACTGTCTCTGGAGTATGATATGCTGTTTTGGTTTAATCCCACTCATGTTTAATGCACTAATATGGACAACATTCAATCATCATCATCTATGTTGCATAAGTGATGCGTTGGAACTCGGGAGTAGAGCTTATGCTCGACCCCCGATTTTCAGGACGTTACAAGTTGGTATCAGAGCATGATTTAGATTAAACTGGACCTGGGTTATGGTCACACGACGTGCGTTGACGCAACTCGACGTAGGAGGGTGCGAGAAATGTATAAACAGACTTAGGATTTCCAATTTCACCAAACGGCGAAATCGACTGAAATCGACCACCGAGATCGGGCCCGTACACACCCGTGATCATGTGAAATAATCCTAACCCACTTCTAGACCGACAATCGACGGGTTTAGATGAAAATCTAACAGGTCCCATCCTCGACAAACCTAGAATACGCGAATATGCGTAAGTGGGGACCCGCAATGACTCGAAACGAGGTCGGGCCCTAAATCGATCAATCCAGGTGGATCCAAAGTGGGCCCCACATCATTTTGGCACCCAGGGGAGAGGCCATCACCCAGATTGTGAGCCATCGCCGGAACCTCCAGGGATCGGCGATGTCATCGCCAGTTCAGCGAGGCCTCGCCGATCGCCTGGCCCGGGCCTGTCGGGCCGGCACGGGCCAGTCGGGCCGACGTCGAGTGGGTGCTGTGTGGCCCACCAAATCACATAAAAGTGGGGTTTTCCACTTTATTTGCTCCCCTCCCTCATTTGGCACCCCTCCAAGCTCCCTTTTCTTCCAAACATCTCAGATTTCCCCTCTCAAATCTCCCCTCCATTCTCTCATTTTCTCATTTTCCTTCAAGACTTACACCCCTCCACCGTTTTCATCAACGCTCACCTCCTATCCCTCTCATTTCTTACTATTTGAGTGCACCAACCTCCCATTTGTATCTCATATACCTCTAAGTCCAACAACCAATCATATTTCCCCATTTTATTCCACTCCAATGGCTCTTTTTGAGCTTGTGGCGGCCATTTTCTCCATTTCCACTCTTCTTTCCCTCATGGGGAAGAAGAGAGCTCCCACGGATGAAGCCAGGACTATCTGCTCTACCCGTTCGTGAAAGCAAAGAGGCGTCACCACAAGCACGAGCGTTGATCGAAAGATATGGACAAAGCGGGACCTCGATCCCCAGGCTCCTCGAGAGAGAGCTCTATTGGCGGAGCTGTCCCATGGAAGATTCGAGGGCCGTAGGGTCCTTTTTGAAGCACACATGGATGAGAGGCTCTTTAGGGAATATCTAGTGCTGGAACACCTGTCTGATGCTGGATGGGGGCCCGTATTTGAAGGCAAGTTGGGGGCGAATGTGAACACTGTTCGAGCCTTCTACGTGCATATACGGGAGCCGATGCTGGAGCCTTTACAGTTTAAATTTCCTGTGAGAAGGCAAGACCTTAGAGTCAACATTGGCTTAATAGCCCGACTCATGGGGATGCCACTTGGCAAAGTTCATCCTAGTGAGGAGAGTCTTAGGACTGCGCGTGAGAGGGATCGCCGCACGCGATTCCTTTGTGGCCAACTGGCTCACTGGAATCCAACAATAGCCTCCTAGCGACCAATATGAATGATGACTTTCGCCTACTCCACCACATCTTCACATACAATGTGTACTCCAGGTGGAGCAATCGCAGTGAGTGCACGCACCTGATGGTATACTTTCAGTACCGAACTGGGCAGGGAGAGAAGTTGTGCGTATCTACGTATATACTGCTACAGATAGTGTAGATTGAACACTCTTCTAGGACATTTGTTTCACTCCCCTTCGGCCAATGTATATGCAAGCTTACATATGAGTTCGCGTACAGACTTGGCACCGAAGTTCCTGTGCCAATCCATTACATCAACGACACTACTCTCAACAATATAGAGATTGGGCCACGACAGCGTCAAGCCCGACCCGGTGAGAGCGAAGATGAGACGGAGAGTGAAGAGGAAGAGAGTGATGAAGAAGGTGGAGATGAAATAGAAGAAGAACAGGGAGAGGAAGAAGAGGAGGCCCAGGACACAGATGAGGACTCTTCTCCCGCTGCTACGCGAGAGCATGTCAGTGATCGGGCTGTCAGGGAAGTCCACTTGGCTCAATTGGAAGAGGGCCAAGCTGCCCTGCGACAGGAGGTCACATAAATCCGAACAAGGTTGAGGAGACCGATGCCTTCATGAAACGAAAATTCAAGAAGGTGTTTCGCACCTCGAGGGCCATCCTGTGTTGTGTACAGGACAAGAGTGTTCCTCCACCATCGTCAGATTCTGATGACTAGTCTTGCACGTAGTCATCCTTTTAGTTGCTTTGTGTGTTTCTTTCCTTGTTGCTTTGTATAACCTTGTTAGGCTTGGTAATGTGGTCGAGTAGTTAACATGTTTTAAGCATTTGGAACCCTGGTTGTATTAGCTCACATGCATCTTCTGTCATGATTCATGTAACACTGTCTCATGTATTGTGACGATTTTGGTAAATGAAATGCATGAAGTTTCTTTAATCTGTGTGTGACTGCTGTGTAAATGAGTTTGTGAGTATGTTGAATCTGACCTGGGTTGCACCCTAAGTTATATATAGGGAATGCCACCTAAGGCCTCACGGAATACGACACGTCTCACTTTTGGAGATCAGACTGACGGGGCACCTCCCCTAAGTGATAGCCAGATGGACTCTAGTTCGGGCCCGACTCACGCTACTATGCGGGATTCTCAACCGGCCACTGGCCCCACTAATGGGCTTGCACCTATTGCACCACCAGTTCCAGAGCAGAATCGTGCGTCTACTTCAACGCCGCACATGCCCTAGTCTGTCCCCCCTCTTGATAAGTTGGAGCAGATGATGCTCTTGATGCAGTAGCAGCAACGGAAGCAACAACAACAACAACAACAGTTTTTCGACACCATATAAGAGGCCCTTGCCTAGAATATGAGTGTGATTCCACCTGCATCACCTACACACTCTGCTAGGAACATGGATACCAGCGGACTTTTTGAGTGCTTTCAACATTTTCGTCCTCCCACTTTTGCAGGTGCTCACAGACTCGAGGAGGCTGATTACTGGCTAGATCACATCTCTAAGATGTTGAAGTCGCTACACTGCATTGAGGCAGAACAAGTTGAGCTAGTCACCAATATGTTCGAGAAGGAGGCTAGTTTATCGTGGGACTGCATCCTACGAACAGTTCCAGCAGGACACGTGTGGACCTGAGATGCATTTGAGACACGCTTCCATGGAAAGTACTTCCCCCTCACTTACTGTGATGAAAAGGAGGGTGAGTTTCTTCGCCTCCGACAGGGAGGGATGACCATGTCAGAATATGAGAACAAATTTTTGGATCTAGCCAAATACGCTCCTTTGATCCTTGCAAATGAGCCGATGAAAATGCAACATTTTTCAGATGGTGTGCGGCCTGAAATCCGCGCTAAGATGTATTGCATTACCATTTCCGACTATGCTGAGTTAGTCAACATGTCTCTATAAGCAGAACAAGATGGAGACAAGGATTCTCGGACACGTATACCAATGGGCCCGAGGCCTTGGCCTGAATTGCAGCATCGACTAGTCCTAGGTAAGAGGCCACATGTAGACTCGCCTCCTAGGCCCATGGCTCCGCCGACTCAGCAGAGGCGAACAAAACGTTGGTGTACATACTGCAACAAAGGGGGACACACTGACCCCTTCTGTTTCACTAAGATGAAAGATAATGGTGTCATGCCACCTAGGAAGACCGACCGTCAGCCGACACGGGGTATAACGACTCCATCCCTATGATTTACACCACCAGCAAAGCCATATTACCGACCGCCTGTACCTCAGAATAGGCCACCTCAACGACCTATGACAACGCAACCAAACCACCCTCAACAAGCCCATGTGCATGCACTTGTAACTGAAGCACCTGAGTCAACAACTACAACACCTTTAACCTTTGAGGTCGCTGCCTACATTTAAGGTACACCTGTATTCCTGTTGGTAGACACTGGGTCTATTAAACCAAGTCATATGAAATAATAGGACTAACAAAGACGTACTATACACATTATAAAAATAATATGGTAACTAGAGGTGACAAATATGTTGTAAATAATAGAAGGGTCTTCCACATATCCATGCTGAAGAAATACATACCAGACGAGTGGCACATCGTTAGTTGGGAGCAGATCGAGCTGACAGATAACCCCTCCTACACCGAGGAACCTATCTGTATCTTGGACCACAAGGAGTAGGTCCTACAGACGAAGTCTATACCCCTACTCAAGGTTCTTTGATCACATGATGAGGAGGAAGAAACGACTTGGGAACGAGAAGTAGAAGTTAGGGAAAGGTACCCTCACTTATTCAGTGACCCACCTCAGGTAATTTCGAGGGCAAATTTTTTTTTTATAGGGGGTAGACTGTAACACCCCGTACCTTCAGTATACGGGTGTTACTTCTTAAACCCACAGTAAACTAAAACCAATTTGGGTTAACTGAGAACTTGAACTCGACATACATAGGATGGAGATTCCGATCGACGTTAAAAGCCATCCGACAGGGTCTCTAAGAGTCAGCACACGCCCTACAACAATCGGGAAGGTGAGGCTACTCGCACGCTCTAAGGTTGAAGCCATTATGTTAGTTAATATTGTTGCAAAACACTTGTCACCTACACTTGAGGATTGGTTAGTAATAAATGAAGCCTTCATCATAACTAATACCCTATATTAACCGTTGAAAAAGGTTATCAGGCCCACCTGATCAACAGATTGAGACATATGAGCCAATGATGGCCCAAAGATGTGTGTAAATGGGCCACCTGAGCCTCACCATCGACCCAAAGTAGGACAGGATCCCTGGGTAATGTTCCCCAATGCAAATGAATGATGTAGATCATGGTAGTAACATTATGGTGGGCCCTTACACTATGCATGTGCACTGAGTGTGCTTGTGCACGAGGTGCATCGAAGCTATTAGCTCGGTCAAACCGTCATTGACCGAGCACATCCCAAATATCTTCCCACCATCATCTCTCTCTGTTTTAAACGACCCACTTCAAGCTCCTAGGTGACCCACCACGGTCACTTTTCGAGCGTTTTGAACCGTTCAAATCCCTCATGGGACCCGCACGATCATAATGGTATAGCCGTTTGATCATCCGAATTCGAACGAAGGAGATCGAACCCCACCGTCTAATCCATGCCAAAGACGGCCCGGCCACAGAGCCTGTGGAAGGACTGAGAGAGGGAACCGCCTTCCTCTTTGATGGGTAAATCTCAGCCGTCCAAGGAGAGGGCAAATCTTAGTCGTTTCTTTCTCTCTCTCTCTCTCTATAAATGGGCACTGTAGCCTTGGGAGAAATCCATGAGAGTAGGAAGGAAAAAAAACAGAGTGTGGAAAACCGGCGTCCACCCATCCAAGGTGACCACCTCCTTTCATTTCTTTCTTTCTGTTTGGTTAGAATAAATGCCTCAGGATCGTCTGCATCATGCTGGAAGCTAGCCAAGCAATGGCCATGCTTTTGGATGAGAAACAGACCCTCTGAACCACTGTGTTAATAAAACCTATCGAGCCTCTGTTTTTGGCTGGGACTGACCAAACTATGGTTGGGTCTCAGGCAAACACTGGCCTAAATACTGGCCGTAGATGTAACGCCCTGAAAATCAGGGGTCGAGCATAAACTCAACTCCCAAGTTCCAACGCATCACTTATGCAACAAAATGAATGATGATTGAATGTTGTCGGTATTAGAGTAGTGAACATGAGTGAGATTAAGCTAAAACAACATATCATACTCTAGAGACAAGTGAATTAGCAAGTGGAAGACTATGATAGATAAATAAAATATATAAACTGTGGTGAGTCTCCAGAGTGTGATAATATTACCAGGTTAAATAATTACAAGTACAATTCTAAAATATAACAAATGTGTAAGGTCCTCTAGTCAACATCCTTGTAACCCCGTCGATCAAGACACGGCTCACATGAAGCCGCCTAAAACTGCATAAAGGAGGAATCCTCCTCATCCTCAAAAAAGTCCGGCTCTGCTTCACAGCGTCGCCATCATCTGAAACTCAAATAAGTCTGGTTGGTGTGTACAACACCGTCCCGTAACGTGGGAGTGAGTGATCAACTCAGTGAAACAGTAAAGCATAGGTTAACATGTTATCAATTCAGTCAAGCAGTAATGATAAAACAGTACAATCAAACAATTCTAAATACTCTTGTTAATGCAAGTATGGAATATAG
The DNA here is from genome assembly GCA_021015155.1 of Magnolia officinalis. Lineage (NCBI taxonomy): Eukaryota > Viridiplantae > Streptophyta > Magnoliopsida > Magnoliales > Magnoliaceae > Magnolia > Magnolia officinalis. The sequence continues at coordinate 42,624,839 of JAJHSJ010000017.1, forward strand.
TCATGATGCATGCCCTCACCGCACACTCCCTCATGCGACACCATCTTATGTTCGCGGCACGCTTTCATCCCTCAGTGCTCCACATCTTCCAGGCACATGCAATGCGATGATGAGCATGATTACCGAGTTGTTATTAGTCCATTTAAAACAACAGTATTGGGAAACTAAGGTACCTCCCTTGTATCATTCCCAAACATGATCCATTCGAGGGTCGTCAGTCCTAATTAATCTCATACAATGGTGTGTTTCTAGGTCGCTGCAAGGGTTGTTACACGGACTCGTTACACCACTCCCCCATCACCCTTTTAACAGCTCATCACTAAATTGATACAGGCCTAGTTCATACTCTATTCACCGCGGTAAAACTCGTCCCTCACCGCAAATTCAGAGTATGCTCGAGGTCACTACAAAGGGCTCGTCACCAATTAGTGTAGGCCGATAGCTCGAATATAGTGTCCCATACCACCATAATCGGCTCACGAGTCTGGTTGCTCAATAGACACTACGGGAAGGCACGTGGCCCCAGCGTACGCCGACAGCTCGACCACGGTGTCCCATACCACCATGCCCGGCTCATGAGTCTTAGCGGATCGAGGTACCATGGTTAAAGGGATTTCACTGGTAAGTTTGGTACCCTAGGTTCAAGTAGAGGCGTCCAAATATGGTGAAGATACATAAGACAGATCGGGTTGCTTGACGAGCTCGGCTAGCTCGAGCGCACAATAAGTTGAACGATATGAAGCGCATAAGCATTTCGTGTGGTCAACCACTATCGCCAACCGAAGTACAACTTGGGTTTGTCGAACACATCTCACGTGCCAAATGAATCTCAGCCACGAATTCAATCCCGTTACCGATTGCCTAGACTATAATCATAGCCCCAAACACAATCAATCCATGACTAGAAGCATGTAGAGTAAAGCAGAATAAACAAAGTAATTCAAGCATGTTATAAAGCATATTATAGAGCACAATATGAACAAGAAATACAAACACATATTTCATAAGTAAGCGGTTAAATTAAACAAACAACATGGAGGAAATCATATACATCGCTAGGTAGCTGAGAATCCTATCTCAACACCACTATTAAAAATAGTTCGTCACACAATTTTTCACACAGGCATTTTATCAAACACTTAAACTACACCACTCCAACATACATGACATATGTTGATTTCAACATAGAATAGAACAAATCCTCACATCAAGGAGTTGTCGCATACACATCAATCATGTTCTTACATTCAATACATTTGGCAGGCATAAATCATAAATCCATATTTATTTAGTCATTTCAACAAACACTTTAATCTACATACATCAACATACATGACGTATGTTGATCACATAGGTATAAGGCCAAATCCTTTCATTAGGGAGTTGCCCCAATTATAACACGCATGCACCCATGACGGATAGTCATGACAAGCAGGAATCCAAGTTCCATGTTCATTCGGTCATTTCCACAAATACTTGGGCTACACGTTTTAACATATATAGTGTATATTAGCCGTGGCGTGATTTAGGGCAAATCCTTTCGTCAAAGGGGTGTCGCCTATACAACAATCATGTATTCATGACAATCAGTCATGGCGAGCACGAATGCGAATTCTATATTCATTTGGTCATTTTCACAAATACTTAGAATACACTATTTTAACATGCATAGTGTATATTAGCAAAAACATGTATTAGGGCAAACCCTCTCACCAAGTAATTGCATATTTTTCGTCTTTAATCGAAACGGAAAACAAACAGCACTTTGTACATGTGCAATTGCATGCAGATCATGAATCTATCATTATCTGATATTGAAAGCGTTGAAAACCATAACCAATACACCTAAAGTCCGCACCTTTTGTTGTAGAATCGTAATGAATCTGATAAGTTTGCTAAGCTTTCGTATTCGGTAGTTTGGTAACCTATAGAATGAAATAGGTTAGCTATTTCATAACCTACAACTATCAAAACCCCAAAATAGGTTAGGGTTAGGGTTTCTTACCTAGAAACAGAGCCGGAATTACCGGGAAGGCGATTTGAACGAGGTGGTTGAACACATATAGCAGCAGGGAAGCATGGCAGAGAGATGCTCCCACTTCTCTCACACTTTCTCTCTTCTCTCCTAGGGTTTTTCTCAAATTCGTATGGCTGAATGAGAGAGGGTTTTAAGGTCCTTATATAGCCTAAAAAGTCATCAAAATAGACTTCAGGTCAAGGTATACTTAGGTTATAACCAAAGTGAGTCAGTTTCAGCTTAACGGAGGACTTCTGGCAGGTCCCCTTGAGCCAAAGGTTGGACTTAAGCTCACAGACATTGGATCTAGGTTTGGCTAAGTTTTCGTTTCAGTCGGATTCCTAGATCACACGTGGTGGACCAGTTTCAGTTCAACGGTCAGTGGATCTCGATCGGAGATTCCGAGTACATGGATATGTTTGGAGAAATATCCTTGATTTGAGGGTGTAATTTGGCCTGATTCTGACGGTCAGGTTACTTAATACTGACCCGTAAGAGAGGTGTCAGATTTCATAAATTTATATTTTATTTTGAATTAATTTCACATTTCTCACACTCCCCGTTCTGAGCTCAAGCGAATAGCGCTGGGATACTATCTGGATTTAATTTCCGAGATGGTTGTCAAGCCCAGCAAGGCGGTCCTAATTCCTTAACTTCGTGTTAATCGAACTTCCGACGTGTGGTCCAAATCTGATACGGAGTTTCGAGATGCTCCCGAGAGCAGTCGGGTAATGAGATTGATCCTAGATTTTAGGGTAACCTAGCGTCAATGATTCTACAAGTTTTGAGTCTTGCAGATTGTATTTAAAGTGATTGGTGCTAATTTCACAGGTACTCTAGTTTAATACTGGCTAATTCTCGCCTAATTTCTAAAGGATTTAGTCCTGAGTAATTTCTGTCTGAGGTGGTACCTGGGCCTTTGTAGTTTGTATATAAAATGATCCAAGTGATACTACTTAGCTAGTTTAAGATAATGTCTAGGATGAAAGTGCTTAGAAAAATTGAAAGAACAAGGTGGTGAAGGGTGGGATTTGTGAAGGAAATGGGTTCAAAAGCGGTTTTAGACTTTGGGATTGAGTTCTGACAAGTTAATAAGGTGTTAGGATCGACCCATTGCCTAAGGACGTCTAATTCCAGGTTGGCAAAAATCCGGGATGTTACAGTAGATGGGCTGGGTTCGCAAGCTGAAGACCGTTGACTAATGGCGGAATCTCAGACTGATAAAAAAGCCCAAAATCCATGGTCGTATGGTTAGCCAAACGGAGCTCTGTTTTGGGCTAAGATCAGGCCTTGAGCAGACACGCATGGGCTTAAGAAATCGACCATGTTCAGGGCGATGCAATGGGCCATGATCATGGGTCGGAATTGGACCTCAGGAAGGGCCAGTTCGAGTATAAACTCGAGGGACTGATGATGCCTCTGTTGCTGAGGGATGAGCACACAGTGCTGGGCTCGAACCGGCATGCTGCTCAGACGCAGCTATCAGCCAGTCGGAGGTCAAAACTGCTGATGGGCCTCACCGAGCTGCGGGTCCCACCTGGGATTCAAATCTCAGTGGCTACATCACATACAGCAGTGGGCTCCAATTGCTGTACACTGTCTAAAGACAGCTCCCAAGTCATGCAGGAAAGGAACCTGCTTCACATGAAGCACTGGCGGGCTGCCCCAATCTTGGGCCCTGCACAAGTGCAGGTGGGCCTCAGTTGTGGGCTGCCCTGACCACAGGTCTTGCATTGACCGTGGGCCCCACTAGCTAGTGGTGGGTTATGTCATGGCAGGCCACCCTAAGCAGCATGGTTTGGACCGTCCATCAGGGATGATGGCCCAGCAGCGGGCCATGGGCTGGACGTCCGTCAATGACGTCCAGTGCTGGATGCCCCTTTGAAGAAATATATATGTGGTAATATAATACATAAGTACGTATAGCATAGACACGTGCACCGTCTACACGATACAACCAAGGTCCAGTACATCCAGGCCATCCATCCATTCTACCTTTGAACATGGGGCCCACCTTATTTTTCATGCGTGGAAGGTCCACATAGAAACCACTGTGAAACGAGTGCACGGTGCATGCATGAAGGCATGAAACAGAAGACGTAAACACTGCCAATCAGTTTACGTGAATTTTATGCCAAGAAAAAAAAGTAGAGATCTCATCATGTATGATGAGTCTCGAAAATCTGAATGGTCCACATGGAGCAGGACCTCAGGAAACCCCTTGGCTCCAATTTTTACTTTGAACCGAAACTTCGGTGGGCCATGATTAATGTAAATAGTTTCTTCTCTTGAATCACATTTACTTTTGCTACGGCCCACCGGAATCTTAGATCAAGGTGAAAGTTCATCCTCTAAGGTTTCTTGGGATTTCATGTCTCATGGACCGTTCTGATTTGACACCCAGGGTTACATAGGACACACATATTTAAAAACCTGCCCGTGAAGTAAATTTCCATTGCATGCATGCACCAGAGAGTGCCAACCAGAACGTGACAGTCCACGTGAACCAAGAAAAAACGTGGAGATCTCATCAGATATGATTAGTCCAGAAAATCTGAATGGTCCACGTGGAGCAGAACCTCAGGAAACCCACTGGTTCCAATTTTTACTTTGAACCAACACTTCAGTGGGCCATGATTGATGCAAACAGTTTCTTCCCTTGAAATTGCATTATCTTTGCTATGGTCCACCAGAATCTTAGACTAGGGTGAAAATTCACCCCCTAGGGTTTCTTGGGATTCCACATCTCATGGACCATTCGGATTCAACACCTATGCTCAAGTGGAACCCAAGTTGATATATTTGTACATCATGTAATGGGTGATGGCCATACATGCATGCATGCATGGGCACTCACCACTCAACGTGTATTTGTCCCCAGCCGTCCACTGCTTAGACGGTGGGCCAACACGCCTCTGTATCCGCGGCAATTGCTGCCTCCACTATATGAGTCCCACACGATATATGTGTGTCATGGTCATGCCCTCCATAAGGTCAGTGGGCCATGCTATGTATGTGTTATGTGATACATGTGTAATGTATGCATGTAATGCATACGTCAAACATATAATACATGCATACGCTATGTATATGCTATGTCATGTAATACATACATCAGGCATATAATGTATGCAATATATATGTTATGTGATACACATGTAATGTATACATGTATGTTATGTGACAAACCTGTCCTAAGGATCTAAGGAGAAGAATGAGGCTGATCTAGTGATCAAGTGGGCAATGTCGGGACCCAGTTTAGTTAAAAACAAGGGCTCATGCTTAGTGAGTTTGATCGCCTTGGAAAAACAGCTTAAGACAACCTTAGCTTAAGATTTTCCAACCCTCCATCTATCCTCAAGTGTTTAACTTTGTAACTCACTATCTACTACGAATGGACCGATACAGGGAGCTACGGGAGTAGTGCAAGCACACCATCTTCCCAGGGAAACTTGCCTCTAGAAGCATTCTACGCCTTACTTGGTGATGATTCTTTCCCCTTAAGCTTTCCACCCTTAACTAGACCAGAAATAACAATTTTATTAGTGAAAATGGTTAGCTAGACTAATGATAAACTGTGTATGAGAATAAACCATATTTACTTGATTTATCTGTTTAACATAATAATTCTCATGCTTACTATTATTTAGATTCTTGATATTTCTGAACTATCTAAGTAAATAGTCTAGTTATTTATGTCATGTAAACTCAGTTGTTGTATATTGATAGGAAGACGTGTCATTCCTTATTTTCATTTCATATTGTAATATATGTTGCTATGATACATATCTGCTAAAATCTCTCCATGGGAAGTCCTAACAAAGGAGAGTCCGTGCTTGGGGTGTAACTAGATTGGTGGTGACATAAGTAGGCTTCTGACCTGGAGGTTTTGGCTGGGGTACTTGACCATGCGGTTTACCATCCATGTGTGGTTTCACCGGACTGACTGGGGGTGAATCTCATAGCCCTTCAAAATACCGCCGTTTACTCATTTTTGAATTATTCATGTCGACATGTTTAAATCGCCACTTTTGGTAATTTCAACATTTCACCCCTAGGTGGCATTGGTGGTAGCCCTTTCTGTTGAATTGATTAACCACATGTTAGTGGGTGCTACACACACCTTAAGACGGTAGTCTCATGAGCCGGGGATGGTGGTAATGGGACACTATGCCTAAGTCGTCGGCCTACGCTAGGCCATGTGCTCCCCGTAGTGACCGTGAGCTTATTTAAAATGGCTGAGTGTAATTGGATTAATAATGGACTGGCTAATCATGCATACATAGCACAGACCAGCATCTATTGCTATCATACGTGGGGTACGTATTATTTTCGACTGGATGATGTTTTTCAGGTTCGATGATTGCATGGGTGACGGCCCACTGTCCGCACGGATGAGCATCCCCGGGGCGTTAACGCATTCCATACATCCATGCACTTAATAAGACTGCATCTACTGTGTTTTGGATTATCTATATGCTTTTATGTTATTCCTTGTTTAGGGTGGTGGTGTGTAATCTTAGCGGGAAAATCACACTGAGTTGGCCTCTCATTCATCAATATTCAACCGTACAGAGGACACAGGGATAAAGGGAGTTGAGGAGGAGCCAGAGGCGACGGAGGTCGAGGAGGCTTATAACGAGGAGCCGTACCAGGAAGCGGCTGCCTATTTTGGATTAAATCTGTAGTTTTCTTGCTTATTAACATTTTAACTCATCTTGAGAATTGAGGTTTTGTATATGGGCCCCAGCTGAGTGGCCCAGGATATTATTAATGTTGGGTTTTATCTATATTACGCTTGGTTCTGTTAATCACACTTTGATTTGAGCTGATTATCCTCTTGCTTATCAGTTAACACCTGGGTTTTCAAGAGACGAGTGATATACTCAGGTCTCAAAAACTGGGGCGTTACATCACATCTCTAAGATGTTGAAGCCGCTACACTGCACTAAGGCAGAACAAGTTGAGCTAGTCACCAATATGTTCGAGAAGGAGGCTAGTTTATCGTGGGACTGCATCCTACGAACAGTTCCCCAGGACACATGTGGACCTGGGATGCATTTGAGACACGCTTCCATGGAAAGTACTTCCCCCTCACTTACTGTGATAAAAAGGAGGGTGAGTTTCTTCGCCTCCGACAAGGAGGGATGACCGTGTTAGAATATGAGAACAAATTTTTGGAGCTAGCCAAATACGCTCCTTTGATCCTTGCAGATGAGCCGATGAAAATGCGGCATTTTTTAGATAGTCTGCGGCCTAAAATCCGCGCTAAGATGTGTTGCGCTAGCATTTCCGACTATGCTGAGCTAGTCAACATATCTCTGCAAGCAGAACAAGATGGAGACAAGGATTCTCGGACATGTATACCAATGGGCCCGAGGCCTTGGCCTGAATTGCAGTATCGACTAGTCCTAGGTAAAAGGCCACATGTAGACTCGCCTCCCAGGCCCATTGCTCCACCGACTCAACAGAGGCGAACAAAGCGTTGGTGTACATACTGCAACAAAGGGGGACACACTGACCCCTTCTGTTTCACTAAGATGAAAGACGACGGTGTCACGCCACCTAGGAAGATCGACCGTCAGCCGTCACGGGGTATAACGACTCCATCCCTACGATTTACTCCAACAGCGCAGCCATATTACCGACCGCCTGTACCTCAGAATAGGCCACCTCAATGACCTATGACAACGCAACCAAACCACCCTCAACAAGCCCGTGTGCATGCACTTGCAACTGAAGCACCTGAGTCAATAACTACAACACCTTTAACCTTTGAGGTCGCTGCTCACATTCAAGGTATACCTGTATTCCTGTTGGTAGACACTGGGTCTATTAAACCAAGTCATATGAAAGAATAGGCCTAACAAAGGCGTACTATACACATTATAAAAATAATATGGTAACTAGAGGTGACAAATATGTTGTAAATAATAGAAGGGTCGAAATGGAGAATTTCTACAATTTCGAGTTGCCAATAGACTAGTGATATCTTTTCATATTAAAGATTAGTATGTGGTGTCTATTTAGGAATTATTTATAATCATACTAGGAATTATCCTGTGATTAAATTTGATTATACGTGAAGATATATATTTTTAGTTGTTTTTGTACAATTAAATTAGAACCCTCGGGTAGGATCGAGTTTCATAGTTTAATACTCTGTAAGCTCATGTTAGAGGCGGACTACAGTAAAATGTTATAAGTTTCTTATTCCCTCGTAATTTCAAGATTTATACCGCGTCGAGGAGATGTCCCTCCTCTTTCCTTTCCCGCGGCCTTCTGCTGCCAACATTCCAAACCTTTAAAATGTTTTAGAACTATCGACTCTTCCTTCCCTCCCGAAGTTAATGAAACAAAGTACAATCCGCCCATAACCCCCTAGCCTTATGATCGAAATGGTGACATACAAATGTAATTTTAAGAGATTGAAAACCCTTCTAGTATAGTCTTTTGACTATGAGCACCATGGAAGAACTTATTATCCACTAAGTTAAACATAGGCTAAACAAGAACTTTCGTTGAACGAAACCCAAATGACAACCTTATAAACATGAGGCTTGAACCTCCTAGCGAATTATAATACTCCTTAAATACTTAGGATAATCAAATTTCAGAATTTCAGAACCAGATCCCTACGATACATTCGAGGCTTAACTCAATTCTCAATCCTGGGTGATTACCAAAGGACTCACTGCTTTGACCGAGCAGAAGACCAGGATCCATCAGGATTAGAAAGGGATACAATATGTTGTCTGCTGTGGTCAGGCGGGCAATCGACGTATCGGGTTCGAGCCTACCACAACTGACTTTCCGTATTAGCCAATCATAAAGGGTAAAACATACCACCCTTAGGTAAAGTTTATCATCAAACACTTAGCATGATAATAATGAATTGGACATTTTTTTTCAAACCTCAGATGTAGAAACTTTGAAGGGGGTAGACCATTATGAACAAGGCTAGTGTAGTTATTATATACCTTAACACGTATATAAACCTGAAACCAACAAAATTAACCTGAAAACCTTTACTTATTACTCTTAAGCAATTTCGGGGACGAAATTTTTCTTTAAGGGGGGTAGATTGTAACGTCCCGAAAAAATCCGTACAAGGACCTGAGTATCACCTCAGGCAGAAATCACTCAGGACCAAATCCTTTAGAAATTAGATGAGAATTAGCTAGTGCTAAACTGGAGTACCTGTAAAATTAACACTAATCACTTTAAATATGATCTGCAAGACCCAAAACGTGCAAAATCATTGACACTACTTTACCCTGAAATCTAGAATCAATCTCTAAACTCGGTTGCTCTCAGGAGCACCTTGAAACTCCATATCGGACCTAGACTGCACATCGAAAGTCCGATGACTGCGAAACTATACGAATATGATCGCTTTACTGGGCTTGACAACCATCTCGGAAATCAAGTCCTAACAGTGTCCAGAAATGTAAAACTTGAGCCCGGAGCGAAGTGTGTAAGAAACGTGAATACCTTTAGACAACAAACTCAGATTTAAGTGATTTGGGTCATTCGCTTGCAAGCCAAATCTAAACTTTCAGATCGTAAACATTCAACAAACAAACATCCAATTACACCCTCGGATCAGGGAAAATTTCCAACACATGTCAGTGTACTTGTGGCCCTAATCGAGTACCGGTGACTGTTGAACTGAAACAGGTCCCCCGCGGCCAATCTACTGATCCGATTGAGCCAAGATCTTAACCTGACCTATATCCAATGTTAAGGAGCTTAAGTCCGACTGCATGTTGAAAAGGGGCCTCCATAAGTGCTCCGTTGGATCGAAGCAGGTGCCTTTTGGCTATAACCTAAGTATACCTTGGCCCTGGGGCCATTTCCATCAGTTTTGGGCCTATATAAGGGCCTTAAACCCTCTCTCTCCATTCCATACGAATTTGCAACCCTAGGAGAGAGATGAGAGCAAAGAGAGAAGGAAAGAGAGAGAAAGTGTGTGGGAAAGTTAGGGTTTACTGCATAGATTCTTCCCTGCCGCTCTACGTATCGTATCACCACTATCGTATCGCTATACCAGCGATTCTAGTTCCATTTTCAGGTAAGAAATCCTAACCCTAATCTATTTTAGAGCTTCAAATAGAGTAGAGGATGAAATAGCTAATCTATTTCATACTGCAGGTTGCAGTTGTGCCGTAGACGACGAGTTAGAGAACGAACTGAGTTCGTTATGAGTCTACCGGCGAAATGTGTGAACTATAAATGTTTAGGTTATGGTTTTCAAGGCTTTCAATGCCAGTTAATGATTTATGACTGACTTGATTGCTGTCACATGTGCTTAGATGCAAGGATTTTCATTTATTACATATATATGTGAACTATGTCGAATATAATGCATTTCATGTGTTTGTTGAAATGTTTGAATAAATATGAAATTATCATTTGTGCTTGTTATGATTAATGTGTGGGATTACATGATTGTTGTACGTATGACAACTCCTATGTAGAAGGATTTGATATAATATGTGGATTAACTAATTTATTTCAAGTATGTAATATGTGTAGTCTAAGTGTTTGATGAAATGTCTGAATAAGAAAATGCTCGTCTATATGTATGTAATGAGGGTGTTGAGATAGTATTCTCAACTCCCTTACCTGTAGTTGCAGTTCCCTTTATATAACCTATCTTACTACTATGTGATTTGTGGATGAAATGCCTATGTATGATAATATGTACCTTATGTGTTCGTTAAATTGTTTATATGAGATCTATATTTGGATTGGTTGCTACATGCTGTTTGACTATACATATGAATGTCTGTTGTATTTGAGGTGTGATTGGGGCTACGATGTAGTCCAAGCAATCGGCAACAATTCCTATTTGAGTGGCCGACCTAGTCTCACTACATTTGATGCGTTCGGTGAATCCGAGTCGTACGATGATCGTCGACAGTGGTTAGCGCTCCATGTCAATTACTTTAGCGTACACTTGTACCAGTCGAACTTGTCTAATAAAACCGATTGTCATATTATGTGTTCACCATGTATGTTGCTACTGCTTGAATCTAAGGTCAAACTCACCAGTGAAACCCGTTCAACCTTGGTACCTCTATCCACTAAGACTCATGAGCGAACATGGTGGTATGGGACACCGTGATCGTGCTGTCGGCCTACGCTGAGGTGATGAGCCTCCCCATAGTGACCAGTGAGCAACCCAAACTCGTGCGCCGAATACGGTGGTATGGGACACTGTATTCGAGCTGTCGACCTACCCTTGCGCAGCCTAGCTGTAGTCCCCAGTCGGGTTGGTGACGAGCCTTCGAAAATAGATTGCCAGTTAGTAGGGTGTGGGTGGTAGTGACCTCGAGTGTACTCTGAGACTGCGTTGAGGCGACGAGTCTTTCCGCAGCAACTAGAGTATAAACTAGGCCTACACTGATCAGGTGACGAGCCCTTTATAGTGACCTAGAACCGCAACATTGTATAAGATTTACTAGGACTGACGGCCCTATAATGGATTATTGTTTGGGAATTGATATAAGGGAGGTACCTTAGCTTCCCAATCCTGCTATATGAATAAACCTAAGGAAGAACCTTGTTAATCACGTGCATGCACCGCATTACGTGTGCCTTTGGTGTAGCAGGTCAAGCACTGAGGAAGGGTTGCATGCCGTGATCGTGAAATGAAGTCGCTGAGGGAGCGCAGGCGAGGGCATGCATCATTATTTCATATTATTCTTGTATTAACAAGAGTACTTAGGACCTGATTATTGTATTACGTTATCATTACTGCTTGACTGAATTGATAACATGTTAACCTTTGCTTTATTGTTACACTGAGTTGATCACTCACTCCCACGTTACGCGATGGTGTTTTAAATACTAACCAGACACTGTTTTAGTTTCAAATGATGGCGATGCTTGCGAAGCGGAGCCGGACTTTTATGATGTTGAGGAGGGTTTCTCCTATATGCAGTTATCAGGCGGATTTATGTAGACCATGTTCTGATTGACGGGGTTACAGGGATGTTTATTAGACGCCATTACACTTGTTATTTTGCACTTTTGGAGCACCCATGTATATTTTTTGTTCATTTTTGGAGTATACATGTATATATTTAACCTGGTAACATGTTCACACTCTGGGGACTTACAACAGTTTATATATTTTAAATATCTAATACAGTCTTACGCTTGCTTATTTTAACTGTCTCTGGAGTATGATATGCTGTTTTAGTATAATCCCACTCATGTTTAATGCACTAATATGGACAACATTCAATCATCATCATCTATGTTGCATAAGTAATGCGTTGGAACTCGAGAGTGGAGCTTATGCTCGACCCCCGATTTTCAGGGCGTTACAGTATGTTTGGCAAACAACATACTTATCAACTTCTCTTCTCTCCTGACGCCTCTCTTCATAAGCTTTTGAAAAATAGAAAAGTTATATAAAAAAAATTAACTAAAGTGATTATGTACTTTTAAGTAAAAAAGTTACTTATAACTAATCATAAACCAAATGTATTTATTTGAAATAAGTCACTTTTCTATTGCTGTAAGTAGAAAATGTAACTTATTAATTTAGTGGTGTTATGGGTAAAAATGGACTGACTAAGATAAATGAACACAGTATAAGTAAAGGAGGTCGGATAAGAGATCGGTCCTGACAAACGAAAATGGTCTCCACTATCGGTTCGAGGATTGACTACCAACAATCAACCACAAGGATTGACTCTGGTCGATATTGTATCATAATCAGCTAACGACCGTTGATATGGGCCCGACCTACCTTAAAGAGGCCCCCTCTTCCGCAATTAGCAGTTTGGCTTGGTCTGCGGGGCCTTGACCCCTCGACCAGGAAGTCGACCTCGGCCCCCTGGCCTGGAAGTCGATCTTGGTCGTCTATCGCGATCTCCTTGGACTTCGACCACTCGAAAATCTTATCAAGAGATGATCTCTTCAGGATCCTCGCCGATGATCTTATAAAGATAACTACGACATGTTTGGGAAAAAAAAAAACTTCTTCCGCAATACGCACCTACCATAATATACGTTACCAATCTCAAGAAGCTATAAATAAGAGTCTCACCTATGGAAAAAGGTATGCACAAAATACATCTTAAGTTCTACTAGTTCGAGAATCCCTGCCTTAGCTTTGGCATCGGAGGGCCCCTTGCTATAATCAAGGTCTCCGTTGTACTTTGCTTTTGTAGGTGCATAGCGGTCTACTGAGGACGTCCAGATCTCAGCATCAACAGGCAGTATACAAACGGGCCTTTAACTAATAAGGTGGGATTAAAATTCTCATAGAGCATAGCTGACTCTTGCCATCAAATTTTTTGAGATGGTTTCAATCTTTTCCATGATCTAACCATTAAGAAAGTAGAGAAAAATCACCAACTAGATGAAAGGAAGAACCATGCTATACTAAACCTATATGGTTAAACAATTACATGGTTACACAATTATAATTCAAATTCTTCCATATCTCTACAACTAGAAATAGCAAGTTTGGATTTTTAACTTGAAATTTAACCATAAAATAATTGAATTTTGCAAAATTGTTTGAGTGCAATGAATCCTGGTTGATGCACAAAGATAAGGTTTATTGATAGCTTTCCAACAACAAATTATGTCAAATAACCCTTTGTTCTAAAACTCGAGCATATATAATGAGGGATCCATGTGAGGAGCTCTACTCTACATGGGAACATATTGGGCAAGGGTGGAGGAATATATTATGAAGGCATATTTTCAGCCATGAGATTTGAATATTTAACCTTATCCTTGATACTATGTTAAATAATCACTTGATCTAAAAGCTCGAACCATTATAGGATGGTATATCGATGTATATTAAGAGACTTTAACAAATAAACAGTCGCAAAGTATGGTGGTCGAAAGTTATAATATGCATTTTGATGTTTTTGCCCAATCTTAATTAGCCCTTCTAGCTTGATTTTATTTGGTTATGCCACTCCATTAAGTCCTCTACGATGTATCCTACATTGGATTTGACTATCATTATTTCGTGGATGCATGGTTGTACAGAACATTCTTTAAGAACTCTTGAAAAGCTCAACTCATCTGAGTCAACTTGCCTCGACAAGAATTTACGGATACTTGAGAACACGAAAAATTTAAATTAAAAAAAAAAAAAAAAATTTTTAAAAAAAACTTGATTTATTCACTGACTTTGTCAAACACGAGAAACGTTTGACTTGACTCGAAGAAAGACTCAGTGAAACTCCACAAAACTAGACTCGATTTGACACACTTGACATAATATCTATATTTATTTATATTTTTAGCATTCAATATTACTGAAAATTTCAAAAATAAAATATAAAAAATAAAAAAAGGCTCGTTCAAAGTTTTGAGGAAACACTATCCGAGTTTTGGAGTTGAGTTGACTCAACTGGGTTTAAGTCGAGCCAAGTTTTCGTGTTTTTAAAAACTACGCGCGCGCCGGAGTTCTTCCCATCTCTTGTTTTTAAATTCTCATCCGCCGACATAAAAGCAGGCGGGGCCCACCCACACATAACAGAAGCTCAAAAAAAATGAAATTGGGGCCGTTTGAATATAACATCAGCTCATCATATACGTAGAAATGTGGGGCCCACTCGAACTTAGCTGAAAGGAATAAATCCAATGAAGGAATCAGCATAAGAATGCTTGAAATTCAAGCTAATATGCTCTCATTCTAACCTCAAAGTGAAAAGCCCACGCACCCTATCGTTTCATGGTGTTTGAATTTGAAATGACATGTATACGTGACCGTATCGGACCCACCAACCCCCCATGTGAACGTTTTGTTAGAGGAGCGGGGACCACCATTTTGGGTGGTTTCTCCTACTTTAGACTCTTCAAGTGGTCCACGTACAATGAATTTTCTAAAACCACGTAACTAGTCCCTATCATAAATGGGCCATGGTATGAAGACCAAAACAATGAGATCATCTATATCATAAAATCGCACCAATACCATCCATTGAACTTAAGGCTACTAATCAGATGCTTCATATCATCTGAATGTTAGAGTGGGGTGAGGATTCTATCAGGTCGTGACTGTGGGGCTCATCTTGATGTATGTGTTATATATCCACACCGTCCATCCATTTTTTCAGATCATTTTAGGTTGTGGGACCAAAACCGAAGTAGTTCCAAATCTCAGGGACCACACCATAGGAAACAGTGGTGATTGAATGCATACCATTAAAAACTTCCTATAGCCTTCGGTAGTGTTTATTTTCCATCCAACCTGTCGATAAGGTCACAAGTAGTTGGATGAAGGGAAAATACAAATATCAGCTGCATCCAAAACTTTTGTGGCACACAAGAAGTATTTAATGGTCAATCACCACTGTTTCGTGTGATGTGATCCACCTGATATATGGATCTGCTTCATTTTAGGCCAACATACTAGAATGAGCTGGAAATTTTGGATGAACAGTATGAATATAAATCAAAGTGGGCCCCACGGTCACGACGTGACTGAATCCTCGGCCACAGGGGCGTTTCAGGCGGGAACCGCCTATGGTGTTAATCGGAGTTGATTTCCGCAAAATCCTGGAAACTTATGTGGGCCCAAACGTAATGTTTGTGATAAATCCACCCCGTCCATCCGTTTTTAAAGATCATTTTAGGACATGAGGCCAAAAATAAGCAGGATCCAAGACTCAATTGGGGTGAAAACGTGAGGATTGAACGTCTACAGTTGAAATATTCATGAGGCCACAAGTTTCGAATCAGGTTAATATCATGTTTTCAGTTTATCTCAATAGGAATGACGTTACGAACGGTATGGATGGCATGTAAACATTACTGTCAACCCAGGGAGGTTTCAGTGGTAGGAATTTTCCTACCAACCTTTTCCTTTAGTGCGGTCCACTTGAGTCTTGTATCCTGATCGCTTTTGATCTCAAGTCCTAAAATGAGCCCCAAAAATTGATGGACAGGATATATTTCTCACAAACATCACGGTGGGCCCACCTAAGTTTCAAGCGCAGGAACTTCCTCCAAAGCCTTTCTCCAAGGAAATCTCGCTTTCGCAGGAAGTTCCTGCCTGGAATGCAAGCTGGGGTCCACCGTGATGTATATGAGAAATCTAACCCGTCCATTCATTTTTCGAGCTCATTTTAGGACATGAGACCAAAAATTAGGAGGATCCAAGACTCAATGGGGCCATACAAGATGAAACAGTGGGTAAAAGAATTCCTACCGTTGAAACCTTTCTAGGCTCCGTCTTGATGTTTATATGCCATACAAACCGTTTATAAGGTCATTTTTACTGGGATGTAGTGAAAACACCAAAAACTTAGACCGATACAGAACTTGTGGCCATATAAATATTTCAACGGTGAAAACTAAATCCACACTTTTTCATCTCTTGTGGCCCATTTGAGTTTTGGATCCATCTTATTTTTTCTCACATGTACTAATAAAATTACATAGAAAAACGGATGGACGGGTTGGATTTCTCACAAACATCGCAGCGGGCCCCAGCCGGAATCCTTGCGCAGGAACTTCCTGCGAAAGCCTTTCGCAGGAAATCCGCATCCGTGTTAATCACGGAATCGGATTGTGTACTGAGTAACTCCGTACCGTAAGGGCTACTGAGTTGACGTGGTGGAACCTCATTGGCCCTCGTATGTGGGGCTGGCTTCACTCATCCAAACGGCATAGCAAACGGCGTTAGCCCGTTTCTCTCTCCAGTTGCGTAGAGAAATTCTCTTCGCGTCTCTCCCGCCGTGGGAAAAAAAAAAAAACTGTCCAGCCGTTTATTCCAATCTTTTAATTACATTTGATTTTGGGAGTGCATGCCTGCAGAGAAGTGAATGGATCACAGCATCTTGGCCGGACTTCACTGCCAAGAGACTGGCCACCAGCTAAAAAATCCCATTTTCTTCCTTCTTGTAAGAGTCTAACAGGAAAAATGATGTGCATGATGGTATTTGTCAGTGTATCAAAACTTATGTGCACAAGATGATAGACTGATCCGAGACGTTCGGATTGTGGGTCACACTGTCGATGGGGCATATCCATATACGTCATGCTTATTAGACAATGCCAGGTATCACATCACGATGCATTTATCAAATGGATGGTTGGGATTTGAAACATAAACACCCATTGATCGGATGGTTAGGATCATAATTTGGACGGTCATGATTGGGCATGCTTGCCATGTCTATCATCTGAAGATGGTCATTTATACTCTCATACGTTGTGTGATTTTCACATTGTAACCCATGAAATGTATGATGCACTTAATGGACAGCCCAAATTAATCGACTGGATTGTACAAAGCGCCACAATGCAACTCAGGAGCACTATAAGTTACCCTTAGTGCATTGGATCATTTCTAAGTTAATAAGTTATAGTGCTGCTAATCGATTAATCTGAACCGTCCATCAAGCCCAGAACTCATTTCATGGGTTTCCATTTAAAACTCTCATTGATCGGCTACAATACGTCCTTGATTTAGCCTTACTTTCTGCGGCCATCCATTTTCCAAGCCATGGATGGGATAGTTTATGAGTTGAGGTGGCGTTTCTTTCTCTCTCTCTCTCTCTTTTTTTTTTTTTTTTCTTTTTTCTTTTTTCCTGCACGGTTGGAGAGATTTTCTTTCTTTTTTTTTTTTTTTTGCACGGCAGAAGAGACGCGAAGAGAATCTCTCTACACAACTGGAGAGAGAAACGGACTAACGTCGTTTGCTGTGCCGTTTGGAGGAGTGAAGCCGGCCCCACATATGACGGCCAATGAGGTTCCACCACGTCAACTCAGTAGCCCTTACGGTACTGAGTTACTCAGTACACAATCCGATTCCGTTAATCACCCCCATGCGGTCCTAATCACCGTACATCGAAAATTAGGGCAAACCACCCAAAAAGGTGGTCTCCAGTCAACAAATCCCGCCACCCACTTGCTAAATTATCGTTTGAGTTGCAATCTAGATCTTCTGGTGGGCCCATAGTATTCAGACCTTCTGATCTGAAATGGCCGCTTCAGCCCCTTGAGCCATAGAATATAAAAACAAAATCTTGCAGCATTCCATTTTGTGTTTTTACACTTTAGCCCACCTGACCTGATTTAGGCCAGATGATCAAAACAGTGCAGCCCACCTGATGGGCAACTCCAATCTCACACGCTTGTTACATATTGACACGTGTACTTGCGTGTGAATACGATTAGCCAACTTCTTTTCAGGTGGGGTAATGAGCTACAAGATAAATAAGCACTTTGCAAGATTGTATTTAAATGGGACAGCTACATAACACGTGGGATTTATGAGGAATGTCAAAAAATGATAAAGAAATATGCATGTATGGTCACACATACGTATTAGTAAAATACAAAGTACAAACCATGCACTTTAAAGTAAGAGAATGAATGGTCTTTCTCATCCGTGGCCAGAAGGTACAATGCAATTGCACACGCCACCTCACATGCAACACTCATATAAGGCTATCCAGACCGTCTAAGTTGTGGGGCACACTGTGGATAGAGCGTATCTCTAAAATCAAATTGATCGAGCAATTTTAACCATCCAATTCTGAGGGCGAAATAAGATGGTTGTTATGATCTTCTCAGTGGAAATTTTGGGTTATGGTCCATCTACATTTGGGTTAGAGATGTGAATGGTCCTGATTTCCGTACAACTAGCCATTTGTACGGTTGAGGGGTCTACCCACCCCAGTGAAAATACAAGTTGGGAGGTTTGAGTTTTTAAAGGGTTAGGGAATCTTCCTTTGATTGGCAAAGAAGGAAGCATCTATTCCCTTTGTATTGGGTGTTTGGGATTGAATTTTCCTATAGCTTTCTTTAATCTTCATGAGATTGGAGAGAGACAGAGAGATTTCCATTGTTCTTACACATCCAAATGCCACTTTTGATCTTAAAGGAAGATGGGTCCCCTTCCTCCTTTGACACTGTTGTCCCTGGCCTACAACTATATATACTCCTGCTCACACACTCTATGATCGGACCGTTCATACAAAGGTCCCCACAGCTGCTGAGAAAATGGTGAAACAATTCCAATGTGGGTCCCACAGCGGCTTGGAAACGGATGGTTAAAGAAAAAATTTCAAAAGGCCACAGCCTAAACGAAAAGGCTATCACATGGTATAGAACGGACCGGATGGCTGGTTCCGATCATAGATTGTGTATCACACGTAAGATAAATGATTAGTGGACTATACTATCAGGTAGTCCAGCCAACTACTAAACCCATACATTTTTACCCACCCAGATTGCCTGGTCAGAAGCTAGGTGGGGCCCACCCTGATGTTTGTGAGAAATCCACCCCGTCCATTCTTTTTTCTAGCTCATATTAGGACGTCACCCTAAAAATGAGGCAGATCTGCAACTCAAATGGGCCACATGACAGGAAAATGTTGGTAAGGATATGCCTACCGTCGAAATCTCCCTGGGTACACGGTGATGTTTATATGCCATCCAAACTGTTCATAAGGTGATTCCTACTGGGATGAAGTAAAAAAAACAAATAATTAGACTGATCCAAAACTTCAATGGCCCATGAATGTTTCAATGGTGGACGTTCAATCCTCACCATTTTCTGATTTTCTGTCATGCAGCCCATTTGAGATTTGAGTCCGCCTCTTTTTTGGCCTATAACCTACCATGAGCTGACAAAACGGATGGACGGGTGGATTTCTCACAAACATCACAGTGGGCCCCACATAGCTTTTGACAGCAGTAACTTACTTCCACATAGTGTGGCTGGCAATCCGCGCGAGTGGGACCCACATAAGTCTAGCATTTTGGGCTTGACTCATTAGCTTATGTTTTTGTTTGGGTTTGAATGGAATGGCTTTGATGAAGCTTCTATCCTACAAAAGCCATAGGTCCAGCCCCATCATGCTTTAGAAGGAGAGAGGTCCCCCACATACATGCCCTTTATGTAAAGAGGTGGTCACATCCACACACATTGCAAGATGACCTTTGCTGGCTCATGCACCCCTCACCTGTGCCAGCATGGCATATCGGTATATTGGTAAGTAGATCCAATCCATCCATCAGACGGGTCCCACTATGTGATCTCCCTCGCCAAAAATTCAAGTCAGCTCACTAGTCTGGTGGGCCACCGTTAACGAAACAAATGTGCGGATGAAAATAGCATGGCCAAAATTTTCTAGCCTGGCCACTTGCTTGTGCAGGAGCGCTGGTTAGGCGAGGCAGGTGTAACAGCTTAGTGTGTGAGGCCTTGACTGTGGGCCCACCTCAATATATATGTTATATATCTACACCATCCATGCGTTTTTTTGGATCATTTTAGGGCATGGTCTAAAAAATAAGTCAGATCCAAATCTCAGGTGTACCACACTATAGGAAAATAAGCTTGATTGAACTCCCACCATTAAAAACTTCCCAGGGCCCACTGTAATGGTTATTTGCCATCCAACTTGTTGATAAGGTCACACATACCTAGATGAAGTGAAAACACAAATAGCAGCTTGATCCAATGCTGTTGTGGCCCCAGGAAGTTTTTAATGTTGGAAATTCAGTCCCTGCTTTGTGATCCAATTGAGATTTAAATGTGCCTCATTTTTACTATCATGCCCTAAAATGAGCTGGCAAAACAGATGAACCGTGTAGATATACAACTTATACATTGAGGTGGGCCCCACAGTGAGGGCCTCACTAGGGGTGTGCATCGAGCCGAACCGAGTCGAGCTGGCCTCTGCTCAACTCGGCTCGGCCACTAGCTGACCTCAGCTCGTACACGACTTGGCTCGGTCCTCGAGCCTGACTGGCCAGCTCGGCTCGATTTGGTCAGTAGCTCGGGCCGAGTTCGAGCTAAGATCGAGCCGAGTTTGCCATTGAGGCATTTTCACAAACACGTGGGGCTGCAACTTCAAAATCCCATCATATGTAAAACAGAAGCAATGGTTTTATAGGTATTTTATCAAACACCTTCTAAGTAACATAAAAACCAAGAGAAAAAGGATATTTGTTTTATGTACATACCTTTCTTGCCACTAGCCACACTTCGTTGAGTCATTAAATCAAACACTTGGTGAGTAACATCAATGGCAAAGTAACCGAGTCACCGAACTGATTTGATCTGAGTTCGATTCAAGCTGGATTCAAGCTGAATTCAATCCAAGTCGAGTCAAGCTGGGGCCAGCTCGAACTCATTTTCTTGCTCAAAAAATCAGCTTGACTCGGCTCGAACTCAGCTTCGAACTGAGCCGAATCGAGCTTTTTCGAGTCAAGACGAGCAAGCTAACCGAACTAGCTCGGTTCATGTATACCCCTGGGCCTCACCCACTAATCTGTTACCCCTGCTTCACCTGATCAGCATCCCTATTCCTAACTCGTGGACCATCTTTGGTAGAGAACATCAACATTATTGGATCCACCGCTTGTTTACAAACACGAAAACTAGACTTAAAACTCAGTCGAGCCTGAGTCGACTCAGAAACTCGGTACACCAGATTGTGAAGAAACGGATTGGCTACTCCCCTGCCACCAGCCAATGACAAGTGGTCGGTGCTCTGTGGGCCCACCATGATGTATGTGTTTCATCCATGCCGTCCATATATTTTTCTAAATCATTTTAAGTATGACAGCAAAAATGAGGTATATCCCAATCTCAAGTTGACCACATTACAGGAAATACTGTTGAATGAACGTAGACCATTAAGGACCATTAAAAACTTTTTGGGGCCATAAAGTTTTGATTAAGCTGATTTTTGTTTCCCCTTCATCTGGGTCTGTATGACCTAATCAACAGATTTGATGTTAAATAAACAGTACAGTGGGCCTTAGGAGGATTTTAATGGTGATATCCAATCACTATTGTTTTCCTGTGGTGTGGTCCAATAGAAATTTATATCCCTCTTACTTTTGGTATCAAGACCTAAAATGATCCGTAAAAATGGATGAACGGAATGGATGAAATACATACATTATTGTGGGGCCCACAGAGCACCTACCATCAGCCACCGGGCTAGCGGCGCGGGAGTAGCCAATCCGTTTCCCTGTTATGATGGGTAACTAATTCAGTGCCACTCGAAGCATGGGAGATACTATGTCTCCATGTCATTTCCATCCACGTGGCACACGTGTGAGGTTGAAGCTATTCGTTGACTGGGTCCCACGCTTAATGGGCCATTGATCAAAACCACGAATTTTGGATGATATTAACCGTTTAAATGAAAGTGAAAAGTCATGTACGTAATCACATTTAGTGGGAAAACGTTGGGATCATTAGAGCAATATATAGTTACTGATCAATCAATGGCAGAAACCACAGGATGAATGGTTCAGATCATCAAAGATTGCTAGCTTCCTGTACGGTCGGACACGGATTGGTTACTCTCCCAGCTGCCACCAGCCTGATGGCTGATGGTCCGTGCCCTGTGGGCCCACCATGATATATGTATTTCATCCATTCCAATCATCCATTTTTACATATCATTTTAGGCTTGATCCCAAAAATGAGAGGAATATAAATCTCAAGTGGACCACACCACATCCAATTTGTTGATTAGGCTATACAGGCCAAGGTGAAGGGAAGAAAACAAAAATCAGCTTGATCCAAAACTTTTATGGCCCCAGAAGGTTTTAACAGTCGACGCTCATTCAACATTGTTTCTTGTAATGTGGTCCACTTGAGATTGGGATATACCTTATTTTTGGTCCAGACAATAAAATCATCTCGAAAAATAGATGGACGGCATGGATGAAACACATACATCATGGTGTGCCCAAAGACAAACGACCACCAGTCAATGGATGAAACACAAACATCATGGTGGGCCCACAGACCAATGACCATCAGCCATTGGCTGGTGGCAGGGGGAGTAGCCAATCCGTTTCCGTACGGTCTGCCATTTGGGTCATTGCATGGCCGTACCTGTTGATGCTACCGCAGAAAGATAAAATTAGTGCAAAGATATTAAAAATATTGGATCGGTCTGGAAGCTTTAGCTGATTTTTCACAACCTGTGGCCTACCTGGCTACTCAACGGTCATGATTCGTCCGATAAGAAACCTAAATTGTGGTACCTTTCTGATGAATGGCTTAGATATTGGAGCTGTCTGTCATGGTTGACATATGTGGTGGTGTATACATTAGATGACCTGTACATACACGCAGGCTTAGTTGTGCTCCTCTTTCTTTTATTCGTTGAAAGGGTCGGTGGCAGGGGTGGCAATACAGCTGCTCTTTCTTTCATTCATCTGGAGAGTTGCTGGCAGGGTGGCAAGTCGCCCCGTCTGGTGCTAGCTAGCTCTTCAAGCCCGAGCTTTAACATGGTAAAAGGCTTTTGATACTCTGTCGGGCTAAGCTGTCACTTAGACCAAAAAGAATAGCATGATCAAATAAATTATATATATATATATATATATATATATATATATATATATATATATATATATATATATATATCGGCGAAGTTCCCATGATGCCGAGCTATGTGGCCCCACACTGTGATGTGTGACGAACAATATCAACACCATGCATTTGATGGTTCCTCTTTAAGTCATGGGATATACCAAAAATAAGCTGTATATGGAACCCAAGTGGTACCCAAGTGGGCCATATAATCTAAAATCATGTGAACACATGCCTAAAACTAATAAAAGTACTTGGCGGGGCTTACCTAAGTTTTGGATGCGGCTGAAACTTGGTAACCCTTCATCCAAGTGGGACACACACAATGGATGGTCTGGATTTGTGAACCACATCTTGGTGGGCCCAATAAATAATTGCGAATGTTTTAATGGGAGGCTAACCCTTCTAAACTAATGTATGTAGGGGTGTACATCGGGCCGAATCGAGTCGAATTGGGCTCAACCCGGCCCGGCCTTGTCACTAGTCAAACCTAGTCCAGCCCAGTCACCGGGCCAACATATCCAGCCCGAACTCGGCTTGGTCAGCAATCGGGTGAGTTCGGGTCTAATTCGAGCTAGTTTCGGACCTGCTCCATCTACAAAGGGACCCACGATTTGGACGGCCTGGATTGCTGTAAATCTATGACACCTGTGAGGTGGATGAGTCACTATCACTTCAAAAATGAGCGGTGAACTATCACATATGTCAAGAGAGAGATTGAGAGAGAGAGGGAGGGAGAGAGAGAGAGAGAGAGAGAGAGAGAGAGAGAGAGAGAGAGAGAGAGAGAGAGAGAGAGAGAGAGAGAGAGAGAGAGAGAGAGAGAGAGAGTTAGTTTTAAGGTTTAGGGTCAGGCGGCGTTCTCACTTCTCTGTCTTAAATGGTTAGGGTAAGGATTTAGGAAAAAAATTATATATATATATACACGGCCGAGTCAGGCTAGGTCGAGTCGGATTTCGGACCGAGTCAGGCCGAACTAGGACCTGTTCGAACTTGGCTCGAACTCAGTTTCAAGCTGAAGAAAATAGCCCGTCTCAGAATAAACTCAGTTCCAAGTCGGGCTGAGTCAAGCAAGTTAACCAGGCTAGCCCGCTTCGTGTACAGCCCTAGTTGTATGTGGTGTAGCACACCCAAGTCATAGATTGACTTGATTTTTAAGTACGTTGCCCACCATTGAATGTGCATCTAGCTGATGGGGTAGATGTTCGACACACATCATGGTGGGGCCCACATAGCTCGACCTCATGGGAACTTCCCATGAGGTCGACTTCCTAGTACCATTTCCACACACACACGCACATATATATATATATATGAAAATGGTTATACAAGGTCAACCTCATGGGAACTTCCCATAAGGTCGAGTTGTGTGGGCCCCACCGTGATGTGGATCGGATATCAACACCATTAGTTAGATGCAACATTTCATGATGGGCCACGAGATTAAAAATCAAGTCAATTCAAGACTTAGGTGGGCCACACCACAAATAATAGTTTAGAAGGGTTACCCGTCCATTAAAATTTTATGGTTATTTATTGGGCCCACTGAGATGTGATTCATAGAACCAGCCCGTTTATTTTGTGAGTGTCCCACTTGGATGAGGGGTTAGACCAAATTTTAATTGCATTTAAAACTTAGGTGGGCC
The DNA here is from genome assembly GCA_021015155.1 of Magnolia officinalis. Classification (NCBI taxonomy): domain Eukaryota; kingdom Viridiplantae; phylum Streptophyta; class Magnoliopsida; order Magnoliales; family Magnoliaceae; genus Magnolia; species Magnolia officinalis. The sequence goes on from JAJHSJ010000017.1 coordinate 42,649,839, forward strand.
CCATTAAATACTTTTAGATGTTTTAAGCATGTCTTCACATGGTTTTAGATGGTATAACCCACCTTATAAGGCTGATTTTTTAGATATCCCATAACCTAAAGGGGACCCATTAAATGCACGGTGTCGTGTGTATGTGTATATATATCGATAAACCAACACCAGTTGAGAAGCCCTTTCGGGGGGGTGGGGTTAGAATCTTTTTCTGATTCTAGGATGGGATTACTTGTGGCTAGAGGTAGGTTTCTATTTATTGACAAGGCAGGGACACCCCTCCATCGTTCTATAAAAATTTCTTTCACCTCCTCCATTCCAATATATATATGAAAATGCTCACGTGCACTAATTCTCGCATGTTGTGAGAACCTTTTGAAAACTCATTTGACATCAAATAAGTCTAAAATCTGAATGGTCTAGGTGATGTATCATCTCATAAAACTCTCAAACTTTACTTTTACCTTGGTTCAAAACTTTGGTGGACCATGATAAAATAAAATAATTTCTTCTTAAAATTTGTCTCTCCCGTCGATGCGCCACCAGACTTTTGCATCACGTTGAAAGCTGGGCCCTAAAGATCTCATGAGGCATCACATTTCGGATTTTCAGTTCATGTGCAAAGGTGTGTACTCTATATATTCGAACATCTCCACATGTTATAAGTCTCATTGTATAAATGATTTGGTTATATGATCCAAATTCACAAAGGCTCCTTTGTATATAACAATGGCCTACTTGATTATTAAACCAGGGAAAGAGGTCAAGCCAGCCATTCATCAATGGACCACGCCACAGGAAACATTGGCAATAATAATGTATATCATTGAAAAGGTTCCGTCAATTCATCATTTTCGGTGAAGTGGTTCACTGATGCTTTAGCTTTGGATATGGGAAGCGGATTGGCTGGTGTACCTCACACCATTTATATAGATTGTATTGACATCAGCAAGCTTTGTGGGTCTGATCATGAGGTATGTATTATATCCAAACCGTCCATCTATTTTGCGAGCTCGTCTTAAGTCTTGAGAGGAAAAATAAGACAGATCTACATATCAAGTGGACCGCACTGCAAAAATCAATGGGGGATTGAGCGTCTACCATTGAAACATTTTTTGGGGTCACAGAAGTTTTGGATCAATATAAAATTTGTTTTTCCTCTTTACTCAGGTCTTTGTGACCTTATGAATAAATTAAATGGAAAATAAACATAATGGTGGGCCCTACAAATTTTTTAACGATGAAAATCCTCATCTCGGTTGCTATTTGTAGTCTGGTCTAGATGATCTTTGGATATGGTTTATTTTATTGCATAATACTCTAAAATGATTTCTAAAAATTGATGAAAGGTGTAGATATAATAAATATATCATTGTGAGGCCCACGTAACTTTGATCTCCTTTGAGCCGTTCGTACAACTCGGAATTGGAGGAGCGTCAGTGCTCGTCTTCGCACGATAGGTACCTACAGCAGCTATATAGCTTGTGCGAGGTACACCCGTCAATCCGCTTCGGATATGTTTCAATTTGAGGTTCACGTCTTAAAATGCCCTTGTAAATGAATGGACAGAACGTATACGACAAACACAACGGTTGTTTTTACATAGTTTACTCAAGTACGCGACGCTTCCTTGGCCTTTGCTGCCCCAATTTAACATCGTACATCCTGGCGTAAGGGATAGTCTACTACCACAAGCATGGAATTTTTGTTTCTTGAAATATGATTGATGGGATTCCTCGCTGACAATGTCAGCGCTACGTGTTGAATGCAGTCGGTGATGACATGATTCAATCACATTGCAATGAATAAATATTTTCTGCGTGTAACAAGCATGCGTGAAAAGCATAGGATCTGCACTCTGCAACCATATGTTAGGATTCTGACGGTAAGAACGGTGGTTTTTTACATGGTTTACTCAATGTCTCAGATAGTAGATGTGGCAGGTATCCCATTGGATGGTGATGTTCGGACAAACTCGACCTTTGATTATACAAAGGTCATGATGACCGTCCATGTTCAACGTAAAAGAACTAAATTATTAAAGTTTGAAATAATTAAATTGAAAAGCTTTCATTTGTCGAATATCTACCAACAAAAAAGTGAGACCTATCATATAAACGGTATGGATCATTGGAACATGTCCCAGATTCAAAGGCTAAAGTCCCCATCGTAGAGTATTTTAATACATCGGGATGTATTCAAGCAAATTGTATATTGATGTTTTTTCTCCCATGTTAGTTCTACACATGAGAAGAATGCTAGTGGATCTTCAAACGGACACATGGTATGATTGTAGGGCAATCCAAACCGTCCAAATTTCTGAAGCAACTGTAGATGGACATAATTGAAAACTATACTGAGAGGATAATACTAGCCATCTGATTTTCCCATCAAATTTGCAGCACTCACTAATTTACTTTTAACCATTGGTTTATATCCATTAAGGGCCTGTTTGGCCAGCAGATCCCACAGTATTAGGAGGGGATGGGATCGGCAATATCCTTGGTAGGGGTGCACACGGTTCGGTTTCGGTTTTGAAATTGGAACCGAATGGCCAAGGAGATAGATGAATTGGTCCTGCCAGCTGTTGATATTGGCCCTTCATGTGAAGGGGGCCACCTTTAGTTCTCATCCCTTTTGAAACCGGATCCGAATGGTGTGCACCCCTAAATTCCTTGGATAGGTATGACGAGCCAAACAGATCCAGTGAACTTGTCCCGGTATATGAGCAATCCCATGGATCTTAAGGGCCTGTTTGGCCAGGTAGATCCCACGGTATTAGGAGGTATGGGATTGGCAATATCCTGGGATAGGCATGACACGCCAAACAGATCCGGTGAACTTGTCCCGGGATATGAGCAATCCCATGGATCTTAAGACAATCCACTGACATCACCATCATTACCTTAAAATTAATCCTATCCCTTGGTTGGATGAATTGAAAGGTAAAATCCCGGGATATGCATGGCATGCCAAACAGACTCAGTGAACTTGTCCAGGGATATAAGCAATCCCATGGATCTTAAGACAATCCACTGACACCATCATCATTACCTTAAAATTGATCCCATCCCTCCTAATACCATGGGATCTGCCTGGCCAAACAGGCCCTAAGATAATCCACTTTGACATCACCATCATTACCTTAAAATTGATCCTATCCCTTGGTTGGATGGATTGTAAGGTAAAATCCCAGGATATGCACGGCATGCCAAACAAACCTAGTGAACTTGTCCTGGGATATAAGCAATCTCATGGATCTTAAGGCAATCTACTGACACCATCATCATTACCTTAAAATTGATCCCATCCCTCCTAATACCATGGGATCTGCCCGGCCAAACAGGCTGGCTGGATTGATCCCACAGTATTAGGAGGGATGGGATCGCGGTATCCCGGGATATGCATGACAAGCCAAACAGACCCGGTGAATTTGTCCCAGGATATGAGCAATCCCATGGATCTTAAAACAATCCACTGACATCACCATCATTACCTTAAAATTGATCCCATCCTTTAGCTGGACGGATTGGAATGTAAAATCCCGGGATAAGCCGGGCGTGCCATACAGACCCAGTGAACTTGTCCTGGGATATAGCAATCCCATGGGATTTAAACCTATCCACTGACACCACCATCATTACCTTAAAATTCATCCCATCCCTCCTAATCCATGGGATTCGCCCGGCCAAACAGGCCATGGTTTTGATTGTTCGATCAGTGTGGCTTTTTTATAAATGCTCCGTATACAATGGTACCCACATTTTGGATGGTCTGGATGGCTTTACATCACTGCCACATGTGTGGAGCACGAGCCACTACAATATTTTAATGGTGCAGAACTAACATAGGAATCCACGTCTTCACCTATTCAGATGAGAAACCGAGATGGTCTTTCTTAATCCAATAAGCTAACGTTGACAATCTTATTGTTTCTTTTACTGTTCATATGACAAATGTGTCCGGTGATCTGAACCATCCATCCATGGAATCCAGCATAGATTTTGCCACTTACAAAATAACACCTTACAAGATCCGTCTAGCGATATGAGTAAATAATTCTTCTAATGTGAGCCGTTGGGTTTTATTTTTTATTGGGCATCCCTGTACACAACTGATTAGATGCATGGTCAGGATATTTGCAAAGTATGATTTGGTTCACTGGCCTCTAAATGTGGGAACCCTTGATGAATGGACAGATTGGATCTTGGCCATGGTGGCATTTTTAGGATACCTGTGAATGGACAGATTGGATCTTTGCCATGGTGGCATTTTAAAGATAGGATACCTGTGAATGGACAGATTGGATCTTGACAGGTAATGTCGTGGGATTTGATTGTGACTTGGGATCACTTGATGGTTGTGACTTGTATTTGCCATAAACAAGGTAGGCCTGATAAAAGAAAGGTGTAGATCTAGGCTTAAAACTGATCGTGCTGGAAGAGGTCAATCATGGCACATATTGAGAAATCTGGGCCATGTACCAGGTGGGGATCGATGTAAACATGTCCTCTCCATAGGCTACGTGGGTCAATACATGAGGTGGCCCACATGCGTATGTTGAACACAAGCCGTTGGCTATTTTCTTTCATCCATTTCTCTCCCAAGAGTTTGCCATACGTTGATCAGTTGATTAACTTGATTTATAAGTCAAGACATGCATGTTCATGGTCCCACCTAGTGTTGGAGAAATTATATTTGAAAACCAAAAATAAAAATAAAATGTTGGAGAAATTATATTTGAAAACCAAAAATAAGAATAAAATTAATACCAGGCTAAGTAATGTATGTAATACGTTGTCCTTAAAACTTGATTCACCACCTTCAAAATTGATACCGCTTATGTGGTATAGGTGAATTGCTTTCAGGATAAGAAAAGTCTTTTCTTAAGGTTTCGCATGCAGCAATCACAAAGGGATTTACTCAGGGACTCAATTAACAAAGTTAGGAAATTTGATAGATTTGTTGAGTGGGTGAACTGGGTCACTTAAACAATGTTCGAATCACTTGGAAATTTCTTAAAAGGAAAAATTGTTTAGAGAGATCATATCAGATTCTGGTTGAATCTGTTGAACTTGAATGATTCTGGAAGCAATTTGTTTATAACCCTTCAACAATTTCAATTTCAATCGAGAATAGGGTGAATCAAGTTTTAAGGACAACGTATTAAATACGTGATCAAGTCGGGTGTTAAACTTATTTTTATTTTTGGTTTTCCAATATAATTTCTCCAACATTTTTAAAACTTGATTATGAATACTAAAAGTGTTGCATTAGTGAAACTGATGAAACAGGATTTGGTCAGACTGGACTGATTTGACGGTATAAGCTTCACTGACAAGTTAAAGTTTTTTTTTTTTTTTTCATTGTCTTGAAGATATTCTACATTTTGGTCTTCAATTTTAAACCTCTACCAAAAGCAATTGACAATAACACTCCAAAACAGATCACTATCAAAATTAAACAACAAGAATATGAATAGCTGTGTCGCGATTATATTCTCAATGCTCTTCTGATCGGCTGTAAGACCTGTACCCAGGAACAACTTCAGCAAAAGAAATTTAGATTGTACTAGAATATAATTATAAGGCCGAAGAAGAATGAATACAGAAAATTCTAATCGACAAGTACTTCAATTTCACAATGGTAAATAATAAGCCTCTACTGACCCAAATTCATGAATTACAGTTGATAGTAAACAAAATAAAGTCACTAAAAATTGACGTGTCTGAATCTTTTCGAGTTAGAGCTATTATATCCAAACTGCCTTTGAGCTGGAAAGATAATAGGAAGAAGCTACTGCATAAATTAGAAGAGTTCACCTTGGAACAAATAAAAAACATCTTCGAATTGAGGAAGAATCTCACAACCGAGATAAGAGGGATGACGCCAATGGTACATAATCATCCAAGGTGAATGCAATAGAAAAATCATCTTAGAATAATATCTGAGAAAAACGAATCCCTAAAATTCAACAAAAATCAAGGGAATTTCAAGAAAATCCAAAAGAAGGAAAACGGTAAACTCAAATGTCATCGCTATATCTGTGGCAAGACCGAACATTTTGTCCGAGTCTGTAGGAACCGTAAAAAAGCTTAAGAAAAAAAGCTAATGCAGTAGACGGTAATATTGTAACAATTGTCATGGAAGTGAACATAGTTCAAGAGAAAGTCTTCGGTTGGTAGTATGATATAGGTGCTACAGTCCATGTATACAATGACAGATCTGCCTTTAAAACCTATGAAAATGTGAGCAACGGTCAAGAGGTTTAAATGGGAAATGAAGGACGATCAAAGGTCGTTGGCAAAGGAACCGTGTAACTAATATTTACCTATGGAAAAAAAGGTAATCCTGACCCATGTGCTATATGTCCCAGATATAAAGAGGAACTTAGTCTCATGGGATCTTTTAAGCAAACCCAGGATAAGGGTTGTTGTTGAGGGTCAAATATTGCAAATATTGTATATTAGACCCCAGTTATTACCTAGTTTTACACACATGATAATGCTTAACGCTCTAATTTAATCACGTTTGTGTTGCAAGGTGAATTTAGGAGCTTGGACTAAAAAGAATGCTAAAAGCATAGATTTAATGCTCAAAAATTACCAAGGCAAGGGATGAATCTTAGGAGACCGAGATTGAAGTGTTTACACGCCAAAGATCCAAGAAAACCAAGTGATTGAAGATTAGGAAGCTTGAAAATCATCCTGAATGCAAGATCACAGGGTTCCCACCATCCGTTTGGCACGAAACTTTATATCCGACCTGAGGATCATAAAGTAATTGTACACGTAAATTTTTAGCCCTTGGATCTTTGTGGAAGTAGTCCAACGGAAAGATCAGCTATAAATCACCGATTTGGGGCCTACCTGATCTTTGGATATGCCTCAACTTTGGGCTCAACCCTTGAATTGGATAGATAAAAGGAATGGACAGAGTGGATTGATTAAGAATATCACTGTGGGGCCCACACGCATGCTGCAAGTGCACCACAGGGATGCACTCACAATACATCGGACCGAAATTCAGGTCAAAGTTGGTTTGACCCGACTTTCCAATCCGAGAGGGAGACTGTCTCTCCTCTCTCATGCACGTCGTCCGCTGGGACCAGTGATGGCCCACCACAATCAACCAAATGGAAAATTCGAGCCGTCCATCGTGTGCAGACTGATATTTTTTTACCAAAACCTTGTTATTCATATACCTCCATGCACGGATCCAATTTTACACCTACAAGGAGTACATTACTACGTCGATTAATGGTGTGGCCCATCCGAAACACGGATTCACTCCAAACTTGGGTCCGTGATCAGGGACTAATGTAGAGGCTCGAAGAAGGGCTTGATGCTCCATAAGGACAGCCAAAGTGGACCCCACCGAGCTAAGCGTAGCTCCCGTGCACAAGGAACGCATGTCCCTGAAAAATGGACATTCCGAGACGTTGTGGCCCACCACCTTTGACCGATTGCATTATCCAAAGGAAGCCCAGGCCAAAACCAACCCCACCCATGAAGGCCAAACAGAGTTTGGGACAATCAGCGTCCCAAAACCCATTCCAACGTAAACCGGTTTTGCGGTTTCGCTACAAATGCGGCATTGTTGCTGCGTAAACTTCACTGACCATGCAACCGACCAACTGTCACTACTCCTATAAAAGGGGAGAGAGAGAGAGAGAGAGAGAGAGAGAGAGAGAGAGAGAGAGAGAGAGAGAGAGAGAGAGAGAGAGAGAGAGAGAACATGGAGAGGATCATCAATCGTGGATCCAGGGACGTGAGAAGCGATGGAGAGAGAGAGAGAGAGAGAGAGAGAGAGAGAGAGAGAGAGAGAGAGCGTGGAACAGCCAAAGAGTTCTTTCTTTAGCTTTTCCTGATTTTGTTTATGTCTTTCCTTAAGAGATTTTAGTTCATCATGATTATGATAGGCTAAATCTCTTAGTTAGGGTTAAAAGGTGAAGCTTGTAGCATGATGGGGTGTTTTCTATGCTTGAATTCATGTTAAGATGATCTCTCTTTGCTTCTAATTTGATTATAAGGAATGCTTTTAGTTTTTAATGGTTTGTTGTAACTTAAATTACAATGGATCTGCGATAGCTTTGAGCATGTTCTTTTCATTGTTGAGGTTGTGATCGTAGGAACCCCTATTGTTCACCATCATCTCTTGTGCATGGTTGGATGATGGAACCCTTCCTAATGTTCATAATTTTCTTAGATTGGTTAAATTCCGTTGTTTGCTTTGTCTCATAGGCATGGTTTTATGATGGAATCACTTCTAGTTCTCGTACCTATCATTAATAGAAAACTAGATCAAAGGAAGTTCAGAATTGATTTTTAATGAATTACCTTCTAATTGGATGAAGATGGGACTCTGATTCGAGTTGTGTTCGTGAATCAAGCATAGATCTCCCTGATCTCTACAAGTGGATCCTTGGAAACCCTAGGTTTTCACCTTTGAATTTTACAAGTTTTAGTTACATAGTATACAATTATTCTCTTAATTTCTACATATTTAGAATACATCTTCTTCTAGTTCTAATTCTAGTTACTTTCAGAATACGTACAAGGTTCAGTCTCTGCGGATTCGACCTCGGTCTTACCGAGATTATTATTACATCACGACCTTATACTGGGGGTGCTGAACAAGTTTTTGGCACCGTTGCCGGGGATTGACGGTTGCGTTTTTCTCAGATTGACTAGTTTTAGAATTAGGTTAAGATTAGGGTTTTCTAATTTTAGGTTTAGGTTTTTCTGTTTGATTTTTAGAAACTAACCTAATTTTCCTGTTTTGTAGGATTCTGATATAGACTTTCGAAATTGGTAATCTCTTTCTAATTTTTCTAATTTTCTATTTTTAGGATTAGGGTTTATTTTCTGTTTTTAGAAACTTTCTAATTCTAGGATTCCTATTTTAGAAACTGACTTGTTTTGTTTTGTTTTGCAGGATTTTAATTAGGAACGTCTAATTTAGTAACTTCTCTCTAACTCTCTCTTTCTTTCTATTTCTAGATTTCTATTTCCTTTCTTTCTTTTAAGTTTAGGTTAGAATATGAGATTGAGGGCTGAGTGTGTTTCATGCCCAATTGGGTCCATGACAATAGTCGACGTCTTTTGAGTGAAGGAGGACTGATTGAAGGGTTATCTATCCATCACAGGATTAGACGTCACTCAAGATCCTCAGAGTTAATTGAAGTGATGGCTACAAATCAACCGGGAAGACAACCTCAACCTAGGGTTGAGGAAGTCCAGGATGAGAATGAGGTGCATCAAGCACCCCCGCCTTGTACTTTTCGAGATTATTTACAACTGACGGGGTTGAGTACGCCCTCATGCATGTTTTTTTTTTTGGAAAATACGAGACACATGAATATTAAACCAGGGGTGATCTAACTCCTTCCAAAATTTCATGGACTTGAATATGAAAGTCCATATTTGCACTTGAAAGAGTTTGATGAGATCATAACCACTTTATATTTAGCAAACGTATCTGAGGACACGGTAAGACCGAAACTCTTTCCCTTTTCTTTGAAAGAGAAAGCTAAAATGTGGTTGCATTCACTATGTCCTAGATCTATTAGCACATGGAATGACATGATAAAGGAGTTCATAAAGAAATTTTTTCCACACAATAAAACGAACGCCCTTAGAAAGTCAATCATGAAATTCGCCCAAAATGAGGATGAAACATTCTTCCAATGTTGGGAAAGGTTCAAGGATCTTGTCAGTTCATGTCCACAACATGGTTTTGAAACGTGGCACATTACATACTTTTTCTATGATGGTCTGACATCTTCCATGCGCCAATTGGTCGAGACAATGTGTAATGAGGAATTCATGAATAAAAATGTCGATGATATGTGGGACTACTTGGATAGACTTGCTGAAAATGCACAATCATGGAACACTTACCCAAAAATAAGCACCACTTCTAGGCCCACTCAATCAAAGGAGAGGGGTGGATTATACCTTCTGAAAGAAGATGATGATATCAATGCTGAAGTGTCTAATCTCATAAGAAAATTCGAGGTCATGGAACTAAAGAAGGATAAGGTTAAGGAAACTGTTTGCGGTATTTGTGCTTGCAACGTTCACACAACTGAAAATTGTCCAACAATATCTGCCTTTCAAGAGGTATTGAATGAGCAATCCAATGCCGTGAACAATTACCAAAGACCTTTCAATAGACCTACTTCCAATACATATAATCCTAGTTGGAGAAATCATCCAAACTTTAGTTGGAGGAATGGACAAACTGCTACTTAAGGTTTCTTTAATCAAATTCCAAATCAAGTGAAACCTTAAGAAGATCTGGTTCAAAATTCCACACAAACTCAAGAGCTTACTCAAGCAATACGAGAACTTACGAAATATATGCAAAAGATGGATTCATGTGTTACAGTTATGGAAAGGGGGATGCTTCCTGTTCAATATCTCCCCAATTCTAAACCGTAATACGAGATAAGTGATCCAAGCTCTTCAAATCAGAGAAGCAAGCTAAATCTATCGCCACTCTTAGGCGTGGGAAGACCATTGACAAAACTATTTCGGTTAGGGCTGAAAAGCTTAAGGACCCGGAAGAGGACAATGAAGATAGACCTAGCACTGCTCCACAAGAATTAAAACCGGAACTTCAAGGCAAGCCGATTGCCCCATTCCCCCAAGGTTGGTTGCACCAAAAACTCTCTTTAACTCTCAAGACATTCTAGAGGTGTTGAATTAAGTGAAGGTCAATATTCCTCTACATGATGCCGTAAAACAAATACCTTCATATGTCAAATTTCTAAAAGACTTGTGTACGACAAAATGGCGTCAAAATATTCAAAAGAAAATCTTTTTAACTGAAAAAGTGAGTGTCATCTAAAGCAAGATGTGCCACAGAAATTCAAAGATCCCGTTAGCCCAACCATTGCTTGTGTAATTGGAAATTACCGCATTGAGCACGCATTTCTTAATTTAGGAGCGAGCGTAAATCTGATTCCTTACTCGGTCTACAAACAGTTAGGTTTGGGTGAATTGAAACTCACCCTAACCACATTACAACTTGCTGATCACTCAGTGCATGTACCGAGTGGGATAATTGAGGATGTGTTGGTCCAGGTTGACAGATTCTACTACACAGTAGATTTTATTGTCCTGGATATGGAACCCATCAGTAACATGAGCACTCAAATTCCCGTCATTCTTGGTCGCCCGTTCCTCGCCACTTCAAACACAATCATTAATTGCAGGAATGGAGTCATGAGTATGTCTTTCGGGAATATGACATTAGAGTTGAATATCTTTTTCAACACAGGCAGACGGTTAGAGGATGATGATGATTTCCATGACATTAACATGATTAATTCTTTCGTGGAAGATAGAACACTTTTGACCTAATCCTCTGACCCTCTAGAGACGTGATTGGCCCACTCCCATGATTTAGATGATGATATAATTAGGGAGATGGGTCCCATGCTTGATACTGCATTGGTACTTGAAGTTAACCTATGGAGGCCACGATTTGAAGAATTGCCCCAAACCAATGAAATGCCTCTACCGTCTAGCCTTAAGGTACTGAAGCTTAACCTAAAATCATTGCCCTCTGATTTAAAATATGTCTATTTAGGTCAAGACGAGACATACCCGGTGGTGATTTCATCCCACCTTGAGTAAGAACAAGAGAGTATGCTCATATCTACTCTCATTGAGCATAAGGGAGCCCTTAGATGTATGATTGCAGACCTCAAGGGAATTGACTCTTCAGTTTGTACTCACCGCATTTATCTCGAGGATAATATGAAGACCTCTCAGCAATCATAACATAGACTAAATCCAAACATGAAGGAAGTGGTTAAAGACGAGGTTCTTAAACCATTGGATGTGGGTATCATATACCCTATATTCGATAGTCAATGGGTGAGTCCAACTCAGGTGGTTCCTAAGAAGTCCGGAATCACCATCGTAACCAATGTCAACAATGAACTCGTGCCAACTAGAGTTACTACTAGTTGGAGAATGTGCATTGACTACAAGAAGTTGAATACTGTCACGAGAAAGGACCACTTCTCTTTGCCCTTCATTGATCAAATCTTGGAAAGGCTAGCTGGTCACTCGTACTATTGTTTCCTTGACGGGTATTCGGGCTATAACTAGATAGAGATAGCCCCTGAAGATCAGGAAAAGACCACGTTTACATGTCCTTTTGGCACCTTTGCTTACCGAAGGATGCCATTCAGATTGTGCAATGCCCCCGCCACTTTTCAGCGATGCATGATGAGTATTTTTTTCTAACATGGTGGGGCAATATCTAGAGGTCTTCATGGACGAATTCTCTATTTTTGGTCCATCCTTCAGTGATTGTTTGAAAAATCTTAAATGTGTGCTTAAGCGATGTGAAGAAAAAAAATTTGATACTCAACTGGGAGAAGTATCATTTCATGGTTCGTAAGGGAATTGTCCTAGGACATATCATCTCGTCCAAAGGAATTGAGGTAGATAAGGCTAAAATTGATCTTATTTCTAACCAACCTCCACCCAAGAACATACGAGACGTGCGATCCTTCTTATGACACGTCGGGTTTTATAGAAGATTCATAAAGGACTTTAGTCTCCTCTCTCGTCCTCTATGTAATCTACTTCAAAAGGATGCACCATACGAGTGGATTGAGCAATGCTAGGAAGCTTTCACTAAGCTTAATTAAGGGCATGTTAACCACTGCACCTATCATGCAGCCAACTGATTGGAGCCTTCCTTTTGAATTTATGTGTGACGCATCTGACTATGCTCTTGGGGCGGTTCTAGGCCAGAGAAAAGAAAAGAAGCCCTACGTTATTCATTATGCAAGTAGAACTCTAAATCCTGCCCAAGTGAACTACTTAACTACGGAAAAGGAACTCTTAGCCGTAGTGTTCGCTTTGGACAAATTTAGGTCCTACTTAATCGGATCCAAGATCATCATTTACACAGATCATGCGGCGCTCAAGTATCTTCTTTCTAAGAATGATGCTAAGCCTCGCTTAATTATATATATATCCTCCTACTCCAAGAATTCAATTTGAAAATAAAAGATAAAAAGGGAGTAGAGAACGTAGTGATTGACCATCTTTCCTGCCTTGATCTCCCTAATTCCCTTGAGATGACACGTGTCAATGACATGTTCTCCCATTCACCTTGGTTTGCTAATATTGCTAATTATCTTATCACAGGTTTCACGCCGACGCATTGGATGCTCAAGATAAGAAAAAATTCTTCGCCGAGGTGCATAAGTTCTTCTGGGATGATCCGTATTTGTTTAAATATTTCCCAGACCAAATCTTAAGAGATGTGTACCAGACAATGAACACCAAAGTGTCATCTTCTTCTGTCACTCTCAGGCCTGTGGTGATCAGTTTTCTGCTAAAAGACCACAGCCAAGATTCTGCAGTGTGGCTTTTACTGGCCCACTATGTTCAAGGACACTCATGAGTTTTACAAAGGTTGTGAGCGTTGTCAGAAATTGGGAGCATTGTCCCGTCGAAATATGATGCCCTTGAACCCCATTCTTATCATAAAAGCATTTAATTGTTGGGGCGTCGATTTCATGAGACCATTCCCCCAATCATTTGGAAATATATATATTTTGCTCGCCGTAGACTATGTCACTAAATGGGCTGAAGTGATTCCGTGCCGGAACAATGACCATCGAACGATCATTAAGTTTTTAAAAGAGAACATCCTTTCCTCGTTTGGAACACCTCGAGCCATCATTAGTGATGGAGGCTCACATTTTTGTAATAGGCCATTCGCGAAGTTAATGAAGAAATATGACATCTCTCATAAGGTGAGCACTCTATACCACCCACAAACAAGTGGGCAAGTTGAGATTTTCAATATAGAAATTAAACACATTTTGGAAAAGATGGTTAACCCTAACCATAATTCGATTGACTGATGCTTTATGGGCTTACCGTATTGGATTTAAAACCCCAATTGGAATGTCTCCCTTTAGACTTGTCTATGGGAAAGCTTGTCACTTGCCTGTGGAGTTGGAACATAGAGCCTACTGGGCGATCAAAAATCTGAATTTCAATTTGGACAACGCTGGCTCGTTACGCAAACTTCAGTTGAATGAACTCGAAGAAATCCAAAATGATGCATACGAGAACTCGAGAATTTACAAGGACAGGATGAAGGCATTTCATGACTAACATATTCTTTGAAAATCATTTACACCAGGTCAGAAAGTCCTTTTGTATAATTTTCAGTTACATCTCTTTTCAGGTAAATTCTAATCTCGTTGTACCTGCCCTTTCACTATTACCAATGTTTATCCTCATGGGGCTATCAAGATTCGAAATCCAAAAAATGACAATGAGTTTAAAGTGAATGGACATCGATTAAAGCCATTTGTTGAGAAATTTGATTCAGAGAACATGTCCTTACCTCTAATTGATCCTGTTTATTAGGATTGATCTCCTAGTCTAACAGAGGTATAGTTAGGTTTTATGTTTTCCGTTTTAGGATAGTCGGCTTTATGCCGTTAGGATAGTTTTCTTTCCATTTGTTCTAGGATAGTTTGCTTTTGTTGGTTTAACTCTTGTACTGACCCACTTTCACACTGAGATCTCCCAGGAAAAAGTCATACAATTTCCTCATCAGGTACTACCTTTCCATCACTTCTCCTTTACTTTCATTGTCTCATGTGCATTTCATGCCTAAATCTTTTACATTGAGGACAATGTAGATTTTAGGTTGGGGATGGGAGATTAGGTTACCTAATCAGTATTTTCTCAAGCGTTTTCTCAAGTCTTGAGCAAAAATTATTACAATTTTTGAAATTTTTACTGCAAATTTTGTGAAGTTGAGTGATTTTGAAGATCATTCTTGATTTAAAACTATAAGATACTTAATGTTGGTGATTTATGACTCTTGGATTCAGTTACCTGTTAAATTTCACATTTAAGTTCGAATTAATAATTCATGATTAGAAGTTTTAAACATTGAGTGAGTCATGATTTCACATGTCACATCTAGCTTGCACATTAAGGTTCAGTTCGATATTGAATTATTAACTTGGTGATCATTAAGCATGGAAGGAACCAACCTGGGGAATTTGCCTATCACGTTCAATGAAAAAAAAAATACCTAGCTAAAAAACAGTTGTCATCGAAAACGGCTACCTCTTAAAGATCTTTAAAAAGGTTAACACAACATAAAGCCATCGATGGAAAAAATCAAAAGATGGAAGAATAAAAAGGTTGAATTGTAAGGCAAGTTTCAATTTACGTTGGGTCATCCGGAATGCTCCTTTTAATTATTAATGTTATCATGAAAATTGACGATTGGATCTTTAATTGTGATAAGTCAAGGTTACACTCTTCACCCATGGAACTCAATGTTTAGAATTGTTCTAATTAATGGATTAATACTTTGAACTTAGCCATGAAATTTACCGTGCGCTTGAGTCTAGGAGAAAGTAATGCTCAACATTGATGTATCTTAGAATCCTATGATCTGGACTGTTTTTCAAAAACCACTTGAGTTTACAAAAATTATCTTGTGGTTCTCGAATTATTTTTTGCATACTTTGCTCGGGACTAGCAAAATGCTGGTTAGGGATTGTGTCGAGGGTCAAATATTACATATTAAACCCCAGTTATTACTTGGTTTTATAAACATGATAATGCTTAACGCTCTAATTTAATTACGTTTGTGTTGCAAGGTGAATTTAGGAGCTTGGACTGAAAAGAGTGCTAAAAGCATAGATTTAATGCTCAAAAATCACCAAGGTAAAGGACGGATCTTAGGAGACCGAGATTGAAGTGTTCACACACCAAAGATCCGAGAAAACCAAGTGATTAAAGATAATGAAGCCTAAAAATCATCCTGAATGCAAGATCACAGGGTTCCCACCGTCCGTTTGGCACGAAACTTTATATCCATCTCGAGGATCATAAAGTAACTGTACACGTAAAATTTCAGCCCTTAGATCTTTGTGGAAGTGGTCCAACGGAAAGATCAACCATAAATCACCGATTTAGGGCCCACCCGATCTCTGGATATGCCTCAACTTTGGGCACAACCCATGAATTGGATAGATAAAAGGAATGGATGGAGTAGATTGATCAAGAATATCACTGCGGGGCCCACACGCATGCTGTAAGTGCACCACAAGGGTGCGCTCACGATACACCGGACCGAAATTCCGGTCAAAGTCGGTTTGACCCAACTCTCCAATCCGAGAGTGAGACTCTCTCTCCTCTCTTGCGCACGCCGTCCGCTAGTACCAATGATGGCCCACCACAATCATCCAAATGGCAAATCTGAGCCGTCCATTGTGTGTAGACCGAGATTTTTACTAAAACCTTGTTATTCATATGCCTTCATGCACGCATCCAAGTTTACACTTACAAGGAGTACATTACTACGTCGATTGATAGTGTGGCCCATCCAAAACACGGATTCACTCCAAACTTGGGTCCGTGATCAAGGTCTAATGCAAAGGCTCGTAGAAGGGATTGATGCTCCATAAGGACAGCCGAAGTGGACCCAACTGAGCTCAGCGCAACTCCCGTGCACAAGAAACGTACGTCCGTGAAAAATAGACATTTGGAGACATTGTGACCTACCATGTTTGACCGGTTACATGATCCAGACATCCAGAGGAAGCCCGGGCCAAAACCAACCCCACCCGTTAAGGCCAAACAGAGTTTGGGATGATCAACATCCCAAAACCCATTCCAATGCAAACCGGTTTTGTGGTTTCACTGCGCACGCGACACTGTTGCTGCGAAAACTTCACCGACCATGTAATCGACTGACTCTTACTACTCCTATAAAAGGAGAGAGAGAGAAAGAGAGAGAGAGAGAGAGAGAGAGAGAGAGAGAGAGAGAGAGAGAGGAACAACCAAGGAGTTCTTCTTCTTTCTTTAGCTTTTTCTAGTTTTGTTTATGTCTTTCCTTAAGAGATTTTAGTTCATCATGATTATGATAGGCTAAACCTCTTAGCTAGGGCTAAGAGGTGAAGCTTGTAGCGTGATGGGGTGTTTTCTCTGCTTTGATTAATGTTAAGATAAACTCTCTTTGCTTCTAGTTTGATTCTAAGGAATGCTTTTAGTTTTTAATGGTTTGTTGTGACTTAAATTACAATAGATCTGTGATACCTCTGAGCATGTTCTTTTCATTGTTAAGGTTGTGAACGTAGGAACCTCTATTGTTCACCATTGTCTCATGGGCATGGTTGATGATGGAACCCTTCCTAACGTTCATAATTCTCTTAGATTGGTTGTGGATTGGTTAAATTTTGTTGTTTGTTTTGTCTCATGGACACGGTTTTGTGATGGAATCACTTCTAGTTCTCTTACCTATCATTCATAGAAAACTAGATCAAAGGAAGTTCAGAATTGATTTTTAATGAATTACCTTCCAATTAGATGAAGATGGGACTCTGATTCCAATTGTGTTCGTGCATCAAGCATAGATCTCCTTAATCTTTATAAGTGGATCCTTGGAAACCCTAGTTTTCCACCTTTAAATTTTACAAGTTTTAGTTACATAGTCTACAATTATTCTTTTAAATTCTCCAGATTTTGAATACATATTCTTCTAGTTCTAGTTCTGGTTACTTTCAGAATACGTACAAGGTTTAGTCCCTGTGGATTCGACCTCAGTCTTACCGAGATTATTACTACATCGCGACCCTATACTTGGGGTGGTGAACGGTTGTGTATGAATCCAACAAATTCATCTTGTCCAAAAATAGAAACTTTGTGGGAAATGGATATGTTTGTAATGGGATGATTAAGTTTTTGCTAAATGAAAAGAATTTTCTGCTTATATGGTTGAGTCTGTAACCCTATGACATAGTAGGTTAGCACATATAGGTTACAGTACCATAAGACTCATGGATAAGAATGACTTAATCTCATACAATGATAGTGAAAATGATAAATGTGAAATATACATATGATCTAAAATGACTAAGAAACCATTCCCTAATGTTAATAAATGGTCTCAGATGTTAGACCTAATGCATACTGACATATGTAAGTTAAGTAGAATGCTTATCCGAGTAGGGAAGATACGAAAAGGCCGAGCTATATGTCCTAAGGGGGGGGGGGGGGGGGGGAATAGGACTATGCCAAATTTAAAATTAACAGCAGAATTTAAACAAACTAAATAAAGATAGCACATGAATAATCTCTCAAAGCTGAAATTAAATACAACCTCAAATGTACGAGTATTGAGAGATTGATACAGATGTTGTTCTAAGGACAACCTTACACCAAAAACCAAAGGTTTATGGTAGGACAACCTGATTCCTAGAAAGGTCTGTATATCAAAAACTCAAATTGATACAGAGGAATAAAGAAATATATAGTAAGGAAAGAAATCTAAGTTGTTACAACATTCCCACACTTGCATAAAAGAAATTACAACATTCTCTATAAATGCATAAGGGAAATTACAAACATCCACAAAAAGAAATAAACAATCAATCCACATGACCGAAAATTATAGTGGTTCGCTTGTGTGTACATCAAATACTTAGAAAAAACAGTCACACAACTACTCCACTCATAATATCCTCACACAGTGGATATTAGCGTTCACTATAAAAATAGGTTTTTCAAGGTTCACCTAAAACCCTCACAATTGTGTCTTTCGAGTGGGCTTACACAATTCAAAAAATCCCACACTCTGAGTTTTCTATATCACCTCAGACAAACCAAAACAAAGAGATTTTTTTGGCATAATCTCAATGAAGCCAAAAGAAACGAATTTACAGTAATGTAAAATACCTGGATATTCTCCTTCAGATGCAGCCCCGAAGAACCAAATCGGAGTAGAAGTTCAACGTAGAAGTTCAATGTCCACACTCACTTATGAAATGGTTCTAGGTTCTAAATTGATTTTAAATTAAATCAAGTTGGGCTAGCTCTATTTGATTTTGATTCCAAGAAAATGGCAAGTCTTGATCCCTTCTTTAAATATGATTGGAATATAGAATACAAAATCAAATATAATAAAGCTAAATTAAGAGAATATTAAATGAGCACAATATAGCTTAAAAACATGACTAACTTATCTCTTAGAGTGACGTATTGAATTAGCTTGAATTGAATATGAAACTCTGAAATTTGTGCTCTATTTATAAGTGAAGAAATCGCATCTTCGACTAGTCCTGAGGTCTTCACGACTGGTCGTAGGACCAACAATTTTTTGAAATTTGGGCGCGATAAGATAAAGTCGTTCCACGACTGGTCGTTGGCCCTGCTTGACCGGTCGAGTGGCCTCCACGACTGGTCGAGGACAGTCCACGACTGATCGTGTGGAACCATTTTTAGCTGACCAGTCAAGCAGTCGAGCACAGGACTGGTCGAGGCTTAACAAAAAATTTTAAAAATTTTGAACAAACTTAGGACTGATCGAGGAATTTCTTGGACTGGTCGAGCCAGTGCTAGGATTAGTCGAACATAGTCTAAGACTAGTCGAGAAACAGTCTATTCACTTATAAAATGACCCAATTTAAATTATGTATTCAAAATGACCTACCCTATGGTCAATCTAGGGTCATTCATACCTTATACATGATGTATGAACATTGAAACTTCTTTTCCTTTGATAGTTGATCTTTGAAGTTCACGACGCTTAAGATCTTGTCATACGTCGAAGCTTGAACATGAGACCTTTTGAAGCTTAACTTTGTAGTTACATTAAAGCTTGAGCTTGAGGTACTTGAGTTGTTCTTCGCCTTGAGTCTTGAGAACCAAAGTAAAGACTATTGTCTTGCCTTTAGATTTAGCTTTGAAACCTTGAACTTTGAAGCTAGTCTTGCCTTTAGATTTGCCTTTGAAACCTTGAACTATGTACTTGATCTTGCATTAAAAGTTCTTGAAGTAAAGACCTGTCCTTGTACATAAGATGCACTGTCTTGAATATGTAGATCCGCTGGATAAGACATAGATTCCAAGAGGTTTTGGCACTACAAAATTTGACAATTATAGGAGCTAGAAACTATAGCACTTACAATCTCCCCCTTTGTCAAATTTGTGACAAAACACACTTCATAATAACATAAGCATTATATGCACAAAGAATCATGCACCAGTTATCAATATAAACTAGTTACAACCTGATTAAAGAATCATGCACCAGTTATAAACAAGTCAAAGCAAAGCATCAATTCGTATCAAATACTCCAACAATAAACAATACACCCCCTTACTTACTCATCCCCATTTCAAAAAGAAAGCTACTTATCCACAATCCATCGACAATCCACATGCCATATATCACAAAACAAAGCATGTCAAAAAGTCTCCCCATTTTTGTCGCAATATGACAAAGGAAGAAACTAGTACATGAAAAAGAACGTAGATAAACAAGGAAGAATAAGACGAACATTGAGGAATAATTGATCAAGATAGTCAGGATATTAAATTCAAAAGCAAGTATTGTTCAAGCATAATCAACCAACATCAACAAAGTTCAACCAAAGTCAATCTCACAAACTAAAAAAAAGTGAAGTATCATAAGAGTTATTACAAACCATATGAGAAAATACTAATCAGATCCTGAAGAGGGAGCAGGAATAAATGGATCAATTTGATGTAAACTCTTATTAATGCGCCTCATATATTTACGCATATAAGGAAATTGAGTATCCTGGGTTACATGGATCTGAGCCACCAGTTCCTCACCAGTATGCAACCTCTCAGCGAAATCAGAAGGCTGATAGTCAAGATCATCAAAGAGTCGAATTCGATCTCATCAAATATATCATCCATGTTAATGTCATCTAGTGGCAAATCACTTTCTTCTTCATTCACGGCATCAGCTCCACCAACACCCACATTGACTTGGCCTGCAGCCAACCTCAGATTCATTTTGTTTGTATTGGAGTTGTTGAAGATAAGGTGTTGAATGGGAGCCTCTCCAACAGGCATATCCATTAAAATATGGCTAGCCAACACAGTCATAAGATACGCGAAAGGGATATCATTGTGTCCAGGATGGAGACGAAATTGTATAACGCAATGACAGATTAAAGAAGGAAGACATACAGTAGTACCAGAGATAATGGAATGAAGAATCCGAACCATGAAAGTAGCGAGTTCGGTTTTGTTACCAGAATGGGGATAAACATTTGAAATAAAAATCTTGTGAAGGACTCTGTATCTGGGTAACAAATACTTTGAAGCAAGCGCATTTCCATTAGTACTTCATTGTGCATCTATATTACACAAAGCATTAGTAAGCATACGTTTTTCAGATTCAGATGGTTTATCCACTAGAGTGCTAATGGGAATACCTTCATCATTGACAGGTATTTCCATCAGAACAGAGATCAGATGACGGTCTATTTCAACTGGACCTTCTCTAGTTGCAATAATAAATGTTAGATTTTTAGTTGAAAAATCAGATATACATGCATACGTAGCTTGCGCAATGGACTGGTATGTCGGCCCACCCCAATGTAGAATGTTATCCCATCCTACAGATTGGAGAAGATAAAAGATTTCAAAAGGAGCTAGATGTTCAATATGAACAAGTCGTTCAACTATAACATTGCACAACCTAATATCCCGTACATAGGAGGGATCATCTTCGGGTGACCGAAGGTGGCGCTTTGTGATAGGTGTCGATCTAGAAGTTGAAGGACCACGAGAACTTTTCTTTTTGCCTTTACCTTCCATTTGCAACTAGGAAATAAAGGAACCAAGTGGTTGCAAAAGAAGTAGAGTGAGTTTTCTCAAGATCAGATTTTGGAGAAGAAAACCCCATAAATCTCAATGAAACAAGAAATAAATCACTCTAAAGATAAAAAGAAGTGATATGAAGTTGAATCTATAAGGAAAATGGAAATAAAGCACTAATCTTGAAGAACTAGGAAGATGGGTTCGATCGGTCGACCTAGGACCTGTTGGAGAAGAAACCCAAATGAAGAAAAAAGAGATTTTTCTCCCAAATAAAGCACCAACCCACGCTACACGACTGGTCGAGTACATGCTCGACCGGTCGTGCCACGACTAGTAGAGTATGCACTCGATTGGTCGTGCACAACTAAAAATATGCAATTTTCTTGAAATTTGAAATTTTAAACATATAAATAATAAATATATATACAATATAATATAGAGATGCATGAATAATCAATACAAATTGCACATACCAAGATCAAATTTCAATTTAGAAAACCTGCTTTTTTCGAGCGGTTTTGTGAATATGTCAGCAAGTTGAGTCTTGGTTGGAATGTATTTCAAAGAAATTGTCTTTTCTTCCACTAATTCACGGATGTAGTGATATCTAATGTCAATGTGCTTGGTTCGTGAATGCTGGATTGAATTTTTAGATATATTAATTGCACTGGAATTATCACAATATAAAACCATAGAGTCCTGTGCAATTCCATAATCGCTTAATATTCTTTTCATCCATACAAGCTGAGTATATGCATTACCTGCTGCAATGTATTCAGCCTCAGCAGTTGAGAGTCAACGGAACTTTGTTTCTTACTTTACCAAGAAACTAAACAGTTTCCAACATAGAAACAACCACCACTGGTTGATTTCCTATCATTAACATTACCAGCCCAATCAATATCAGTGTAACCAGCTAATTGAACAATAGTATCATGTGGATACCAAAGACCCAAATTAGCTGAACTTATGACATATTGCATAATCCACTTAACAACAGTTAAATGTGACTCTTTAGGGTCAGATTGATATCTAGTATAAATTCCTACGCTAAATGCAATATCAGGTCGACTCGCAGTTAAATACAGCAAACTACCTATCATACTGCGATACAATTTATGATCAACTCTCTTACCTGTAGAGTCCTTTAAGAGTTTTAAGGTTGTACTCATAGGAGTATCAAAATTTTTCCCATTCTCAAATCCGAACTTTTTAACTAAGTTCAGAGCATATTTAGTTTGAGAAATAAAGAAACCATCAGGTTGCTGTTTAACTTGCAACCCTAGGAAATAATTGAATTCCCCAACCATGCTCATTTCAAACTTAGATTTCATAAGATTTGCAAACTCATCAGTCATGTTAGCACAGGTAGATCCATAAATAATATCATCAACATAAATTTGCATTATTAAAATGTGATCATTATGTTTCTTTACAAACAGAGTCTTATCAACACTTTCCATTATAAAGTTATGACTTAGTAAAAACTTAGTCAATTTTTTATACCATGACGTGGGAGCTTGTTTTAAACCATAGAGAGCCTTTCTTAGGCGATAGACATGATCAGCATTCTTAGGGTCTTCAAAACCCGTTGGTTGTTCAACATACACTTCTTCATGCAAATCGTCGTTCAAGAAGGCACTCTTTATATCCATTTGATACATTTTAAACTTTCTAAAGCATGCAATGAATATAAATCGTCTGATTGATTCAAGATGAGCTACTAGGACAAAGGTCTCATCATAATCGATACATTCAATTTGAGTGTACCCTTGTGCAACCAGTCTAGCCTTGTTTCTAATAATATTACCAAGTTCATCAGACTTATTTTTGAAAATCCATTTAGTTCCAATAATGTGTTTATCTTTTAGTCTAGGAACTAAGTACCAAATATCATTTCTAATAAATTGATTAAGCTCTTCTTGCATCGCAACTATCCAGTTTTCGTCAGTAAGAGCTTCTTTTACGTTAGTCGGTTCTATCTGAGATGTAAAGCACATATAGTTACACATATCTTCTAATTGTTTACAAGTGCGCACACCAGTGAGAGGGTTTCCAATAATCTGATTAGTAGGATGATCTTTAACAATCCTTAGTTCAGAGTTATTTTGATTTGAAAAAGACTCTGGTTTATCAATTAGAAGTACTTCATCAATTTCTGAACTTGAGACAGGTGTATTCAAGTGATCGTCAAAAACCATATTAATAGACTCTTGAATAACACCGGTCCTCTTATTAAGAACCCGATATGCTCGACTATTTAGAGCATACTCTAAAATTACCCCTTCATCACTTTTAGTGTCAAGCTTACCCAGATTTTCTTGGTCACGTAAAATGTAACACTTGCTGCCAAAAACTCGAAAGTATTGACAGTAGGCTTCTTATCAAACCACATTTCATAGGCCGTTTTACTATTTGATTTTCTAGTATAAATGCGGTTAATTATATAACACGTAGTATTTATGGCTTTGGCCCAAAGATTTTTAGGGAGCTTCATATTATTTAACATTACATTTGTCATTTCTTGAAGCACTCTATTTTTTCTTTCTACTATACCATTTTGTTATGGTATTTTGGATGCAGAGAATTCATTTGATATTCCCTGATCACTACAAAACTTCTCAAAGCCGCTATTCTCAAATTCTGATCCATGATCGCTACGGATCTTTCAGACTTGAGATTCTTTTCCAGTTTGGATACGTCTAAGTACCCTTTTTACTTCATCGAGAGTTTTTGATTTGTCTCTTAAGAAGACTACCCAAGTATATCTGGTAAAGGCATCAATAATTAACAGAATGTACTTCTTGCCACCCCGACTCTCCGTTCTAATTGGTCCAATAAGATCCATATGGAGGAGTTCAAGCAGTCTAGATGTAGCTTTGGAGTCCACCTTTTTGTGAGAACTCCTAGTTTGCTTGCCAATCTGGCATTCGCCACATATTTTATTTATTTTTTGTATTTTGGGTAATCCTCTTACTAACTCTCTTTTGCTCAATCTATACAAGTTACGGTAGTGTACATGTCCAAGGCGTTTATGCTATAACTCGGTCTCATCGGTATGGACCATGTAACACGATAGATTAGATGAGCTAGAATCACTTACAATATAACAGTTTTCAGAAGTTCCGCGACCAATTAATATTACAGAACTATTTTTATTTAAAATTTCACACCCTAGGTTAGTAAAATTTACGCTATGATTTTTATCGCATATTTGAGAAATGCTTAATAAGTTGTGTTTTAAACTTTCTACATATAAAACATTCTCAAATAAAGGGAGGTTAAAAAGTTGAACCATACCTTGGCCAATAATCCTACAGTTGCTACCATCATCGAAAGTGACTAAACCATTTGAACCGTACCTTAGCCAATAATCTTATAGTTGCTACCATCACCAAAAGTGACTGAACCATCAGTCATATCTTTAAGATTGGTGAACAGACCCTTGTCGCTTGTCATATGTCTGGAGCAACCACTGTCTAGGTACCACTTTGAATGAATTGTAGCTTTGAAAGCAGTGTGGGCAACCAAGCAGGTAACTTTAGGAACCCATTTCATTATAGTCTCGGGTTTAGGAGAATAGTTGGTCTTCTTATGTTTGTAGTTGATATAAGACTGACCCATTGAGTTAGATTTTAAGAGCTCCTTAAGTAAATCAACAATTTTCTCAGCTAAATGATTACGATTCTGATTTTTATAGTTGATATGGTTGCTTTTAGGTTTTAAGGTTTGAAAAGTCTTAGAATTTTTTGGATAATTTTGATTTAGACTTTTCCCTTTTGAGTTTGAAGACTCTCATTTCACAAACTTAGGAGGAGTATTCTTATGTTTAGGAGGAATACTTTTATTGTAGCCCAAATCAGATTGGTCGCTACATTTTCTGGATCCGGATAAGAGTTTTTCTTACTTAGGATCACCTTGGGCATACCTCCAAGTATCTTTTAAACTTAAAAGTGAAGAGACTTCATGTTTTAGTTTTTCATTTTCAGATTTTAGATTTTTAATAAGGGAGGTTTTAAAATCTAAATAGCACTTAGATTTTTCAAAACAATTTGAAATGTGGGATTTTTCTAAAACAAGAGTATCAAAATTTTCTTTAAGTTTCGAAAACTTTTCTTTCTGAAGTTTTATTTTACAACAATTTTATAACTTTCCTTGTATAGGGCATTGTAAACATCTTGAAGATCTTCTTCATTTTCATGATCATTATTCAGATTTTCTTCACTAGTTGAATTATCATTATCTGAAAAAGTGAACTTGGCTAGAGTCATAAGGGCTTTAACTTCATTACCCGACTCAGTTTCAGAATCTTCTGACTCAGAAGAGGCTTCAGAGCAGGAAGATTTGTCCCAAGTAACCAACATATCCTTCTTTTTGGGTTTGTCCTTTTTAGGACACTTGTTTGCTAAATGCCCATATTCATGGCAGTTGTAACATTGACTGTCTTTTAATGATTTCCAAGTTTTAGGTTTATATCTTTTCTTATCATTAGATTTTTGAAAATCAACCCTCTTTTTACTTTTGAAAATCTTGTAAAACTTTTTAGTTAAAAGGGCCATATCATCTTCAGAATTTTCTAAATCAGAATTACTACTATTTTCTTGAGAAAATATTTAGACGATTTAAGGGCGATTGATTTACCTTTAGGAGCTTTAAAAGTTAACTCATAAGTTTGTAATGAGCCAAGTAATTCTTCTATCCTCATATTATCTGTATCACGAAGTTCCTGGATCGTAGTTACCTTTGAATTGAACCGTTCAGGTAGTGAGCGTAGTATCTTTGCACAGACTTTACTTTCTGGGATTTTAACACCAAGACCCCACATAGAGTTGACAATGTCATTCAATCTAGTATAAAAGTCCATGAAAGTTTCACTTTCCTGCATACGTATTTCCTCAAATTTGGACTTTAGATTTCTTGACAATTGTTGTTCCCTCGTGTGTCATTTCTAAAATATCTCAGGCTTGTTTTGCAGCACCACAGGATATAATTCTTTTGAATTCATCCGGTGATAGTGTGCAAGTGATTGCATTTAGTGCTTTTGCATTGGCACTACTCTCACTTTTCTGAAGAGTGGTCTAAGAGAAATAAGGCGTGAGTCTCATAGCTTTGGATCCATCGATACCAGTCACTTCAGTGGTAGGAGGGGTCCAATCAGTCATTGTGGCTTGCCATACGCTCTCATCCATGGATTTTAAGAAAATCCTCATCCTAGCTTTCCAATAGGTATAATTGGAGCCATCAAATGGTGGAGGCCTAGTGAATGAAAGACTATCAAAATTTGACATCTTACAAAGCTCATATCGATTAGCTTAGGAAATTAATCCAAGAGAAATAACAATTAAAACGAGCTATGAGGCTCTGATACCACTTGAAAAGGCTGAGCTATATGTCTTAGACGGGGGGGGGGGGTGTTGAATAGGACTATGCCAAATTTGAAAATTAACAGCGAAATTTAAACAAATTAAATAAAGATAACACATGAATAATCTCACAAAGCTGAAATTAAATACAACCTCAAATATACGAGTATTGAGAGAATGATATAAATGTTGTTCTAAGGACAACCTTACACCAAAAACCAAAGGTTTATGGTAGGACAACCTGATTCCTAGAAAGGTCTGTGTATCAAAAATTCAAACTGATACAGAGGAATAAAGAAATAAATAGCAAGAAAAGAAATCTAAGTTATTACAACATTCCCACACTTGCATAAAAGAAATTACAACATTCTCCACAAATGCAAAAGGGAAATTACAAACATCCACAAAAAGAAATAAACAATCAATCCACAAGACTGGAAATTATAGTGGTTCGCTTGTGTGTACATCAACTGCTTACAAAAACAGCCACACAACTACTCCACTCCTAATATCCTCACACAGTGGATATTAGCGTTCACTATGGAAACAAGTTTTTCAAGGTTCACCTAAAACCCTCACAATTGTGTCTTTCAAGTGGCCTTACACAATTCAAAAAATCCCACACTCTAAGTTTTCTAGATCACCTCAGACAAACCAAAACAAAGAGATTTTTCTAGCATAATTTCAATGAAACCAAAAGAAACGAATTTACAATAATGTAAAATACCTGGATATTCTCCTTTAGATGCAGCCCAGAAGAATCAAATCGGAGTAGAATTTCAAAGTAGAAGTTCAATGTCCACACTCACTTATGAAATGGTTCTAGGTTCTAAATTGATTTTAAATTAAATCAAGTTGGGCTAGCTCTATTTGATTTTGATTCCAAGAAAAGGGCAAATCTCCATCCCTTCTTCAAATATGATTGGAATGTAGAATACAAAATCAAATATAATAAAGCTAAATTAAGAGAATATTAAATGAGCACAATATAGCTTAAAAAGATGACTAACTTATCTCTCAGAGTAGCGTATTGAATTAACTTGAATTGAATATGAAACTCTAAAATTTGTGCTCTATTCATAAGTGAAGAAATCGCATCTTCGACTGGTCCTGAGGTCTCCATGACTGGTCGTAGGACCAACAAATTTTTAAAATTTTGACGCGATAAGATAAAGTCGTTCCACGATTGGTCGTAGGCCCTGCTCGACCGGTCGAGTGGCCTCCACAACTGGTCGAGGACAGTCCATGTAAGACCTATATCGTAGCCCGTACCGTTTCGTAGGCTTCTGTGGTCCTCCCGGTCGAATTCCGATGACCTGCGAACTATTTTCGGCACTTGCACGTAGCCCTGAGTCATGTCCCATATTCCAGAGTTAGTTCGACCTGAGACTTGTACCCTAGCGACCGCGCCCTCGCCGTGGTTCCGAAGCGGTGTCTCGTGCGCCGATGCGATACCCGGGCCAGGAGATGTGAAACCGCGTTCGGTTTGAGAAAAACGCTGCGCGTTGCAAATAATGAGGGAATCTCTACGATACATCACATCAACCCATCAATCAAATGTCAAGTACAACACCCATCCCCAAGTACAACCACCTCTCCCCAAAGTCAACTTTCTCTTACAACAAAGTACACATCCATCACCCATCACCCATCTCACACTCATCACCCACCCATCCCTCTCTCTCTCTCTCTCTTACACCTCTCTCTCTCATCTCTCTCTCTCTCTCTCTCTCTCTCTCTCTCATTACTCCCAAGCAACCCCATGAGAACTCCCAATGACCAAGCTAGCTCCATGAGAAGAGCTTTGTGTGACCCACTCCCTACCACCCTATCTCCCATCTCCACCCTTGGATCATCATCTCCACCATTGAAGCAGCACTTGTGGTGTATTGAAAGGCTAAGGAGGAAGAAGAAGGATAGGTGGGTGATTTATTTTTTTGTGTGTAGATCTTGACCTTTGGATCATAGTGGGACCCGTTTTGATGTATGTGTTGTAGATCCTTGAGGGACCCATAGTGGTGGGGACCCCTCCACCATCCTATCTCTCTCTTCTTCTCACTTTCTCTCTCTCTTCCTTTTTTTTTTTAATGTTGATGATGTATGGCCCACTTGATGTACTTGCATCCACGCCGTCTGTAGAAGCCAGGATGGTGGGTCCCATGTAGCAAGACAAGCCTGTGAGACCCTCCTGGAGTATGCATTGCATCCAAGCCGTCCAGGGCCTGGACGGCGCTGGCATGTGTTATGTATTATATGTAATATATTATATGCAATGTATAGTAATATATTATATATTATGTAATATATATGTTATACATTATGTCTGGTGGGCCCCACGTGGAACCCACCATGCTATATGCGTTTTATCACTCTGCCCAGCAGCGTGGAATCCACACACACACGTGCGGATCCCACCGTGATGTGCTGAGACGGGGACTCACCATGATTTACATCTAGCCGTCCACCTGGCAGTAGGAGGGGCCATCATGATGCGTGATATATCCATACCATCCATCATCTGGACGGTGGAACGGCGACCCTCACGTCAGCAGGGGTCTGATGATCCAGACCGTCTATATAGTCACGGTGGAGCCCATGAGATGTGGATTTCATCCACACCGTGCATCTGTTTTTGCCGCAGCAGCAGCAACTGTTGCTGATGTCAGCAGCCCTGAGGGTCTGACCGCAAGGTATGTGTTATAATCCAGACCGTCCACTCATGTGGACTCCATCTTGATGCACGGATCCGATCCACACCGTCCATGTGTATAGGACAGTGGGCCCTGACGTATGTGGGCCACATTGTGATGTATATGTTTACATCCAGTCCGTCCAACGTGGACCCACCTTTCATCCACACCGTCCATCCCATATGAGGCAAATCTATCAGGAGGACCACACCGACAGTGGAGGATTGAACGTCCACCATTGAAATTCTTTACATTACAGAAGCTCTGGATATATATATATATATATTAAATATAATATTATATTATGTGGGCCCCACGTGGGACCCACCATGTTGTATGTATTTTGTCCACACCGTCCACTACTTGGGACAATGGAACCCACTCAACTTAACTTGGGTAAATTCAAATCTCATATGGGCCCCCACGTGGACTCCCGCATGATGTTTATGTTTTATCTCTACCGTCCAGGGAATTCTGGATGGTGGAGATGCACCTGATGCAGGTGCTGGCAGCACGTGGCCCCACCTTGCATGTGTGATAACCACCGTTCATTGCTTGGACGGTGGACTGTGATGTATCTGTTTCATGATCCACACTGTCTATCTTGTGGACCCACCACAATATATGTGTTATTTATGCCGTCCATCTGCTGTAGGCAGGCTTTGTGGGGCGCACCATGATGCATTTGTGATCCACACCGTCCAGCTATCAGGTGGATCTGTATGAAAACAGCGGTGAATTGAACAGCTACCCTTAAAACCCTTTTTAGGTCATAGAAACTTTGGATCGATATGAAATTTGTTCTACCTCTTATTCAGGTCCTTGTGACCTTATAATAATATTGGATAGAGAGTATACGGTGGATTGGATAGAGAGTATACGGTGGGCCCTACCCGAATTTATTTATACCCATCCGTGAGGCCCACCTGGATTTATTTATGGCCCATCCGTGAGGCCCACCCAGATGTATTTGTGGCCTATCCATGAGGCCCACCTTGATGTATTGGTGGCCCATCCATTAAGGCCCGCCTTGATTGCAATTGCGGCTCATATGATGCGGCCCATTGTGATGTATTCGAGGTCCATGGTCGAGGCCCAATGTGATGTATTCGAGGCCCATGAGTGAGGCCCATTATGATGTATTCGAGGTCCATGTGATGCGGCCCATAGTGATATGTATGTAGCTCTTGTATGAGGCCCATTGTGATGTGTATGTAGCCTTTGTGAGAGACCATGGGCCCACTATATGTTTAACCATATGTGGGCCACTCTTTGGGAACAATGTTGGTTGAATGTCCACATTGATGGGCAATGATGGTTGGATGTCCACATTGTGACCTTCCCTTAGGCCTTGTTAGGCCCACTCTCACCGATTGTCGATACCGATTTCGATTATAGATCGATTTCAATTGTCGCGGCCGATTGCCGATTTCGATTGACGTGACCAATTTGCCGATCCCGATTATCGATCGATTCCAATTATCGTGGCCGATTGTCAATTCCGATTGACGAGACCGATTTGCCGATTCTGATTATCGATCGATCCCGATTGTCGTGGCCGATTGCCCATTAGCGATCGAGATCGATTATCATGGCCGATTGCCGATTTCGATTGACGTGACCGATTTTCCGATTCTGATTATCGATCGATTCCGATTATCGTGACCGATTGCCAATTCTGATTGACGTGACCGATTTTCCGATTCTGATTATCGATGGATCCCGATTGTCGTGGTCGATTGCCCATTAGTGATCGAGGCCGATTATCATGGCCGATTGCCGATTTCGATTGACGTGACTGATTTGCGGATTCTGATTATCGATCGATTCTGATTGTCATGATCGATTGTCGATTCCGATTGACGTGACCGATTTGCCGATTCTAATTATCGATCGATCTCGATAGTCGTGGCCGATTGCCAATTCCAATTGACATGATCGATTTGCGGATTCTGATTATCGATCGATCCCGATTGTCGTGGTCGATTGTTGATTCCAATCGACGTGACCGATTTGTCGATTTCAAGTATCGATCGATTTCGATTGTCGTGACCAACTGTTGATTCTTATTGACGTGACCGATTTACCGATTTTGATTATCGATCGATTCCGATTATCGAGACCGACTCCATTTGTCGAGGCCGATTCCATTTATCAAGGTCGATTCCATTTGTTGAGGCCTATTCCGATTGTCGAGGCCGATTTCATTTGTCGATACCGATTCCGATTGTCGAGGCCCAATGTGATGTATATGTCACCCGTATTTGAGGCCCATTGTGATGTGCATTCGGCCCATGTTTGAGGCCCAATGTGATGTATATGCGGCCCGTATTTAAGGCCCATTGTGATTTGTATTCAGCCCGTGTTTAAGGCCCAATGTGATGCATATGAGCCCTATGTGATGAGGCCCATTGTGATGCATTTGAGGGTCAGGCGATGTAGCCCATTGTGATGTATGTTAGGCCCATGTGAAAGGCCCATCGTGATGTGTTAAGATCTTGAGTGAGGCCTATGGTGTTGTATATTTGGCCCTTGTGTAAGGCCATGGGTCCACTATATGTTAGGTTCTATGTGGGTCATTCCTTGGGGACAATGCTGGTTAAATATCAATATTGTCAAGGTTGATAGTCGATGCCGGTTATAAATACCGATTATAAGTATGTGACAGCATAACATCATGATACATGCCCGTACACATCATCTGCATGTTTGTTATGAGATGTGGTTGACCATTGCATATGTCATTGGGCAGGTTGTTATGAGACTCCCTGATAGGCAGAGATTATCTCACATGCGCGCACGGTATGCGCAGGATCAATGCATGACTGGATTGTATGACTCATGCATCTTGCATTGTGAGTTATGATTATTATATGCTCTAGCGACATCAAGGTCGTAGCCTCTACAGACATATCGTGAATGGCTATATGGGACACCAGAAATATGTTATTAGCATCAGACTGTAATAGATGACCCTGGTTGAAAATCCCTAAACCTCCGGGCCAGGAGACGCCCCAACGTCGAGACCAAGTGAATATATATGAGCGCATGAGGGCCGTATACCAATAGGCCGCGTCTCCCATTATGTCGTGGTCAGTTGGGAGGGGGTGTGACCTTACCCGCTTGAGTAAGGGAGTAATATCTAGGTTGAGTTTGACCAGCTTGAGGAATGGATCCGCTATCGACGAATCGGGCCCGATATTGGCAAGCGGATAATGAGGTCTCTTCCACTTACCCAGTTGTGGCTCGGATAGGGGCGGTAAGCTGGCGTAGAGTGTAATAGACCCTTGTGATGATCCTAAAGAGGAACCGTATTAATATGTGGACTTATTAAGCAGGAGTTGCATACTCATTCATTCATTCATTCACTATCCACTTAGGCTGGTGGTGCACAACTATTTGTTACGTGTACCTTCGCAATGGACAGGATTTCGGTTGCGGCGCGCGACTAACATGAGATCAGAGGTTTACCATATTGTGTCTGACTATCCAAATTTAGATATGAGACTGGTTTGGATAGAAGTCCCTTGTAGTGGACCCCGTAGCTTGCAATACTACGTACTATCATCCCGATTTCACACTCCATTTTGGTCATTTCATTCGCATCACATATTGCATTACATCCGTAGGCATATGACATTTTGGGTTGCTATGTTTCTTCACTTATATGGCCTAAACGGACTTAGCAGGATTTACATATTGCATTGTATCCTCGGCATCTGATATTTGGCTCTTTATGACTCTTTGTTTGCATAGCTGATTTGTTGTATTGCGTACTCTGATATTGTATGATTTATAGACTTGCAGTATTTCCACTTACTCTGATATCGTATGATTCATGATCTTGCCAGAATTCAAATATTGTATGATTATGACATTGTATTGAATACTTGACACTTACCTTGTGCACACACTTACACCACCCTCTAAGCTTTCTATAAGCTTACGAGATTAAATGTATGTTGGAAAATCCTCCTTGTAAGATCCCAGGATCGAAAATCTGGCGTATGGACGCTGGGATTCGAGAATGGGGTATTACGGAGGCTGTCAGCACCGGATTCGGCAATCGAAAATTTCGTGAGCCCGGTTTCCGAGTTTGGGGCGTGACAGTCCACGACTGGTCGTGTAGAACCATTTTTAGTTGCTGGACTTTGAGTCGAGGCTGCAGGACTGGTCGAGCACAGGTCGACACTATTCATGCGACCGGTCGAGCAGTCTCCAGGACTGGTCGAGGCTTAACAAAAAATTCCAAAAATTTTAAACAAACTTAGGACTGGTCGAGCCAGTACTAGGACTAGTCGAACATAGTCCAAGACTAGTCGAGAAACAGTCTATTCACTTATTAAATGACCCAATTTAAATTATGTATTCAAAATGACCTACCCTATGGTCAATCTAGGGTCATTCATACCTTATATATGATGTATGAACATTGAAACTTTTTTTTCCTTTGATAGTTGATCTTTGAAGTTCACGACGCTTAAGATCTTGTCATACGTAGAAGCTTGAACGTGAGACCTTTTGAAGCTTGACTTTGTAGTTACATTGAAGC
Organism: Magnolia officinalis; assembly: GCA_021015155.1. Lineage (NCBI taxonomy): Eukaryota > Viridiplantae > Streptophyta > Magnoliopsida > Magnoliales > Magnoliaceae > Magnolia > Magnolia officinalis. The sequence continues at coordinate 42,684,088 of JAJHSJ010000017.1, forward strand.
TTGAGCTTGAGGTACATGAGTTGTTCTTCACCTTGAGTCTTGAGAACCAAAGTAAAGACAATTGTCTTGCCTTTAGATTTAGCTTTGAAACCATGAACTTTGAAGCTAGTTTTCCCTTTAGATTTAGCTTTGAAACCTTGAACTATGTACTTGATCTTGCATTAGAAGTTCTTGAAGTAAAGACTATTGTCCTTGTACATGAGATGCATTGTCTTGAATATGTAGATCCGCTGGATAAGACACAGATTCCAAGAGGTTTTAGCACTACAAAATTTGACAATTATAGGAGCTAGAAACTATAGCACTTACAAGATGTACATCATAATGTTCATAAATAATTGTTTAAGATATGTGTATGTGTACTTGCTAAAATCTAAAAACGAGGCATTTAATGCATTCAAGGTCTATAAATCTGAAGTAGAAAATCAATTAGTTAAAAAGATTAAAATCCTCCGTAGTGACAGAGGATGAGAATATTTTTCTAATGAGTTTTTTAGCTATTGTGAAGAGCACAACATAGTACACCAATACACAACGCCCTACAAAAAAATAATTGTGTGGCCAAGAGAAAAACTAGGACTTTAGTTGAAATGGTCAACTCAATGCTAATACATGCAAAGTTGTCATTAAGCTTATGGGAAGAAACACTATTAGCAGTGTACTATGTCTTAAATAGAATCCCATCTAAGAAAACTAAGACATCTCCATATAAATTATAAAAATGAAGAAAACCAAACATATGATATTTTAAAGTATGGGGGTGTCTCGCGTATTGTAAAACTCCTGAGCCTGGAAGAACCAAGTTAGGACCAAGAGCTATAAAGTGCGTCTTTGCAGGGTATGCACAAAATAGTAAAGTCTATAGACTTTTGGACTTAGAATCCAATGTGGTCATAGAATCTAGAGATGTAAAGTTCTTTGATAAGTCGCTATCTATGGAGAAAAATGATATTGTGATTCAATCTTCTAATAAGACTATAGAGGGAACTCAACATGAAGTTGAAACTTTTAGCAAACCTTGTAGGTGCTTTTCAAAACCCTAAGTGTAGGGTCGTGATGTAGTAATAATCTCTATAAAACCGAGATCAAATCCACAAGGACTAATCTTGTGAGTATTCTGAAAGCAACTAGAAGTAGAACTAGAAGATGTAAATCTAAATATGAAATTAAAGGGAGTAATTGTGAAAGTTTTAATTAGAAACTTAAGAATTCAAAGGTGGGAACTAGGGTTTCCAAGGATCCACTTGTAGCAATCAGGGAGGTCTATTACTTGATTCAAGGACACAACTGGAATCAGAGTCCTATCTTATCCAGTTGGAAGATATCTCAATAAAAACAAATTTAAATTTCCTTTGACCTAATTCTCAACAGATGAGAGTTGTGAGAACTGGAAGTGATTCCATCACCTAGCCATGTCTAGGTGACAATGGCAAACATCAGGATATACCTATTCCATAATCAAACATAGGAGAATTGTGAGGGTTAGAAGGGATTCTATCACCCAACCGTGCCCAAGGGACGATGGTGAACAACAAGACTTACTAACTTCACAATCTTAATACATGAAAAGAAGATACTCAAAGCTATTATAGATCTATTGTAATTTGAGTCACAACAAACTATTAAGAACTAAAAGTATTCCTTAAATATCAAAGTAGAATCAAAGAGAATTCAACATAAACACGAATCAAAGCAATAGAAACATCTCATCACGATATAAGTTTCACCTCTTAGCCCTAGCTAAGAGGTTTAGCTAACCATAGACATGATTGGACCAAAGTCTCTTAAGAAAAACATGAAAACAACTAAAGAAGAAGAAGAAAAACTCTTGGCAATGGCTTCTCCACCCTTTTGCTCCACTCGTTAAACCCTAGAAGATCCTAGGAACATCCTAGGGAGTCCTATTTATAGTTACGAAACTCCAACTTTCATACATAATTGGAAAACTCTAGAAACCGCCTCAAATTTATGCAGTTTGCTAAAATAGACTTCACTTTGCACAGTTTTTCGAAATAGACTTCACTCTGCGTAATTTCACAAAATGACCCAGAGTTTTAGAATATACTTTTTCAGGACGATTTCAGGATTCCATTTCTTTACTTCAAATCTTTGATTCTCTTCATTCCTCACTTGGTTTTCTTGGATATTTGGCATGTAAATTCTTTAATCTTAGTCTCCTAAGATCCATCCCTTGCCTTAGTGATTCTTGAGCATCAAATCCATACTTTTAGCACCCTTTTTAATCCAAGCTCTTAAATTCACCTTGCAACACAAACATGAGTAAAATAGAACATTAAGCATTATCATGTTCATAAAACCAAGATATAAATGAGGGATAATATGTAATATTTGACCCTCAACACAATCCCCAACCAGCATTTTGCTAGTCCCGAGAAAAATATGCGAAAAATATTTCGAGAACCACAAGATAATTTCTATAAGCTCGAGTGGTTAAAAAAAAACAATCCAGATAATATAATTGTAAAATACATCAATGTTGTGCATTACCTTCTCCTAAACTCTAGCACTCGGTAAGTTTCATAATCAAGTTCAAAGCATTAATCCTCCAATTAGAGCAATTCCAAACATTGACTTCTATGGGTGTATAATGAAGTCTAGACTTATCACAATTAAAGGTTCAATTCTTCACTTTCATGATAACATTGATAATTAAAAGAGCATTCAGGACAACCAAAATCTAAACCGAAACTTGCCTTTCATCTTTTAATTCCCTCTTTTATTTTTCCACCTTTTGATTTTTCCATCAATGGTTTTCACGCTATGTCAATCTTTTTAAAAATCTTTAATAGGTGGTCTTTTCGAAGACAACTATTTTTTAGATGGGCATTTTTTTTTCCAATTCTTCTCATCGAACATGATGGACAAATTCCCCAGGTTGGTTCCTTTCATGTGAAATAATTACCAAGTTAACAATTCAATGTTAACTGAAACTTTAATGCGACTGCTAGATGTGGCATGTGAAATCATGACTCGATCAATGTTTCAAACTTTAATTCATGGATTAATAACTCGAACTTAACTTTGAAATCTCCGAGTAACTGAATCTAAGGGATATAAATCATCAACATTAAGCATCTTATACTTCTATTTTTCAAAAAAATTCAATTTTTTGCACTTTTTTTTCTCGCAATGTTTGCTCAAAGATTAGGAGAATGACTAATTATGTAATCTAATCCCCCATCCCCAACCTAAAATCTACATTGTCCTCAATATAAAAGAAACAAGCATGTAATGCAAGAGAGACAACGAAAAGAAAAGAGAAGTGATGGAAAGATAGTACCTGAAGAAGGAATTTTAAGGCTTTTCCAATGATCTCAGTACGAAGATGGGTTAGCACAAAAGGCTCAAACAGATAATAAGCAAACTATCCTAAAACAGCGGAAAACAAACTATCCTAAACAACAAAAAACAGTAAACCTAACTACACCTCTGTCAGACTAGGAGGTCAATCCTGGTAAACAGGATCATTCAGAGGTATGAACATGTCCTCTTCATCAAATTGTTCAACAAATGGCTTTAAATGGTGTCCATTTACTTTGAAATCATTGTCATTGTTTGGATTCTGAATCTCGACAGCCCCATGAGGATAGATATTAGTAACAGTGAAAGGGTCGGTCTAATGGGATCTGAATTTACCCGAAAAGAGATGTAATCGAGAATTTTACAAAAGGACCTTCTGACTTAGTGTGAATAATTTTCGAAGAATGTGTTGGTCATAAACACCTTCATTCTGTCCTTGTAAATTCTCGAGTTCTCGTCTGCATCGTTCTGAATTTCCTCAATTTCATTCAATTGAAGTTTGCGCAGTGAGCCAGCATTGTCCAAATTAAAGTTCAGATTTTTAATCGCCTAGTAGTCCCTATGTTCTAACTCCACAGGTAAGTAGCAAATCTTCCCATAAACAAGTCTAAAAGGAGACATTCCAATAGGAGTCTTAAATGCAGTATGGTAAGCCCATAAAGCATCGATCAAGTGGATTGATCAATCCTTGCCGTTAGGGTTAACCTTTTTTTCCAGTATGTGTTTAATTTCCCTCTCAGCTTGCCCACTTGTTTGTGGGTGGTATGGAGTGGTCGCTTTGTGAGAGATACCATATTTCTTTATTAAATTTGTGAATGGCCTATTGTAAAAGTGTGATCCTCCATCACTAATGATGGCTTGAGGTGTTCCGAACCGAGAAAGGATGTTTTCTTTTAAGAATTTAATGACGGTTTGATGGTCATTGTTCCAGCATGGGATCGCTTCGACCCATTTAGTGATATAGTCTACTGCTAGCAAAATATATAAATTTCTAAAGGATTGGGGGAATGGTTCAATGAAATCGATGCCCCAACAATCAAATGCTTCTATGATAAGAATGGGGTTTAAAGGCATCGTATTTCTACAGGACAATGCTCCCAATTTCTAACAATTCTCACAAGCTTTGCAAAACTTATGAGTATCCCTGAACATAGTGGGCCAATAAAAGCCGCACTGCAAAATTTTGGCTGCGGTCTTTTTAGCAGAAAAGTGACCACTACAGGCCTGAGAGTGACAAAAGGAGATGACACTTTGGTGTTCATTCTCTGGTGCACATCTCCTTAAGATTTGGTCTGGGCAATATTTGAATAAATACAGATCATCCTAGAAGAATTTGCGTACCTTGACAAAGAATTTCTTTTTATCTTGCGCAATCCAATGTGTCAGTGTGGAACCCGTGGCAAGATAATTAGTAATATCCACGAACCAAGGTGATTGAGGGACTTTAAACAATTGTTCATCAAGGAACATATCATTTATATGTATTGTCTCAAGGAAATCAGAGAGATCCAGGCAGGAAAGGTGGCCAGCCACTACATTTGCTACTCCCTTTTTATCTTTTATTTCTAAATCAAATTCCTGGAGTAGAAGGATTCATCTTATCAAGCGGGGCTTATCATCATTCTTACAAAGAAGATACTTAAGCGCCACATGATCCGTGTAGATGATGATCTTGGATCCAATCAGGGAGGACTTAAATTTGTCCAAAGCAAATACTACGCCTAAGAGTTCCTTTTCCGTAGTGGTGTAATTCACTTAGGCAGGATTTAAGGTTCTACTTACATAATGTATAATGTAGGGCCTCTTATTTTTTCTCAAACCTAATATCGCCCCAAAAGCATAGTCGGACGCATTGCCCATAAGTTCAAAAGGGATGCTCCAATCGGGTGCCTGCATGATGGTGCGGTGGTTAACATGCCCTTGAGCTTAGAAAAAGCTTCTTGGCATTTCTCAGTCCACTCGTATGGTACATCCTTTTGAAGTAGATTGCATAAAGGACGAGAGAGGTGACTAAAGTCCTTTATGAATATTCCGTAAAATCCGGCGTGTCCTAAGAAGGATCGTGCGTCACATATGTTCTTAGGTGGAGGTAAGTTAGAGATAAGATCAATCTTAGCCTTATCTACCTCAATTCCTTTGGAAGAGATGATATGTCCTAGGACAATTCCCTTACGAACCATGAAATGACACTTCTCCTAATTTAGTACCAAGTTCTTTTCCTCACACGCTTCAGCACACATTTAAGATTCTCCAAACAATTGTTGAAGGATGGACAAAAAATAGAGAAATTGTCCATGAAGACCTCTAGATATTGCCCACCATGTCAGAAAAAATACTCATCATGCATCGCTGAAAAGTGACGAGGGCATTACATAGTCCAAATGGCATCATTCGGTAAGCAAATGTGCCAAAGGGACATGTAAATGTGATCTTTTCCTGATCTTTAAGGGATATCTCTATCTGGTTGTATCTGAATACCCGTCGAGGAAGCAATAGTATGAGTGACCAGTTAGCTTTTCTAAAATTTGATCAATGAAAGGTAAAGGAAAGTGGTCCTTCCTCGTGACAGTATTCAATTTCCTGTAGTCAATGCACATTCTCCAACCAATAGTAACTCTAGTTGGCACGAGTTCATTGTTGGCATTGGCTACTATGGTGATTTCGGATTTCTTAGGAACCACTTAAGTTGGACTCACCCATTGGCTATCCAATATAGGGTATATGATACCCACATCTAATAGCTTAAGAACCTCGACCTTAACCACTTCCTTCATGTTTGGATTTAATTTACGTTATGGTTGTCGTGAGGTCTTAGCATTATCCTCTAGATAAATGCGGTGAGTACAAATCGAATGGTCAATTCCCTTTAGGTCAGCAATCAACCATCTAAGGGCTCCCTTATGCTCAATGAGAGTAGAGATATGCATACTCTCCTGTTCCTACTTAAGGTGAGAAGAAATCACCACCGGGTATGTCTCATCTTGACCTAAATAAACATATCTCAAATCAGAGGGCAAAGGTTTTAGGTCAAGCTTCGGTGCCTTGAGGTTAGACGGTAGAGGCACTACATCAGTTTTGGGTAATTCTTCAAATTGTGGCCTCCACCTGTTAACTTTAAGTACCGGCATAGTATCCAGCATGGTTCCCATCTCCCTAATCACATCATCATCTAAATCATGGGAGTGGGCCAGGCACATCTCTAGAGGATCAGAGGATAAGGTCAGAAAAGTTCTATCTTCCACGAAAGAGTCAATCAGGTTAATATCATGGAAAACGTTATCTTCCTCTAACTGTTTCCCTGTATTGAAAAAGATATTTAGTTCTGATGTCATATTTTCAAAAGACAAACTCTTTTTTTAACACACACACACACCCCACACACTCACACTGGTGGAATTTCACCACCTATGGGTACTCGAACCCTTGACTAGGAGTTGAAACCCCTGAGAGTCTACCACCCGAGCAAGAGTAAGGACCCCTCCAAAAGACAAACTCATGACTCCATTCCTGTAATTAATGATTGCATTTGATGTGGCAAGGAATGGGCGACCAAGAATGACGGGAATTTGAGTGCTTATGTCCATGATGGGTTGAGTTTCCAAGATGATAAAATCTACCAGGTAGTATAATTTCTCAATCTGGACCAACACATCCTCAATTATCCCTCTCGGTACATGAACTGAGCGATCGACAAGTTGTAATATGGTCCGGGTGAGTTTTAATTCACATAGACCCAGTTGTTCGTAGACCGATTATGGGATCAGATTTATGCTCGCTCCTAAGTCAAGAAGTGCATACTCAATCTGGTAATTTCTAATTACACAAGTAATGGTTTGGCTACTGGGATCTTTATATTTCTATGGCACATCTTGCTTCAGGATGATACTCACTTTTTCTGTTAAAAAGATTTTCTTTTGAATATTTTGTCGTCTTTTGGTCGTACATAAGTGTTTTAGAAATTTGGCATATGAAGGTATTTATTTAACGGCATCCAATAGAGGTATATTGACCTTCACTTATTCAGCACCTCCAAAATGTCCTGAGAGTTAAAGAGAGGTTTTGGTGCAATCAACCGTTGGAGAAATGGAGCAATCGGCTTGCCTTGAAGTTCCGGTTCTAATTCTTGTGGAGTAGTGCTAGATCTATCATTGTTATCCACTTCCAGGTCCTTAGGCTTTTCAGCCTTGACCGGAATGGTTTTGTCAATGGTCTTCCCACTCCTAAGAGTGGTGATAGATTTAGCTTGCTCGATCCATCTGATTTGAAGAGCTTGGGTTGATGACTTCATAATTCGGTTTTGGATTGGGAAGAGGTTGAGTTGGAAGGCTTTCCTTATTCCCAATCACATTCTTTGTCTTAAGCCCTTGTATGGCCTTTGTAAGGTCTTGAAAGGCTTGTAGCATCCCCTGATTAAAAATCTCTTGATTTTGAAGATGCTTTAGAACCAGATTCTCTTGAGCTTTCCCTTGATTTGGAATTTGATTAAAGAATCCTTGAAGAGTAGCAATTTGTCCATTCCTCCAACTGAAATTGGGATGATTTCTCCAACTTGGATTGTATGTATTGGAGGTAGGTCCATTGAAAGGCCTTTGGTAATTATTCATGGCATTAGATTGTTCATTCAGCACCTCTTGAAAAGCAGGTATTGTTGGGCAATTTTCAGTTGTGTGAATGTTGCAAGTACAAATACCAAAAACAGTTTCCTTAGCCTTATCCTTCTTTAGTTCTATAAACTCGAATTTTCTTATGAGATTAGCTACTTTAAAATTGATATCATCATCCTCTTTTAGAAGGTATATTCTGCCCTTCTCATTTGATTGAGTGGGCCTAGAAGTGGTGCTCGATTTTGGGGAGGTGTCCCATGATTGTGCGTTTTTAGCAAGTCTGTTCAAATAATCCCACACATCATCAACATTTTTGTTCATGATTTCCCCATTGCACATTGTCTCGACCAACTAGTGCATGGAAGATGTCAGTCCATCATAGAAAAAGTGTGTAATGCACTACGTTTCAAAACTGTGTTGTGGCCATGAACTGACAAGATCCTTGAACCGCTCCCAACATTGGAAGAATGTTTCATCTTCCTTTTGTTCGAGTTCATGATTGACTTTCTGAGGGTGTTCATTTTATGGTGTGTGAAAATTTTCTTTATGAACTCCCTTGTAATGTCATTCCATCTGCCAATAGATCGTGGACGTAGTGAATGCAACCACGTCTTAGCTTTCTCTTTTAAAGAAAAGGCAAAGAGTTTCAGCCTAACTGTGTCATCAGGAATGTTCAAAAAATATAGAGTGGCTATGATCTCATCAAACTCTTTCATGTGTAAATATGGATTTTCATATTCACCCCTGGCTTGATTTTCATATGTCTTGTATTTTCTAGAAAAACTATGCATGAAGGTATGCTCACCCCTACCGGTTGTAAATAATCTCGTAAAGTACGAGGCGGGGGTGCTTGATGCACCTCATTCTCATCTTGAATTTCCTCAACCCTAGGTTGAGGTGGATTTGGAGGTTGATTAGCAGACATAACTTCAGTTAACTCTGTGGATATCGAGTGGTGTTTTATCCTGTGATGGATAGATAACCCCTCAACCAATCCTCCTTCACTCAAGAGACGTCGAGTATTATTACGGACCCACTTGGGCATGAGACACTCTCAGCCCTCAATTTCAGAATCTGACCTAAACCTAAAAGGAAAGAGGGAAATAGAAATCAAGAAATAGAAAGAGAGAGAATTAGAAAGAAGTTATCAAATTAGAAGTTTTTATTTTGGGATCTTGTAAAAGAAAAAGGAAAGTGAATTAGTTTCTAAAAAGGAATTAAGAAAGCAACCTAGTTTCTAAAAATGAAAAAGGAAAGGAAATTAGTTTCTAAAAACGGATAAGGAAAGTTTCTAAAAAACAAAAAATTAGTTTCTAAAAAAAAATTAGGAAAGTTTCTATACTAGAATTAGAAAGTAAATTAGTTTCTAAAAACAAAAAAGGAAAGTTTCTAAACCTAGAAATAGAAATCTAAGTTAGTTTCTAAAATAATTTTTTAAAAAATCCTAACCTAAAACTAGAAAGTAGAAAAACCCTAATCTTAAACTAATTCCAAAACTAGTTAATCTCAGAAAAACGCAACATTTAATCCCCAGCAATGGTGCCAAAAACTTGTTCACAACCCCAAGTGTAGGGTCGTGATGTAGTAAAAATCTCGGTAAGACCGAGGTCAAATCCACAAGGACTAATATTGTGAGTATTTTGAAAGCAACTAGAAGTAGAACTAGAAGAAAATGTAAATCTAAATCTGAAATTAAAGGGAGTAATTGTGAAAGTTTTAATTAGAAACTTAAGAATTCAAAGGTGGGAACTAGGGTTTCCAAGGATCCACTTGTAGCAATCAGGGAGGTCTATTACTTGATTCAAGGACACAACTGGAATCGGAGTCATATCCTATCCAGTTGGAAGATATCTCAATAAAATCAAATCTGAATTTCTTTTGACCTAATTCTCAACGGATGAGAGTTGTGAGAACTGGAAGTGATTCTATCACCTAGCCATGTCCAGGAGACAATGGCAAACAATAAGATATACCAATTCCACAATCAAACATAGGAGAATTGTGAGGGTTAGAAGGGATTCCATCACCCAACCTTGCCCAAGGGACGATGGTGAACAATAGGATTTACTAACTTCACAATCTCAATATATGAAAAGAAGATACTTAAAGCTATTGCAGATCTATTGTAATTTGAGTCACAACAAACCATTAAGAACTGAAAGTATTCCTTAAATATAAAATTAGAATCAAAGAGAATTCAACATAACATGAATCAAAGCAATAGAAACATCCCATCACGCTACAAGCTTCACCACTTAGCCCTATCTAGGAGGTTTAGCCAACCATAGACATGATCGGACCAAAGTCTCTTAAGAAAAACATGAAAATAATTAAGGAAGAAGAAGAAAAACTCTTAGCGACGACTTCTCCACCCTTTTGCTCTACTCCTTAAACCCTAGAAGATCCTAGGAATATCCTAGGGAGTCTTATTTATAGTTGTGGAACTCCAACTTTCGCACCTAGTTGGGAAACTCTAGAAATCGCCTCAAATTTATGCAATTTGCTAAAATAGACTTCATTCTGCATAGTTTTCCAAAATAGACTTCACTCTTCGCAATTTCACAAAATGACCAAGAGTTTCAGAATATGCTTTTTCAGGATGATTTCGGGATTCCTTTTCTTCATATCAAATATCTTTGATTCTCTTCATTCCTCACTTGGTTTTCTTGGATCTTTGGCATGTGAATTCTTCAATCTTGGTCTCATAAGATTCATCCTTCCCTTGGTGATTCTTGAGCATCAAATCCATGCTTTTAGCACCCTTTTCAATCCAAGCTCTTAAATTCACCTTGCAACACAAACATGAGTAAAATAGAACATTAAGCATTATCATGTTCATAACACCAAGATATAAATGGAGGATAATATGTAATATTTGACCCTTAACAAGAGCTAAAGAACAAAAGTAAAGAACAGTCTTGATCTTGATCAAATAGACTTTTAACATCTATTTTTTCATCTAATAAAGGGTAATAAAGAGAAAAATATTAGGAAAATACTTATGGTTTTGATTGTAGAAGATGAACCTAAAACTTTTAGTGAAGCTATGACTTCAAGAGACTCCATTTTTTGGAAAGAGCCCATTAATGATGAAATGGACTCGATTGTGTCAAATCAAACATGGGAATTGATAGACCTACCTCCAGGTTCTAAACCTATAAAGTATAAGTATGTATTTAAATACCACACTGATGATACAATACAAACCTTTAAGGCTAGGTTAGTACCAAGGGATTCCGTCAAAAAGAAAGAATCAATTATTTAGACACATATTCCCTAGTGGCTAGAATAACATCGATTCTGATTTTATCCACTTTAACATCTATACATCATCTTCATATCCATCAAATGGATATAACGATAACATTCCTGAATGGTGACTTCGATGAGAAGGTATATATAGAGTAATCAAAATTGGTTGTTCTACCAGGAAATGAAAGAAAAGTATTTAGATTTATTAAATCTCCGTATGGATTAAAACAAGCACCCAAACAATGTCATGATAAGTTTGATTCAAAGGTGTTATCTTATGGTTTTATACATAACATTACTAATAAGTGCATATACTCTAAAGTTTGTAATGATTATATGTCTATATGTAGATGACATGTTAATTATCAACAACAAAATGGAATGTGTAACTAAAACAAAGAGGTTTCTCTCATATGTTTTCAAAATGAAGGATCTTGGACAAGTAAATACTATATTAGGTATCAAAATTAAAAACATAATGGGAGTTATACATTGTGTTAGTCTCATTACATTGAGAAGATACTAAAAAGTTTAACCACTTGAAAATCAAAGAGGTAAAGACCTCATTTGATCCAAGTATCAAGTTAAAAGAAAACAATGGAAGAACAGTTGCATAACTAGAGTATGCTAGTGCTATAGGTAGTCTTACGTATGTTATACAATTCACAAGACCGGATATAACATACGCTGTGAGTAAACTAAGTAAGTTTACTAGTAATCTTATTGTAGAACATTGGAAAGATATAAGTAGAGTTATAGGTTATCTAAAAGAAACCAAAGAACTAGGGCTATTCTACTTAGAATTTTCAACCGTATTCGGAGGATATACCGATGCGAGTTGGATATCGAGTGCAGGGGACAACAAATCCATAACAAGTTGGATATTCACCTTAGGAGGTGCAATTGTCTCTTGGGGATCTAAGAAACAAACCTGCATGACGCACGAAATAATGGAGTCTGAGTTCATAGCAGTGGTTATAACTACCAAAGAGGCTGAGTGGTTAAGGGATCTTCTATTAGAAATCACATTATGTCTGAAGCCTATACCAACTATTTTACTTCATTGTGATAGTAAAGCCACTCTAGCGAGAGCCTACATCGATACATATAATGGAAAGTCCTGACATATAAGTTTGAGACATGATTATATAAGATAGTTGATTCAATGTGGAATCATTGTTATCTCATTTGTGAAGTCGAGTAATAACTTGGACGATCCTTTTGCTAAACCTCTAACAAGAGAGTTAGTAAGAACAACATATAGAGGGATGAAGTTGAAACTCTTCAACCAAAGTTCTACTAGTAATAGAATTCCAACAAAAAATTAGAAAATCTCTAAAGTTCGGGTTCAATGGGTAAAAACAAATCACTAATATGTGGAAAACTTTAACATTAAAATTATAAATAACCTTATCCAGGATGAAGAGTATTGGTTGTTACAACTAGGGGTCTAAATCTCAAAACTCTTAATGAAATCCAATATATAAGAAAAATATTTTAAGTAGTAATGAAAACACTTGAATGATTTCACCTATATGAATGTAGAAGTGGTGCTGCTTCTCATTAGATTTAGAGTTTTCTCAGTATTGTTAATGAAACAAGATAAGCACATGACCATTAAAAGTGCTAAACAAGTAATATAAGAGAACTCATATAATATATGTTATTATTTTAATGGTATCTTCGGTTGTGTCATTTAGGAACAACCGGTTCAAAGCTGCGGCTACTAGAGATTTTGACAAAGCTTTAAGATACTTACACTAAGGAAAGATTCAAATCGTAAATATTCAAATCATAAAGATATATTTCTCTACACATAAGAGTTGTTTTTTTAATCTATGGTAGAATTTTCTACTATTTATTTTAAAAACCAAGTGGGGATTATTGAAATTTTGGTTTAAAAAATACGTAAAAGTTTGAAAATTTCATTTTTCCTCCAAAATGCTTTTTAAAATAAAAAATTAAAGAAAAAGTGGATTTTCTTTAGTCCCACATCAGATAGAGTGGGAGAAAAGTTTTTATTTATAAGTGTTTAAGTAGGGAGTATCCTTACTTGGAGAAATGGAGGAAGAGATGCTCAGTTTGCACATGCACATGCTCGGGCTCGGGCTCAGGCTTGGGAAATGTGGCTGTAGTGGCACTAGATGACGCACTTTGCACTTCGCACTTCGTACGTGAGCATCGTGTAGCAAAGTGGTCGATCCCTCGTGACTTTACTCGAACCGTCGCGAGATGGTGAGATAAGAGAAGCACGAAGTGGTCTTGGTTTTATAGGCTGCTGAAAACGGTTAGATTAATGGATCCAAAACTATATAGTGTTTTAAGAACGACTAGTAGTTGTAATAGCCAAAACAGTCTGAAAATGGATGGACCTTGATGATCCAACGGTGAAATCATTGATCCAATGATCTGAAACGTTCAAAAATTAGTGTCAATGGTCAGAACTGTTTCACACATGTTCTGAACCATTGACGACCAGCTGGTAATGGTCCACACCCTAGATGCTATATAAACTGGACCATGCAGGTCTATAATCATCCAAGTCCAATAATCAATCAAAATCCGATCTAATCTCTCTAAACAATTTTTCCTTTTTAGAAATTGTTTTAAGTCACTGAGTTTGACCACTCAACAAGTCTGTTAGATTTTCAAATTGCGTTAACTGAGTCCCTAAGTAGGTCCCTTCGTGATTGCTGCACACGGGACCTTAAGAAAAGCCTTGTCTGATCTTGTAAGCAATTCGCCTATAACCTATCAATAGTCTTAATTTCATTCGAGAAGGGGGCGATTAAGCTTTAAGGATGTCGTATTACATACATGATTCAGCCTGATGTTAATTTTAATTTTATTTTTGATTTTTCAATATAATTTCTCCAACACCTAGTGATTGGTGCATATCTCACACACGCATCTTTAGTGGGCCCACACCTCAACACCATCCAATATTAATGGGAAATTTAAACCGGAGGAAAACTAAGGTTAAATCAAGTCATTTACCTCAAAGAAAAAGGGACCGTCATCATGTGGGGCCACCTTGGATGTAGGTTATTCATCTTAAGGTGTTGACCTTCAATGTTGACCATTCATCATGTGGGGGCCACCATTAATGATTGCCCATCATGTGGGGCCGCCTTCAAAGTCCACCACCCATCATGTGATATGGATTGTCCATCATGTGGGCCCCACCTTCAAAGTGGGTCGTCCATTATGCATGGCCTGCCTTGGATGTGGGTCATTCATCATAGGGTCTAGACTTTGATGTGGACCATATATTATGTAGGTCCATATTAGTATGTGTCATCTATCATGTGGGGCTCAACTTTGATATGAGTTGTCCATCGTGTAGGCCTCACCTTTGATGTGGACCATTTGTCATTGTTGGCCCCCTTTCAAGGGGGGGGGGGGGGGGGGGGGGGGGGGGGGGGGGGGGGGGTGGAGAGAGAGAGAGAGAGAGAGAGAGAGAGAGAGAGAGAGAGAGAGAGGTAAAAGTTTAAAAGTAAGGAAAAAAAAACTTATGGAGATACGTTAACTTTCATTACATAAGTTGCTATTGCACCTATTTGGATACCACCAAATAACTTATATCCACCATGCGGGGCCATCTTGGATGTAGGCCATCCATCATGTCAGACATTGGATTTAGGCCATCCATCATGCAAGGCCCACCTTTAATGCATATTGTCCATCATGCAAGGCCCGCCTTGGATGGGTCATCCATCATGCGGGGCCCACCTTGTATGTGGGTCATTCAACATTATGGGTTGACATTTAATGTGGATCAACCATTATGCGGGCCTCACCTTAATGTGGGTAATCTATTATGGGAGGCCCACCATCAATGCTATTATCTACCAAGTGGGGCCCACTTTCAATATCCATTATGCATCATGTGGAGCGCTCCTTTCACGTGGATCATCCATCGTATGGCCCTACCTTCGATGTGAGCTTCCCATCATTTGAAGCCTACTTTGGATGTGGGTCATGATCATTAGGGGCCAGCCTTTGATGTGGATCGTCCATTATATAGGGCCAACATGAGAGCAACGTGTTATCGTCCATTATATAGGGTCAACATGAGAGCAATGTGTTCCTCATGGAATGGGGTCTGTAGATGCAGTTTCCGGCTCACCCCTTCTACTCCTCTAACACCTGCACAGGAAGAAGACAAAGGAGACCCTGTTTTGTACAGGGGACCTTCTGATGCCAAAGTCAGGCCTGGACTCCAGGTCTAATAACTTGATGATGGGTTAGGGGTGAGAATGTGTGTGTACCTTTCACCTCTCGGCGTCTCTATTTATAAAGGAGGTGCAATCCTGTAGAATTGGGACATTTCTCTGATTTACAGGAGATTTGGATTTCTTATCCAAGCCGATCCCGAGATCTTCGATCTCCTATATTTTTGGGATCGGATGTTATCTTCCGAGGATCTCGGGAAGGAAATCTTTGATCTCGAGACGTCTCCTTGGTTCGGCTCTAAAGGAGATAATATTGAATGATGTTGATCGAGTTGTGAACCGATTAAGTTGCGGTCGGCTACAGACGGCCGATTCATGGCCGACCTAGCGGATAAACCAGACTAGGGTTGGGCCATGATTAGATTGACCTATGTTTTGGCCGACCTATGCATTGAGTTGGCATTATATGTCTCCGAGGGCCTCGGCTCTTGGCTCGGTGCCTATTGGCTTTTGGCTCGACGCCTATTGACTCTTGGCTCAGCGCCTATTGGCTCTTGACATGTAGGCCTTGGTCAGGCTCAACGCCTAGGGAGCCCGGGCCATGTCTGTAGAATTGGTCCATCCCATAAGCTGACTCACCGACTTGTCATATTTTTTCCCCAACAAGGTCCATTCATCACAACTGTATGATCTTGATGTGACAACAATAAATAGCCGGTGCCATGTTTTTAAGATAATGAACCTTATAACTCATAAAATGGCGAATATGTAATTCAAGTTAGACCATTCAATCCTGCACCTCACTTTCGACAAAGCACAAGCCAATTATTGCACTACCATGCTTTTCCTAGCTACACCATTGGAAGGGCATCTACTCAATGGTAAAAAAAAAAAAAAAAAACTAACCGTAAACATTCAACAAACAAACATCCATAAATAAGAAACATTCAACAAACAAACATCCATAAATAAGAGATCAGGGCAGTTCAATCAATTTGATTTGGTGGTATGGCCAATCTAGGGTGGGTCCCACAACTTGGGCTATTTAATTTAAGTTAAATGTATGCGATATGTTCAACTGTGTGCGCATTGATACTCTGACAAGGCAGCATCTGATGGACTGTAGGTGGGCGCTTGAGCTATATAGATTAATTGAACCTGTAAACATGGCATATGGTAACTAAAATTAAACTGTCCAAATTGCAGGACTATTGACGATGCATCATCTTCTGAAAAATTGGTATTAATCGAAACATCCCACATCAGATCAGCGCACAATGTTTGTTGGAGATGATGGAGCCTCTCTCTCTCTCTCTCTCTCTCTCTCTCTCTCTAGTAGCTTTTCTATAAATTGAAAAGAAAAAGGAAAAGACTTGATAAAAATAAGTTACTTTACTAAGTTTCTTATTTAAATGTAATAACCAAACTAACTTAATTAAAAGAAGTCTATAACTTACATAAGCTTTAAAAAGCTACTTATTTGTTGGTATCTAAACAGGCCTTAAGTCCTTAAGTGGGCATTTGTAGTGTAAGTTACTTTTAGATAAGTTACATATGCCACACAAGTAGCTTATCTTAGTTTTTTACTTATTCAATAGATAAGTATATTTGGTAAACACCATGCTTACATCCGAAAAGTAAAAAAAGTATGTTTAGTTTCCGACATAATTAGTATGTATACCTCAAGTCTGTTTGGTCCCTTCACATCCACCATTCATCATGTGAAACCTTTGATGTACATCGTCTATTATGTAGGGCCCACCTTTGATGTTGGTTATCCATCATGTGGGGCTCACCTTTAATATCCACTGCCCATCGTGTGGAGCCCATCTTTGATGTGGACCATCCATCATGTGGGCGACCATCATGTGCAACCCACCTTGGAATGGGCCACTCATCATTAAGGCTGAACTTTGATGTGAACTGTCCATCACGTGGGCCTTCCATCATGCGGGGCCCACCTTGGAATGGGACACTCATCATTAAGATTGACCTTTGACATGGACGGTCCACCACGTGGGGCCCACCTTGATGTGGATCATCCATCATGTGGGGCTCACCATTATTAATTGCCCATCATGTGGAACCCACCTTTGATGTGGACTCTCCATCATGTAGGATCCACCTTTGATGTGGGTTACCCATCATGGAGGGCTCACCTTGGATGTGGGTCATTCATCGTTAGGAGTCAACATTTTTTTTTCTTTTTGTTAGCTTGTTAGTACACCCACTGTCAGTTCACACTTCACTGTTAGCCACCCTCACTAGAGAATAGATACTAAGACCTCAATGTTGAAACGAGGTATCTTTCACTCAGTCTGCCACTTGAGCAGGGTGTTAGGGGTCGACCTTTGATGTTAACTATCCATCATATGAGGCTACCTTAATGTGGGTCATCCATCACATGGGGCCCAACTTCAATGTCCATTGCCCATCATGTAAAGCTCACCTTTGATGTAGATTGTCCATCGTGTGGCCGGGCCCCATCTTTAAAGTAGGTCGTCCATCATGGACGTGGGTTATTTATCATTAGATGCCGCCGACCTTTGATGTGAACCATCCATTATATGAGCCTATATTAATATGGGTGATCCATCATGTGGGGCTCACCTTTGATGTGAGCCCTGTTGAGGGTCAAATATTGCATATTAGACCCCAGTTATTACATGGATTTATGAACATGACATTGCTTAATGAAATATTTTAATCAGGTTTTTGCTGCAGGATGTAATTAGGAGCGTTGACTGAAAAAGAGTATTAAAAGTGTGGATTTGATGCTCCGAAGTCACCAGAGCAAGGGACGGACTCCAGGGGACCAAGATCGACGAAATTACACGCCAGGGATCCGCAAAAATCGAGAAATTGAAGCTCAAGTGGCTCAAAAATTATCCAGAATGTAAGATCACAGGGTTCCCACCATGTGTTTGGCTCGAAACTTCATACATGGTCTGAGGGTCATAAATTAACCGTACACGTCGAATTTCAACCATTGGATCCCAGTATAAGTGGCCTAACGGACAAATCAGCCTATAAAATGGTAAAGTGGGGCCCGCCTGATATCTGGATCTGCTTCAATTTTGGTCTCAACCCCTCAATCCAGGCGGAGAAACAAATGGATGGCGTAGATTTCTCGAAAACTAGGGAGTGGACCCCACAGCAAATAATGCGCATACATACAAAGCTACTCCTGCAGTGTACCATGCCAAGAGAACGGTCAGCCTTCGTTTGACCACAAGAACCCGTGAAACGGAAGGAGTTCTCCTTTCCATTTTGATTCGCTGCGTAAAGGCAACAGAGGTTGCGCTGAAAACATTGGTGGGCCATCCTCCCGATTTCATCTAGAAGTCTAGACCGTTCATCTGGTGTGGGAGGCAAAATAACCAAATCTGGTACTCTTCTCGCTACAGGACTAGATTAGAAAAGCTGGAGAAGAAATCTTCTTCAAATGAAGATCTCAGCGACCGTCTACCACCGGGATGAATGTAAGGACCCATCATTATCCGTAGGGAGAATCCGGACCGTCTATCCTGTTCAGAGGGAAATTTCAACCCCACTCTAGTTAGGTTCACACGTCGACGACATCCCACACGTGTGCAGATGGTTTGCAAACTAAATAGCGTCAGACCCTGTTTTCGATGCTGCAAATTCAAAAGAGATTCGTGAAGTTGGTGGGCCCCACCACCACAACATTGTGATCGGATTTGCTGATCAGATCTTTTCGAACAGGGACCAGGGCATGACTGACCAACCTCACGGTGTGGGTGAGAGAAAAGGAATCCGGAAGGAGAGACTTCCACTTTGGAAATTCTGAGATTTTCGGAAGTCTGCATGCGCTGCAAAAACGGCAATTTCTGTTCCTGTTACGCAATTATGCAGAGGACTCTCACTGACCGACCGGTTGCTGCTATAAAAGGGAAAGAAGGATCCACGGCTAAGAGGGAGCTACGGAGAGAGAGAGACTGTTTAGAGTTTTTTTCGTTTATTTATTTTCCTTTTATTATTTTAGAGATCCAGCCCAATCATGTTGGGCTAAACCTCTTAGCTAAGGTTAAGAGGTGAAGCTTGTAGTGAGATGGGAAGTTCTACGCTCTGATTCATTCTTGAACTGATTTGATCCTAGTTTGATTTTAAGGAATTTTTCTAGTTATTAATGGTTTGTTGTGACTGAAATTACAGTAGATCTGTGATGACTTGAGTAATTCTTTTTCCTTTATTGTGGTGTTAGGAAACCCTGTTGTTCACCATTGCCCTTGGACATGGTTGGATGACGGAACTTTTCCTACATTCACTGAGATTGGTTGTGGGTTGGTTGAACTCTGTTGTTTGCTTTGTCTCACGGGCATGGTTTTGTGATGGAATCCATACTAATCTGCATCCTTCTTATCTTTTGAAAACTAGATCAAGAGAAGTTTAAATTGTGCTTTAGCGATATATCTTCCAACTGGATGAAGATGGGACTCGAAGTCCAGTTGAGTTCGTGAATCAGCATAGATCTCCCTGATCTCTACAAGTGGATCCTTGGCACCCTAGTTTCCTACCTTTGATTTCTACAAGTTTTTAGTTGATTATTCATCATTATTCTCATATTTACCCCTGATTTAGATTTCATCTTATTCTAGGTCTAGTTCTGGTTACTTTCAGAATACGTACAGGTTTCAGTCCCTGTGGATTCGACCTCGGTTTTACCGAGTTTATTACTACATCACAACCCTATACTTGGGGAGTGAACAAGCCCACATTAATATGAGCAATCCATCATGTGGGGCATACCTTTGATGTAGATCATCCATCACATGGGCCCCACCTTTAATGTGGATAGAAAGTAGAAAGTGAAAATTTTAAAAAGCTAGAAAAAAGAAAAACAAAGTAAAAACAAAAATAAAAGGAACTTAAGAGTATGGGTAACTTTAAACACATAAGTTACTATTGGAAATTATACAGAATAATAATATTTCTGTAAAATATGGAACCTGAAAATCAAGATGATCTGAACTAAGGACAGGCTGAAGCACGTCTGAGATGTTGTCCTTAAAGCATTATTTGCCCCTACTCAAAAGATTGAGTATGCTGATAGGTTACAGGAAAACCACTTTTAAGATACGATGAGCCTGGTGTGGGTCTGCGCTCAGCAAACACGAAGGCCCACAAATGGAACTCTTTTTACACACTTTCTAGCAGAATTACAATAAAAGAGAAAATCCCAAAATAAAAAAGAGAAGAGAATTTGTGAGTTTAGACCACTACACTGGTCAGTTCTTCAGCCACTGGTTCAGTTGAACCGTTCTAGACCACATCGTCGGTCTGTTCTTCAAGTGATGTTTTGATTAACCTTGCTATATCGCTGATTTTTGGTCTGTAGGAGAGGAGAGGCTTTGATTCGTATTGGTATTGCTGGAGTGTGGTGAGATGGTTTGGAAACTCATCCAGGCCTTGTTTATATAGGCTATGGTGGCTGGGGGTTATGGTCTAGGGAAATAAATCCCATGACCGTTTTCTAGCTGTTGGAGAAAACTAGCCGTTTTATGGCCATTTTTTGACTTTGTGCATGGTCCATTAAGCTGCTATATGTTGACTGTTGTGAGACAGTAGCTAGCCGTTTTCTAGCTGTTGGGCTAGCCATGTAGCAGTTACAGATGGACCCTGCACTAATGGCACAACTGTTACAGATCTACTGCAACAGCTCTTTTTCATCTCTCTATATATACTGGAGGAATTCTCATTCAGTCCTCTAGATTTCGTCCAGCCATCCATCTGCCTTAGCCACTTAGTCGTACAGCAACTCGTACACGTCTCGCTCCGGTTCGCTCAAGGTCATGAAGGAGCAACCCTCTGCGACACGATGCGGATGTGTGAAGTGCAAAGTGCGCCACTAGCACCTCTACAACCACACTGCCTCATATGCCCACGCCCTCGCACTGAGCCCGTGACCGTGACAGAGACCGAGAGCGAGATCGAGCCCACACCCTCACCCTCGCGCGGAGTGTTCCAGTGCTACGCACTGGAACATACAAGTTCCATTCTCCTTTGGACCATATGAGTAAGTATTATAATACTCCACACTCCTCATATAAACAACAAAAAAATTTTCTTCTTTTTTCAATGTGGGACTATTCTCAAAAACCCACAAAAAGGTATTTTTCAAACACTTTTTATATATTATATATATTTTTTTATATTTTAAAATCAATATTTTTGCAACAATCCCCCACTTGATTTTTAAAAATATATTTTTCTCGATTAAACATTTCTGCAAGAATAATCAACTTATATGCATAAAGAAAGATATCTTTCGATTTTAATCTTTCCTTAGTGTAAGTATCTCAATACTCTGTCGAAATGACTGGTAGCCGTAGCGTTGAACCAGTTATTCCTAGATAATAAAGTCGGAGAAACCACACACATATTCGCTATGTGTTTGTTAGAGTTCCCACAATCTTACTCAGCACAATTAATGGCCAATTCGTGAATGATCTCGAGAGAAAACTCCTAACTCTCATGAGAGACGACATCATCTCTACGTTCATATAGGTGAAATCCTTCCAGTGTCTTCGTTACTATAAGTGTAACATCCCAGATTTTTGCCAACCTGGGATTAGACGTCCTTAGGCAATGGGTCGATCCTAACACCTTATTAACTTGTCAGAATTCAATCCCAAAGTCTAAAACCGCTTTTGAACCCATTTCCTTCACAAATCCCACCCTTTACCACGTTGTTCTTTCAGTGTTTCTAAGCACTTTCACCCTAGACGCTATCTTAAACTAGCTAAGTAGTATAACTTGGATCACTTTATATACAAACTACCAAAGCTCAGGTACCACCTCAGACAGAAATTACTCAGGACTAAATCCTTTAGAAATTAGGCGAGAATTAGCCAGTGCTAAACTAGAGTGCCTGTGAAATTATCACCAATCACTTTAAATACGATCTGCAAGACCCAAAACTTGTAGAATCATTAACGCTAGGTTACCCTAAAATCTAGGATCAATCTCATTACCCGGTTGCTCTCGGGAGCATCTCGAAACTCCGTATCAAATCTGGACCGCACGTCGGAAGTCCGATTAACATGAAGTTAAGGAATTAGGACCGCCTTGCTAGACTTGACAACCATCTCGGAAATCAACTCCAGATAGTATTCCAAGGCTATTCGCTTGAGCTCTAAGCGGGGAGTGTGAGAAATGTGAAAATAATTCTAAATTAAATCCAAAATAAATAAATCTGGCATCTCTCGCTTGCAGATCAGTATTAAGCAACCAGACCGTTAGAATCAGGTCAAATTACACCCTCGGATCAAGGATATTTCCCCAAACATATTCATGTACTCGGAATCTCCGATCGAGATCCACTGACCGTTGAACTGAAACTAGTCTGCCATTTGTAATCTGGAATGCCAACTAAAATGAAAACTTAACTAAACGTAGATCCAGTATTAGTGAGCTTAAGTCTGACCTTTGGCTCAAGGGGGCCTGCCAGAAGTGCTCCATTGAGCTGAAACAGGTCCACTTTGGATATAACCTAAGTATACCTTGACCTAAAGTTTATTTCGGTGAGGTTTTAGGCTATATAAGGACCTTTAAACTCTCTCTCATTCAGCCATACAAATTTGAGAAAAACTCTAGGAGAGAAGAGAGAAAAGAGAGAGAAAGTTAGAGAGTTGTGGGAGGATTCTTCCTACCCTTTTTCTCTGCCGCTACACAAGCTACACCACTCCATTCTCATCGCTTTCCTGGCGATTCCGGCGTCGTTTCTAGGTAAGAAAATCCTAACCCTAATCTGTTTTGGGGTTGTGATAGTTGTAGGTTATGAAATAGCTAACCTATTTCATTCTATAGGTTACCAAACTGCCGAATACGAAGGCTTAGCAAACCTATCGGATTCGTTATGATTCTACGACAAAAGGTGCGGACTTTAGGTGTATAGGTTATGGTTTTCAACGCTTTCAATGTCAGATAATGATAGATTCATGATTTGCATGCAATTGTACATGTATAATGTGCTGTCTGTTTTCCGTTTCGATTAAATACGAAGAATATGGAATTTTATGTATTCTAGGTATTTGTAGAAAGTACCGTATACGTATAAATTTTGGAAATGTGTTTACCATGATTATTTGCTGTATGAACATATTATATATGTGTATAACACTTACTCGGCGAAAGGATTCGTCATAATACATGTTTTTGCTAGTATATGTTATGTATGTAAAAAGGGTGTATTCTAAGTGTTTGTGAAAATGACCGAATGAATATAGGATTCACATTCGTGCTCGCCATGACTGATTGTCATGGATACATGATTGTTGTATAGGGGACACCCCTTTGATGAAAGGATTTGCCCTAAATCACGCCACGACCAATATACACTATATATGCTAAAACGTGTAGCCCAAGTGTTTGTAGAAATGACTGAATGAACATAAAACTTGGATTCCTGCTTGCCATGACTATCCGTCGTGGGTGCACGCGTGTTATAATTGGGGCAACTCCCTAGTGAAAGGATTTAGCCTTATACCTATGTGATCAACATACGTCATGTATGTTGATGTATGTAGTTTAAAGTGTTTGTTGAAATGTCTGAATGAGTAGTAGTTACTAAATTGTAATGTATAAGGGTGTTGAGATAGGATTCTCAGCTACCTTAGAGATGTATATGATTTCCTCCATGTTGCTTGTTTAAATTAACCGCTTACTATGAACTATATGTGTTTGTATTCCTTGTTTACATTGTGCTTTGTAACATGCTTTATGACATGTTTGTTAACATGCTTGAATTACTTTGCTTATTATGTTTTACTCCACATGCTTTGAATGAGGATTGATTGCGATTGGGACTATGATTATAGTCCAGACAATCGGTACCAGACTTGAGTTCGTGGTTGAGATTCATTCGTTACGTGGGATGTGTTCGACAAACCCGAGTCGTACTTCGGTTGATGAAAGTGGTTGGCCACGCGAAGTGCTTATGCACTTCATGTCGTTCAACTTGTTGTGCGCTCGAGCTAGCCGAGCTCGTCAAGTAACCCGATCTGTCTAATGTATGTTCACCATGTTTGGACGCTACTACTTGAACCTAGGGTACCAAACTTACCAGTGAAATCCCGTTAACCATGGTACCTCGATCCGCTAAGACTCATGAGCCGGGCATGGTGGTATGGGACACCGTGGTCGAGCTGTTGGCCTACGCTGGGGCCACGTGCCTCCCCGTAGTGTCCATTGAGCAACCAGACTCATGAGCCGATTATGGTGGTATGGGACACTATATTCGTGCTGTCGGCCTACATTGATAAGGTGATGGGGGAGTGGTGCAACGATTGCGAGCAATAGCCCTGGCAACCCTTTGTAGTGACCTCGAGCATACTCTGAATTTGCGGTGAGGCGATAAGTTTTGTTGTAGTGTATAGAGTATGAACTAGGCCTGTATCAATTTAGTGATGAACCATTAAAAAGGTGATGAAGGAGTGGTGTAACCATTGTGCGTAACAGCCCTGGTAGCCTTTGCAGTGACCTAGAAATACACCATCGTATGAGATTAACTAGGACTGACGACCCTAAAATGGATCATGTTAGGGAATGATACAAGGGAGGTACCTTAGTTTCCCAATACTATTGTTTGAAATGGACTAATAAAAACTCGGTAATCATGCTCATCATCGCATTGCATGTGCCTGGAAGATGTGGAGCACTGAGGGATGAAAGCATGCCGCGAACATAAGATGGTGTCGCACGAGGGTGTGTGTGGTGAGGGCATACATCATGACTGCATTCATACTTGCATTAATAAGAGTATTTAGAATTGTTTGATTTTACTGCTTTATCATTACTGCTAGACTGAATTGATAACATGTTAACCTATGCTTTACTGTTCCACTGAGTTGATCACTCACTCCCACGTTACGAGACGGTGTTCCGAACACCCACCAGACTTTGTCTGATTGCAGATGGCGATGCTTGTGAGGCGAAGCCAGACCTCTGCGACGATGAGGACACTTTCTTGTATATGTTATTTTCTGGAGGCTTCATGTAAGTCGTGCCTTGATCGACGGGGTTACAGGGATGTTGATTAGAGGACCTTACACATTTGGTATATTTTAGAACTATACTTGTAATTATTTAACCTGGTAACGTTATCACACTCTGAAGACTCACCACAGTTTATATATTTTATTTATCTATCACAGTCTTCCGCTTGTTAATTCACTTGTCTCTGGAGTATGATATGTTGTTTTGGCTTAATCTCTCTCATGTTCACTACATTAATGCAGACAACATTCAATCATCATTCATTTTGTTGCATAAGTGATGCGTTGGAACTCGGGAGTTGAGTTTATGCTCGACCCCCGATTTTCAAGGCGTTACAATAAGAAACTTGTCCTTTAGACTGGATTTCATTAAGAGTTCTAAGAGTCAACCCTCATTCGTAACGCTCAACACTTATCTATTATGGATTAGGTTTTATAATTTAGTGTCAAAAACTTTTCACATATCAGTGACTTGTTCTTACCCATTAAACCCAAAATTAGAGATTTTCTGACTTTAGGTTGGGTTACCATCACTGGTGGAACTTTGGTTGAAGAGTTTCAACCTCATCTCTCTAGATGTAGCCTTTACTACCTCTCTCGATAGAGGTTTAGTGAAAGGGTCTGCCAGGTTATTGCCTGATTTCACATAAGAAATAACAATGATTCCATATCGAATCAATTATCTGACATAATCATGTCGAAGACTGATATGTCTAGACTTACCATTATATGTGCCACTATAGGCTCTAGCTAATGTGGCTTCACTATCACAATATAGTGACACAGTCGATATAGGCTTTACATAGAAAATGATTTCTAATAGAAGATCCCTTGGCCACTCAGCCTCTTTGCCTGTTGCAGCCAGGGCTATAAATTCAGACTCAATAGTCGAGTGCGTTATGTAAGTCTGTTTCTTGGATCCCCAAGATACAACTGCACCTCCTAGGGTGAATAACCACCTTGTAGTAGACTTTTTGTCCCCTGCACTCGATATCCAGATCGCATCGGTATATCCTTCCAATACGGTAGAAAATTCTAAATAAAATAGTCATAAGTCTTTGGTTGCTTTTAAGTAACCAAGGACTCTACTGATTGCATTCCAGTGTTCAGTACTAGGGTTACTAGTAAATCTACTAAGTTTACTCACAGCATATGCGATATTAGGTCCAGTGCATTGCATAGCATACATAAGACTCCCTATAGCACTCGCATATTTTAATTGTGCAACTGTTCTTCTGTTATTCCCTTTTAGCTTGATACTTAGATCAAATGGGGTCTTTGTTTCTTTTATATTTAGATGGTTAAACTTGTATAGTATCTTCTCAATATAATGAGATTAACACAAAGCATAACCCCCACAATTTATATATATATATAACTTTAATACCTAAGATGGTATCAATTTATCCAAGATCCTTTATTTTGAATACGGAAGATAGAAACCTCTTTGTTTCTGTCACACCTTCCATTTTATTACTTATTATTAACATGTCATCAACATACAAACAAATAATAATGATACAACTACCATCTACTTTAGAATATATGCATTTGTCAGCTACATTATGCATGAAACCATGAGATAGTATTTTAAAATCAAACTTCTCATGCCATTATTTTGGTGCTTGTTTTAATCCATACAAAGATTTGACTAATGTACATACTTTGTTTTCATTTCCTGGTAGAACGAATCCTTCAGGTTGTTCCATGTATACCTCCTCATTGAGGTCACCATTCAGAAATGCGGTCTTTATATCCATTTGGTGGATGTGAAGATGATCTATAAAAGCTAGCGCAAATAATATCCTAATGGATGTTATTCTACCTACGGAAGAGTATGTGTCAAAGTAATTTATCTATTCTTTTTGTCCAAAACCCTTAGCTACTAATTGAGCTTTAAAGGTTTGGATAGTTCCATCAGTGTGATATTTCTTCCTAATACCCACTTACAACCTATGGGTTTAGAACCTGGAGGTAAGTTAACTATTTCCCATATTTGATTTGACATTATGGATTCCATTTCATCGTTTATAGCATCTTTCCAGAAAGCTGAGTCTCTAGAGAATACAGCCTCTTTATATGTTTTAGGATCATCTTCTATAGTCATCACTATAGGTATTTTTCTTATAACATTTTCTCTTTCTCCTTCTACAAGATGGAAAATAACGCGTTGTGAGTCTATGTAGTCATCTCCTAGACTCTTCTCTATTCTTGTCATTTGACTTCTACGAGGTTCAACAGGAGTTTCCACTGTCTGTGGAGCTGTACTATTTGGTTCTCTATTAGGAGTTTGGATTTCATTATCCTTTGACTCCAAGGATAGTGAGTTCTCAAAGAACTCAACGTCTCTTGATTTTATTATTGTATTAGACTCTAATCTAAAGTCTATAAGCTTTACTATTTTGTGCATATCCTACAAAGGCACACTTAATAGCTCTTGGTCCTAACTTAGTTCTTTTTGGATCAGGGATTCTGCAATATGCAAGACACCCCCGCACTTTTAGATATTCTAGATTAGGTTTTCTACCTCTCCATGTTTCATATGGAGATATTTTATATTTTTAGACGGAATTCTTTTTAGTATATGGCACGCTGCAAGCAGTGACTCACCCCATAAACTTAGTGACAACTTTGCTCTAATCAGCATTGAGTTAACCATCTCTACTAATGTTCTATTATTCCTTTCAGTTATTCCATTTTGTTAAGGTGTGTATGGCGCAGTACATTGATGTATTAGTCCATGTTCTACACAGAAGTTATCGAATTCATTGGAGAAGTATTCTCCTCCCTATCGCTACGGAGAATTTTTATCTTCTTATTTAGTTGATTCTCTACTTCTACTTTATATATTTTGAACATGTTCAATGCTTCATCTTTGCTCTTTAATAGATAAACATACACATATCTAGAGCAATCATCAATAAAGGTTATGAAGTACCATTTACCTCCATGAGTAAGAATGTCGTTTAATCATAGATGTCACTGTGCACAAGATCCAATACTTGAGACGATCTTTCAACACTTGGAAAAGGTTTCTTCGTCATTTTTTATCGTATTTACACTTCACATTTATCAGTTTCATTATCTGTGCATGAGATTAAACCATTCTTAGTCATGAACTTCAAGGTATTATACCATATATGAGCTAGTCTATCATGCCACATTCCAGCGGATTCAACCATATACGCAGAAGTGCTACTTTCATTCAGAAAAAACTTAACTATCCCGTTACAAGCATATCCCTTTCCGACAAAATTCTCATTCTTTGACAAAATTATTTTACCTGACTCGTACACCACCTTATGCTTGGTTTACCCAGAAGATCCCCAGAAACTAAGTTTCGCCTCGTATCCGGGACGTGCAGTATATTAGTCAGAATCACTTTCTTCCCAGAGGTGAATATCGGTTCAACAGTTTTTTTTACCGACGACCTTCGATCGGACTTCATTACCCATTTGGACTTCTTAACCATCAGTCAATTCATCATAAGTTTTGAAGGCTAATTTGTCGTAGCACACATATACTGTAGCGGTAGTATCTTACCACCAACCTGGAACTTTGCCTTAGATAGTATTCATCTCGGTGATCATAGCCGTAATATCGCTTTTTTCTACTGCACTTGCCTCTTTTTTAGATTTGTGATATCGGCATACTTGAGCATAGTGCACGGTTTTTCCACAGACATGGCATGGGTCTTTGAACTTTCCGTTCTTCTTTTGGGCATTTTTCTTGAATTTTCCTTTATTGGGTTTCAGGGAATCGTCCTTCTTGAGATTCTTGTTATTAGTGTTCTCTACTGCAGGTACCTTTAACGAGGAATTTCCGTTATTATTCTTTCTATCATGGTTACGGGATTCTTCCTCAATTCTGAGGTGTTTCTGGATTTGTTCTAGTGTGTAGTCATCAGTTTTATGCAGCAACTTCTTTCTATAGTCTTTCCACATTGGTGACAATTTAGCGATTATAGCCCCGACTTGGAATGATTCAGGTGATGGCTTTGATTTTATTTACTATTAGCTGCAGTTCTTGGATTTGGGGTAGCAGCGGTTTGTTATCTACCATGTTAAAGTCAAAATACCTGGCGATGAGAAATTTGTTGGTACCTTCTTCTTCAACCTTGTATTTGAACTCTAGAGTGGCCCAGATCTCATTTGCTGATGACGTCTATTGGTATAGATCGTACAAGCAGTCGAAGAGCGCGTTCAAAATGTGTCCTTGACACAAGAGTTCGTCTTCGGCTCGTTTGGTGCGGGCAGCCACCTGTTCAGGTGTGTATTTGTCGGATGCTTCAGGTAGTGCTTACAGATTTAGATCTAATATGTAATAGATCTTCAGCTACGTCAGAAGAAATTTGAGCTTGTCTTGTCATCTCATAAAATTTGTTCCATTGAACCGATCAAGACGTATCAAGTCCTGATTCATCAACTTGATGGATGAAACTGTAACATCCCAGATTTTTACCAACCTGGAATTAGACGTCCTTAGGCAATGGGTCGTTCCTAACGCCTTATTAACTTGTCAAAACTCATTCCCTAAGTCAAAAATCGCTTTTTAACCATTTTCCTTCACAAATCTCACCTTTCACCACCTTGTTCTTTAAATTTTCTAAGTACTTTCACATTAGACATTATCTTAAAATTTAGGTAATGAAGAACAATACTTAAACTAAACATTGCTACAAAGGACTAAGTACCACCTCAGACCGAAATCACCCAGGACTAAATCCTTTAGAAATTTGGCGAGAATTAGCTAGTGTTAAACTAGAGTGCCTGTGAAATTAGCACCAATCGCTTTAAATACGATCTGCAAGACCCAAAACTTGTAGATTCGTTGACGCTACATTACCCTAAAATCTAGGATCAATCTCATTACCCGTCTGCTCTCGGGAGCATCACGAAACTCCGTATTAGATCTGTACCGCATGTCAGAAGTCTGATTAACACGAAGTTAAGGAATTAAGACCGCCTTGCTGGGCTTGACAACCATCTCGGAAATCAAATCCAGATAGTGTCACAGTGTAATTCGCTTGAGCCCGGAGTGAAGAGTGTGAGAAATGTGAAATTAATTCAAAATAAAATAGAATTTTATGAAATCTGGCACCTCTCGCTTGCGGATCAGTATTAAGCAACCAGACCGTCAGAATCAGGACAAATTACACCCTCGAATCAGGGATATTTCCCCAAACATATTTATGTACTCGGAATCTCCGATCGAGATCCACTCACCGTTGAACTGAAACTGGTCCGCCATTTGCGATATGAAATCCCGACCAAAATGGAAACTTAACTAAACGTAGATCCAGTGTTAGTGAGCTTAAGTCTGACCTTTGGCTCACGGAAGCCCGCCAGAAGTCCTCCGTTGAGCTGAAACTGACTCGCTTTAGTTATAACCTAAGTATACCTTGACCTGAAGTCTATTTTGGAGACTTTTTAGGCTATATAAGGACCTTAGAACCCTCTCTCTCATAGCCATACGAATTTGAGAGAAACCCTAGAGAGAGAAAGTGTGAGAGAAATGAGAGAAACTCCCTACTACTATCCCCTGTCGTTCTACAAGCTCAACCACGTAAGTCTTATCTCTTTCCCGGTGATTCCGGCGTCATTTCTAGGTAAGAAACCCTAACCCTAACCTGTTTTGGGGTTTTGATAGTTGTAGGTTATGAAATAGCTAACCTATTTCGTTCTATAGGTGGCCAAACTGCCGTATACGAAGGTTTAACAAACCTATCGTATTCGTTACGATTCTACGACAAAAGGTGCGGACTTTAGGTGTATAGGTTATGGTTTTCAACGCTTTCAATGTTATATAATGATAGATTCATGATTTGCATGCAATTGCACATGTACAAAGTGTTGTCTGTTTTCCATTTCGATTAAAGACGTGGAATATAGAATTTTACATATTCTAAGTATTCGTAGAAAGTACCATATACGTATAAATTTTGGAAATGTGTTTGCCATGATTATTTGCTGTATGAACATATTATATATGTGTAAAATACTTGTTTAGCGAAAGGATTCGCCCTAATACATGTTTTTGCCAATATACACTATGTATGTTAAAATAGTGTATTTTAAGTGTTTGTGAAAATGACCGAATGAATATAGAATTCGCATTCGTGCTCGCCATGACTGATTGTCATGGATACATGATTATTGTATAGGCGACACCCCTTTGACGAAAGGGTTTGCCCTAAATCACGCCACGGCCAATATACACTGTATATCACTACCAGAAAAATGGGCAAAGGCTACGGATTTTATCCGTAGCCATAGACCTAAGGCTACGGATTTCGTCCGTAGCACAACCGTAGTCGTAGGTGCCGTAACAATAGGTCTTAAACCAATGGCTACGGATCTAATCCGTAGCAAATACATCTATGGCTACGGATCCAATCCGTAGCAAATACTTCTACGGCTACGGATCCAATCCGTAGCAGATACACCTAGGGCTACGGATCGAATCCGTAGCAGATATACCTATGCCTACGGATATAATCCACAGTAGTTACACCTATGGCTACGGATTTAATCCGTAGCTATTTCATACATTTAAAAAAAAAAATTATATTCATTTGTTCATTCAATGGCCACCTGCATAATCATTCATTCATTCAATTACCATTCATTTAATCAATTACATTCAATTATAATAATCACTCATTCAATTCCACTCATTGATTGTAATCCGTACAATCAATTATACAATCATTCATTCATTCAATCCATTCATCATTCATTCATTCAATCCATTCATTCAATTGTCCAAGTCCATTCATTTTCCTGAGATAATCACTATCACCCATTTCCAAAAGGCTTTCACATTCATTTATTCCAATAAAGCCATTTCCAAAAGGCTTTCACATTCATTTATTCCAATAAAGCCTAACCAAAAAAACCTACATTTACCACCAACTCAAACCCAATTCTTAAATTCCTTAGACAGGATCTGCCATTGGTAAACACATTCAGAAACTCCGGCTTCTATATCAACATGAAAAATCAAACTAAAAACAAACCACAAAGCTCAATCTAAATCTGCTTTCACCAAATTCCATAGATACATGAACAAACCTCATTTCACAACATCCATTAAAAGACACGTGTATATTCCACTATCTGCACAAGAATCCCAACTAAGTCATGAGATGGAAGGAGTTTGATTTGAATCAAACAAAAAATTCCAGCAACAAATTCCACATTTCCATTGTTAAAATGGGGGAACATGTTATATGCATGGCTAGTATCGTAATGTGCACGGGTTGTCAATTACGGGATGCCCCATGCACAATGACCGCCAAGATCAGGGCCTGGATTGACATGCATGCAATGTGTGAATAGATATATCGCCACCAGAAATCTCGACGTGGTTTGTAAAGTAGATATGATTTTCAGCTAAACCACTTGTAACCAGCAAACCAAGCAAATGTATTTTTTTTTTTACAATGCAACAAAAAGGAGAGGGAGTTACCATTATTGATCGAACTTCATATACAACAAACCTACAACCTGCCAAGAAAAAACCACAACCAGTTAAACTAGCAATCAAGTAAGCAACTAAAAGAATTCTTTAATATGAGTAGGGACACTACATTGCATTTGAGAAGTTTGAAGGCACTTACCACCTCACCAGTTAGCTTGTATACAGCTTGCCATACAGTTCCAAAGGTACCATCCCCAACTTCCTCAATTACCTTGTACCTGTGACATCCAAATCATCTTAAATTAAATGGATAGGACGGTAACCTACATTACATTGTAAGAAATCTC
Source organism: Magnolia officinalis (assembly GCA_021015155.1). Lineage (NCBI taxonomy): Eukaryota > Viridiplantae > Streptophyta > Magnoliopsida > Magnoliales > Magnoliaceae > Magnolia > Magnolia officinalis. The sequence continues at coordinate 42,717,225 of JAJHSJ010000017.1, forward strand.
ATCATTACTTCAGATTCACAACTTGCACCAAAAAATTCATACCTTTTTTATGAATGGGCTTCAAAGCCTTATTCACTAATGACTCTTGAAACAGAGCTTCAACACTGCTGTGTAGTTGCAGGCCATATGACGAATGTATCGTACACCAAACTTCTTGAAAGAAATAGAAATACCAAAAAGTGAAGTTAGTGTTATTACAAGCTGTGAGGGAGTAATGTTGTGAATAAGAAGCCAAACAAAGAAAGCAAAGAAGACAATGTCTGCTTACAAGCCATACACAGGGCATATGAATCATCCAAAATGCCTGAAATTGAGAACATTATGAATGCAAGTTAGCCTCACTACTAAAACAAAAAAGTCAGAATAAAAATGATGTGAAAATAGCAATTTACCAAATCTATCTGTTGCAGACAGACAGCTGGCCTCTATCGCGTATCTAAGTCTGGCAGCAAGTTGATCATCATATTTCACCCGATAGAAACCTGTCTGTTCAATGTTAATTTTATACCAAAAACATTCCGGATTTTTCTCATCTCCTTTCCCTTGGTTCCTATTTTCTGTCAAGCTTTCATTGGAAGAACCCACAAGCTCCAATATCTCTAACCTATCAGATTTAGTTTGCAAACAGAAATTCTAAAGGGTATCATATGAACCACAACATAATGTAATGGGAATAATCCATTGTCCATCACCAAGGAGTCCACTTGACAGGAATTGTGACTGCAATCAATAAAACTAATTTAGAAGGAAAAATGAAATGCAAAGATAAATCAAAGAATCATGATGTGTACTGAACAAGACGCTTCCATGCGTATGCAGGCAAAACAACAGCCAATGGACCTGAGAGTTTTCATCAATGTGAAAAATGTCACGATAGGGAGATACTCTAGCAAGTACCATGTCTCAAAAAATAAAAGTATAAAGATAACAATCATACCAGCAGATATTGTATTAGCTCGAATCTTGTGGTGCATGCCTTCCTTCTTCAAATGCAAGCACCTACCGATCAGAAAATGTTATAAATAGAGCCCCATTTGCTTTAGGAAAATATATATTTTGCATTGAAGGCAGCAGACCAACTAGCTACAAAAATCTCACCTTGGTATCACTCTCTAGAGCAGCTTTAGCTGAACTCATGTCCCCACCATATCTATATGCATTAATATAAAAAGAATAACACAACAATATGAATCCTTTCTTTAATAGTTCTGGTTTACATGGGTTGCTAAAATCACAGGGTGTGTAAATCAAGTTACCTAGGAATGATCCTTTCGACAACAATGTATGTGAGAGAAATTGATGCACCAGCTGCAACATTACATGGACCACATGTTCATATGGTAAGTTGACTGCACATACATACAAATATAAAGGTTGGCTAGGCAGCCCATCTACACCAAGCCACAAGTTCCAACAAGGCACATGGTGCCAATCTCAGCCATTCATCAAGTGGTCCCACAGTGCAGATGATCCTAGCTAGTCAAAAAATCAGGCAGCCCACTTTTTTTTTTCTTTTTCAATTTCTGAGAAGCTTGCCTGGATTCATTATTGGAATAAAATGCTTGAGCAATGACACATGGGAATAACTTGATGCTGAAATCACTACAAGATATCCATTTCGGGATGTCTCTAATAGAGGTTTACTGACCTATAAAGGAAATTACAAGTTAGATGAAAACAACAAACATAAACATGAGAAGGGGCATGCATAATATAGTTACTACGGTACCTCTGGGCCATTGGCGTCAAAAGGCTGAAGTGCTTGTAAGCCTAAATTTATGCACAATTGATTACAATCCTGCACAAAGGAAAAAAAGAAGTAAATTATCAACAGAAAAGGATGGCATGAAGGGTTCTATTACATTGATGATTTACTTCTTTTTTTCCTTTGTGCAGGCCGAACTTTCACATTTGGTGCTTTCTCTGCTGATGTTAGAAATTCCCAACTTTAGGATAAACAGAAATGATAATTACGTGTTTAAATAGAATATTTGCTTATATTTAAATATTAGATGTACAAATTACAGAGTATGCAATGGACAGTAAAGCTTCTACACAAGGAGATGTTTACAGCTATGGAATCCTTCTCTTGGAGATGATAACTGGAAAGGGGCCGACTGATGACATATTTAAAGACAATCTAAGCCTTCATCATTTTGTCAAGTTGGCGTTGCCTGAACGAGTAATGGAGATTGTAGATCCATATCTCTTTGAAGAAGCGGAAGTTACTCAAGGCAGTGGAAATCATGTCAATGCAAGGAACAGAATGTGTGATTGCTTGATTTCGATGGTTAGAATTGGTGTGTTGTGTTCTTTGGAATCTCCGAGAGAACGAATGGAGATGAAAAATGTTGTCATGGAAATGCATGCAATCAAGGACTTATATCTGAGGTTAGAATTCACAGAGATATATACAAGTTAGAACACCACTGTGGGGTGAAGGTAACTCTTACCTCAGTCATTACTGAGATATTACTGCAAGTTTGTTAAGAAAGATTTTGAAATACAATAAGTTTGTTAAACAAGCTTTAGATATATATAATCTTGGTTTATGAGTGAGCTTGTACTGATGTTTTATATGTGGGAAGATTTGTTTCTTTTCCTTTATTTTGTCCTGTGTTAGGCAAAGGAAGATTGTATCATGAATGTAATAGGATACAGATATTCTCTACTTATAATAAGAAAACTATTAGACAAAGGAAAGACTTCAAGGAGACTTACAAGTCCAAAAATGGCTCCAGAGGTGCCAACAGCGGGTGCTTTACAGAGGTAGTATCTCATTGCTGAATCTGATTTTCTTATAAAATATAGATCAGAAATGTTGAAGTCGTTGTTGGTATTAATAAACAAATTCATCTACCACAGAAGGTATGCTAGTTTTTACTTGCAAGCACTGAAGTGAAGTAAACTGCAAGAAATCTTTTGGGCTTGCTGACTTTCTCCACAGCAGGACCAACAGAGTTCAAAGAATAACAGTTGACCTGAACAATAAAATTTCCAACATTTAGTGTTTTGATAGTTACACAAACTCTCTCTCTCTCTCTCTCTCTCTCTCTCTCTCTCTCTCTTTTATATATATATATATATATATATATATATATGTATGAAAGATAATAGTTACACCAAATATTTAAGATGGGAGTGTTTAAAAACAGACCATGAGATGCCCAATATTCGCATGCAGAAACGATGAAGTAACCCATCTCCATAATTGCCCTCTATCGATGAGGCTATTAATCTGCATACATGATAAATTGATGCAACCAAGCTGAGCTCACAAAACAATATGCTGCTAAAAAAAGGCTAGAAATGCTTATCAACTTGTGCTGACCTTCGCTCCCCATAGCATCAGCTTCCCTTGGGTAGAAATTTGCCCAACATAAACCCTGGGAACACGACATCTCATGGGTAAATCGAATTCTTTAAGGGCAAAGCTCACTTAACATAACTCACAGGGATTAATTTAAGGAAAAGAATTTAGGCAGTAAAGCCAGGTAATTCATATCAACTGATGCCTAGGTAGATAAGAATATGATATTTCTAGCCAAGCTAGCAGCTCTCCTCTTCCAGCTGAGAGAGAGGAATTGATTGAAATCTCAAATCAAAAACAAAATGTATTTCAAGGCATAGATAGTGAAATCAAAATCAAACCCAAAGGAGGGCACCAAAAATAAAAGGGAAAAATAAATGTCACATAGTATAGGGATGAAAATCAATACTGTACTCATTTAACTTGAAACAAAAGGTTACATATCAAAAGTTCCCAGCCATCGAGTTTCATCTTTCTGTAGGGAAATGAGTTTCACCAGATGAATAAAGCATCATGCCATTGGCAGCTAGCAGGTGAATGAAACACCCACATGTCTGTGTAAGGAGGATAAAACAAAAGAAATGATAAAATACCAGTTCCTTAAACAAGGGTTCTGGTGTCCCTATTTTGTGGCCAGTAGGAACTATATCCCAAGGTCTTCTTGCCCTGTCAACATCTCCTTTTTCATCGCACAATGAGAGTTTTTCAGGAGGTAAATTAAGCTGCTTCAGTACCTTAAATACCATCAGGAAACAAAGATAACCTCAAAATTGCAGAACTTAAAACTTGATAAGATACAACAGCATTAGCAGTTGAAACATCTGGCTACAAATTAAGTTTCTTGCTGACTGACAAAAACATATACGGGGCTCAGTTATATTACCTCAACAGAAAAGGATGGCATGAAGGGTTCTAACAAAGATGCAAGAAGAAACACAAGCCCAACTGAAGTCTTCATCACAATGGAACATGAAGTTGGATCTTCCTTATAAAGCTTCCAAAATTGGTTGTCCTATATAATGAATTACAAGGGCAGTTACACTTGAGCACTGAAATAAATAGGCTTTTAAAATGGAAGGAGAACAAAATAATACTAGCTTACTTGTAGATATGCAATTCCTTCACTAGAAATACTCATTGCAGTTTTGAAACCTTGTTTTAGCTTAACCTACATATTACGACACAAAAAATGTTTCAGTCTGAGTATTTGCGTGATTCAAGCTTCATGTCCAGTTTTAAAAAGCAAGGAAAAGCCTCACAAGCCAATGATGCGTTTAATCACCTTCTCCATGGCTTCTACATACTGCTCCATGTATTTGCCAACTTTCTCTGCTAACGTCTTAGTTAAGAGATGCGATTTTGCATCTGGAGCATCAGGAATGGTGAAATTGTATCCTGATCCTGCAAAGGAGGAGCAAGTTACTGATAAGAGCGACATTCAACCTATATGGCTTGGACACAGACACCATCAATGTGAGAGACGGATACAAGGAGGTGTACCAATCATATTACAATCATATTGCAAAAACAGAATTACCAAACAGCAAAGAGAAAAAGGAAGAAAACTGTAGTTTTACCCTAATGACATGTCAATGTATCTCAAAACCAAGGTGTACCATTGAAAATTTCTGAGAGCCACAAAAGTTTTCGATCAAGCTGATATTTGTGTTTTCCCTTCTTTCAGTTAACACATGAATAGATTAGATCTCAAATAAACATTATGGTGGACCTTAGGAAGGTTTTAACAGTGGATGTCACTCTCCCCACTATTTTCTATGGTAGGATCCACTCTACCTTTAGATTTGCCCCATTCTTTGGATCATGTCCTAAAATGAAATCTCTAAAAATGGATAGCCAGCATGGATGTGGTGACGTCACTCTGTAGATAGTCTCTTTACTCAACACATACGTTATGGTGGGCCTACATAACTTGGTGATGTCACTGTAGATAGTCTCTTTACTCAACCTGTCAATAGCTAGTGAATATAGGTTGAGTAGCCAGACTCCCTTCTCAAGGGAAGTCCATGATGCATGTGTTGTATCCACACAACTCATCCATTTTGAGATATCATTTTAGGGTACAGGCCAAAGAAGGAGGCAGATAAAAAGCTGTACTGGACCTCACCATATAAAAAAGTGGAGAAAGTGATTCCCACAGTTAAAATTATAATGTTTATTTGAAATCCAACTTGTTCAAAAGTTAAAAAAGACGTAAAATAAAGAAAAACACAAATATCAGATTGATCTAGACCTTTTGTGGCTTTTAGAAGTTTTCAATAGTGGGCGTGGCTGTCCCCACTGTTTTCTGTGCTGGGGACGAACGGAGCTTTGGTTTTAACTAATTCCTTTGACAGCGGAGCTTTGGTTTTAACTCATTCTTTGAATATTGCCCTAAAAGAATCTCTTCAAATGGATGGAAGGTGTGTATACAGAACATACATCGTGACGGGCCAACGGTACTTGGTGACATCACTTCATCAGCGAGTGTCGCTACTCAACCTGTCAGTGGCTAATCCGCGCCGTTATAACACAAGCATCGTGGTGGGCCCGACGGATCTTTGCTTTACAGGAGAGCCGGGGTCACTTCAGATGTACAGAGAAGTCACGTCCAACATGAACCGTTGATTTTTGTTTAACAAGAAGACAGTCATATCACTTTCAACGAGATGATAGGTGGAGAAAGATCTGGAATATGGTTGAGCCATCTTTACACCGTACACGTGTAAAGTTGATGTGTTAATCAAGACTGGGATAGTCTGACCAATCTTAAGATGTGTTTGGCATATTGAGTAAAAAAGTCTGAAAATAATTGACGAATTTGGTGTTGTGATACCTTGTAATGAGAAGGTAGACTACGCATTAGTTTGATGCTTATGCAAAGGCCAATAACCGTAGCCATACTACAATAACATGACTTTGCTCATCATTCACCTCAACTGCATCTTCTGTAAGAACTTTCAATTCCTCAAGAGAATAAGGATGTTATGAATCTTTGATATCTCCAAACATGATTTAAGATTGTTATGAAGAAACATTCTCATCCCACAAACATTACATACATGCATAGTCAGGCAGATAGACATAGACAGGGCTCTATAACTCAACCAATAACTGCAGCCTAAATGATGGAAAGTTGTTGCATTTAGATGACTAAAGCATAACATCCAGATACCTTTGCATTATAAGTAAAAGGGAAGTTCAGTACCTTTGCATTTTCAACACACACAAAGTCCTGATAGCAGGACTCCATCTGCAAGTGCGGGTTCCACAAAACAGACTAAATTTCGTTGAAAGGCTCTTAGAATTTAGTATGACCTGCAAGAGTTCACACCAGGTCAATAGCAAGACGTTGATGATATCAAAAAGGAAAAGAAAAAAGAAAAAAAGAAAAAAGATAGAATAAAAGACAGAAAAGGAAACAGCTAAAATCAAAAGCCCATGGCAAGCATGTCTAATTCTTTTCAGTACAAGTTTTAGTGTTCAAGGGCCTGCCAAGTGATGTGGTAAAGATGAAATAACAAAGCCTTGAAACATTGCGAAGCCAATAACTTTTCCATCTAAAATCTGGACTTGGACCAATATTCAATAACAAAAACTTCTGATTTTGAGCTGAAATGTGACCTTCTGGTATGAAGACTAGAAGAACAAGCTATGAATTGTCTTAAGAAAGTATTACAATTGTATATTAAATGAACAGTAAAAAATAACCCATAAACAGGTGAAAAAAGATTAAAATCGAGCAGAGAATAATAAAAAGCGGTTCAAAGACAGCAAAGAACTTTACCTTGTACAAAGCTTGAAAGCCAAAATCCCACATAGAACAACTGTAAGGACTATCCTTAAGCTCTAAAGTTATAATTGGATTTCCTTCCACGTTTTCAGTATCAGAAATCGACCAATTCATGTTCCTTGCAAATCCATGCTGTATTCATCAAAATAAATAATAAATAAAAAGATGTAAAAGAAATACGAATTTTAAAGGATCAAATACTTGTTGAAAATGGAATACAATTATGAAATGATTATGAACAGTTCTCTTAAAAAAGGTTCTCAGTACCAACATTGACTGATCAGGAATGACTATTCTGAGCTAGTAATTTGTCTGCCAAGATGCTGTTGTCTAGCAGGTGGTTGGTTAATACAAGATTACTAGGCTAGAGGAAGGTGCACCAATGACCACATGCTTGTATGAAGGAAAGAAGATTGCATTTAACAAGAAAATTATTTAATTCTCTGAGGTAAATATATTTATAGATTACTGTAGTCAATAAAATAAAATCCCATCAATTTACAAGAATGGGCCCCTGAATGGGCCCATGTAAGATGGCACATAATACAGCACGGTCTCTTTTTCCAAATCAGTACTTGAATCTCGGAAAAAAAATGAAAAGAAATTCACGGATTTCTTAGCTTGACTAAAGACTTCTTAAACCATGCTACTCGGAGTATAGAGGCCACACGCACATGAGCGCGCGCACACACTCACAAACACATCTATTTGCCATCCTTTACTATAGTATTCTAATGAATCATCAATTTTAATTACTTCATCATCGCCAATTGCACATTATCTTGTAAGCCATATTGCCAACAGTTTGTGAAGGTGTTATTCACATCAATTACCAGGACATTGAAACAGATTTAAAGTGCCAAACATGCATGCACATGATGAATCCCTAAATTGTAAAAGCTTAAAAACAGGGAGCTAACTATGAATACGTGCACATGTGTATGCATATTGCAAAACCAAATGCTTACATTAGTTGAAGCAATGAAAAACCAAGGTATCACCAGAATTTCCCAGCAATGATGATAATTGAAAGATCATCTTACTAATGATGATTAATCTTAACAGAAAATAGAATGAGAAAAGGGACCATACCTATTGCATGGGACCAGGTCCAAACTGAGGGAAACAAGTTGCTCATTGTATATGATGTGAGACTTCAGCAGAGTGTAATAGCAATAAATCAGACAAATTGAAGTTTCAGAATGTAAAACACGAATAACCTGATTGGTTTCTGCCCATTGAATACAGCATCTGGTCGAACAAAAAGGAGGTCCTTGCCGTTTGCAACTTTCCACGATGTAATACAACCTCCAAATAAATAAATCTCAGCTTCACTGCAAATGAAAGATTCAGTCAATGGTAATACTACAACTCAAGATTCTGATGAACATTCAGTACTAACTGTACATTAGGTTATGTGACTGGAAAGGGTAACTCTTCAAAAAAAAAAAAAAACACCAAAATTAGAAAGCATTTGGTCAGATAGAAATGATATGTATCGAAAGAAAAGATCGTCCATTGTAAACATTGAGATGCAAAGCTAAAAAGGTAATCATGAGGAGATCAAATAGTCGTGAAACATTGAAAACCAAATGGAGATTTGCAAGATGATGGACAAGGACCGACTTGGAGCTGAACACCCCCCAAGAAAATAAGAAACACAAAGTACTCAACCGGATTCTCTTCAGTTCAAAGAGATTACTCTGGAGTCTAATTTTCGAGGAATTATATGATACATGGTGCATCTTTGCACAGTATAAATGGGTTTTCAATTCTGATAAGTGGGTCCCATGATTCAGTAATCTAGACTTTCTTTGTTGAGTCCCACCAATGATGGAGCATGCTCATGAAAGATCCCTCATTGGGAAATCCTGTCAACCAATACTAGGACCTTTTCAGTTGAATGTGGACCTTGTTGTATTTCTCTTCTCAATTATCTATCTGTAGGCCAGAAGTCGGAAGATTGAGATTGTCCTAAACAATGAATGAACAGTTCAGATTGACGATGGGTTACCCATGTGCATTTAAAAGCTTCGGGGACGTTACCAAAGCACACACGCATAGTATTAGACAAGCTTCAGCGAATCGGCCAACTCAATTCCCAAATTTTCTTTCTATTCCATCAGATCTTTTACATAGAAGAGTGTGGGTAAGGAGAACATACCTACCATGAAGAGAAGTAAGAACAAGCTTTGGGAGTTTGCCTACTCCTTCCGTAATTTGAACCCCAGAAGTAGAGATTTCTCTATTCAAGCTCGCAAAACTTGTATTAATGCATCTGTTGAAGGAAATCAATTTTTGCTTGTTAATACTCTGATTTTCCCTGTACAGATCCTGTGCTTCAGCAAAATACAGAGTAGGGCCCTACAATTCCTACAAGAAAATCAAACCAATAAACCATAAGAGTGATTTTTTAGGAAAGCCCTAATCCTTTTCCCATTACGGAGTTTAGGAAATCCCTAATTCCAATATTGTATCCTTTGATAATCTGCGGATTTACAGATCCAAAAATAAAAAACCTAAATATCTATTTGGGAGAATTGAGTACCTGGCCGGGGAAGAGATGAAGGGCAGGGGCTGCTGGCCGCACCAGATCTGGAGATGATGCAAGTGAGGGAGAGAGAGAGAGAGAGAGAGAGAGAGAGAGAGAGAGAGAGAGAGAGAGAGAGAGAGAGAGAGAGAGTGCGAGATAGGCAGATGGAGAGAGAGGCGCGAGATCTGGAGATGATGCAAGAGAGAGAGAGAGAGAGATCGGGAGAGGGAGAGAGGCAGATGGAGAGAGAGAGAGAGAGGCAGATGGAGAGAGAGGCGAGGGGTCCGGGAGCGAAATGCACTGTAGGGTTTTTCTTTTTTTATATATATACCGTAAAACATTCGTGGGCCCTGGGCCCTGTTTTACACAGCGCCGGTCCAAGAGGAACCAAAGTGCCGCTGTTGATGTTATTTGTTGTAGTGTTTGGTCTCAAAATGGGGCATGTCCACAAGCCATGTTTGGCCCTTAACAGAGCTCGTTTTCAGGCCCCTGTTTGGCCTCAAAACAGAGCCATTGTCAGGCCATATTCAGCCCCAGCAACAAGCTTTAAAAAAAAAAAAAAAAAAAGGAAAATTGAGCAGAATGTAGGTGATCCTGTACAACTTTGATTTCAAATCTTCTTAAACTGAAGATTTTGGAGGCATGTGTGCCAAATCCATGAAGTTGATCATGGATTTCATCAAAAAAATCCATGGAACTTCATATGAGTCTATCCTACTCGTGAGCATGAACATGTAGGGGCCTATGGGCATATTGAGACTAGGACAAGAAACAATGTGGAGGAGCTAGAGGAACTTATGTGCAACAATAGCAGTATGGCATGGGAGCAATAATAATATCGTAAAGATGAAGACAATGACATGTTTGAGCCGACACAAATTCCAGGTGGTATTGACTATTCAGTCTTATCAAGGTAGCAGGCCTAGGTATAACCAATATCCATCTATATTCTACGTAGGGGAGACTATGTATAACCAATATCCATCTATATTCTGCCTAGGGGAGACTGTTAAGCTAAGTTGTGTGGATTTGTGTGGTTCCCTATGTTTATTGACTAATTTTTATGAATTTAGATTTAAATTGTTGTAATGAGTTTTATGAATTTGGTTTTAAATTTGTGTTAATTTTTAATTTCTAATTTTCTGATTTCTTCCGTTTTTCAATTTTTTGTTGAAATCAGTTTCATGAATTTGGTTTTAAATTTGTGTGAATTTTAATTTGGAATTTTCTACTTTCTTTCTTTCTTTTTTCTAATTTTTTGCTGAATTTTCTATTTTATTTTTAAAATAATTTCTAAATATTTTCTGGTATCCATTCCCCATCTCAGCCACTTTCAGATTGAGTCAAATCAGTTTCGGTGATACAACACAGTTTCAGTCCCAGGTGAGTTGCAGACTGGAACTGATTTTAAACTGTGATCCAAGGGGGATCACAGACAGACAAATGGGCTTGATATGCAAAGCACGGTTCCTACATGTTAGATGTGAAAACATGCATACAATATACAATGCCTTGAGTCATGTATCATGTAACTCCCCACCAACTAGTTAGTTGGTGGTGTAATAGGAAGCTGGAAATATAGAAGAAACAAAAAAAAAGTTTGACAGGTAAAAGTAAAGTGAATTTCCTGTAGTAGCCTAGTAGTAGGTAGAAATGCCCTTTTGAGTAACGGCACCAATATCATAACATCAAAATCTCAAATAATTAAAGTGTTAAGCCATGATGCCATCAATCATTATCTATGCCTAAAATAGCAATCGTTTATTTGAAATCTAATGTAGGTGATCCTGTACAACTTTGATAATGTCACCTATCAGAAAATGCCAACTAAATTAAATAGATATTCCATATTTAGCATGAATAGTTTAATGAACTAATCATCAATGAGTATCAGTAGCTAGTTGCCCACCTCTTGCTTTTGTCCCAATTTTATATATTCTGGCGCATCGTCAACAGCAACTAAAGCCGGTTCACAGAGTTTTATAGCTGCAGGTAGATCCTTTAAATGCCCCCACTTAGGCTACTTCGTCTCTGTGTCATGGCACTCAAATCAGCTTGGTCTGTTCAATGTGTGCCACATGAGAATGAAGAAAATGAATGGTTGGCCCAAAGTGATCAGCAATCCACACTCAATGCATACTTGTCACAAAAGACATTATATTTTTCAAGAACATTGTTATCTGTTTCTCACTGCCACTTTCTGGTAAGCTCAAGAATTTGCGCATGTAAATGATAATATTGATGTTAAACTGTAGCAGCATCTATGATATGATATGAAGCTAATCCAAAAATGGCATGAGTGCTTCTACATTATGAAAAGCATCCCATCGACATGAATGCAAGTGTTTGAAAACAGCCTATGATGCAGGCATTATGATATATTACAGGACCCTTCAAACAAAAATTCTAGAAAAGAAAAAATAAATAAATAAAAAGGTTTTTCAACCAAGGATCAAACAGAACAGTGTTTCATCTTACCTACAAACATGAAAAGATGATTGTCATCAGGAAACAATGGGTGTGTGTGTAGGGTGTGTGTGTGTGTGGCGTGAGTGTGTGGGGGTGTGTGTGCGTGTGTAAAAAAAAAAATCACCACAGATTTCAGAAACAGAGAGAGAGAGAGAGAGAGAGAGAGAAAGAAACTTACCGTCCTTTTTCTTCTCCTTCTCCTTCTTCTCCTTCTTGCGGTGAAAGGGGGTTTTAACAACAGAGATAGGGGAATGCGGCCAATAGACAGGGAGAGAGGGTGAGGGAGAGCGGGAGATCTAGAGAGGGCAAAGGAAAGAGAGAGGCTGAGTGCGAGAGAGAGATGGAGAGAGAGATGGAGAGATGGGTTTTCGTCTGCCTGCGCGCGGGAGAAAATGGCGGACGAAATGGGTTTGGGGAGGGCGTTTTGGAAGCGTTTTGGAAGCGGATTGTGTACTGAGTAACGTACTGACTAAACGCTGTGGGTCCCACCGTCATTCTTTAATTTCATCCACTCCGTCCATACATTTCAGAAGATAATTTTAGATCTGTATACAAAAAATGAAGTATATTCAAAGCTCAAATGGACCACACCACTGGAAACAGTGTGAGTTCAACATCTACCATTGAAAATTTCGTGGGGGGCCATAGAAGTTTTAGATCAATATGATATTTGTGCTTTCACTTCTTCCATGTCTTTGTGATATTATGAACAGGTTGGATGACAAATGAACATCACTGCGGGCCATAGAAATGTTTCAACAGTGGAAATCATTATTCCCATGGTTTCCTATGGTATGTATCCACTTTGTTTTAGATTTTGGTATCAACCACTAAAATGATCTGAAAAAATGGATGGACGGAGTGGATGAGACAATTGCATTCACGGTGGGCCCAATTAAGTTTACTCAGTACGGTAAGAGCGTACTGCTCAGTACGCAATCCCACCGACGGACGCGGATTTCCTGTGAAAGCCTTCCTGCGCAAGGATTCTTGATGGGGCCCCCACTGTGATGTTTGTTAGAAATCTAACCCGTCCATCCGTTTTTTGAGCTCATTTTAGGACATCAGGCCGAAAATGATTAGGATCCAAAACTCAAGTGGGCCATATTAGATGAAACAGTGGGGAAAGGAATTCCTACCGTTGAAACCTTCCCAGGATCCACCTTGATGTTTATATTCCATCCAAACCATTTATAAGGTCATTTTCACTGAGATGAAGTGAAAAAACCAAAAAATTAAACCGATACAAAACTTTTGTGGCCATAGAAATGTTTCAACGGTGGTCACTAAATCCCCACTGTTTCCTCTCGTGTGGCCCAGTTGAGTTTTTTATCCTCCTTATTTTTGGTCGCATGTCCTAAAATAAACTCTAAAAACGGATGGACGGAGTTGCTTTCTCACAAACATCGTAGTGGCCCCACACAGAACCTTCCGTAGGAACGTTCTGCGAAAGGCTTTCGCAGGAAATCAGCGTCCGTTTCTGACAGAAGCGGATTGGCTACTCCCCCTGCCACTGGGTCGGTGATCTGTGGGCCCCACCATGATGTATATGTTTCATCCATGCCGTCCATAACTTTTTCCAGATCATTTTATGGTACAAGGCCAAAAACGAGTTATATCCAAATCTCTAGTGGACCACATTACAGGAAATAGTGTTGAATGAGCGTTGACCATTAGAAACCTTTTGGGGGCCATAAAAGTTTTGGATCAAGCTGATTTTTGTTTTTTCCCTTAATCTGGGCCTGTATGACTTAATCAACAGATTAGATGCCAAATAAACATTACATTGGGCCTTAGGAGAATTTTAATTGTGGATATCCAATCATTATTGTTTTCCTGTGGTGTGGTCCACCTGAGATTTATATTCCTCTCATATTTTTGAAAATACCGTAAAATAATTTCTAATAATGGATGAACGGAACGGATGAAACACATTCATCATGGTGGGGCCCACAGAGAACCGACCACCAGCCTAGGGGTCGATGGCGGGGGAGTAGCCAATCCGTTTCCGTTTCTGAAGGGGCGCGTGACGGACGGCACCTTTAGAAGTTTTGTTTTAGTACCGTGGGGCCCACTGGATATGTATTTTACATATCCATTCCGTCTATTAATTTTAAATTATTATTTTAAATATTGATACAAAAAATGAGTTAGATCGAATCTATAAGGAAACCACACAATATATTAACAGTAGATATTTAATTTTTATTATTTCTTATGGTGTGCTTCACTTAGACATTTAATTTATATAATTTTTGAGCTCATCTAACTAAATTAAATATCAGAATTAATGGGCGGCTTAGATGATCCCATGGAGCCCCATAAGCACCATCTATGTTTAATACCATTTAGGTGAGGAGTTATGCTTTAGCTACAGATCAGCTAGGATTTAGCTACGGATTAAATCCGTAGCTAATTTTGCTACGGATTTAATCCGTAGCTAAATGCTTTCAACTGCCATAGCCTTTGCTCGATTTTTTGGTAGTGTATGCTAAAACGTGTAACCCAAGTGTTTGTGGAAATGACTGAATGAACATGGAACTTGGATTCCTGCTTGCCATGACTATCCGTCGTGGGTGCACGCGTGTTATAATTGGGACAACTCCCTAGTGAAAGGATTTAGCCTTATACCTATGTGATCAACATACGTCATGTATGTTGATGTATATAATTTAAAGTGTTTGTTGAAATGACTAAATAAATATGGATTTATGATTTATGCCTGCTAAATATATTGAATGTAAGAACATGATTGATGTGTATGCAACAACTCCTTACTATAAGGATTTGTCATATTCTATGTCGAAATCAATATACGTCATGTATGTTGGAGTGTTGTAGTTTAAGTGTTTGCTAAAATGCCTGTGTGAGAAATTGTGTGACGAACTAAGTTTAATAGGGTGTTGAGATAGGATTCTCAACAACCTTAGAGATGTATATGATTTTCTCCATGTCGTTTGTTTAGTTTAACCGCTTACTTGTGAAATATATGTGTTTGTATTTCCTGTTTATATTGTGCTTTATAACCTGCTTTATAACATGCTTGAATTACTTTGTATATTCTGCTTTACTCTATATGCTTCAGAATAAGGATTGATTGTGTTTGGGGCTATGATTATAGTCTAGGCAATCGGTAACGGGATTGAATTCGTGGTTGTGATTCATTCGCCACATGAGATGTGTTCAACGAACCTGAGTAGTACTTCGGTTGGCCACACGAAATGCTTATGCGCTTCATATCGTTCAACTTGTTGTGCGCTCGAGCTAACCGAGCTCGTCTAGCAACCCGATCTGTCTTATGTATGTTCACCATGTTTGGACGCCTCTGCTTGAACCTAGGGTACCAAACTTACCAGTGAAATCCCCTCTAACCATGGTACTTCGATCCGCTAAGACTCATGAGCCGGGCATGCTGGTATGGGACACCGTGGTCGAGCTGTCGGCCTACGCTGGGGCCACGTGCCTCCCCGTAGTGACCAGTGAGCAACCAGACTCGTGAGCCGATTATGGTGGTATGGGACACTATATTCGTGCTGTCGGCTTACATAGATAAGGTGATGGGGGAGTGGAGCAACGAATACGTGTAACAGCCCCGACAGCCCTTTGTAGTGACCTCGAGCATACTCTGAATTTGCGGTGAGGCAACGAGTTTTACCGCAGTATATAGAGTATGAAGTAGGCCTTATCAGCTTAATGATGAACTGTTAAAAAGGTGATGGGGGAGTGGTGTAACCATTGTGTGTAATAGCCCTGGCAGCCTTTGCAGCGACCTAGAAACACACTATCGTATGAGATTAAGTAGGACTGACGACCCCAGAATGGATCATGTTTGGGAATGATACAAGGGAGGTACCTTAGTTTCCCAATCCTGCTGTTTGAAATGAACTAATAACAACTCGGTAATCATGCTCATCATCGCATTGCATGTGCCTGGAAGATATGGAGCACTGAGGGATGAAAGCATGCCGCAAACGTAAGATGGTGTAGCACGAGGGAGTGTGTGGTGAGGGCATGCATCATGACTGCATTCATACTTGCATTAATAAGAGTAGTTAGGAGTGTTTGATTTTACTGTTTTATCATTACTGCTTGACTGAGTTGATAACATGTTAACCTATGCTTTACTGTTCCACTGAGTTGATCACTCACTCCCACGTTACGGGACGGTGTTGTACACACCAACCAGATTTGTTTGAGTTTCAGATGATGGCGACGCTGCGAAGTGGAGCCGGACCTTTATGATGACAATGATGCTTGTTTGTATATGTTGTATGCTGACGGCTTCAAGTGAGTCGTGTCTTAATCGACGGGATTACAAGGATGTTGACTAGATAACACTACACATTTGGTATCTTTTAGAAATGTACTTGTAATTTATTAACCTGGTAATGTTATCACACTCTGGAGACTCACCACAGTTTATATATTTTACATATCTATTACAGTCTTCCACTTGTAAATTTAACTGTCTCTGGAGTATGATATTTTGTTTTGGCTTAATCTCACTCATGTTCAATGCACTAATATAGACAACATTCAATCATCATTCATTTTGTTGCATAAGTGATGCGTTGGAACTCAGGAGTTGAGTTTATGCTCGACCCCTGATTTTCAGGGCGTTACAGAAACACTGTCGGCTTCCATCTAAAATAACGCTTTAAGATTTTTGGAAATTATACAGAATAATAATATTTCTGTAAAATATGGAACCCGAAAATCAAGATGATCTGAACTAAGGACAGGTTGAAGCGCATCTGAGACGCTGTCCTTAAAGCGTTATTTGCCCCTACTCAAAAGATTGAGTATGCTGATAGGTTACAGGCAAACCACTTTTAAGATACGACGAGCCTGGTGTGGGTTTGTGTTCAGCAAATACGAAGGCGCCCGACAAATGGAACTCTTTTTACACACTTTCTGGCAGAATTACAATAAAAGAGAAAATCCCAAAAGAGAAAAGAGAAGAGAATTTGTGATTTTAGACGGCTACACTGGTCAATTTTTCAGCCACTGGTTCAGTTGAACCGTTCTAGACCACACTATCGGTCTGTTCTTCAAGCGATGGTTCTGATCAACCTTGCTATATTGTTAATTTTTGGTTTGTAGGAGATGAGAGGCTTTGATTCGTATTGGTATTGCTGGAGTGTGGTGAGATGGTTTGAAAACCCATCCAGGCCTTGTTTATATAAGCTTTGGTGGCTGGGGGTTAGGTCCATGAAAATAAATCACATGACCGTTTTCTAGCTGTTGGAGAAAACTAGCTGTTTTATGGCCGTTTTCTAACTGTTGTACATGGTCTATTAAGTTGCTGCATGCTGACTGTTGTGAGACAGTAGCTAGCCATTTTCTCGCTGTTGGGCTAGCCTTACAGCAGTTACAGCTGGACCCTGCACTAATAGCACAACTGTTATAGATCTGCTGCAACAGCTCTTTTTCAGTTCTCTATATATATTGGAGGAACTCTCATTCCATCCTCTAAATTTCGCCACTAGCGCCTCTAAAGCCACACTGTCTCACATGCCCACACCCTCGCATCGAGCCCATGACCGAGCCCAAGCCTGAGCCCGAGCGCGCTCGCGCGCAGGTGTTCCAGTGCGTTCCATTCTCCTTTGGACCATGTGGGTAAGTATTATTGTACTCCACACTCCTCATATAAATCACAAAAATTCCTCCTCTTTTTCCAATGTGGGACTATTCCCAAAAACCCACAAAAAGGTGTTTTCAAACACTTTATATATATATATATATATATATATATATATATATATATATATATATATATATATATATATATATATATATTTTAAAATCAATATTTTTGCAACAGTTACTTTTGCAGTAACTTAAGTGAAAAAAACCTAACTTTATGGAGTAAGTATCTAAGCATGTCCTACTAGACTTGCTTTTTTTTTTTTTTCTTTTTTTAACACACCCACACAACACACTCACACATTTTTTTTTTTTTTTGGTTAGTTTATTAGTACAACCACAGTTAGTTCACACTTCACTGTTAGCTTCTCACACTTCACTGTTAGCCTCCCCGCTAGGAATCGATACCAAGACCTCAGTGCTCAAACGAGATATCTTTCACTCAGTCACCTGCCCACACCATATGGGCGCTCAATCCCGCTCAATATTGAAACAACATCTTGTCTACCCCATATCCATGGGGCCGGACCCAGGCCCTACTAAACTAACTTAAAGCTAATAAAGTTACTTATTAACCTAACATAAGTTAAAAATGTACTTATTGGGTCTTATCCAAATGGGCCCTTATCATGGTCGACAACTTTCAAACGTACATTGGTTTATCAATGACAGCCGTCCATTCAAATCCTGTCATTTTCTGCTCGTACCGACTTGAGTATTAGCACCTGCGTGAGCCACACCCTAATAAAAAAACAGGTTTTGCTCGAGTACATCACCGATGTATTGTAATCTGCTACATCCGGACGCTATCCTTTGAATCTAGAACCTCTTTCAATCATCCAAACCGTTTGTACGGTGAGTCCAGAGTTGTTTGGCAGAAACACACCAAAAAGGAACATCTTAAATTTGATTATTTTACCTTGTAAATGGACGCTCACCATTGTGTTTCTGTAAATTTTTGGGCATTCCAGCTCAGTGTATCTCTTGCAGCCCTCGTGCTGGATAACCAATGGCGTTTCGGGAGGGGGGGATTAGGTGCGGCACGGGCCTCACCCAACACGGTGCGGCCCTGATCATGGGGCCCACCTTGATGTATGTTTATTATATCCACACCATCTCATTTTAGGGATCAACCCAAAATGAAGCAGATAAAAATTTCAGGCTGACGAAACTAAAGGAAACAGTGGTGAGTGAGCGCCCACCGTTAAAAATTCCTAGGGCCCACCGTAATGTTTATTTGTAATCCATCCTTTTGATAATGTCACGCAGAACTGGATGAATGGAAATAAATAAATAAATAAAACCATATATGAGCTTGATCCAACGTGCTCCGAGTTGCACGAACGGTTCAAAGGAGATCAAAGTTACATGGGCCCCACTGTGATGTATCTATTATCGGTTCATCTATTTTTAGGGATCATTTTAGAGCATCGTCCAAAAAAGGAATCATATCCAAAGATGATATGGACCACATCATAAATTGCAGCTGAGATAATAATTTTCACAGTTAAACAATTTGTACAGGGCCCACCATAACGTTTATTTTCCTTTCAATCTATTCATAAGGTCCCAGAGACCTGAATGAAGAAGAAAAACAAATTTCACATTGATCTAAAACTTCGGTAACCCAAAAAGGGTTTCAATGATAGACATTCAATCCTCCACTCTTTATTTTTATTTTTTATTTTTTTTTTTGTAGTGTGGTCCACTTGATAGTTAGATCTGTCTTATTTTTCGTCTCAAGCCTTTAGACAGGCTCACTGGATGGATGGACGGTTCGGATATAACAAATACCTCGTGGTCAGACCCACAAAACTTGCTGACGTCAATACACCAGCTATATAGCTACTGTGAAGTACACCAGCCAATCCTCTTCGTGTTAAATCCACATGATTCTTTTAGGGTGGCCCATTTTCAATTGGGGTCCACTGGACGCGTTTTCGGGTCCGAGGAAGATAGCGTGAAATAAAATCTTCTATATTCCGCACCAGACAGAGAAAGACTCTTTAGTGCCTGTCATTAGCTGTACCACCTCCCTCAGCCTCTGAAGATCTAGTGGCTTGGGTCTCTCTCAACCATCCATCATTGCCGACCATCAATCACCTAACCTTTTTATCTTGGTCTAAAGGCATAAAGCAAATCGTTTTGTTTGCTTCCCAGGTTGAGAGCCTTCCATTCTCTGCGCGACAAACCTGGATGTGATTATCTTCCAAAATACCTGGGGTTTACTGTTGGTGAACTTGGACCGTCCAGATCATCTGAGGCCGTGACCGTGATTGGATCTTTGCACGGAGGAGATGGAGGGACAACTATATGATACCAATTAACAGAAATTTCTGTTATATGTGGATTGTACCATGACGCAGGGATGGATGTGATGAGGCCGATTACCGTCTTTTTCTCGATAATTCCTCCGAGTCCACCATCATCTTTGGACTCTTTGCACAAATTCTCCAAACTCATGAGGAAAAATAGAAAAATAAAAATAAATTCTAATAAATTCGAAAATAAATTAATCATTGATGATGAAAATGAATTTACAATCCTTTAACTAATGATATCAACTCTAAGGAAGAAGTCTGAGAATCAAACTTTAACTCGAACTCCCTAATGTTACTATAAACAGTAAACTTATTATTTATACACAGTCATGATTTTTACTAGACTTCATGATTTTTGACCAAAAATAGTAAGTGTCCAATGTTTTCTAACCATGTGATTCTCCTAATTTTTCTAAGCTAATTTTTCATATTGGGAATCACTCTTAAAGCTCAAAGGATCAAGAGTTGTCATCGAACTAAAACTTTTTACCTAGTAAAAATGAAATTAAAATGGACTTTCCATTGTCGATCGGATGAAATCTCGTAAATATGGCATGGGCAACCCAAAATAGCGGGTTGGTTAGCTAAAGTAGCTTCTCATGCCCCAAAATCATATATTATGCATTGAATAACTCATTCTGCTTTGCGAGATACGCCTGCTTTCTGATGGTCCTAATCACTTCCGCCTCCGATCGGGCCTTCTTTGGTCCATCTTGGCCATGAAAGTGTGTCCACGATCCGCTCTACATCATACCAACTTTTATTTTTGATTATCCATTGGTAGGCCTCGAATTTGAAAGCTAGGATACATACGTGTTTGATATGGTTTTTTATTAGCAGGAAAGTTGTGATTTCAGCAGGCATGAACGACGACACCCCACAACCGTTGATCACAACAAGGGACAACAACATTGCATTGAACATCAATGCACGGCACCCACAAGAGTCCACGACGAGCAAATAAGGGCCAATGGCAACAAGAGACAAAAAATAAATTAATTAATAATAACAAAAAATCAAAGTGCAGCAATCAGAGTCAATGATGGTTTACAGTTTTCTTGAGGAAGATTAGCACAACCAATAATATATAGTAGTCCAATACTATGATCTTTGATCGATGACAAATTAGGGATTTGAAGAAGAAGATTTTTCACGAGTAGATTATGAACATATCAGAATTCATTACCGACACAGGGATGAATGTGATGAGGTCAATCACCGTCTTCCTCAAGGATAACTATTTTGAATCCATGAAGCTTCTCTGTACTTCTCATAGAGACTTCTCGAATTCACAAGAAAAAAAAAAAACAAGAAAATAAAAATAATATTTATGAAAATTCATAAATTGATTGATGAATTGTCTAATGTGTCCCATCATTCCATTAATATAGGAAAGAAAATTAAAAATTTGTAATTATCAAAAATAGCAAAATTCTAACTCTAATAAAAAAAAAAAATCTAATTCTAATAAAACTCTTCTAAAACTTAATTTCTAAAAATAAAAATTCCAAATAAACTTTTGCTAGAAGAGTCCTCCAATGATTACAAGTTGTTTATAAAAAGGAAGAAAATCTAAAACTCTAAGAGTAAGAAAATATTTAAAAATTCGGAATTACTAAAAACAATAATTTTTCTTTAAAATTTCATTTTTGAGCTAAAAGTATGCGTTTTTTGATGAAACAGACAGACGCAACCTACTTTGTAGGACGATTCACCTTGGATGGCCCATTTCAGTAAAGATTGATAGGTTACGCGCCCTATAACAATACTCAGATCAAAAGTTATGATCAATTTACGGTCCACCTTCTTTTGGTCCAACCATGCTAGGAATGTATCTGTGTCATGTTCTATATGCCAGACCCCTCTGTTGCGAGATGTCTAAAATCCGAGTCCTTTCGCAACTGGGATGGGGAAAGGAGTTTCGCGGATTTCGTGTCGCAAGTCCTTTCGCAACTAGGATGCAAAAGGAGTTTCGCGGATTTTGTGACGCAAGTCCTTTCGCAACTGGGATACGAAAGGGAGTTGCCGAAATTATAAATTGGGGTCCCTAGGGCTATTCTAATATTATTCCAAGACTTCCTAAAGGTATTCTAAAGGGTTCTAGGGTTATCAAAGGGTGTAGCAAGGGTGAGATTCGAGGTTGTTCGAATCGGGTAAGTCTTTTCTCTTTGTAATTGATGCTTTCATAGTGGTGATCTGTCGCTTTGTGCCGTGGTTTTTTCCCGCAAGGGTTTTCCACGTTAAATCTGTGTGTTCTCTTTTCTTGTGTGTGTGTTTGGTGCCATTGGATTGCTATCCTAGATCTAGATTGTGTGATTCCGCAGGCTAAAAACCCCAACACCCTTCACTTGAAAAAAACTCATCCTCAAGTTACTCAATGGACTTTGATCATGGTACTCAAATAATTGCTGATGTTGATATTTATCAGCCTCTTCCTTATAGTTTGTATTAGGCTCTTGAGCTGAAAGAATACATGTACTCACACTCTCCTTGACTTGACTAGTATAGATCAGTCCTTTCACTTGTGCTTGCAAGATCTCACATTCTTCCTAATAATATGGGTAACTAGGAAGACTTGTCCCTAAGACAAGATTAATGTTGTTTTGTATATCTTGTA
Source organism: Magnolia officinalis (assembly GCA_021015155.1). NCBI lineage: Eukaryota > Viridiplantae > Streptophyta > Magnoliopsida > Magnoliales > Magnoliaceae > Magnolia > Magnolia officinalis. Next base: position 42,739,911 of record JAJHSJ010000017.1, read on the forward strand.
CGAGAGGCAATTTATTAAGAAGTTCATCGAGCATAATCACCTTGAACTCCTACAATACTAGTTTCAAATCCTTTGGGATGTTTACATGCTCCATATAATTTTATTTTTTAAAATAATGTATCTATATCTCCCGTCTTTTTAGATTGTTTAACGAAATCATGTTTGGGTATGATAGATTGTTCTTCAACTTTAGAAGTCTTAGGTTGGTGTTTCGTTCCCATAGGGATGGGGATAATCTTTCTACCGTCTTTAATAAATATAAATACGTTATCTTGACCTCTATGCGTAGCACCAATATTATTTTACCATGGTTGACCAAGTAACATATGACAAGCTTCCATGTTGATTACGTCACAAAGTACTTGATCCTTATAATTTTTACCAATTGAAACGAGACAGTGCATTGTTCGGTTACTTTTGTTTTGTTGACCTCCTTGATCCATCCAATCGTGTACAGAGATGGGTGCCTTTCTGTTTTCAATTGTAGCTTTTCCACTATTATTTTCGACATGAGATTCTCACTGCTCCTGACATTGATGATCACATTATAGACTTTTTGGCTTACAATGCACCTTGTTCGAAAGATGTTGTGCCGCTGTAAATTCATCTCTACCTTTGGCATGTACAATGACTTTTTCACGATTAAAATAGTGACCTACAATTCACCATGATTGGGTGGTGCTCTAGGGAAATCAGTGTTATGTCATACATCGACCACGGGTGATTGAGCATCGCCTTGGGCTTAGGGCAGAATTAGCGCATCCACAATATGATTGATGATTGCCTGCAGCCCTTCCATGGTTAACTGACTCTCCTGGTGGAAAGCTTTCATTCTTTCCAAAAGATAACACATCATTGCATCACTATCCACAAGATTTTGGTCCATAATTTCGTTGTTTGCCATCGGTCTGAGGGGAGTCCTTGCTCTGATACCAATTAACGCAGGGAAGAACGTGATAAGGTCGATCACCGTCTTCCTCAAGGATAACTACTTCGAATCCACGAAGCTTCTCTAGACTCCTCACAGAGACTTCTCGAATCCACGAGGAAAAAATAAGAAAATATAAATAATATTCATGAAAATTTGTAAATTGATTAATGAATTGTCTAATGTGTTCCTGTTACACCATTAATTATATAGACAAAAAACTAAAAATTCATAATTATCAAGTTGTTTATAAAAAAAGAAGAAAATCTAAAACTCTAAAAGTAAGAAAATAATAAAAATTCAGAATTACTAAAAATAGTAAATTTTCCTTAAATTTTCATTTTTGAGCTGAAAGTGTGCATTTTCTAACGAAACGGACAGACATGACCCACCTCGTGGGCTTGTTCACCTCGGATGACCCGTTTAAGTAAAGATTGATAGGTTATGCGCCCCGTAACAATACCCGGATAAAAAATTATGATCTATTTACGATCCACCTTCTTTTAGTCGAACCATGCTAGGAATGTATCTATGTCATGTTCTACATTGATTGTTATCCAATGAATTACAAATAACGAATTACAGTAAGGTCAAGCTAGTATTTTCATAATGTGCCACAACTAGAGCTGGGCATGAACTGACTTGACTAACTCGACTCGACGAACTCGTTCGGACCCGACTCACCCGAACCGAATGGGTGAGTTGGTTCGAACTGAGTAGGCCTCTCCTAATCTGAACTGAAATTGAGTTGAGTTTGAGTTACCCAGTAACTTGACCCGAAACTCGATCCGTCAGACTCGACCCGATCCGAAACCCGACTTGACTCGGGTTGTCGGTAGGGTATATTAAAAAAAAAAAAAAAAATCTAATTCCTCTCTACCCTACCCGCCACACGCCCCGATCCAAAAAACACCAACAACCCCTTCCCGTCCAACACCCATCAGCCATCTCGTCCCGTCCGACAGGCGGCAACAACCCTCTGACCTCCTCCTCCTCCTCCTCCTCTCTCTCTCTCTCTCTCTCTCTCTCTCTCTCTCTCTCTCTCTCTCTCTCTCTCTCTCTCTCTCTCTCTCTCCTCTCCACTCTCGGTAGGCGGTAGCCAGCGGCCCATCAGGTGCGTCTAAATTTTTTTTAAGTTTTTTTTATTAAACGTTAAGAGGATGGCAGGCAAGAGTTGTTCGATCATAGGATTCTATCCTGACCATTGTTCTATTGCGATTTACCATGAATGGACCATGACCAAGATGGAAGCGGACTGCGTACTGAGTAAACATCACTGTGGAGCAATCAGATCGATGGTGTGGCCCACCTTTTCTATCTTTCATGTGGTGTGGCCCACCCGAGTCGTAGACCTGGCTGATTTCTATAACCCAACCCGATAACCCGATCCGACTCAGTGCCAACTCGATCTGACTCTGTATTTCTGACCGGGTCAGACTCGGTTTGAATCAATCCAACCCAAACCCGGACTCGATTCGAGTCAGGCATGCTAGACTTGTTTTCGGGTCGAATCAAGTTCGGGTTAGGCCTTTTTCAGGACCAGATCGAGTCAGGTCAGCCCTAACTCGGTCCGACTTGACTCAATGCCCAACTCTAGCCACGACAAATAACAACTATACGATAGATCTCTACTTTAATACCATGAGAAAAAATCAATTAAAGCGATAGATTTTTAAATTTTCTGCGTATATTTCATTAAATGGAAATATAAACAAAGGAAGGGGCCATAATCAAGGGATATTACAATCAATTTAATTTATTCATACACTAATTGGATCTGAACAGAAAAGGATAAGTATAAAGGAGATAATGGGAAATTGGCCTCTAATTTGTTTGTTGTTTTTTTCCTTTTCTTTTTTTTTTTATATCATTTTTGTATAGTTGGTCACCTGCTATAGCTACCACCATATGGACAATCTAGAAACTTTTCACATTGTACCCAATCTGACGTTGTCAGATCATATGGCTGAGGAGACAAAAGACTTAATGGGGCAACACTATCTTATTTAAGATGAAAAAGCAAATCTTTACAACTATTAAAATGATGAAATCGGTTGTTAAAATATTAACGGGGCGTTAGCGACTAATGATGGTCGACACAATTTGAGAAAGGAATATTGTGAGGAGCGAAGACGGTTGTCGCAATGGAATGTGTGTCGCACTATCAGATAAATAAAAGTACGTAATTGTCATATAAATACGTAGTGAAATTTAAATTAATCTTCAAAGAGCTAAAAATGTGCCTATCATGGGTAGAGATTGTGGAGTAATGATTATAAAAATAACTCTCTAGCATATCTTTTTTAAGTGAAAAATAATTTCCATTTACACATGGCAAGACATGAACAAGCATAATTATTATAAAGGTTTGAAATTGTGTGCATGGTCGCATGGCTAGATGAAGATAATATTTAACAGTACACGTGACATAATATAATTGATCATACTTGCTAAGTGACTAATTGATTATGCAAAGCAATACTAAAGATGGAATGTAATTGACCACATTTTCTAATTGGCTAGTTGATTAAGGATAATAGAAATTAATTATAAAGATCATTTGCCAAGCACCCTTCCAATATCTATAAATAAAGTTAAGAGCGAAGAGCTTTGGGCACATGCCAATCAACATAAGTCTGCTCTATAGCTTAATATTGCTTATCCTTCGTCCCTCATGCATGTTATTGGTTTAGTTTTAGTCTCACTCTTCCATTGCTAGCCAGCGCAATATTGTAAAAAGCACGATATGATTAGAGTACTTATCTATCCACCCTATGTTCACAAACACATCGTTCACTCAATTTCAAATAGAAGATTACAAGATTTTTCTGTTATGTGCTAGGTGATTTCATCGAATGTCTTGTTATGAAGCCTATATCCCTTGACTAAAGTGATGAATAGAGAATTGAACCATCAACCATCTCTCTATGTGCTTTGACCTCACCGTCTTATTCCCACCAGCTTTTTCGCTACGTGCCTAGTCTCCTGACTAGATCCTTGAATAAATTGTTGAAGATATTCCCACCATTGGCCATCTCACCATGAAGTTTGATCCTTGCTAGGTGACAAATAAATGAGCATTTCCCACCTGCTAACCATTTCGTCATGAAACTTGACTTCCTGCCAGGTAATGAACGAACAGCCATCCTAGATTATGCCTGTCTCACCAAAAGCTCAGTTTCCTATCGACCGATGAACAAATAGTTGTGTCTATTAAAGTTGATTTTAAGAATTCCTTATTAATATTAATAAAGCACTTTCAACTTCAGACCTCATATGGCTATTCTTATAGACTCAATTGAAAGTCTTTTTGTCTAAAAGTAAAAAAAGAATTCATTGGAAAAATAAATTCTTTCCTTCACATATTACTTGATCTTTCAGGATCGATGGCTGAATAAACAACCAAATTGTAGAAACTTCAATCTCTTGGTTGATTTTAGTACCCTACAGTTATGGGCATTTAGTTTGGTTAGAACCATATTTAGTATTGACACGCCCAGTGCCTACGCATAACATGCCCAACCAAATTTGAGACAACCCATTAGAGATCGGTTCCCACTTAAATAGGATTGAGAAGAGAGTTATGAGCTAATGCAAGGGTGTAGAATGTGACCAACCAGATGTATGTGATGCTCAAGTCAAGGTGTGTACGATACGTTCCTTTTAGTTTCGTACAAGTTGGATCATGATTCAGTGATCCGGAACGTTGATAATATGGGACCCAACATGGATGACCCATTAGCAAAAAGTCCCCCAAATTAGCTTTCAATGGTAGAAGATAGGAAACATTATTGTACTCTTTCTTGACTGCTTTTTAAATGAGAGGTTTGAACCCTTTCATTAGAAGATTAGTTTCCTCAGCATTATGATCATGGCCCACAATATCAATGGTTTGGATCTATGAAATATTGACTCCACTCATACAAATTGAGATCCTGAACATTGCTGTACAAGACTCGACCTCATAAATGAATAACATAAAGATTCTTTGGGAGTATGATTGCATAGCCGCAAGTTCATTTTGCCTCTATCATGATTTAGGTTCCATCATTTGTCACCACCCAATAGGGCCCACATCTTAAGATGTTCCAATGATTTGAAATGTTCATATTCTTTTTACTATAATAATTAAACCATTTTTCTATAATAAAAAATCAGTGATTGTTGTTGATCTCTCAAATTTGTAAACAACAGGGTCTGCCGATGACATTGATCAGATGTTGATGCCATCAGAAAAATTTTAAAAATCCATTTTTATCGCTGGGACATTTTGACGTTTTCATGATGTCATCGAAGAAGTTCAATGCCATCGATGGACTGTTGATGCCATTGACGAACTATCGATGCCATTGAAGTCCCATCGAAGGTGCCATCGAACTCACGCGCGAAATTACATAAGTGCGGGACTTATTTCCTATTCCGATTATGATATGATTTTATGCTATATATATATATATATATATATATATATATATATATATATATATATCGAGTGTAATCAGGTTTTAGGTCGCAAGAGAGGTGTTCCAAGTTTTCTAAATTCATTCCTAAGGGTTTCAAGGGCTTATCTTGGCTTGTGAGGGAGATTCAAGGATTGTTCGAATCGGTAATCTCTATCTCTTGTAATTTTCTGTTTTCATAGTGCATTACTATCGCTTTGTGTCATGGTTTTTTTGCACAAGGGTTTTTTCACATAAAATTCTGTTTGTTTGTGTTTGAACTTGGTTGTGCGATTGGAGTGCTTTGCTTGATTCATCTCTATGTGCTTCCGTGGTTCCCTAAGAAGTGGTATCAGAGATAACATTGGGAAGTAAATTGAATCTGAAAGCATAGTATTAATGACTTCTAATCTAAAGTTTGATGTTAAAAAATATTCTGGAAAAAGTAAATTGAACTATGGAAGGTTAAGATGACAGGTCCCCTAGTTCAGCAAGGATTGGACAATGCTCTCCTTGAAAAGTGACTAAAATCTATGACAGATGATGAATGGAACAATATGTATAGTAAAAACATCTATCCAATTGTGCTTAATGGGTGAGGTCCTCTATAAGTCGTAAGAGAGAAAACTGCAACAAGTACATGGGCGAAGTTAGGGAATGTCTATGCCAAGAAAATTCTTAAAAATTGTTTATACTTGAAGCTACGGTTGTTCAATCTGAAGATGGTAGAAGGGGCTAATTTTGAGGCCCACATTAGTAACTTCAACAAGTTGATTTGTTAATTGTTGGATGTGGAGGAAATAATGAAAGACAAGGATCAGACATGCATACCATTGAATTCTCTCCTGGCTTCTTATGAGTCATTCAAGGACTCATTGTACACCAATAGAACTACCATTAGTGTTGATACTGTCATCTCAACCCTTTAGTCGAAGGCGATAAGAAAGAAAAGTGGTAAAGTATGTGCTTTTACAGATGCGCTAGTTATGAAGGGAAGAAATCTTGAGCGAGATAATGGATCTTCATGATCTAGGTCCAAATCCAAGGACAAGGGCAAAGGCAAGTTGAAGTGTTCGAATTGTGGGATGTCCAGACACATGAAGAAGGATCGCACAAATCTCAAGGCAAGAAAAGAATATTTAGAAAATTCTTCTAAGGAGGCCACCACAACGGAATCCAGGGAGGAGATGAATGGTAGTGATGTATTAATCGCATCAAAATCCAAATACTTTGATGAAGAATGTGTTTTGGATATGGGGGATTTATACCACATGACCCTCATCGGAGTTGGTTCACCAGTTATAGTGAGTGCGATGGTGGTCAAGTCTTTACGGACAATGATAATGGCTGTAAAATAGTTGGTGTTGGATCGATACACATTAAGATATTTTATGGCATAGAGCGCAGCTTGACCAAGGTGAGACGCGTTCCTAATTTAAGGAAGAGCCAGATATCTCTAGGATAACTCAAGGCACTTGAGTGCATATTTACTCGTTTTGATTGTGTCCTTAAAGTTTCAAATGGGACACTCATAGTTATGAAGGCACAACGGAATGAAAATCTTACAGTTTGATAGGGAGCACTTCATCAGGTGAAGCTACAACGCTTGTAGATGATTCCACGTATGCACGCTTGGGCCACATAAGCGAGCAAGATATGAAGGTACTTTCTGACCGTTGTTTAATTCTAGTCTTTAAAAGTATTGATTTTAATATATGCAACATTGTAATATGGTAAACATTCAAGGTTTTCTTTTAAGTCTGGTAAACATATTTGTAAGGGTGTTCTTGATTATATGCATTCTGATGTATGGGGACCATTGCCCGTGGTTTTTATGGAAGGTCGATCGTCATGGTTTGTCACATTCATTGGCGACTATTTTAGAAAAGTGTGGGTTTATTTTGTGAAAAATAAATCCGATGTTTTCACCAATTTCAAGCAATGAAATTCGATGGTAGAAAAACAGATCATATGTCGAAAAGTGAAGGTATTAAGGATAGATAACTGTGGGGAATTCACTTTTCGGGAGTCCAATCGATATTACAAAGATGAAGGGATCATGAAGCATAACACAGTGCCCCTACACCAAAGTAAAATGGTGTGGTTGAGCAAATGAATCGGACTCTCTCGGAGAGGGCCCGATGCATGATCAATAATGATGGGTAAGGAATTATGGACAGAGGCCATTAACACGACTTGTTACTTGGTGAACCGGTTCCCTTCTATGGCCATTCAATGTGAAATTTCAGAGAATGTGTGGAGTGGTCAGTAGGTATACTACTTGAATTTGCATGTATTTGGTTGCGATGCTAACTCTCATGTACCGTCAGTTGAGAGAAATAAGCTTACCAAAGAGCTAAGAAATACATCTTTGTCAACTATGGCGGTAGTGTGAAGGGGTATAGGCTGTATGACCAAGTCACATGGAAAATCATTCGTTGTTGTGATGAAAAATTTGACGAAAGATATTATTTCGTAAGGATGAGCACGATGAACTGGAAAAGTTGGTTGTGGACGTTCGGTTAGACAGAGATGAGACATAGATAGATACAGATACGCAAATAGAAGTATAAGAGCAGGTGGAGCAGCCATTTGTGAGAAAGAATCCGCTAAAGGATCGCAAGTTACTATCGAGATACAAGGATGACTTAAATATCGCATTCGCTCTCATTATAAATAAGGGATATCCGTTTACTTTTCAAGAGGCTCTTGATGAGCAAGATGCCAAAAAGCGAAAAGCAACGATGGATGATGAAATGGACTCCTTGTACAAGAATGAGACGTGGGAGCTTCCCGTCGGCCATAAAGTGATCGGGTGTAAGTGGATCTTTAAGAAGAAACATGATACGTAGAAGGTAAGGTTGGTAGCGAAGAGATATGCTCGGAGAGAAGTGTCAAATTCATTAAGATATTCGTGCATATAGTAAAGAAGGTATTTATCATATTCATGTTGGCACTAGTTGCCCAATATGATATCGAGCTGGAGCATGTGGATGTGAAGACTACCTTCGTGCATGAAGAATTGGAAGAGAAGATTTATATGAAGCAACTAGAAGGTTATGAAATACAATTAGCAAAGAACAATGTTTGCATGTTGAAAAGATCGTTGTACTGCCTGAAACAGTCGCATAGGAAGTGGTATAAAAAGTTTGATTCTTTCATAATGAGTTAGACGTTTAGTACTAGGAGTGAATATGATCATTTGTGTCTGTTACAAGACATTGAGTTATGGAAAATTCATTATCCTAGTTTTATATGTTGATGACATGCTTCTTCCCAATCATAACATGTATGAGATCGACTTACTGAATACTCAATCATCAAAGATATTCAAAATGAGACCTAGGGGCTGCAAGAAAGGTTCTCGGCATTAATATACACTAGACAATAAGAGGAGTATGCTATAGTTATCTCATGCGGAATACCTTTAAAAGATATTGATAAAATATGGGATGTACAAGAGAAAGATGGTTAACATTCCTCACCTGGCTTACTTCAAGCTATCTTCAGAATAGTGTCCTAAAATTGATGAAGAAAAGTAGGATATGTCTCGTGTGCTTTATTCGAACGTGGTTGGTAGCTTGATGTATGCCTTGGTCTGTATAAGACTGGATATTCCACTTACGGTAGGTGTTGCTAGCATCTACATGTCTAAACCTGGCAAACAACACTAGCAGGTAGTGAAATGTCTACTTTGATGTATTCGAGGTACACAGGAGTACATGACAGTAACAGAAGCGTTCAAGGAAGGTTTTTTATTGAGAGGGATAATAAATCAGTTGGGACTTCAGTAGAAGGTCGTGCTAGTTAATTGTGATAGTGAAAGCGCGATCAATTTTGTTAAAAATTATGTTTATCGCTCACGTACTAAACATATTGATATGTGTTACCACTTTATCCGACAGGTACTTGTGAAAGGAGGTGTGACTCTAGAGAAATTCACATGAGCGTGAATTCAGCTGACATGCTCACTAAGGTGGTTCCCACAAAAAAGTTCAGGTTCTGTACAACTTCTTTGAGTTTGGAAATGGTGTAAAAGGAAGATGGAGTGTGCACAAGAAGCGATGTTAAAGTTATGATGCAAGGTAGAATTAGAGATGTAGAAAATAAGCTGTAAAGATTGAAGATTGAAGACATGGTGAAGATTGTTGTTGATGTCTCAAATTTGTATACAAGGTCTATAGATGCCATTGACAAACCACTCGATGCCATTGAAAAAATTCAAAAAATCCATGTTTTATCGTTGGAACGTTTTGATGTTTTCTCGATGCCATCGAAGGAGTTCGATACCATCGACAAACTGTCAATGCCATTGAAGGTGCCATCATGTGCGAGCGCATAATTGTATAAGTGAGGGATTTGTTTCCTATTTTGATTGTGATATGATTTTATGTGGCATAGCTTGGCTTGTGAGAGAGATTTGATGCTTGATCGAATCCATAATCTCTCTCTCTTGTAATTTTTTGTTTCATAGTGCATCCGTAGCTTTGTGTCGTGTTTAAAGTAAAATTCGGTTGGCATGCATGTGTTTTAACTTGGAGGTGTGATTAGAGTACATTTGGTTGATGTAGGTGTGCTTCCATAGTTCCCCAATAGTGATAACTCCACATATAGATCTTTAGAGTGAGAGCCACTGAAATATTCTTTACATTATTCTAAATTAATCTACTTCCATTGTGAAAAAACCAGTCATTAATCTCTGGAATAATTTTCTCGTAACCGATACAAGATGAACGTTCTGATCATTGTAATACTCATCATGTGGACCCCAGTAGGCGGAGATACACCAAGGAATCTGTGTCGCAACAGAGGCAAAGCGAATTCTCATCCCGCCTCTCGTTTTGATAAAAGAGAAATACTACGGCGATTCGCACCCGCTGAATCGTGTCAGACAGAGCCGTATGATCAGTGGGACCGACTGAGGACACACCACATGTGTAAATCAAATGGGACACACGTGTATGAGGGAATTAAATGTACAGACAGAATGAAATTCACCAATGATCTATAATCAAAGTACCATCCGCTCTATACATGTGGCCCACCTGATGATCAGAACAGGACGGATATTTGAAGGGCCACATTCACATAGAACTCCATATATTAGCACATGGCCTAGATATCGTACAAGTCAGGCAGGTTGGCATGTGAACCACGATTCACTTATTAAATATCTACTCGCGGGATTCGCTTCATGCACTCCTCTGACTAAAAGGCTCCTCGTGGTAGGGGAATAAACATTTAAAAAGACATGGGAACATCATCCGTGTGATCTTGACCGTCCAATCGGCGACCATCACGTAGACGGCTAAAGTTAAAGTAGTCATAGTCCAAATTCAAAAGACAAAATGGGTTTTTGAGGATCTTCCAATCAGTGTAATTTTAGGAACCATCTACAGAAGTTAGTCAGAAGTGGACGGTCTGGATTAAGTGTAAAATGGGCCAGTTACCACCGTTTGAAATCTCTGTTCCGGGAGTATCTTGTATCTTTTGGCAAAGAAGGGCCTGTGTACTCAGTGGGTTTTTTTAAAAAAGATTTGGGTGGCATTTGCACCACGGCATTCTGTGAGAGAGAGAGAGAGAGAGAGAGAGAGAGAGAGAGAGCTCCCTCTTCAAAAACGCACCCTATTCTCAATATATGCTTTGCTTTTATTATTGAATCTCATCCAATTCTCTCTACACCAGCTGAGAGAGAATGTTCCATTCCAAGAAGCCTCCTACTATGAATTCACATGATAGGCATATGTGTGTCCAAGGTGATTCTGGCCTAGTCCTCACCACAGATCCTAAGCCCCGCCTCCGATGGACAGTCGAACTACATGAACGGTTCGTCGACGCCGTAACCCAGCTTGGCGGGCCGGATAGTATTCATCTCCTCCTCTTCTTCCTCATCACCATCATCATAAAATACTAGATTTTCTTTATAATCTTAGTTTTCATTTCTAAATATTGTATGTTTCTATGAAATGATTTTCATCTCTATGTTTTAATTTTGTAGAGGCCACACCAAAAACCATCATGAGAGTCATGGGTGTTAAGGGCCTCACCTTATATCACCTCAAGAGCCACCTTCAAGTATGTATGCAGCATGGTGCAAGTGCTTTTCTTTCTTGTTGCACTCTCTTTATGCTTTCTTTACTCTAGGGTTTTCTTCTCTCTCTAGGGTTTTTTTCTCTCTCTTGATATCTTGTTTGGTGTGATGTTCTTTGATAGAAATTCAGACTTGGGAAGCAACCACATAAAGATTTCAATGATCACCCATGTATGGTTGGCAGAGGTGATTATCCATACTTTATTTTTGTTTGTAATTCTAATTTTCTTTTGGCTAGTATCAGAAGGTGATCATAAAAAAATTCAATATTCGTGGCAGCTGCGGCATTGGATTTGCACAGAAATGCCGCTTCCTCATCTGCGATAGTCGGCCGAGGCATGAATGAGTATGTAACTTTTCATAATTGCAGTTGCCGAAACTCTTGAACTTTGATTTTATTGATTTTTTTTTTTATTTTTTTATTTTTTATTTTTTTTGAATTGGGAGTTTAGTTTCTGTATTTTGTTTGATTATTTAGTAGGAATGTACAAATCACTGAAGCAATTAGGATGCAAATGGAAGTCCAAAGGAGATTACATGAGCAACTAGAGGTGAAACCAAAAAAAAATCCCATACCATACCACATGTTTGAATTGAATTTTCTACATGATTTGAGTATATTTTGGCTAATGTCTTCATGAGTTTTGGTGATGAAGGTTCAAAAGCATCTTCAATTGAGGATTGAGGCTCAAGGCAAGTATATGCAAACTATACTGGAGAAAGCTTGCCAGACACTTGCCAGCGAAAACATGGCACCGGGAAGCTACAAGGGCATCGGTAATCAAGTTGCTGTCGATATGGGTGTCATGAAGGACTTGGGGTCAACTGTTAATTTTCCTTCTCTCCAAGACCTACACATATACGGAGGAGAACAAATTGAAATGCAACAGCAAATTGATAGATCATCTCTTGAAGGATTTTTTCAAGGCAATGATAACATTTCCATCGGGAAGAAGAGGGCCAGTCCATATGGTTGCAGTAGCAAAAACCCGTTAAATTGGGCCGATGATCTCCGCTTGCAAGAATTAGGAACAGCAGTGGAGTGTCTAGGTTCTCAAGATGATGCTTTCAAAGGCGACCAACTTCAAATTTCACAATCGGTGATTGACGGCAGCAGTGATATGGATTCCATGGAAGATATTTATGAAACGAAGCCGAATCTATCTGATGGCATGGAAGAAAAGAAATTTGAGGTGCCAGCAAAGCTCGAAAGGCCATCGCCACGGAGAGGCCCACTTCCAGTCGATAGGATTAGTCCCATGATTAAGGGTGGTGCTTTACACCCTACAAGAAATCTATCTTGTGGATGAAAAGTAACCATCCATGTATCAAATTTGACCTTCAGCCTGCTTAATGTTAGAGACAAAGGACTTTTTTTTTTCAAGTTTCCTCTAATTCCAAGACAGTTAGTTAGCAATTCAAAATCTTTCTTGCTATAAGGAATGTGTTTCTTTTTCTTATGTTCTACTTCTTACTCCCATGCATATCATATCTTATGTTTTGTAATCTATCCACGCAGAAGGAAAAGCTTGTATTTGTATTGGAAGATCTCAAGTTTCTAAATGTGGGTCTTCTACTACTTTGGAATTGCCATGTTTGTTCATGTGAGTCTTCTACTACTTAGGAATTGTCATGTCTATTCATGTGGGTCTTGCTGTTTTGATGTTATTTTTTCCCAATGCAGCGAACTTTCTTGGGTTGCTTTTAAGTTAGTTGCTACTAGTTAGTTACTCCCATCATTCCATGCAAACACCTTTGCGAGTTGGACCATTCATGATTCTTATATAAAAATATGCAAATCTAATGGTCTTTTATGACATGCAAAACCATGAAATGTATCAAAATCTCTTATTGGGAATTGGGTCAGGAGAGATTGATGGAAACTCTCTCTCTCTCTCTTCACGAGGAAGGGACCCGACAGGAAGTATCCCCTGTTCCTTTTTCTTTTTGAGCATTCCATATTCCTTGTATATTAGAAGAAGAATAAGGTACATGGAGACTTGTTTGATACTCCAGCTGCGTATGATACTTGATACACATGCACTTTTTTTTTTTTTTGCTTCATCCATAGTGACGGCTCGCTAGAGCAGCAAGCGTAGGCTGAAAAGCAGCAGAGTGAAGCTTTGCAAAGCGAGCCAATGCCCAATTATGTAAGGCATTGTGGGGGCTTCAAAAGCAAAGTAGCCAGCTTCTTCATAAGGCGCCAGCAAACAAAGGAGAAAACATAGCCACCCCAACAAGCCCCCCAAAATCCTCCCCAGACCCCCGAGGCTTGAAGCTTATTTTAATGTTGCATTTCTTTTGAAGTTCAATCATTTTTATATGGATTTCTTACAAAGGAAAGCCCCCCTTATACTATGTCATTTGATTGATTCAACATTTCGTGCTGCTCGCCACTCCTCGAGGCCAAGGGCGAGATCAAACCGTCATTCTGGGATTTACAGTCCGATACATTTCCATTATATTACCTAGCCAAACCCGCCACCTCATGTGCCAAAGTCAAATGATTGCTCTTCCTTTCCCACTCCCGCTTTTTCTACATATGCGGTGGCCAGCTCAGTGGCAGGTTACCAGAGAAGAGGGGACAACTTCTTTCACCCTTGCCTTGCTCAATCTTCCTTTTTTTTATTGAAAGTAGTAAGCGGCAAGCAGCTGAAATATGTAAGCACCAATGTGTGCCTTACATAATAGGGGTAGGGGCTTTTTCAGTTAGCCAGCAAGCACTTGGGCTGAGTAAAGTTAGGTCTATTAGTAAAACGCACTAGCACACCTGAATTTATAGTCATTTTCAGCAGAAAAACATAAGCGGCAACGCGCGTTTTACCTAGTAAACTTTTTAAAGCTGAAGTTAACTCCGTGCCTTTTGCAGAAGCTGGTTTCAAAGCCCATCAATAGTCCTGTCTAGTGACAATTAATGCACAATTCAACCAACTAAATTGTAGAATCGACCATAGCTAAGTTCCATTCTAGAAAATAGATTGGTTGCACAATCCTAACCTTTGATTTGTGGACACTTGTTTTGAAATGAGGCCATTGGTTATATTTCTTTCTTAAGCATCGTCTAATAAATAGATAAATCACCAAGCAAAAGTAATTTTTCCTTTCACAATACATCTAAACTAGCTAGTACCTATACTTTTTAGGGTTTAGTTTGAATTACTTATATTATATGCCACGTATGCAATTTCTTAGTGATTTCAAACTAGGTGCATATCATCTCTCACATCCGGCCAGAGTATCAAAGTATTTCTCTAAGGGAGAGTAGGGGCCTTTCTTGTTAAATCATGTATCTATGATTATACCTACGGAAGAAGAAGGTGGGCTTTTCTTTTGTAGTAGAGAAAAGATGGTGGTGCTACGGCCTTTATCGGTTGCAGGGAAATTTAGAGGTGCAAGTTGGCAAGAAAGCTCTCTCTAGAGAGAGGGGGGTTCGCATACAAGGGAAAAAAAGATGGTCTACACTATGGTGATAGCCAACATTTCTACACGGTAGTGACACATCCACAGTGCATGTAGTATTCATGAACATCAATCCAAACTGTCCATATCTTGGGCCCCACTTGTGGATGGAATATAGCCCAAATCACAGAATGATCTGATGTTGGATCTTCAGCATCTGATTCTCCACTGGATATCTTACTATAACCATCCAACTGAAGGCCACTGATAAAATGGTTTGATTTTTTTTTATCAGTGTGGTTTCGACCTATGTTCCATCAGTGAAACGGCCCACAATTTCGAGGGTTCGGATCAACTTACATACATGCACTGGACGTGGATGGTGGATCAGTCACCACCATTTTGAAGTATCACAGTACCCTTGGTGGTGAACTACCATCATCATGGTCTTTGTCCAAAAAAGATAAAGGGAAAGGAATACTACGCACTCCCACGTGTGCGGTTCTCGAGGAAGCTTCTACCTTTCAGTAGGCAAAGGTGGGCCGTATTAAAAGGCGGTGGACGTATGAAATATCAATAGATATGGTCATCAGTCTCATGACTGTGATTTGAGGCTCTTTTTACTGCCTTTGAAAGTTATTTGCATGCTAAAGAGGAATGTTGCATGCAGGAATAAAACCCTACACTGCGAGAGTATGGTGTATCATTTCCATACAAGGGAGGCCCACTGTAAACCCAAGCTGTGGGGCCCACCGTGATGCTTTTTTGTACCCACTCCGTCCATCCGTTTGGACGGGACATGGATTGCATACTCGCACTGCCAGTAGCAACATAGCTACTGGATGGTACTCTGTTGGCCCCACAATGATATATGTGTATTATCCACGCTGCTCATCCCTTTTGGATAATTATTTGAGGGCATGATCCCAAAAATGAGGCAGATCCAAATCTCAGGTGGAAACACCGTGAGAAATAGTAGTGATCGAACGCCTACCATTAAAAACTTCATAGGGCTCATCATAATATTTATTTTCCATTTAACCAGTTGATTAGGTCACACGTAACTTAACGAAGGGAAAACACAAATACATGCTGAATCCAAAACTTCTGTGGCTCAAAAAAGTTTTTAATGCTGAGCATTCAATCACCATTGTTTCCCATGGTGTGGTCCACCTGTTGGGTCTACCTCATTTTTGGTCCATCTGACAAAATGGATAGACCACGTGGATAAAACACATACGTGTGGGTTCACAGAGAACTGTTTTGAAGTCTATCCATGTTTGGACGCATTCTCTGAAGGCCTTTTGATCTAAGCGGCATTCATTGTTGTGCATGTAGATGCAATTTCGAAGCCCATCTCATCTCTTGCTTGGCAAAATAGATGTTAAAATATTGATTTAACAAAAACTGAGACGATTGAAAAAGCAGTCTTAAGTCCTTATTTTTCGTAAACCCCCTTCCAAGGAAGTGCTTTCAAATGAGTCCTAAAGAGTGCTGATCCCAAACATAATGGGCCACACTATTTTCTGACGGAGGAGATGAAAACACTAACGGTTGAAACCTTCTCCGGGCTACCCAAGTTCTGAATCATGCTGACATTTGTGATTTCTCTTCATCCAGATGGGAATCACTTTATTCATGCATCAAATGTCACTACAACAACTGGGAGTTTTACCGGCGCTTGAAAGCGCCGCCAAAACCTCTGAAAGCGCTGCTATTACAATCGTGGCGCTAACCAAGCGCCGCAAAATGAGTATGTCGCTAAAAGTATTGGCGGCGCTTGTTTGAGCACTTGTAGTTTTTCACAAATTTCTCCAAGCGCCAGTAGAAGTGGTTCCTGAACACTTTTTCTGAAGAAAAAGCGCCGTAAATTTTCTACACAATGATGAGTGTGATGGTCACAATCATTTATTCTTCATTTGGTCACCCTATCAATTGATGTTCGACATGTAATAAATTTACTCTCACCATTGAGCTTCTAGACACTTTCTTTTGTTTTACTAAGATAGCTGTGTCTCAATCATCCAATAGAAAAACCATAACCAAACCCACACTACAACAAAAACGTGCTTACTCGGCACTCTCGGTGCATCTTTCAGCGGCGCAATGTAAAACGGTGCCACGCATTTCACTGTATATGAAAGAAAAAGAAAAAAAAAAAAACCCACTCCCTCATTTCGTTCCCAGCCCCCTACTCCCTCGTTGTACTTGTCCCGACTCTCTCTCTCTCTCTCTCTCTATCTCTCTCGATTTCTAGGGTTTTGATCTTTCATGAAAGTACAGAAACCAGATTGGATCTCTGATGGTGGATTCAAGCACCAGCAATGCAGACGCCACGACTCCATCTCCTCGCCATCCCGTCTTCACCTCGTCCTCCTCATGCGACGCAACCCGGCCGTCGATTCTGCTGCCGTTTGATTCCTTCAAGGGCCGTAGGAAGGGTTCCTCAATCGTACGTGCACGTTGATAATCTTATCATTCTCCTCCATGGCTCCGACCCTGTCAGGGTCGAGCTCAACCGCCTCGAGAATGAGGTCTGAGGTCAGGTTTTCCTCATCTTCTGTTATGTCTCGGCTGTGGATTCATCGGTTTTTTTTGCTCGATTTTGCTGGGTTTTGGGGGTTTAGGGCTTGATTGGGGCAGGGTTTAGGGTCTGTGAGGTGTTTTGGCTGTGTCAGTGCACGGCCGCCCAACCTCCATCGAAAGCCGCTACCATCATAAGAGGCCGCCCGTCCCTCATCATCAACAACCAAACACATCTCCACCTGCAATCGTCCACCATCAGTTCTGATTGGTAGGGATTTTTTTTAATTATTATTTTTTATTATGGATTTTTGTTTTGAGTTTTCTGATGGATCGACATTTAGGTCAGGCTTTCGATTAGGGTTTTTCTGTTTTGGGACTTATTATTAGGGCTTTTTCAGTGTTTTTATTATTAGAGCCCTCACAGCTGATACCTTCGCAGACAAGGTGAAGGAGATGATGAGCCACTATTTTGTTTGGGTTTTTCTAGTGCTTTTTTTTTTTCAATTTATAATGACTATAGAACTTAGCAGTTAACCATCTGTATGGTATGAAGCCATTGCAAACTCCTCGACTTCTGTTTATCATGCATGATTCATTGCTTATTTGGATCTATGTTCAATCATTGATTCAAGCTCTGTTATTATTGAGGCTTTTTTTTTTTTTTTTTTTTCCAGTTTTCTATTGGATCTGGTTGATTTATTATTATTATTTTTTTCAGACTTGTCCATATTTTGTATTCCCATGTGATTGCTTAAATTGCAAGTCATTTTGTTTTCTACATTTCTTACTTATATTTGGAGCAGTACTTTTCCAGTGCTATTCAAGGAGAGATTATATGTCTCTGTTTAGTGCATTTCTTGGTGCTTGTTTGATTTCTTGGAGCCCTGTTACAAGGGTTGCAAGAAACTCACTCTCTTCTGTTAAATGGAGAATATGAATAGGAGACTTGTATGTGGGCCTATTGTAGGAAGACAGCCTTGGAGAAATTCTAATCACCAAATTTCACAAGCATGCTAATTTAGAAATGCCATTCATTCATGAATCCAACTCATTCACTAGTTAGCACACACCATTGTATGGTTGTTGTCTGAAAATCACATGGCCTGATGTTGCCTTAAATAAGTATACTGGTTTTGTTGAATTTTCTTCTTCTTCTTCCTTTTTTTTTTTTTTTTCTTTTTTTTTTCTCCCTTTGAGCAGTCTTAGCACATTAGTGAAAAACTCAGGAACTTTTGATTGAGGGAAACCTGAAAACAATCTGAAGGGCCTCTTGCTTATTTGAGAATTTGTTGTTGTTTCTGATTTTTCTGGAACACTATAATCTCCAAGATCAATTCATGGGGTTATTCTACCATAAATTTCTTTGCTCCAATGAGCCGCTATGCTAGTTCTGACAAATGGCGAAAGCCTTGCATAATGCTGGAATTGAGGTATGGTAGATCTTCCATTATTTTAGGCAGTTTGCTTTTTCTCTTAAGGATAGTTTCTGATCAGCAGTCTGTTTGACATTGATTTTATTTGTAATTCATGACTTCTCAATAAGTAGCTTGTGATTTTTGGGTTTTAAAGCATATTAGGGTAGTTTTCATATGTGAATGGCATCTATCCTATGTAATATTCTCCTTTTAGCAAAGCTTGGCAATGGGTTGGGCCTGGGCCTGCCAAATCAAATTTTCAAAATCAAAATCCAGGCCAACCTTCGACTATCATGAAGCAATATAATTTTGTGCATTATGATTCCTCTTTCATTACAACTGTGGCCAACATCAAACAACATTGATCTTCGGTCATGCACATGCACAATCAGGGACACTGTCAGACAAACTCAACTTTCTGCATGAACTTTGTATTGAAGCATGTTGAATATCTTTTTACACATCCATATGTGCATTTTCATGGTTTGATAGCTCCACCCATTTGTTAGCTGTGCATCTACAAACATTTTGAAAACAGAGCAATGATCACATTCATCAGGCAAACTTCCACATTTGGATGAAACCATTGGATCATATAATTTTTATTATTATTATTTTTTTTATGCCAGATCCATACCATGATGTGCATTAGCACCACACAAATTTGCTTAAGCATCACAACCAAGAATTGAGATTCACTCTTCCAAAAGGGAGAGAATCTCTCATAAGAATAGAAAAAAAAAAGTAGCCTAATTCTATGTTCGACTATCATCAAAGGAGGCTCTACAAGCATGTATAAGTAGAGAGTTCTTAAGGCAGTTGCTTTATGATGCCACTAAGCAATTCTGTTTGAATGGGTGCAGAGCTGTGCTAACATTGGATTGAATGCACTCATTGGGAGAAAGAAGGCAAATCAAGATCCAAAAGATACTCTTTACATGGGCGATTGGAACCCATCAAACACTCGTGCTTTCATGCAGTACATCCTCTCAAAGGGGCAAAAGATCGACTCATGGGAATTCGGTAATCATAATCACAATCTCAGCTCTTAAATTGAACAGCTCATGTCTTAATTTTTTAAAATTAAGTTCTCTCTAATTTTTTATATAGTACACTTCCTATCAGGAAATGACTCGTGTGCTGGTAGAAACGGGGAAAAGTAGTATTAGGCTTGAGCAAAAGGATTTTGCTGATGTGTAGAATTGCAGCCAGAGGTTTTTCTAATTGCACTTCTCTTTTGTTTGTAATTGCATATGACTAAATTTACACTAGATGTGCAGCGTGTAATGCTTTCCCAAAATAAATGAGAAATGTAAGTCAATCCATGGGCACCGATCACATGGCCATTCTCATGTTTTGCAAAATGTTGTACTGATGCTCAAGCGGAGGATTGTAGGCCCTTGTATAATGTTATACTGATGCTCAAGCAGAGGATTTTTGGTTGTTCGTGGGTGAGCAACCCTTCCATACAATTCATGCTGTAAGCGACCATGCTGTCAGCGACCATGTTGTTTAGTCTAGTCAAACATTGTATAGTTCATGTTCTTCTCTTTACCTCCCTACGAGATGCCTTGTACTAGGCTTGGTTTATATTATTAGCTTTCATCTTCTAGCATGTATTCATCAATCTCAATTAGTTTCTACTAAGTGATATTGTTTGCGCTTCCCGGATTTGAATGTACATGGGGGGCAAGTAAGGATGTCATCAAAGCCTCCTACTTTGTGATCCCAATAGAGAAGGTTGATACTTTGGAAAGTGATATTCTGATAGAAGAGTATTGAAATTCAGTTCAGCTTAGCAATGTTCGGTTAAATTTTGTAGCTATGGGAGTAATTAGCTAGAAAAAACCTCGTGGGAAATTGATTATTTCTGCTCAAATCACTTGAAACCTCAAGGGAAACATATGCTTTCAGCTCAAATCATGAGCAGCGCTGTTTCATGGATGGAGTCACAAACTCCATCCATGATTTTGGGTGAAAATGCTCCTTTTCTTTTTCAAGATACTTGCGCTACTCAAGCTGCCATTTTTCTTCTTAAAACATGCTTCTGCTTAAATCATGAGAGGCTATTTCTAGTAGGATTAAGCTACTTTATTTGTCTACAGATGGTCTTCTAAATGGAGAGATCCCAGAGTCTGTTGGGAATATAACCTCACTTGTGGGTCTTGAATTGGAATTCAATGTGAATACAAGTGGTAGCATTCCAAGAGCCATAACTAAGCTAATCAATTTAGAGAGGTTGTCATTGTATGGATACCATATACATGCAGCCATTCCTAATTGGTTAAATGAACTCAAAAATCTTAAAGAACTTGTTCTGTACGATTGCATGCTGACATACCAAATATTTAGACCATTAATTGTGATTTATTGTTGTTTTCTTAATTGTGATTGTATTGAAGTACTATTTCATTGCAGATATCATGCTGACAAGGTTTTTTCTCTCCATGTGTTTGGTTTTTCAGGATAAGTAGGTTGAAACATTTGAGAAGAGATACAAGAGTTTGTATGTTGTGGGGTTTCTCTTTTGGGTCTGAACAAGGTTGTATTTTAAATAGATACAAGAGTTTTATGACCTTGTAAGAATTACAATCCAAGTGCAGTATGGCCATGTAATGATGGATGTTGTTTCTTTATTGCAGGCCCATGTTTACATGTTACCACATTCATGCACATGTTCGATGATAGCAAAAGGGGTGGGTAGTTCAATTGCAAGAAGAGAATCATTGCATGTCAGTTGCTTTCCATTTGTACAACTTATCTCTATTTTTCATTCTCAAATAACATGGTAGATACAAATGTGATACTTGCGGCCAGGGTTTGTTACTGTCTAAATAGATTCGATGCATGAGCAATTTGGTCTGCATCTTTCTCAAATAACACCAGGGAGAAACAAGTTCACAACTAGGACTTTTTATTTGGGCGTTTGATTTCCTTCCAAATCCAAAGTGGGATAATTCAACCCTTGATTTGGGCTGAAAATTAAGAACATTTTGAAGAAGTTTATATTGATCACGTTGGTCTTTTTTCTTTTTTCTTTGGGTGAAATTGGGCAAGTTTGAGTTGAAGCTTATTGAGTGGTTTGGAGTGTGTTGAAATGCATTGAAGCAATTGAAAATGCTGCTTAGTTCTCCGGTTTAATCACTGTCAACTGCAGATTGAACTCATCTCTTCCATTCGTCTTGTTTGTTTGCGGGATACATAGTTTTGCTAATTATGTGGACTTAACAATTTCTCAAGATTCCGATTGTCCATACGCAACTTACATGTATATCTGATTGTCAAGTTTTGCTAATCATAGTTTGTTTTCCCAGACAGTTCTTCTAACTTTTTATTTCTCAAGATTCCGATTGTCCATACGCAATTTCTCAACAATTTCTCAAGTTTTGCTAATCATAGTTTGTTTTCCCAGACAGTTCTTCAAACTTTTTATTCCACTTGCTAATGTTCCTTGATACAAATCATGCAGTCCCTGTATTTCTATATGGAGCAGCAGATGAGCAAGCAAGGACCCTTGACTCAACCAGTAGAATTGCTAGACAGGTGAGTATGTATCTACTCTCCTTGTCACTGGTGGAGTATCATCCAAATTCTCCTTTTGGTTATGGCTTGTGTTTTTTGAACTTAGCAATGGATGGATTCACGAATGCAACTCAGGATTCCATAACTGCAAGGTTTGTCAGTTCATGAGTTGACTGTTTCTCCTCTTGTTGGTGAACTTGTACTTTCTGAAAATATTATCTTTCTGAAACAGAACATTATTTACTTCGATCTTGCATCTAACTTCAAAATTTCTTTCTCCTTTTCTTGTTACTATCAGAATTTTCTTCATACTTATTAAAGGAAAATAAAAATATTTTTTCAGAGATGATGAAGCTCTTTAATGTTGCATACCATTCCTAAATGGCACATGACGCATACCATTACTATCAGAATTTGTTTTTATTCCTGAACTTCATCTTGCAGTTTTTGGAATGGGTTGATGAAGTAGCAAACGGATGACAAAAAACATCACTGTGGGGCCTTGGTAGGCTTCCACACCGACTGTAAGCACACCGTCCATCACGAAAAGGATCTCGGCCCCCCTTGGGTGCGTGTGGGTGCATTCACAGAACCTGCTGGGAACTCGAGTAGCTCCAACCATGAATGTTGCAGAGGCACCCGAACCAATGGAAAGAGATTTCATGTCCCAAATCATAGTATCGTTTTTTCTCTTGACCATTCAATTTCTTTGGTACAATGTTCCTACTACAATATATGTTTATTTATTTATTTTGTTCTTTTTGGTAGCAGAGATACTTGTTGGATTCTTTTGATTACACAACTGGCTCAAAGTATTTGTTGAAGTCAACCTACATCTAGATTTGGAGGTGTGGAGAAAGCATGTGCTGCTCTCCATAAGTAACCACGCTGGCAGATGTCTGACATGTACATGAGCTGCCTTGTGCATATGCCACTGGTCAAGATCATACCATGGGGGCGTTCTTCACATACATGAGATTGAGGGAGCAGGAAATTAGAAATCTGATTTAGTAATGTGTGGCAAAGAACCTGAAATCTGATATACCATGGGGCGTTTTTCACATACATGATATTTGTTCCATCATTCCTTGACTTCCTTTGTTCTGAGATTATAAAGATGAAAAGAGAATTGCTTCTTCACTGGCTATGTAGATCCATAGATCTGCTTGTATTGTAGCATGGTGCAAAATACACATGCTAGATTAACACTTTTGTTTATTGCTTTTCTCTCTGTCCTCCTTGTTCTTTTTATTATTATTTTTCTCACTTTCTAGCCTGTTTCCAATGATGTGCATGATTTTAATGTTTTTTAATTGAAGGTCATTAATGAAGCTCTCAGATGTGGGAACATAGCCAAGTTTGTGCACCAAAAGGCCCTCAAGGATGTCAGATTTAAAGGTACACCATCCACTTATGGTGGACCTTGTTTATAGAATCATGCCTGTAAGAGCACATTTATTATAATGTTCCCACAATTTGTATTAAGAAACTAAATTTCTGTGGTCCAGATTATTCAATTCCTTGTGGATGGAAGGTCCTCCCAGTTTTCAGTGCTGTACATCTAGACAGGAGCTTGAAAGTCCAGGAGAGGGCAAATGGATGGATTAGTTTTTATTTATTTATTTATATATATTCGAAACCATTTTCAATTTATTGTAATAAATATTATATATATTTTTTTATTGTCTAGTAATATAAATATTGTTTAATATGATGTTTTATTTGTGTAACATCATGATATTGTTTAATATTCAGTTTTATTTGTGTAACATCATTTTTATGTTTCAAATATTTAAAAAATACAGGTTTCGATTGAATTATATATAATAATAATAAATTACTGGAATGCTAGGGCCTTTCAAATATATACAAAAGATTTTAGCGGCGCTTGCGTAGAAACTAACGGCGCTTTTTCATGAGAAAAAGTGTTCAGAAAGCACTTCTCGCGGCGCTCGATTTAACTTTTAGCGGCGCTTATTCGCGTCGCTAAAATCTTACAATCAGTGGCGCGCTCAGACAAGCGCCACGAAACTCAGCTAGCGCCGTCAATTCTTTTCCCGACATACCCATCAAGCGGCGCTTGGTTAGCGCCACTACTACTATCGGCGCTTTTAAGCGGCGCTTTCAAGCGCCGCTAAAAGCAGCATTTGTTGAATAGTATTATAAAAATAAAAATAAAAATAAAAAACCATTAAAAAATACCTGATATTCAGGATCATCCTCCAAAACCATTCCATGGTTTTTGATATGAAAATAGCTGGATCTCGGGCAGTATCCCATTCCCAAGAAGCGATGCAAGTATGGAGATGGATGAGAAAGCATCGAATATTCGTATCAACTTCTTAGGTTCTAAGTAGTCCTTGGGAGGGGCATTTCTGGAGTAACCTACACAACAAAACAAGCAAAATTGCTGAAAAATAGAAATCAAATATAAGTAAGCACTCCTGAAGAATATCCATTGCCATTTCAGGGATGGAGAAAAAAGTCTACTCTTATTTGAATCTCCAAATTTGAGAAATGGAGGTCTTTCAGATGCACATGAATATCACTCAATAAATTTAGGAAATTCTACGAAGAGTAGAAATCCCAAAAGATGGCATAAATGCCCTTTGATGAAGATTAGAACATAAAGCATACCATGTTTAGGCCAGATTAAATTTCCAATTCCAAAAATAAAAGAAAACATAAGAGGTCTTTTATGTATGTGTTACGTGCACGAATACAGGCAATGACAAACCAACAACATTCCTCAGCCAGTCAAGTCGAAAAACTTTACCAATTAGCACGGGGACACCATATTCCTTCTTTAACGACCCTGCCATTTTCACGTAATCACTTGAATTGTTTCCTAACCCCTGTGCCAAAAACATACATCATAAGATCCTCAATTTTCATAACTACCACTGGCCAGCAACATGCCTTTTTTTATATTTATATATTATTTTTTTCATAGAAAATCATCAACCAAGAATAATAAAACCAAAAGTGCTTCTTACCTGGGATCTTAAATCAATGGATCTTTCAACCAGTACCTGTGAAAAACATATATATTTAAAATTTAAAAAAAAAAAAAAAAAAAAAAAAAAAAAAAAAAAAAAACCCTTGATTTTTTTGCAGGAATAACAACTGTGAGCAATACAATTGGAGTATTCATGTTCACAAACAAGAAAGTTTTGCTCATAGGATCCACCTTCACTGTCGAGTGTTCTGAAGAGCCATGATTGGAAAGCTGCAAGAATCCAATAACCAAATTCTGTGAGATGGTAGATAACGAAAATCTCATTAAGGAAATTGACTTCACTACATGACAAATTATTACAGAACCAACAGATAACAGGAACTTTAAATACTTGGCATTGGCAGGACATGGAATATAATATGGATTTATGGACATGGCATGAGACACATAAACTGAGAATTCTAAATTCTATAGACCACACCTGTTTTGATTACATATTAAGGGGCTCAAAAGGATGAAGTCTCCAATTGCCAAATATGAGTGGAACTGCAACTGCTTGACACTAAACAACCAACCCAACAAAACCAAAAACTGGATGGATTTGCATTTTGAGAGCAGAAATATAGCAGCATCAACAGATCATGTGGCGTATTGCAGATCACAAAAGAGTCACCAGCTTAACATGTTCTCACTCTCCGAACTTAACAACTCCTTACATTGGGAAAAGGAACAAATATACTAGCACGAACTTTTAGAAATAATCAATACCAAGCAGGTAATCAGTATAAAAATTTTTAAAAAAACGTAACCACATAATGAAATGGATAATCAATACCAAGCAGATTAGAATTATTCCTACAGAATTGGAAATGAAAATGCAATTTACATTTGTGCATGTGGACCATCCTAGCTAGCATTGATCTAGATAGTCCATTCCATATGGGCCATGATGAAATATCTCACTGATTGGATAATCTTAACCATAAGGGCAACAAAATGAGTTCAATCATCAATCATAGCCATCATTTTCAGTGGGCATCACCTGGAATTTCTTATGGTTCTCAAGAAAACAATCTTAACCAAGATCGAATGGTAGTGATCAAACAGTGCAATCTTTTCAATGTGACTTGAGAAGATTGGACTGCCAGTCCTTTTTCAGGTTTAGAGCATTTGTCCAAGCAAGTGGGTCATGGATTTTCGAACACTTTAATAAGTTCTGCAAGCTCTGCAACTGGAAACGTCTAAATTTAAGAAAAAATAAAATAAAATTATATCATAGCAATGCTGAAAATAATATAATTAGTAAAGGGTATCAATCCAAAAATTATAATTAGAGAGAGAGAGAGGAGAAAATGCAGAAGATTGACGGAGAGATAGCACACTCTTTTATTCTGCGCTGAAGATTTTGGAAGATCTAGTGGTCGCTGTGCCTCTTCTTGAAGCTCCTAAAGGAAAATCATAAGAGCCTCAAGTTTCCAAATTCAAAATGAACTAGGAGAACTTCAAAGTAGAATTAATGGAGAAGTGCCTCTTCTGTAGGCAATCTAAACTCATCTGATTTGTCTTTGATATTGAGCTGCAATTCTACCTCTGTATCTTTTAGTTCTCTTGCTTTTTCCTTATCAATTGCTCTAGGATATCTGATCCATCCGAATACAAGTCAGAACCTGAATCTGAATCTTTCTCTACGATGTGAAAGAAAAACCCATAAGAAACAAATTCAAGGAGATATTATACAATTCCACTAGAATAACCAGCATTTCCATATGGGCTAGCATTCCATACTATTTCTTGTGGTGTGGCCACTTGAGTATTTTATCCGCCTCACTTTTTGTTTCACATCAGAAAAGGATGCAATGAAACTGATGGACAGAGTGGACGTCATATGGACATCGCAGTGGGCCTCATAGAGCTTTCAGTTACAAGAGCCTGAAAGTACTTGGGCCATATCCACAATTCGTTCCTCCTGAGGAACAAGCACCATAACAGGAAAGAAAGACCTGTCGCTTTTGTAACTGTGAACACATTCAATTAGAAATTTCACAGGCATAAAATGTAAATAGATTCAACATTACCAAGCTCGAATTAAAATCCAAGCATGCACTAAGCTGTAGATATCTTTTTCCCTAAATAAAAGCTTGGCATGTATATTAACAGAAGGAGATTTACCATGTAGTGCCCATCCATGTATTCAAGAGTGGCACCAATTGGAACTTGTGAATCATATACAACAAGTCCAACCTGCCATTGATTATATATTTTACTTAAAATGCTCAATGTGTAGTGACAACTGACAAATGAATAAGTAAATGAATATCAGGCAATTCTTACCTTTGATCACTTGCTTAATGGGTCTAGATTGACTCCTCTATTTATAAAAACACTAGTCAAATCTTGTCTACGAGTCTGTAAAAAAACAGGGGAAAGAAAAGACATGAAGAAAAGAAACTCCACAAAACATAATCAAACAAATGCATCTTTCAAACAAATGCATCTTACTCGATTTCTCTTAATATTGATTGTCCACGAGCTTGATATTTTCCTAAATCAAAACCCCCTTTTGGAACACCTAAACATTTATTTTTCAGCTGGTTCCTTCTTAACTCCAGTTGGTTGGGTAGTTTATCTTTATCTTTGGACAGTGCTTCCTCAATTTGGACAGAACGATGGTGAACTATCTCTGTAGTCTTGTCCATACGAGCCCAGTGTAGTTTGCAGGACCATCGGTCTCTGATTGTGAGCGTGGCTGCTAAAAATAGGATATCCACACATGAAGGTGGGTCCAATCCTGTCAGTCAAGGGCAGGGTGATGGCTGCAAGTCTCGAATATCTTGGAATTTATGAAAGCCAATCCTAGGATATTCAGAGTTTATAACTGATACAGGTTCTGTTCACTGATCAAGAACCTTCAGACCACTTCTTTTAATGGGGCAGCCTGTGGCATCTCCTCTTCTCCTCGTGTAGCCCACGAGAAGAAAAAAATGAGGAATACTTTGTGGGATCCATCATATAGTGTAATGTAAAATCTACTTTGCCTATTAGGTATGATTCATTATTATTTGAACTGTGCGTACAAAATAATATCAGCCCGGTAAAATACTTATATGGACCACACCAATGTGAACACTGTAAAATTGCTCACAAAACTACTAAATTCATTTGATGTGGCTCACTTGAGCTTTTAGGCTGATTTTGTATCTTCTCTTCACTCTGTTGAGTTACATTTGATTAATGAGTTTTTGAATGAAAGATACACCACATGATGGCCCACCCACAAACTTATGAATGACAATCCATTTATATGGTTCAATACCACAAAGCATTGATTGGGCTGCATATGGAAGTTGAATGGGGAGCATTAATCCTTTTTTAATTTTTATTTTTTAGTTGTCCATTTCTTCTTTCATATGTAAAATGGTCCACCTGATCGCTAGATTAGCCCATGGTATATAATGTTGGGGTGTAGTAGACGAATGACCAGATATCGCATCCATATGTCACATTGGACAGAGGATATTTCCTGATCGAACTAGTGAAGACATACATACACTTGTAAAATTTACCAATATAGTATCTAATGGCATGCATCCTGCAAAAGATTGATATACAACTTAGCTAAAGCATTCAAAATAACTGAAAGTGGTCTTGGTTGAAGCATTTCTTCAAATGGTTAACGTGCATATTTCAAACTAGATAAGAGACTTGAAAAACACACTAAAAATTCAGCAAAGCTGAAAAGAACAATTCAAACCTCCAATTGGGAATTAGAAGCCCCAAATTTCGTAACCAAATAAGATTTAAAAAAAAAAAAAAAAAAAAAAAAAAAAAAAAAAAAAAAAAAAAACAGAGAGAACAAAAGAAAACAAAAACTAAAAATTCAGAGAAAAAGAGAATAAATGGTTATTTTAAAAAACCTAATTACATTACCAAAATCGTTGCAAAATTCAGAGAATAGATCGGCACACATTCAAATCAGTCCTTGCATTTGCGTTTTAGGAATCCCAACCACAGATCGAGGCTTCATCAAAACATAGTGAATGGGGAAGGAGATGAAGAGACATGAAGCCCTAGCTTTATGCGAAAATGGAATATCCAATAGCATACCTATATTAAAGCAAGGATAAACGAAAATATTGCAACTAGCTGAGAGGGAGGGAGGGATTCTCTATAACCTCTTGCTACACTGGCTCATCTCTATAACCTCTTGTGAATCAGATCAACACCATCAACAACCCTGATTCGAGAATCTGCAGATGTAATAAGCACTTCTAAATTAGGGATTCGACCATGCAAATCCTTAAAAATGGATTCGACAATGCAAATCCCTAAAAATGGATTCGACAACGCAAATCCCTAATTAGGGATTTGTATTCAACAAAGCATATTCCTAATCAAGTATTCTAAATTTCAGAAAGGAACAACAAGAAGAGAAAAGCATTACATCATACCTGAAAATCTGAGATTCACCAACAGCAGAAGACCGAACTGTAGCAGAGTGTAGAAAATAGATCTGAAACCCTAGGAAACAAGAGAGTAGCAAATGTAGATACTACAGTGAGATCCCAAAGCAGGTTGCTGTAGCTGGAGAGATCCCAAGCAGCCGTGAGAGAGAAAGAGAGAGAGAGAGAGAGAAGAGAGAGTCGTGGATTTGCAGAGAGAGAGAGAGAGAGAGAGAGAGAGAGAGAGAGAGGGATAGGAAATAGGAGAGAGTCGTGGAGTTGCAGAGAGAGAGAGAGAGAGAGAGAGAGAGAGAGAGAGACGGGTAGGAAATAGGAGAGAGTCGTGCTGGCCAGTTTTTTTTTTTTTTTTTATTACATATAGTACGATATCCATCGTTAGGTCCTACGTAGCGCCGATAAAAGTGTAGCACAAATGTTGTTTATACCCTTTTGTTGTAATGTATTGCATACAAACATCACGTTCAACACTAAGAAGGTTTCAACGGTAGACGCTTCCATCTCTCTCTTTGTTGTGATGGCCTACTTAAATTTTGGATATCTATCATGTTTAGGCCCTAGTCCTAAAATAGCTTGATAAAAGATGGACAGAGTAATATAACACAACCATCACAGTGGATCCCACAGCGAGTGGAATTACAGAGATTCCCGTAACCCCGCCTTCCAGGCAAGTCACGTTCATGCATATGAGTACGTGAATACATACCATAACATAACATGCATGTACCAAAATCCAAGCTGTAACCCTATATTCGCTTGGACTAAACATTGCTAACCATCTTTGGTGAGACCACCGTATGGAATAGTCAAATGC
This sequence comes from Magnolia officinalis, assembly GCA_021015155.1. NCBI lineage: Eukaryota > Viridiplantae > Streptophyta > Magnoliopsida > Magnoliales > Magnoliaceae > Magnolia > Magnolia officinalis. Next base: position 42,770,461 of record JAJHSJ010000017.1, read on the forward strand.
TTAAACCTGTCAAGCAAATGACCTTCAATTGGACGGTTCAGATTTATTTAATTTTTTCCATGTTATATACCCCATACAATCTGGAGCCATGATTTGGATAGTTTAGCTTGGGGAACGTGCATATCAAGTGTATAGTACCTCGCTTCAACACTTGAGGCCTTGGTATCGATCACTAGTGGGGTGGCTAACATGGAGTGTGTGTACTGACATGGGTGTGTACTGACAAGCTAAACCCCCGTCCTCCCCTGAAATGGGTGTGTACGAACAAGCTAACCCCCCCCCCCCCCCCCCCCCCCCCCCAAAAAAAAAAGTATAATAGGTGAGCGCGTACTGTGAATCACCGTACTCTCACTGACTATGCTATAATTCCCTCGCAAATCAAACAAACACCTCGGATTCTGTATGCTTACTGGACCACTTGGATTCTGTATGCTTACTGGACAACTTTGGGTTGAGGGAGAGAGGTAGGTGTGGAAAGTTAGGAAGGGCCTAGAAAAACTGGTCTAACTTCTCTTTTTCGTTGCTGGAAGAATCTGAGTGTCTTTGAACGTGTCTTGGAGGATTAACAAGAGGTTTGCTATTAGAGAAGAACTTTTATACACCGGCAGAGAGTGTGATGAATGATAACCAGGTACGTAGATAACTTTTATACACTGGTAGAGTGTGATGGATGATAAGCAGGCAATTATGAAAAAAATAATTAATTAATTAATTAAAAATAAAATTATACACTGGCAATGTGTGATGGATGATAAGCAGCCAGTTAGAAATTACACGGAAATTTATACACGGCATACACTAAAGTCAAATTGAACTGTCCAAAATTATGATTTCCAATTTAGATTTATCACCAACCAAAAATGATCATTTTTTTAATCAGTGTTGAATTTGTAGACATTAATTGGACCTTTAAAAGTGAAAAACATCTAATGGTCCTATTTACATAAAGAAGTGTCCACCAATCAGGCGAGGATTGTTCAACCACTCTCATTTTTAAATTGTGGTTTAGGACAATGGGTGGTACATTTTAGTCGGTTTGTCTGTGATTATAAGTGCCTGCCTTCGTATGACTTTTTTAGTACCTTTTTAGGGTGAAATTTTCTGGTGGGCCCCAGTATGACTACATATGATCATAGTGGACCATTGGATACAAGGTTACATATCCCAATGCCATCCTCATTGATGTCCATGGCCATATAAATAAGGGCCCACAAAATCGATGGTAATCTAGGTGTCCATTTTTTGTGTGAGCTTATTTGTATAAATTATAATTAACCAATTACTGTTACTTTCAAAATTATAAGTGGAAGCAAAAATACTTAAAAAAAAAAAAAAAATTGGATAAATATTACTCCGCAAATGCATATCATATTGCAGATCGCCCAAAAGAGGAAGGAATGGCTAAAGATACTGAGACTTAAACACAAAATAATAAGAGAATACTGGACAAACTCTAAGGCTTTCAGATGAATAGGTTTGATACTATATTACAGGAAAATAGAGAAAGTAGTTGAAGAAATATTTCTCTAGGGTTTCTCTAATAAGAGAATTAGAGTTGGGTTTTTAGGAGTAACTAATAACTCAATCCCTTATTTATAGGAAAACCTTATGGTAGCATCGGCATTGAGTCAGGTGGCCCATCCTAGCTCCGTGGGTCCAAACTTATAGGATGTAACACCCTAAATTTTCACCAACATGAGAATTGGATGTCATTGGATGTTATCTTTGATTTCTTGATATGAGTGCATGTTTGTGGATGCGTTCATGTGTTTGTAACCAAAATGAGTGATTTTGGGTACACCAAAACCACCCAAAAGAGTGGAATGTCAAATTTTACAAACCATGTATTGACCCTAGCAGTGTGGTGCCATCGCCCAAAAAATAAGTTTTGGGACAGACCCTGGCGGTGCTACCATCAAAACAGCAGTTCCACCACCAAAATTGGACAATAGGTAGTGGTGCCGCCACCACCCCTCTATTGAGCACTACAACAATGTTCAACAATTAGTAGTTTCGTTGCGCTGACTTCAAAATTTCATATGTTTTGTCTGACAAATCTGATTGAGGTGATTCAAAAGTCATATTTAAGCTTAATGAGTCTAGTTTTATATATATATATATATATATATATATATATATATATATATATTAAAGTTAATTTTAGGACATTTTGAAAATTGTATTGAAAATCATTAGTTTCAAGTAGCTAGTACTTCTAAAATTTTTAGAATATTTTTAAAACTTGAAATGAACTGAAATTTGGTAAGGATATAGTAGACTTTATGATGAATTATCAAAAAAAACTATAAAAATATTTCAATAACTAAAATTACTAAAAATATTACAAGCAATAGACCTATTGAAACTGAAAATTTCTTCAATTGCACGTTGTCGATGGACCGCACATATCTTTTTTATCTTACGGTTTTTATATTTGATGTCTTCTTAGGAATTATATCTAATCATACTAGGAATCATTTTATGTTATTAAATTATAATTTTCTATTTTTAGTATATTTTATTAATTCGGGTAGTTTTTAGTATAGTTGAATTAGGGTTCTTGATTAGGGTGATTAGAGCTGAATCATCGTTTATACTAATTATGAATAAGTCGCGCTACGTACCTAGCTAATCCAAACTCTAGTTGTTATTCCTAAGAAATCTCACTACTCATTATTGGGCCCTTGAATTGGAAATTATCAAGATGTTCATCTTAACGAGTTTGAAGTACATTGCGGGATTTTAAGCTGAGATTGCGTCTCGAATCGTTCAACTTGGGCTTACAAGGTGAATGCATAAGATGTGTGAATAACTTTAGAGTCTGTTGGAAACTTAAGTTAAATGTCCATTTTTCACTCTTGGCCTAAGTTGTGGCTTTTGAGTCATTAGATGCAATCAACTTACGATGCTAACCTAAAGTAATGTCCTACACATATCTATATAATCACAGCCCCGATCATTGATTGTCACTTCCAAATGACAAACCAATCATATTCATACGTAGATCATCTCTAGGGCCAACTATCTTATGACATAAATTGAACCGTACACCCCCTACTAAACCCCAAAATCTAGAAACACCCTCTCATTGGGTCAATACACCAAAACCCTGGCCCTTGGGGCCAAATGCAACCCTTTTTACACTATATAAAAGGGCCTCATTTGGCTTCCCCCTCTCCCCATACGAATTTCCCTTAGCAAATGAGAGAAAGAAGAAGAGAAGAAGAGAGGAATGAGAGAAATGGTGGGGGACCGGTGCCGGATCACACTATCTGATCCCTGTACTCGCTAAATCTTACAAGATCTCGCCTCTATACTCAGTTTCATGTCTTTCACAACTGAAATATGATGATTTTTTATCAGGTTTTGTACCCCTTGTTAGGTAAGAGGTTCTCTAGTTGTCCTTCTACTTCTTTCTTTCGTTTCCTACATTTTTAGCCATTAGGGTTAGAAACTCCCTTTTATTTATCGTCGTTTCTCAGAAACCCTGAATCTAGAGTTTGTTTGTGCTAGGACTTAGGATCCCAACAATCGATTAGGAGCGGCTCATGCTATTGTGGAAGCCATATTTGGACGTGGTCTTATGTGGATGTTGTGGTATGCCAACTCCGGGCTCTGACTCGTCGAATCGAGTTGGGGTTTGCTCGAACTAAGTTAGGTAAAACCCTTTTACTCTTAATTAAAATTTAATTATATTAGAATTCATATTACTAACGATGAAATTGCCTATGAATTAGGGTTTGGAGTATCTTTCTCTAATTTTCGACGTTATGGCTGCATCTGAATCGAGAATTTTTGACTCTAAGGTGAAAATTCACCCTCAAGCTTCTACCGGACATTTTAGATAATTAACTGTATTTGTTTGCTAGTTGGTGAATAACATGCTCGATGAAATACTTGAGTAATATGAAACTCGTAATATTGGAACTCTTCGATATCGAATGTTAGGAAGTATTGATATAGATTGAATTATGTTGATGTAGATTGAATTGCATTAAATTATACTTGTGTTCAATTGTCATGTGTTAATATACATCGGATTGTGTTGATATTGGTTGGATTGTACTAATTCATACTGAAATTGCGGTAATGAGCACTTTAGTCGAAGTGGGAATATGTCAAGATGTCCTAGAGGGGGGTGAATAGGACTTTTTAGAATTTTATGATGATTTAAAGCCTATCAACCCTATCCTGAGCTAATATGCAAATGGCAGGATTTGTTCAATGTAACTCTAATGGCTTCCAAGCCAAATAGAGGATCCCATCATAAGACTATTCAAAACATAAACAAGGTGTACAACATAGTTCATGATGGATGTGACTGTGTGTGAGATGTGATTCTAATTAGTTCTAGGTAATCATGTAAACATGCATTATGAGAACATTCAGAGAAATCACACAAGCAGTAAAAGTAAATAACAATCCCAAACACAGCAATTTTTATAGTGATTCGACTACGTGTCTACTCCACTTCCGGCGGACGCACTCAACCCTTAAGTGTACCGAATCTCACTAATGGAGGTTTCAAATCAGGTTCACCTCAAACCAGTACAATCTACACTAGGCTGACTCTAGGACCTACACAAGGTACCTAACATGTCTCCACGAGACACAAGTATATGCCCCACACAGGAGTAAGGGTCAACACACAGCACCCTAATTTTAGGCCACATAGGCCAAGGATCCACACAAGGAACCTAACAGTTTCTGCCCTACACAAGAGCAAAGGTCAACACACAGTACCTAGGCTTTAGACCACATAGGTTAAGGACCTACACAAAGGACTTAAGTTTATGCTCTCCACAGAGCAAGGGTCAACACACAGCACCCCCACGTACTCTCCCGTTGGAGGCCTCCTATGAGAACTTGAAAGGGGTGAGAAGCACCTTTGACCCAATCCTACAAAAGGAATGATCAAAAGGGTCTCTGAACTCTAATGACTTACAAATAAGTACATGAGACCCATTAAGCATGTTGATGAAGATCTCCTCCTTTGATGATGAAGAATCTTCAACTCCCTTGAACCGCAACACTGATGATGCACCAATGTATAGCGACGGGTTGGGTCAAGGTTATGTTGGAATCATACTCTAATAAATATTTTCCTATATTAGAGACGGAATGATTCCAAGCATCTAAGCATTCAAGGTAACCCAGCTCAATGATTTGCCATTAAGGTGGTAGCTGAAGGATCCTTGAATGTAGAAGTTCATTCCCCAATCCACTCTATTGAATATCAATGATGGGGTGGATTAGAGGATGAACTCCCATGAGAGAAAAAGGCTTAGGGTATGTGATCTGGATTAAACACTCAAAAGCACTATCTATTTTCTCTACAAACAACCAAAGGCAAGCTCTCATTAAATAGGCAAAAAGTTCCAACAAAAATAAAACAGTCATATTTTTGACAGAGTTCGATATCATCGAGCAATCTTCGATATCATTGAGCAGTCTTCGATATCATTGAGCGTATACTCTCGATAACGTCAAATGGCCGCTAGATGACACGAACTCAATCTGTCAAACGCCTTTGAACCTTTTTGCCAACTGGTCGAGGATATCGAACATTCTTCGATGTCATCAGATTTCGAACTCCGATTTCATCGACTCATGGTTCGATTCCTCGACATTTGAAAAATGTGAGAGAAATCTTGCCTTTGAAACTTAACAAGTATTAATACGATCGAGCATCCCTCGATATCATCTGATTTTGAATGTCGATGATATCGATAACATTGTCGATTCATCGATCTTTTCAAGGAATTTTCTTATAAGCTTGATGGACAGTTTGTGTCCTATTTGATGACATTGACCTAGTCTCGATATAATCAATATTTGAATATCAATATCGTCAAGTGCTCTTCGATATTTAAATGAATTTACCTGAAAGCTTACTAGTCATATTTTTGTCCCAATTCGATATCATCGAATGTCAGTCGATATCATCAAGGTTTGAATTTCGAGGATATTGAGGCCTTCTTCGAGATATCAAAAATCACATGATTTTCCTTAATTATGTATTGAACACAACTGACCGGGTGTCAAGTTTATCGAGCCTTCTCGATGAACTCGAGATTCGAAAGTCGATGATATCGAACATGTCATCGATTCATCGATAATTCAGTCCAGGATTCATTGTGGTTGCTGGACATCTGAAGTCCTCATTTCGATAATATCGAGTGAGTTTTGAGGACATCGATAACAGATTTTGATTTCATCGAACCACTTATCGATAAATCGACAAAGGCAGAAAGCTTAGAGATTTTCCTGATTTTGTAAAATAGTTTTCTCACCTTAAACCCTAAGTTATTCTATCTATTTTTAGGGGTTTTATATACCTGGTGTTTTGGGACATGGGATGTGAGGCTAAGTTTACTTTTTAAGAGTTTGGGCACACATTCTGTTGAGGCAGACACTTAAATGATCTTCATATGAGGCTCACTTGCCTTGCTAACTCAACACACACGCTAATTGACAAACTAGGGCACTTTCAATCTCCCCCTTTGTCAATTACGTGACAAAACACCTAAAGTCCTGAAACAACATCTAGACCAACACCCTAAATTGTGTGTACATAACTCTTTACACAATTTTATAATTCTACTGCAAGTTTAAGCACACTAAGTATGTAGTTGCTCCCCCTGTCTTCATGCAATTGCTCCCCCTAACACCTGTACCACCATTCATACACACGATTTTCTCCGTGGTGGGATTTGTTCTCCCCCTTTTTGTCAGTCATTGGCAAAGGGTAATACTAGTTGACTGAAGTTGAAGCATAAAGATATGGGAGAATCAACAGAGATCCAGATATTACCATACATACCAGATACATCACTAAAATGCATAATCAGTAAGAGACAGATGTATAACAGATAACGACATCTCTATTTGCATGGAAACCATTTATGCATACCAGGGCAAAGGAGAGTCATGATTTCGTAAAGAAATTAGTAGTATAAAGATAAGAAATCATAATCCAATTTGCAACCGTTAAGGAATATGCAGGAGAAAGCAATCATAGTTGATATCAACATTCTATAGAGATTAGATAATCATGGCAGCATATATATATATATATATATATATATATATATATATATATATATGAACTAGCAAATAGCCATAAAAATATCCCCAATAAAAACTGCCCAAGCTTGGCAGTACTTCATCATCCAATCTAACAGCAATCAAACCAAAAATTCTTGCCCAACTATGGCCACATCAAAATACAAGTTTTTTCCTCATGTAGAGGGTATCCATAAACCACTAAAAAAAAATGTTAGACTTTTCTTGTTAGGTAGCCATCACATATACACTCATAAGATCGCAGGCATTCAAAAAGATATCCATGCCCATACGCCGAGATGAGTATCTGGTGTATGTGACGGCACGAAGACTATCGGTACTATGGTGGAGGGGCTGATAAAGACGGTGTTGTATCATCACGTCGGCATGTTATCAGATCAACCAGTTGCTGCATCGATTGCTGCACCCCAGCCACCAATCTTTCCAGGACAGTGAATCGTTCATTTATCGTTTCCTTCATCTGAGTGACTTCTCATAATGTCGTCCCAATCCGATCTTGATGTAATTTGAATCTTTTGGCCTGCGCGGGGTCGGATGGAGGCGGAGTGTGCTACGATTCGTGTAGATCTCCTTCGGCCTGTGCTGCTCCTTCTGCTTGTGCAGCTCCTTCATCCATTTCACCTTCTTCATGAATCTCCTCCTTGGGTTGATCTTCTGGATATCGATGAAACTTCAAATCCATCTTTCTAATTTTGATTTTGTTGAAATGTTGGAGGGGTAGCTCCCGATCATTTGTCAATGGAAGACCGATCTTATCACTTAGCACGTGAATAATCCGAGGGAAGGGTAGATGGATGTCTCTTAGAAATGTGAATTGCGTACACCAACTGGTGAATTATCAGAGTGGGAAGACATATCTTGATCCCAGTTGCCACACAATACATGATCATGACCACAATCCTGTAAGGTCAGCTTGGTTTGTACCTCTCGGGTACACGTTTGTGGCGAATATGCCATGCAAAACTCGATACTTGGGTTCCATAAATTTTGCCTTTAATGCATTACCCTGGTACCAAGGAATATCCCTACCCTGGCATAGGAATGACGTGATCATAGACCGAGTCACTGGATTTTCAAGATCCAGATAGAGAGACCAACTGGCGACAGAGTGAGACCAAAAATACTTGCAATAGATTCAGGGTCAATTTCTACATCTGTATCCCCAACAGAGGCAGTGATGGAAGGAGGTTTTACGACAAGAGATGGCTGGAAGCAAAGAAGTTATAGGTTCATGGGCCACCAAAATCGAGCATAGGCAGCTAATATATTGCAACCAACAAAGGTTCCATGTTGTAGGGTTTTAGGAAATCCCTGTCATTTTTTCATTCATGGACCAATTTCCTTCCAGTATATTTCACTAGAGTAGGATGCAGCAGCAGGAGGAACAGGTGCAGCATGTTGAGACCCACCACGCGATGTTTGTCTGGTACTTCGCTGGCATGTTGGGGTCCCTTGATCAGACGCCTTTGCCCTTTCTTTAGGTGCAAGGATTTTATGTCTGGAGGATCTTGAGAATTCCCCAGAAATAGGAGTTTTTCCTTTGCCCTTCCCCATTGAACGTTTACCACTTAGAATGGGATGACTGAGAGTGGAATCTAATAGAAGATTGAAGGATGTTGAAAATGAATTGATGATCTTCTAGACAAAACTTCTCTCTATAATCTAGAAATACCCAAAGACACAAGATGCAATCTTGAGAAATTAAGGGAATATGCAAGAAATTACCATATTTAGGTGATCTTGGAAGGCTCACAGATGGAAAAACATATAAAACGGCCGAGGAGGACGAGCAACAGAGAGAAGAACGAGCTTCGAGTAAAGAAATCAAATTTTCCCGCTCGTCTGCCTTTTATCGGGCGGTAACCTTCGATATCATCGAACTTGATTTCGATGATATCGATATACCCTAATCGATGTTATCGATTATGACTTCGAGGGCAGACCAATCGACCCGACGTTTCAGATTCTCGAGAGGTCATCGATGGGATCGATGCGGTTCCAATGATATCAACGACTCGTTCAATTCAACGATTCACTTATCGAGAAGAAGGATGGGACAAGTTATCTCCAGTTTTCGATAATCTTCCGTATATGTATATCTTCAAATATTTTCATGCCAGCTTCAGTACACAGTCAAAATCTTTACAAAAAGTTGTCATCATCAAACTTATAAACATCAATAATGTTTATGCACAAAAAGAAGTTCCTGAGGTATAGAAACCTCTGATATATCATGATAATCATAAAAAATGCATCATTTGCATGCATTCATCCAGACTTAGATGTTATAGCCTGGACATGTTTTCCATGCTCAATTGTTACTAAGCATATGGATCAAACTTTCCATTTCCTTTAATGACATAACAGTGGTCACTGGTGCGAAGATCCTCCATAACGAATTGTCCTGATAAGTCCAGAATCTTGCACTTTAGTTTGTCAAAGGTAACCACATATTTGTTGTCACATATTTGAGAGAAATTTAAGAGATTATGAGTCAGTCCTTTTATGCAAAAAACATTCTCATTTTTAAGCATTTCCATTCCTTCTATGGTTCCACACCCTACTACCTTAGTCGTGCTTCCATCACCATAAGTGACTATCCCATCATCAAGATTTGAGTAATTTGAGAGAAGGAATTTATCACCCGTGACATGCCTTGAGCACCCATTGTCTAGGTACCATTTAGTATTATTGCTTGTTGAATGATTTAAGTGAATAACAAGACAATTTTCTTTTCTTTCACTACCCATTTTGTGACTGGATTTCTTATTAGGGTAGTTTTTGCTTCATTAAGAATGTTGGTAGGCATGTTGGGTAACTGAACCATGTTTTCTTGTTTCATTGATTCATTTGTTTTCTGATTTAGTTTAGCCACCTGATTCAATAGCTCCTTCATTCTCTTGGCCATTCTGGGTGGAGATGGATGTGTTCCTTTTCCCATATTATTTAGTGGACTCTTGGCATTCTGTATTGATTTTCTAGTTTGTCTGTATTTACCAGTATGATTCAGACCAGAATTAGATTGAGTCCACCATGAAGCAATACATTCAAATTTGAAATGGTCGGAGTCTCCACATGAATGACAGATAGAAGTAGCTTTTGATTTACTTCCTGATGCAGCTGATTTCTCAAACACTGGTGCTGCATTTTTGGATTTTGATTTGAATTTGTCATACCCTAATCCACTCTTGTCTCTTCCAGGTCTTCCCATCCCTAAGAGTTTTTCTAATTTTTCACTACTTTGGGAGAATTTGTAATTTTAGTTCAACTGACTTCCTGGATTGTTCTGCATCAAACCTAAGTGTGTGATTCTCAGTTTTTAGATGCTCATTTTCATCTTTCAATAGATCAATCTGTTTAGTAAGTTTTGATGATTCAGATTTAAGGGACAGATTGATTCTTTCCAACTTATCATTTTCAGAGTGGTATTGTTGTAGATCATTAATCAAGTGTGTATTGATTTCCAATGTTTTGTCTAGATCCATTTGCAGCAATTTATTTTTGTTTTCGTTTATCCCAAGTCTTTTAAGGATATTGATGCTATGGATATAAAGTTGATTATAGACATCTTTCAGTTTATCCTTCTCTTCCTCTTCTTCTTCTTTCTCTATTTCCTCATCATCAGATGGAAATGATTCAGTGGCTTGAGGTTCTTTGATTTTCTCAGTTTCTATGAGAATGTTGGAGGTTGTAGAGACCATAAGAATTTTCAGGGATTTTTGGTCTCCATCACTCTCTGAGTCACTACATTCTGCATTTGACTCATCAGTATCATCTCATGTGGCTACCATTGCCTTTTCTTTGGTTTTCCTATTTGGGCATTCAGTGGACAGGTGCCCAAATTTTCGACAAGTGTAACACTATGGCTCTTTGGACTTTTTACCAAGTTTACCTGTATAATGCTTGTTGTCCAACTGTTTTCCTTTCAATGGTCGGCCATGGTTTTTATGGAAGAATTTTCTGAACCGTTGAGCCAACAGGGTCACTTTTTCATCTTCGTTTTCCCCTTCACTTTCATCTTCCTCATTAGTTGTATTCTTTGAAGTTTTGAAGACAGTATTTTTGGGTTTAGGAGTTTGCTTGAAGTGTAGTTCAAATGTTTATAGGGAACCTATGAGTCCTTCTACTTTCATTTTAGCCATGTTTCTACATTCTTCAATAGTTGTAACTTTCAAGTTGAACCGTTCCGATAAGGATCTCAGAATTTTCCTACAAATTTTTAGAACTAGAACCTTTTCTCCCAATCCACCCATGGAGTTGCAGATGATGTTCATTTTCGTGAAAAACTCCATGAAGGTCTCATGCTCTTCCATTCTGAGACTTTCAAATTGTGATGTTAGGAGTTGCAGCTTGGATCTTTTTACTGTGTTGGTTCCCTCATGAGTTATTTCCAACAAGTCTCATGCTTCTTTAGCTGTTCCACACATACTAATTTGATTGAAGACTTCTTAGGTCACGGCACAGTAGATAGCATTCATTGCTTTAGCTTCAGAGGTTTGTTTTTCTTTATCGAATGTTGTCCACATTTCTTTGGATTTTGGTTTGATGGTAGTTGTGCCATTTTCAAGTACTATTTGTTCGATTGGCGGCACATATCCTTTTTCAACAATATCCCAAACATCATGATCCAAAGATCTTAGAAAGTAATGCATCCTAGCCTTCCAGTATGCATAATTCGATTCATCAAATACAAGAGGTCAAGTTACAAATGAGCCCTGTCCTTTGGCCATATTACCAACTTCAGTCAAGATCACTCTCTAGGAGGTGAAGCCCTTAAGAGAGACCCGCTTTGATACCAATTGAAATTGCAGTAATGACCGCTTTAGTCGAAGTGGGAATATGCCAAGATGTCCTAGAGGGGGGTGAATAGGACTTTTTAAAATTTTATAATGATTTAAAGCCTATTAACCTTATCCTGAGCTAATATGCAAATGGCAAGATTTCTTCAATGTAACTCTAATGGCTTCTAAGCCAAATAGAGGATCCAATCATATGACTATTCAAAACATAAATAAGGTGTATAACATAGTTCATGATGAATGTGACTGTGTGTGAGATGTGATTCTAATTAGTTCTAGGTAATCATGTAAACATGCATTATGAGAACATTCAGAGAAATTACACAAGCAGTAAAAGTAAATAACAATCCCAAACACAGCCATTTTTATAGTGGTTCGACTACGTGTCTACTCCACTTCCAGCAGACGCACTCAACCCTTAAGTGTACCGAATCTCACTAATGGAAGTTTCAAATCAGGTTCACCTCAAACCAGTACAATCTACACTAGGCTGACTCTAGGACATACACAAGGTACCTAACATGTCTCCACAAAACACAAGTATATGCCCCACACAAGAGCAAGGGTCAACACACAACACCCAAATTTTAGGCCACACAAGTCGAGGATCCACACAAGGAACCTAATAGTTTATGTCATACACAAGAGTAAAGGTCAACACACAACACCTAAGTTTTAGACCACACAGGTCAAGGACCTACATAAAGGACCTAAGTTTATGCTCTCTATAGAGTAAGGGTCAACACACAGCACCCCCACGTACTCTCCCGTTGGAGGCCTCCTATGAGGACTTGAAAGGGGTGAGAAGCACCTTTGAGCCAATTCTACAAAAGGAATGATTAAAAGAGTCTCTGGACTCTAATGACTTACAGATAATTAGATGAGCCCTATTAAGCACGTTGATGAAGATCTCCTCCTTTGATGATAAAGAATCTTCAGCTCCCTTAAACTGCAACACAGATGACACACTAATGTATAACGACGGGTTGGGTCAAGGTTATGTTGGAATCCTACTCTAATAAATGTTTTTCTATTTTAGAGACGGAGTGATTACAAGCATCTAAGCATTCAAGGTAACACGCTCAATGATTTGCCATTAAGGTGGTAGCTGAAGGATCCTTGAATGTGGAAGTTCATTCCCCAATCCACTCTATTAAATATCAATGATGAGGGTGGATTGGAGGATGAACTCCCATAAGAGAAAAAGGCTTAGGGTATGTGATCTGGATTAAACACTCAAAAGCTTTATCTATTTTCTCTACAAGCAACCAAAGGCAAGCTCTCATTAAATAGGCAAAAAGTTCTAACGGAAATAAAACGGTCATAATTTTTGGCAGAGTTCGATATCATCGAGCAGTCTTCGATATCATCGAGCGTATACTCTCGATAACGTCGAATGGTCGATTGATGACACGAACTCAATCTGTCAAATGCTTTTGAACCTTTTTTGCCAACTGGTCGAGGATATCGAACATGCTCCGATGTCATTGGATTTCGAACTCTAATTTCATCGACTCATGGTTCGATTCCTCGACATTTGAAAAATGTGAGAGCACTCTTGCTGTTAAAACTTAACAGGTATTGATATGATCGAGCATCCCTCGATATCATCTGATTTTGAATGTCGATGATATCGATAACAGTGTCAATTCATCGATCTTTTTAGGGAATTTTCCTATAAGCTTGCTAAACAGTTTGTGTCCTATTTCGATGACATCGACTTGGTCTCGATATGATCAATATTTGAATATCGATATCATCGAGTGCTTCTCGATATTTAAATAAATTTACCTGAAAGCTTGCTGGTCAGATTTGTGTCCCAATTCGATATCATCGAAGGTCAGTCGATATCATCGAGGTTTGAATTTTGAAGATATCGAGGCTCTCTTCGAGATATCGAAAATCACATGATTTTCCTTAATTAATTGCATATTGAACGCAACTGACTAGGTGTCGAATTTATTGAGCCTTTTCGATGAACTCGAGATTCGAAAGTCGATGATATCGAACATGTCATCGATTCATCGATAATTCAGTCCAAGATTTATTGGGTTGATGGACATCTGAAGTCCTCATTTCGATAATATCGAGTGAGTTTCGAGGACATCGATAACAATTTTAATTTCATCGAACCATTTATCGATAAATCGATAAAGGTAGAAAACTTAGAAATTTTTCTGATTTTGCAAAATAGTTTTCTCACCTTAAACCCTAAGTTGTTCTATCCATTTTTAAGGGTTTTATATACCTGGTGTTTTGGGACATGGGATGTGAGGCTAAGTTTACCTTTTAAGAGTTCAAGCACACATCCTGTTAAGGCATACGCTTGAATGATCTTCCTATGGGCATCACTTGCCTTGCTGACTCAATACTCACGCTAATTGACAAACCAGGGCACTTTCACATACATGTGCTCAATTAGTATACATTGATGTGGTATTGAATTTTCTTATTAGTATGTTTATGTAGTTGATAAATCTGAATTTTGTTGTGGTGGATTGAGCTCCACAAATTATTTAAATAAGTATATAGCCTACTTTAGGGTGGTTATCCCAGACTTATATGGCAAACCGAAGTTGAACACGGACGATCGATAGTAGTTGGAACTATATGGGGTGCCTTGTACCCAATGCTGGTTTGTTCGAGGTCCTCCATAAATGATCGTATCAGTCTAATAAAGAACTCGAATATTTTTATACTTTGTGAGTGTATAACATTCGATAGAATCTAGGATACCACTATTACCATTGATTTAAGTCTACTCATAACCATTTATGAGTTATGACCCTAAGAAAACTCGTGAGCTGAGGATGGTGGTATGGGACAACCTGTACAAGCTATTGGCCTATACTGGGATGAAGTGCATTCCATATTGGTAAAAAATTGAGTGATGAGCCCACCATATCGATAAAAAAATTGGGTGACAAGCCCCCCAATAGTGACCATTGAACACTAGTGAAGGCTATAAGCCGACCGTATTGTTAATGGAATTAATGGCGTGACTTCAATATATTTCTATTTGGATGACGAACTTACATTATTTGTAGTCGTCCTTGGGTGATGAACCCTTAATTTGGATAAAGGGACACTAGTGAGGAGTTGTTACAGGCCACAACGAGTCACGTGATCCAATTAATGACTCGTGATATAATGGTAGTATCCTAGATTCGTCAACTTACTGTTTGAACTAGAAATAATAAAAACTTAGTTAATCATACATGTCATCATAACAATATTGTTGGGTTATGTTGCGGACCAACCATTACACATATCGTCATGGAAATTATTTTTGGGTTATGCTGCGAGCTAACCATTATGCATAACATTGCATCATCCATTAAATAACTAACTTAAGAATTGTTTGTTTTGTATTGCTATCATTTTTTATGCTCGATTGTGTTGATAACATGTGTAACTTAGTATCTGTGTGTTAGAGGTAATATGGTTAAGAGCATTACGTGTAGAAATATGTATTTGTCGTGAATCTTCTTATCACTAAGATCTCATGAGTATAATCTTGGGGATATTTTCTCATTATGTTAGCATTTGACACCTTTTATATGAAATATACAAATGACTCAGGAATAGGACCAGATGGTGGTGCACTCGGCATGCCCCAGTTAGACTCATAATTCCACTTTGGATAGTTGTATTTTCATAAATATTACATTTATTGTGACTTGTATATTTCTCATATGGGCATGCACCACGTTTAGAATCGTATCTTTACATATTAGCCCTATATTTTTGGATTTTGTTATCTCTACCTCGCTTTAGATATATTAAGTTGAAATGCATTACTCTAATTATTTGTGTATGAAATGAATGTGAATCTAAATGAAGACTTATATGCATTTTTACTAAGTTCACACTCGAAAACTTGGGATTGGAGTCTATGTACTAGGGTGCTAATTTTCGGGGCATGACATAAGACTAAAGCTTACGCCTTTGAACTTAGCACTAAGGCATGGCTCGAGCTTAAAATTCTGGTTTATTGCTCAAGTCTAACCCTACTAGGCTGAGCTATTGGTGATTAGCCTGGTCTAGTCCATCTATGAAATAAAGAGCTAACGATGTACCTACAGGGAGGGGGTTTGAATAGGATAATGTCAAATAATTGAAATAAAAGTGAAATATATATAAAAAAAATTACACAATCTCAATCGCCTAAGTATTGAAACCTTAACTCCAAATAATTCGTAGGATAACCTTCACCTAAAATGTTAGGTGGGACAACGTTATTTCACGAATGTCTTTAAAATCAATATTTCGAACTAACAAGAGAAGATAAAATAATTACAGTATCCACCACAAGAAATAAGTAACATTCACCACACAAATGAAATAAATAGCATTCACCATAAAACAAATAAAGCATTCACCACAAGGCTCAAGGAGTTATAGTAGTTTGGTGCTTAAAACAACCACACCTACTCCACTCCCAAAAATACTACCCTCACAATTTTGGCTTTCATTATAACAAGGTTTTCACAGGTTCACTTTAACCACCTTATACAATTCCTTATGATTTTCATGGGTTCACCATAATAAAATCCCTTTTGTGATTTTCACGGGCTATCACAAACGAAAACCCACTTTATGATTTTCACGAGTTATCACAAATCAACCCACTGAGTTTTTCATTGGCTATCTCAAAAAAACCTAAATGAAATATAGCAGTAAATAACTTATCTTTAAATGCTGATTGAAAACATAGTAGAAGCACGTAGAAGAAGAACTTCTTTCTTAAATATAGATATTGAGGGGTAAATATTGCATATTAGACCCCAGTTATTACCTGATTTTAAGAACATAATAATGCTTAACGTAGTATTTTAATCGTGTTTGTGTTGCAAGGTGACTTTAGGAGCCTGAATTGAAAAAGGGTACTAAAAGTACGGATTTGACGCTCATAAATCACCAAGGCAAGGGATAGACTCCAGGGGACCAAGATTGAAGAATTTACATACCTGGGATTCGAGAAAATCATGCCACTAATGTTAAACGGGCCTAAAAATTATCCAGAATGCAAGATCACATGGTTCCCACCATCCGTTCAACTCGAAACTTTATATATGGCCTGAGGACCATAAATTAATAGTACATGTCAAATTTCAGCCATTAGATCCTTATGGAAGTGGCCCAACGGACAGATCATCCCCTTAAGTCTTGATTTAGTCTTGTTTTAAGGCCCACCTGATATCTGGATATGCTTCAATTTGTTTTCAACTCCTTAAATGAAGTGGAGTAACGAGTGGATGGTGTAGATGTCCTTAGGAAATACGTTGTGGACCCCAAAATCTCTGAAAGCGCACATAATGTGCATGCACCAGCAAAACACCACACTTAGGATCGGGTCAAACCGAGTTTGACCGATAACTCCCACCCGCAACAGAGATTTCCTTCTCTGTTTACAACAGACGGACGATGTCCGTCCGGGGTTATGTTGTGGACCACCACGATCATCCAACAGGATGATCTGAACCATTCATTAGGAGCGGATGACGTCTCCAACCAAAACCAAGCCGAGCTACATCGGAAAAGGGCCAGGAATCATCCCAACCTTTCCCACTGCGATCAGATCTCACCACAATATCAATTAGGTGGGCCGCATCAACGGACAACCAAAACCATCCATCTCGCACTAAAATCTCGCAACAAGTCTAATGGCGGAGTGAATTTCAGGGAAGATATCAATCACGGGCCCCACTGACACCACCGACTCCAAGATTCGTAGCAGCAATGTGCGAATGCCGTCCGGCCCTCCATGGGCCATTGTGTGATCACAATCACGATCGGATCTGTGATCTGAACCATCGATCAGATGCAGAGGGGGTCCCAACCCCGTCCATGAGGTCCGATCAGAAGGTCGGGACTATCAGCCACCACAAATCGGAGCTGATGCAAGTCGGTTTCCAAGTTCTGTCGCACCAAAATAGGGACCTACGTAAATAGCTGCGTACGCAAAGCCCACCGACTCTAGTCCGGCATTCCACTGACTTCTCTCACCCCATAACCGCCCCCTACTGCTATAAAAGGGAGAAAACGTGGAGAGAGGGGATATCAAAGATCATATTCAAGGAGAGACGTGAGAGAAAAGAGAGAGAGAGAGAGAGAGAGAGAGAGAGATTTAAAATTGTTTTATTTCTATTTTCTTATGAATTTTTGGAGATTTAGCTTAGTCATGTCGGGCTAAACCTCTTAACTAGGGCTAAGAGGTGAAGCTTGTGGTGTGATGGGAAGGATTTTATGGCTTTGATTCATGTTTTGAACTAATTTGCTTCTAGTTTAATTATAGGAATGCTTTCAGTTTTTAATGGTTTGTTGTGACTAAAATTATAATAGATCTGCGATGGCTTTGAGTATATTCTTTTCATTATTTTGATTTTGAAGTTAGGAAGCTCTGTTGTTCACCATTGCCCATTGGACATGGTTGGATGATGGAATCCTTCCTAACATTCATGTATCTTTCTGATTGGTTGTGGATTGGTTTAATTCTGTTGTTTACTTTGTCTCATGGGCATGGTTTTATGATGGAATCATCTCTAATTCTTATACCTTTCATCTCTTTGAAAACTAGATCGAAGGAAGTTCAGATTGAGTTTTAGTGATATATCTTCCAACTGGATGAAGATGGGACTAGAAGTGCAGTTGAGTTCATGGATCAAGCGTAGATCTCCCTGATCTCTACAAGTGGATCCTCTAAATCCCTAGTTTCCTACCTTTGAATTTTACAAGTTTTAGATTAATACTTTCACCATTATTCCCTCATAAGCCTCTAATTTAGATTTCATCTTCACCTCGTTCTAGTTCAAGTTACTTTCAGATTACGTACAAGGTTCATTCCCTGTAGATTCGACCTTGGTCTTACCGAGTTTATTACTACATCGCAACCCTATACTTGGGGTGTGAACAAGTTTTTGGCACCATTGTCGGGGACTCACGATTACATTTTTCTGAGAATAGCTAGTTTTAAAATTAGGTTAAGATTAGGGTTTTTCTAGATTTAGGTTTTTCTATTTGATTTTTAGAAACTAACCTAACTTTCTTGTTTTGTAGGATCCTGATATAGGCTTTCTGATTTGGTAATCTCTTCTTGATTTTTTCTTCCTTTCTATTTCTAAATTAGGATTTATTTCATACTTTTAGAATTTTCCTTATTTGTTTTATAAGACTTCTTTTATTTTTAGAAATTAACTTACTTTCTATTTCTAGGTTTAGAAACTTTCCTCTTTTGTTTTTAGAAACTAGGTTAGTTATTTCCCTTTTTAGAAACATTTCTAATTTTAGAAACTAACTCATCTTTCCTTTAGTTTATTTTTAGAAACTTTCTAATTCTAGGTTTTCTTTTAAAAACTTTCTTAATTTTTATTTTAGGTTTAGAACTTTCTTAAATAATCTAGAAACTTTCTAGTTTCAGTTTTTAGAAGTTTTTCCTTCTTTTTTTTTTTTTTTTTGAGAAACTAGTTACTTTCTATTTTAGGATCTCTTGCTATTTCTAGACTTTCTAACTTTAGACTTTCTTAGAAACTGACTTGTTTTGTTTTGTTTGTGGGATCCAACTTAGGAACTTCGAATTTGATAATTTCTTTCTAACTCTTTTCTCTTTATTTCTAGATTTCTATTTCCTTTTTTTCGTTTTTAGGTTAGGTTTCGAATCTGAATTGAGAGATGCGAGTGTTTCATGCCCAAGTGGGTTCGTGACAACACTCGACGTCTTGACTGAAGGAGGATTGGTTGAGGGGTTGACTATCCATCGCAGGACTAGACACCGCTTTAGATCCCCTAAGTTAATTGTAGTAATGGCTGCAAACCAACCTCTTCTACCCCAACCTAGGGTGGAGGACATCCAAGATGAGAATGAGGTGCATCAAGCACCCCCGCCTTGTACTTTATGAGATTATTTACAACAGGCGGGGGTGAGCACGCCCTCATGCATGATTTTTTCAGAAAATACGGGACACATGAATATCAAACCAGGGGTGATCCAACTCCTTCCTAAATTTTATGGGCTTGAATCTGAAGAACCGTATCTACACTCAAAAGAGTTTGATGAGATTATAGTCACTTTATATTTTTTAACATGTCTGAGGACACAGTTAGGCTGAAACTTTTTTCCTTTTCTTTGAAAGAGAAAATTAAGACATGGTTACATTCACTATGTCCTAAATCTATTAGCACATAGAATGATATGCAAAGGGAATTCATAAAGAAATTTTTTTCCACATCATAAAACTAACACCCTTAGAAAATCAATCATGAACTTCGCCCAAAGGGAGGATGAAACATTCTTCCAATGTTGGGAGCGGTTCAAGGATCTTGTAAGCTCTTGCCCACAACATGGTTTTGAAACGTGGCGCATTACGCACTTTTTTTTATGATGGGCTGACATCTTTCATACATCAATTGGTCGAGACAATGTGTAATGGGGAATTTATGAATAAAAATGTCGATGATGTGTGGGATTACTTGGATAGACTTGTTGAAAACGCACAATCATGGGACACATACCCAAAATCGAGTACCACTTCTATGCCCACTCAATTAAAGGAAAGGGGTAGAGTATACCTTCTGAAAGAGGATGATGAGATCAATATTAAAGTAGCTAATCTCATAAAGAAATTCGAGGCCATGGAATCAAGGAAGGATAAGGACAAGGAAGTTGTTTACGGTATTTGTGATTGTAACAGTCACACAACTGAAAATTGTCCAACTATATCTGCCTTTCAAGAGGTACAGACTGAGCAATCCAATGCCATAAATAATTACCAAAGACCTTTTAATGGACCCACCTCTAATACGTACAATCCTAGTTGGAGAAATCATCCAAACTTCAGTTGGAGGAATAGACAAACTGCTACCCCTCAAGGTTTCTTCAATCAAATTCCAAATCAAGGGAAACCTAAAGAGGATCCAATTCTAAAACACATTCAAGACCAAGAGTTATTCAACCAAGATATCAGATCAGCAATAGGATCACTTACATCATTTATTTAAAGAATAGAGTCGCACATAATGATTGAGGGAAAGGGGATGTTTCCTGCTCAACCTCTCCCCAATCCAAAACCGCAATATGAGATAAGTGATCCAAGCTCTTCAGATCAGATGGAGCAGGCTAAATCTATCACCACTCTTAGGAGTGGGAAGCCCATTGACAAAACTATTCTGGTAAGGGCTGAAAAGCCTAAGAACCCGGAAGAGGATAACAATGATAGACCTAGCATTGCTCCATAAGAATTAGAACTGGAACTTCAAGACAAGCCAGTTGCTCCATTTCCTCAACGGTTGGTTGCACCAAAACCTCTTTCTAACTCTCAGGATAGTCTAGAGGTGTTAAAACAAGTGAAGGTCAATATTCCTCTACTTAATACCGTAAAACAAATACCTTCATATGTCAAAATTTTGAAAGACTTACGTACGACCAAAAGACGGTAAAATATTCAAAAGAAAATCTTCTTGACTGAGAAAGTGAGTGTCATCCTAAAACAAGATGTGTCAGAGAAATTCAAAATCCTGGTAGCCCAACCATATCATGTGTAATCGGAAACTATCAAATTGCGCATGCACTTCTTGACTTAGGAGCAAGCATAAATCTAATTCCCTATTCGATGTACAAACAGTTAGGTTTGGGTGAATTAAAACTCATCCCAACCATATTATAACTTGTCGATCGCTCAATTCGTGTACCGAGAGAGGTAATCGAGGATATATTGGTCCAAGTTGACAAATTCAACTATCCAGTAGATTTTATCATCCTAAATACAGAACCCATCAGTAACATAAGCACTCAGATTCCCATCATTCTTGGTCGCCCATTCTTTGTCACTTCAAACGCAATTATCAATTACGGGAATGGAGTCATGAGTATGTCTTTTGGGAATATAACATTGGAGTTAAATATCTTTTTCAATACTGGCAAACGGTTGAAGAATGATGACGATTTCCACGACATTAACATGATTGACTCTTTCGTGGAATATAGAGCGCCTTTGACCTTATCCTTTAACCCTCTAGAGATGTGCCTGGCCTATTCTCATGATTTTAATAATGACATGATTAGGGAGATGGGTGTCATATTTAATACTGCGCTGGTACTTGAAGTTAACTGGTGGAGGCCATAATTTGAAGAGTTGCCCCAAACCGATATAGTGCCTTTACCGTCTAACCTCAAAGCACCGAAGCTTGACCTAAAACCTTTACCTTTTAATTAGGAATACGCCTATTTAAGTCAAGAAGAGACATACCCAGTGGTGATTTCATCTACCTTGAGAACAAACAAGAGAGTATACTCATTTCTACTCTCGAAGAAGATAAAGGAGTTATTGGACATATCATCATAGATCTCGATAAGATGGATGAACTCCTTTCAACTGAATGTTTCGACTCTTTTAATGATTGCTTGGCACACTTTGTAGATTCAAACGATCCCATAATACAAGAAATAGTGGATGCCTCACAAGACAATACCTCGATAGTTGTCATGGACTGAGAGAACCCTTATTCTGAAGTACCTTCTCTCCCAAATCCTGAATGTTTACCATTAAAAGAGGAATTGAAAATTGAACCGAAGAGTAAAACTCTGGCGTGTGTTGAGACTACACCACCTACTACGAATTTTCCTGAATTTCACCTAGTTGTAGTCTCTGATTCATCATGGTGTACTAACTTCAAAAAATTTTCTGCCACATGTGAATCATATATACTTTGGACACTTCAGAAAATTAAAAGGAAACTTTATGTTGAGGTTCATCAATTTCTCTAGACATTCATGCTCCATGACATCTAAGTCTATTACCAAAAGGGCTTTTGGATGATCTTGTTGAAAAACCTTCTGAGAAATGTACCAAGATACTGGCCGAATGAAGAACTTGGGGGCATGACTGAGTCGATTTCCCATTTTTTTCACAGTTGAGGATTAGAATTTACTGCTTTCTTAGGACTAGGGTAGTTTGCTTTCTGCTGTTTTAGGATAGTTTATTTTCGTTGCTCTCACTCTTATGCTGACCCGCTCTCACACTGGTATCTTTGGAAAAGCCTCTCGATTTCTTCGTCCAAGTACTATCTTTTCATCACTTCTCCTTTACTTTCGTTGTCCCATGTGCATTGCATGACAATGTATATTTTAGGTTGGGAGTGGGCGATTAGGTCACTTAATCAGTGTTTTCTCGGTCTTGAGCAAAGCAAAATTTGTGAAAATTTTTTAAAAATTTTAAAATTCTTGTGAATTCGAAATGATTTTGACGGCCATCGTTAATTTAGATTTATAAGATACGGAGTGTTGGGGATTTACATCTCTTGGATTTAGCTATCTGATAGATTCCACAGTTGAGTTCGAATTATCAATCCATGATTAGAAGCTTTAAACATTATTGAATCATGATTTCGCATGTCACATCTCGCTTACACATTGAGGTTTTAGTTCAATATCGAAGGATTAACTTGGTAATCACTAAGCATAAAGGAACCAGACTGAGAAATTTTACCATCATGTTAAAGAAGAATTGAAAGGATTGGGCGAATGGTCTTCACCATAGGTTTGCTCCCTATAGGTGAAAGTTCGATTCCCCAAGGTTAACATTCGAAAATTGTTGGGCAACTAGTCTTCACCATAGGTTTGCTCCCTATAGGTGAGGATTTAATTCCCTTCCTTGGCGTTACTTTTAATGGAAAAATCAAAAGCTGGAAAAAGAAAAAGGATGATTTGTGAGGCATGTTTTAATTTAGGTTTTTAGGTGTCTTGAATGCTATTGTTAGTTACCAATGATATCATGAAATAACGAATTGAATCTTAATGTTGATAAGCTGAGGTTACACTATACACTCATGGATCTTAATGTTTACAATTTTTTCTAATTGATGGATTAATACTTTGAACTTGATTATGAAGTTTACCATGCGCTTGAGTCCAAGAGAAATTAATGCCCAACATTCATGAATATTAGATTTCTCATATCTGGATTGTTTTAAAAAATTACTCGAGTTTATAGAAATTGTCCTGCAATTCTCAACTTATTTTTGGCATACTTTGCTCGAGACTAGCAAAACGTTGGTTGGGAGTTGTGTTGAGGGTCAAATATTGCATATTAGACCCCAATTATTACCTGATTTTATGAACATGATAATGCTTAATGTCGTATTTTAATCATATTTGTCGTATTTTAATCGTGTTTGTGTTACAAGATGACTTTAGGAGCCTGGACTGAAAAAGGTACTAAAAGCATGGATTTGATGCTCATAAATCACCAAGGCAAGGAATGGACTCCAGAGGACCGAAATTGAAGAATTTACACACTCGGGACTCGAGAAAATCATGCCACTCATTTTAAACGGGACTTAAAATCATGTAGAATGCAAGATCACAAGGTTTCCACCATCCGTTCAGCTCGAAACTTTATATATGGCCTGAGGACCATAAATTAACCGTACACGTCAAATTTCAGTCATTAGAACCTTGTGGAAGTGGCCCAATGGATAGATCGGCCCCTTAAATCTTGATTTGGGGCCACCTGATATCTGGATATGCTTCAATTTTGTTCTCAACTCCTTAATTAAGTGGAGTAATGAGTGGACGGTGTAGATGTCCCTAGGAAATACGTTGTGGACCCCAAAATCTCAATGTGCATACACTAGCAAAACACCACACTTAGGATTGGGTCAAACCGAGTTTGACCCGATAACTCCCACCCGCAACAAAGATTTCCTTCTCTTTTTACAACAGACGGACGATGTCCAACAGAGGTTATGTTGTGGACCACCACGATCATCCAACAGGATGATCTGAGCCGTCCATTGGGAGCGGATAACGTCTCCAACCAAAACCAAGCCGAGCTGCGTCAGAAAAGGGCCAGGAATCATCCCCACCTTTCCCACTGTGATCAGATCTCAATCAGAATCGGCAAATCAGTCACATCAATCAGAATCGGCAATCGATCGTGACAATCGGAATCGATCGATAATTAGAAACGGCAAATCGGTCACATCAATCGGAATCGGCAATCAGTCGTGACAATCGGAATCAATCGATAATCAGAATCGGTAAATCGATCACGTCAATCGGAATCGGCAATCGGTCGTGATAATCGAAATCGATCGATAATTAGAATCGGCAAATCGGTCACGTCAATCGGAATTGGCAATCGGTTGTGACAATCGGAATCGATCGATAATCAGAATTTACAAATCGGTCACGTCAATCGGAATCAGTAATCGGTCGTGATAATCGGAATCGATTGATAATCAGAATCGGCAAATCGGTCACGTCAATCGAATCGGCAATCGGTCATGACAATCGGAGATCGATAATCAGAATCGGTAAATAGATCACGTCAATCGGAATCGGCAATCGGTCGTGATAATCGAAATCGATCGATAATCAGAATCGGCACATCGGTCACATCAATCAGAATCGGCAATCAGTCGTGACAATCAGAATCGATCGATAATTAGAATCGACAAATCGATCATGTTAATCGAAATCGACAATCAGTAAGAATGGGCCTAACAAGGCCTAAGGAAAGGATGAGGATATCTAACCATCATTGCCCATCAATGTGGACATCTAACCAACATTGCTCCCAAGGAGTGGCCCTCATAAGGGATTCATATACAACGTAACGGCCACACATACATCACATCGGGCCTCGCCCATGGGCCTCGAATACATCACAATGGGCCATAACTCACGGGCCTCGAATACACAATAGGTGGGCCCTACACATGGGCCTTATACAGCACATCGGGCCTCATACACGTCATAATGAGCCGCATCACGGTGGGCTACATACATCATAATGGGCCGCATCACATGGTCTAATATACATTGCAACGGGCCTTGTATGCATCAAGTCGGCTGCATCAATGGGTCGCACTAACGGGCCTCATACACATCAATGGGCCGCACTAATGGGCCTCGAGTGAGAGCTTGGATTACATCTGAAATCATTTCAATAGTTGCAGGCGCAACATGTGTGTCATGTACACAACCGTTTTATGGGGCATAAGGCTCACTAATGATGATTAGCACCGTCCAAACATTAGACAGTACCATCCAAACACTGTCCAGCACCATGGTGTGGATGAAATAAATACCTCAGGCTGGTGTCCACGTGGTGGCCCACCAGATATTTGAATCTGCTCAGTTTTAGTCTCAAACCTTAGAACGAGCTTGCCAAATGGTTGGACGGTTCAGATATAACATTTACCTCGAGATGGACCCCTGCGGGCTTGCTGACATTATCACAGCAGGTGGGTCCATCGTATTGGACGGTATAGATGAAGCACATACATCGTGAGGGACCCACAGGAACTTACTGGAGTCACCACAGCAGCTTATAGCTGTGTGTGGTTAACCAGCCAATCTGCTCCACTCATCAGGTGGGTCCCACGTGGGCCCACCACATATATAATATATCATATATTATTATAATAATATTATTATTTATGTATATTTATTATTATTATTTTTTTAAGGACGTCTAGCGTCCAGACCTGGACGCTGGCGTGTGTAAAACACATACATTAAATGGGGGTCCACCGTCCTGGACTTTTGGACGAAGTGGGTATAGATTAGATACATCCAGGTGGGTCCCACAGGACCGTCCAGGCACGGATGGCCTGGATATAAAACGCATACATCATGGTGGTTCCCACCTGTCCAGCCCATGGACGGTGAGGATTATCCACATACATCACGGTGCAGCTGTGCACCGTCCAATCACTCCAGCACCGTCCAGATCATCTGAACGGTGTGGATGGAACAAATACAACATGGTGTGGCCTACATAACTTGGTGGCGTCAACTGCAGCAGCTGTGCTGCTCGTACACTCAGATGGACGGATGGGATTTAGAATAAATACATCAAGGTGCCCCACCCACACGTGTCACACGTGTGGGATGGCCCACGCGTCCAGCAATGGACGGAGTGCATGAAACACATACCTCACTGTAGGGTCCACCGTTTTCAAACGGATGGACGCCTAGGATGTAATGCACGACATCAAAGTGGGTCCCATCCCACACATGCCACACGTGTAGGATGGCCATAAGGCAAAAGGAAGTGGACGGTGCTGGATCTCACGTCCTCGATAGATGGACGGTCTGGATCATCAGACCCCAGCTAACGTCCTTATACCAGTTATATTTAACATTATATAATATTTTAATTCAACTATATATTTTAATTCAACAGGTGGGTCCCACGTGGGGCCACCAGAGATATATATATATATATATATTATATATATATATATATATATATATATATGGGAATTTGCGACGGTACGACCCATTTATGGCCCATTTACGAGACCAAGCCCACTTCATTTTCCCTTGCGAGAATAAGCCCCATTTGTACGGGCACTCCTCGAGCCCCGAGTTGTACCAATGGCTACGGATTATAACCGTAGCTATTGCTACCAAAATTTGTAGCTAAAGAGTCTTGTTCGAGGTGGGCTCGCCGAACTGGTGGGGCCGCGCTACTCGTTGACCTTGCCGGCGGAGCCGCGCCCATCTGGCGGCCCCTATGGCTACGGATTATAACCGTAGCCATAGACAGATAACCGTAGCCATAGACGGCCCTTATTCTATCCAATTGCATAGTGCAATTTTTATTTTTATTTTTTAACATGGAGAACTTTATTCTACCTATAATTTTCTCTAGCACATATTTATATAAATATGTATATATAAGCATATAAATGTTTTTCTCCCTTTTTTTTCATTTCTTTCTTTATTCATTTAACAAGAATATCTTCTAAACTAAAATTAGTTACTTGATGTACGCTATATTTTGGGGTAGGAGAAGCTACTTTAGCCAACCAACCTAGTTATTTTCCAAGATTCCATCAGGTCGATGGTCGAAAATCCATTTCATTCACTTAGCGGTCAATTTCATTCATGACCATGAAGTGAAGGAGCATGACCGTGAAATGCGCCGGAAATGACCATGAAGTGCGTGGAAATGAGCTGAATGGACCGTGAAATGCGCGGAAATGACCGTGAAGTGAAGGGGCATGACCGTGAAATGCGCCGAAATGACTGTGAATCAACACGGAATCGGCAGGAATGACCGTGGTATGCATGGAAATGACCGTGAAGTGAAGCGATTGGACCGTGAAATGCGCGGAAATGACCGTCAAGTGAAGGGGCATGACTAGGGCTGAAAGTTGGGCGGATTCAACCCGACCGACCCGACATTGGGTTGGGCTCGGGCAGGATATTTCGGGTCCGATCTTAAGCTTGGGCTATACAAACACCAACCCGATAAAACTTGGGTTGGGCTCGGGTTGAGGTCTCGGGTTGCCCGACCTAACCCGAACCCGATCAATATATAAGTTACTTATAAATTATAATTGATTGTGGATCGTTTGTATCAAAGGCACACTAGTGATGTCGAGTCTCATTTGTCCACGTCATTTCTAAGGACTCAAGCTAACAAGATTTGTCAGATTTCTCTCTCCCAAATAGACTTCATGCTATGCTACATGACTTTTAAAGGGGTAGTTGTCTTATATTTTAGCTTGTTTTTCAAAAGAAAAAATAAAGTTCTTTATAATGAATAATCACATATATAATTAATAAAATTATAAATACAAAAAATAAGTCCTATATTGAAATATAATAAACTAATGTAATAATGAAAATATTAGCATGTATATACCCGACCAACCTGATCAACCCGATCAAGCCCGCTTGGGTTGGGCTTGGGTTGAGAATTCCCAGCCCGAGATTGGGTTGGGTTGGGTTGGGTTAAGGTTGAGGTATATGAACCTTAGGTTGGGTTAGGGTTGAGCACCAACCCAACCCAACCCCCCCGACTTTCAACCCTAGGCATGACCATGAAATGCGTCGAAATGACAGTGAATCAACACGGAATAGGCGGGAATGACCGTGATATACATGGAAATGACCGTGAAGTGAAGCGATTAGACCGCGAAATACGCGGAAATGACCGTGAAGTGAAGGGGCAAGACCGTGAAATGCGTCGAAATGACCGTGAATCAACACGGAATAGGCGGCAATGATCGTGATATGCATGGAAATGACCGTGAAGTGTAGCGATTGGACCGTGAAATGCATGGAAATGACCGTGAAGTGAAGGGACATGACCGTGAAATGCGTCGAAATGACCGTGAATCAACACGGAATAGGCGGGATCGGGATCGGGTTTAGGTTTGGGTTTTCAAGTTTAGGTTTACGTTTAGGTTAAGGAGTTGAGATTAGGATTAGGTGTATGTTTAGGTTTAGGGATTTGAGAATATGTTCAGGTTTTAGGTTTAGGTTTAAGGTTTTTGGTTTTAGGTTATAGGTTAAGGTTATAAGTTATAGGTTTAGGTTTGAGGTTTAGGTTTAGGTTTTAGGTTAAGGTTTAGGTTTGGGTTTAGGTTATAAGTTATAGGTTTAAGTTTAGGTTATAGGTTTAAGGATTTAAGAATAGGTTTAGATTATAGGTTATAGGTTATAGGTTAAGGTTTAGGTTTAGGCTAAGGTTTAGGTTTAGGTTTAGGTTATAGATTATAGGTTATAGATTTAGGGAATTGAGAATAGGTTAAGGTTTAGGTTTAGGTTATAGGTTACAGGTTATAGGTTTAGGTTTGGGTTTAGGTTATAGGTTATACGTTTAGGTTATAGGTTAAAGGTTTAGGTTTAGGTTATAGGTTATATGTTTAGGTTATAGGTTAAAGGTTTAGGTTTAGGTTATAGGTTAAAGGTTTAGGTTTTGGGATTTGAGAATAGGTTTAGGTTAAGGTTATAAGTTTCGGTTAAAGGTTTAGGTTAATGTTATAGGTTTAGTTTTAGGTTTAGGTTGTAGGTTTAGATTTGAGAATAGGTTTAGGTTATAAGTATAGGTTTAGGTTAGGTTGTAGGTTAAGGTTTAGGGAATTGAGTTTAGGTTATATGTTTAGGTTATAGGTTAAGGTTTAGGTTGTAGTTATAGGTTTTGGAATTTGAGAATAGGTTTAGGTTATAAGTATATATTTAGGTTTAGGAATTCGGGTTCGGGTTCGGGTTCAGGTTCGAGTTTATGTTCGAGTTTAGGTTATAGGTTTCAGTTTAGGTTATAAGTTATAGGTTTATGTTAAGGTTTAGGTTTAGGTTATAGGTTTTGGGATTTGAGAATAGGTTTAGGTTATAAGTATAGGTTTAGGTTAGGGTGTAGATTAAGGTTTAGGGAAATGACCGTGAAGTGAAGGGGCATGACTGTGAAATGCATCGAAATGACCGTGAATCAACACGGAATAGGCGGGAATGACGGTGATATGCATGGAAATGATTGTGAAGTGAGGCGATTGGACCGTGAAATGCGTGAAAGTGACCGTGAAGTGAAGGGTCATGACCGCGAAATGCGTCGAAATGACCGTAAATCAACACGGAATAGGCGGGAATGATCGTGATATGCATGGAAATGATTGTGAAGTGAAGTGATTGGACCTCGAAATGCGCGAAAGTGACCGTGAAGTGAAGAGGTGGGACCGCGAAATGCGTCGAAATGACCGTGAATCAACACGGAATATGCAGGAATGACCGTGATATGCATGGAAATGGGGGTGAAGTGAAGTGATTGGACCGCGAAATGCACGGAAGTGACCGTGAAGTAAAGACACGGGACCACGAAATGCGTCGAAATGACCGTGAATCAACACGGAATATGCGGGAATGACCGTGATATGCATGGAAATGGGGGTGAAGTGAAGCGATTGGACCGTGAAATGCACGAAAATGACCTTGAAGTGAAGACGCGGGACCGTGAAATGCGTCGAAATGACCGTGAATCAACACGGAATATGCGGGAATGACCGTGATATGCATGGAAATGGGGGTGAAGTGAAGCGATTGGACCGCGAAATGTACGAAAGTGACCATGAAGTGAAGACGCGGGACCGCGAAATGCGTCGAAATGACCGTGAATCAACACAGAATATGCGAGAATGACCATGATATGCATGGAAATGGGGGTGAAGTGAAGCAATTGGACCGCGAAATGCACGAAAGTGACCGTGAAGTGAAGACTCGGGACCGCGAAATACGTCGAAATGACCGTGAATCAACATGAAATATGCAGGAATGACCGTGATATGCATGGAAATGGGGGTGAAGTGAAGTGATTGGACCGCAAAATGCACGGAAGTGACCGTGAAGTGAAGACGCGGGACCGCGAAATGCATTGAAATGACAGTGAATCAACACGGAATATGCGGGAATGACCGTGAATCAACACGGAATATGCGGGAATGACCGTGATATGCATGAAAATGGGGGTGAAGTGAAGCAATTGGACCGCAAAATGAAAGGAAGTGAATCACGCGTCTTCACTTCACAGTTAATTCTGAGCATTTCACTATCCAATCGCTTCACTTCACCCCCATTTCCATGCATATCACGGTCATTCACACATTTTCCGTGGTGATTCGCGGTGTATTCGACGCATTTCGCGGTCACGCGTCTTCACTTCACGGTCACTTCCGTGCATTTCGCGGTCCAATCGTGACACTTCACCCTCATTTTCATGCATATCACGATCATTCCTACCTTTTCCGTGTTGATTCGCGGTGAATTTGACGCATTTCGCGGTCCCGCGTCTTCACTTCACGTTCACTTTCGTGCATTTTGTAGTCCAATCACTTCACTTTACCCCATTCTCATGCATATCAGGTCATTCCTGCATATTTCGTGTTGATTCACGGTCATTTCGACGCATTTTGCAGTCCCGCGTCTTCACTTCACGGTCACTTCCTCGCATTTCGCGGTCCAATCACTTCACTTCACCCCCATTTTCATGCATATCACGGTCATTCCCACATATTCCGTGTTGATTCAAAGTCATTTCGACGCATTTCGCGGTCCCGCGTCTTTACTTCACGGTCACTTCCGCGCATTTCGCGGTCCAATCGCTTCACTTCACCCCCATTTCCATGCATATCACTGTCATTCCTGCATATTCCGTGTTGATTCACGATCATTTCGACGCATTTCGGGGTCCCGCGTCTTCACTTCACGGTCACTTCTGTTGATTTCGCCGTCCAATCACTTCACTTCACCCCCATTTCCATGCATATCACGATCATTCTCGCATATTCCGTATTGATTCACGATCATTTCAACGCATTTCGTGGTCCCGCATATTTACTTCACGGTCACTTCCATGCATTTGCGCGGTCCAATCGCTTCACTTCACCCCCATTTCCATGCATATCACGGTCATTCCTGCATATTCTGTGTTGATTCACGATCATTTCGACACATTTTGCGATCCCGCGTCTTCACTTCATAGTCACTTCTGTGTATTTCGCGGTCCAATCGCTTCACTTCACCTCCATTTCCGTGCATATCACAATCATTCCCGCATATTCCGTGTTGATTCACGGTCATTTTGACGCATTTTGTGGTCCCGCGTCTTCACTTCACGGTCACTTTCGTGCATTTCGAGGTCCAATCACTTCACTTCACCCCCATTTTCATGCATATCACGGTCATTCCCGCATATTCCGTGTTGATTCACTGTCATTTTGATGCATTTTGCAGTCCCGCGTCTTCACTTCACTGTCACTTCCGTGCATTTCGCGGTCCAATCGCTTCACTTCACCCCCATTTCCATGCATATCCCAGTCATTCCCGCATATTCCGTGTTGATCACGGTCATTTCGACGCATTTCGTGGTCCCGCGTCTTCACTTCACGGTCACTTCCGTGCATTTCGCGGTCCAATCGCTTCACTTCACCCCCATTTTCATACATATCATCGGTCATTCCCGCATATTCCATGTTGATTCACGGTCATTTCGACGCATTTCGCGGTCCCGCGTCTTTACTTCATGGTCACTTTGCGCATTTCGCGGTCCAATCACTTCACTTCACCCCCATTTCCATGCATATCATGGTCATTCCCGCATATTCCGTGTTGATTCACGGTCATTTCGACGCATTTCACGGTCATGGCCCTTCACTTCACAATCATTTCCGCGCATTTCGCAGTCCAATCGCTTCACTTCACGGTCATTTCATGCATATCACGGTCATTCCCGCCTATTCCGTGTTGATTCACGGTATTTCAACGCATTTCACGGTCATGCCCCTTCACTTCACGGTCGTTTCCCTAAACCTATACTTATAACCTAAACCTATTCTCAAATCCCAAAACCTATAACCTAAACCTAAACCTTAACATAAACCTATAAACTAAACCAAAACCTATAACCTAAACCCGAACATAAACCTGAACATAAACCCGAACCCAAACCCGAATTCCTAAACCTAAACCTATACTTATAACCTAAACCTATTCTCAAATCCCAAAACCTATAACTACAACCTAAACCTATAACCTATAACCTAAACATATAACCTAAACTCAATTCCCTAAACCTTAACCTCCAACCTAACCTAAACCTATACTTATAACCTAAACCTATTCTCAAATCTAAACCTATAACCTAAACGTATAACATTAACCTAAACTTTTAACCTAAACTTATAACCTTAACCTAAACTTATTCTCAAATCCCAAAACCTAGACCTTTAACCTATAACCTAAACCTAAACCTTTAACCTATAACCTAAACGTATAACCTCTAACCTAAACCCAAACCTATACCTATACCCTGTAACCTATAACCTAAACCTAAACCTTAACTTATTCTCAATTCCCTAAATCTATAACCTATAATCTATAACTTAAACCTTAGCCTAAACCTAAACCTATAACCTAAACTTTAACCTATAACTTATAACCTATAATCTAAACCTATTCTTAAATCCTTAAACCTATAACCTAAACTTAAACCTATAACCTATAACTTAAACCCAACCTAAACCTATAACCTTAACCTAAACCTAACCTTACCAACCTCATATACCTAAACCTAAACCTATAACCTAAATCCACTGACACCACCATCATTACCTTAAAATCCATCCCATCCCTCCTAATCCCATGGGATTCGCCCAGCAAAACAGGTCCTTAAATCCCATCCAATCCACCCTAATCCCTTCAAAATGCCTGGGACGTGTTTGGTTCGGGGGATTGAAAGGGATTGGAAGGTTTAATCCCCGGATTGGCCGAGCGTGCCAAACATACCCAATATAGCAATCCCGGGGTATAGCAATCCCATAGATCTTGCATCAATCCAATGACGTAGCTATTATTACCTTGAAATCCATGCAATCCACTCTAATACCATCCAATCCCATCTAATCTGCCCGGCCAAACAGGCCCATAGGGTACATCAAGTAACTAATTTTAGTTTAGAAGATATTCTTGTCAAATGAATAAAGAAAGAAATGAAAAACAAGAAAAAAAATTATATGCTTATATATAAATATGTGTTAGAGAAAATTATAAGTGGAATAAAGTTCTTCATGTAAAAAAAAAATTTAAAAAAAATTTAAAAAAAAAAAAAAATTTGCACTACAATCAATGGCTACGGTTATAATCCGTAGCTATAGGCCCCCCAGCTGGGCGTGGCCACGCCGGAACGCTCCAGCAAGTGGTGCGGGTACCACTAGTTCGGCGCGCCCACCTCGGTTTAGACCTTTTTGGCTACGGACTGGGTATCTATGGCTACGGTTATAATCCGTAGCGATAGGTCTGACCGTAGCAAATGACTTTACAGCAATTTATTTTTTTTTTCGAATCTTTTTTTTTTTTTTTTTGGGTCCCATCAGGTCTATGTTATATCCAAACCGTCCATTTATTTGGCGAGCTCATATTAAAGCTTGAGACGGAAAATAAGATAGATCTAACTATCAAATGGACCACACTTTA
Source organism: Magnolia officinalis (assembly GCA_021015155.1). Taxonomy (NCBI): domain Eukaryota; kingdom Viridiplantae; phylum Streptophyta; class Magnoliopsida; order Magnoliales; family Magnoliaceae; genus Magnolia; species Magnolia officinalis. The sequence goes on from JAJHSJ010000017.1 coordinate 42,805,105, forward strand.
AAAGGCAGTGGGGAATTGAACGTCTGCTGCTCTTTGTGGTGTGGTCCAGTTGATCTTTAGATATGATTTTTTTTTTGGATAATGCTCCGAAATGATCTCAAAAAATGGATGAATGTTTTGGATATAATAAATACATAATTGTGGGGCCCACATAACGTTGATCTATTTTGAACCGTTCGTACAACTCAGAGTTCGAGGAGCATTAGCGCTCGTCTTCGAGCACCTACCGATCTGCTTGAAGGTAAAAGCGAGGGGCATTTTTAACCTTTGGCAAGTCGTCCGTACAGCTGGGGCGTATTCTCGCAAGGGAAAATGAGGTGGGCTTGGTCTCGTAAATAGGCCATAAATGGGTCATACAGTCGCAAATTTCTCTATATATATTTATGATTTTATATAATATTTATATATATCTGCATATATATAATACTGATATAAGAATGCTTGCAACTAACGTCCAGAGCATGGGCATTTACCTGACGGACGGTGTGGATGGTGAGACCCACAGCACCTGCTGACGTCAGTGGGACCCTCAGAGCTTGGTGGTTAAAATACACCAGCTATATGACTGGTATGAGGTATCTAGCCAGTCCGTTTTCAGGGTGGGGTCCACGTGATGTGGCCCTACCAGCTTGAATCAAGGTGATATTTGTAATTTCCCTACATCAGGGTCTGTCCAAGCCGGCAGCAAAGGTGGGCCCTCAATTCACAAAAATCAACAAGTAAAAGCACCCACCTTGAGATCTCTTCTTCCTTCTTCCACCAACGCGTTGTAGAGCTTCAAGGGAATAAGATTCAACGGTTGAGATCGATTTTAGAGGTTGGGATTGGGTGATAGGAAGGTGGGCCACACATGGCTTCTCCATGGAAGCCATGGACGATTCTTCTCTTGGGGTTGCTTGGGAGAATGAGAGAGAGAGAGAGAGAGAGAGAGATGATGGGAGAGGAGTAATGGGAGAGAGGGATGGTGAGTGATGGGTAGGTGTACTTGGTTGTAAGAGAGTGTTGACTTTAGGGGAGGGGTGGTTGTACTTGGGGATGGGGTGTGAGGTGATAGGAGTACTTTAATTGATTGATGGATTGATGTGACATTTCGTAGAGATTCTTTCAGAATTGCAACGTGTGGTATTTTTCTCGAACTGGAGGCGGGCCCACGCCTCCTGGCCCGGGTATCGCCTCGGCGCGCGAGACACGGCGTTAGAATCACAGCGACAGCGCGGTTGCTAGGGTACAAATCTCTGGTTGAGCCGACTCTTAAATACGGCATACGACCCAAGATCGCGCGCAAATGTCGATAACAGATCGCGGGTCGCCAGAATTCTACCGGAAGGACCACGGAAGCCTACGGAACGGTACAATATAGGATATGGGTCTTACAACTACAGCATGAGTAATGGTAGTGGAGGTTTGTCCAATGGTGACTATAAAAGAAGCAGAGTACAACACCGGTGAGTGACAGTAGGACAGAAATCTGATCACTTGTTCATTCCTAATTGTCCCTCCAGAATCTAGGATGTTACTCCAACCAACTTTCTCCAGAATTTCTAGTATCCCAAATGGTCGGATGTATTCTCGATCAATCTTTTTCTCATACACCATTTTCCTAACACAAAATTTGTTATACAGGTTCTCAGAGGGAGGAGGAACCTATGGGATCAAGACTTCTGGTTAAACAGGTGGAGGAGTCTGAGTGAGAGCACTCCATTGAGTTCTAGATCATCTAGCAGGTGATTGAGTCGGCGAAGTTTGTTCGTTCTGTAGGGGTTGTTCAAATCTAGGTCTTGATCGGAGTTTAGTTTGATCTCCCCTAGAGGACTCTCCAACCACAATCTTTTTCCCTTTCTCCTTTGGCATTAAGACTATTTAGGTGGGGTTCAAGAGAGGTAAAGTAAGGAAGAACTGCAAAACCCCAATCGGTTGTAGGACATTATCGAAATGTCTGAGAGGAATGATGAATCTAGAGTGGGAATCTTACCTAAGGAGTACGAAGAAGGTGAAGAAGAGCTTGCAAGATGGCCTTTGTAACTCCAAACAGGTTTGAGAGAAGAATAGACACAGTGGAGACTGAAATATTAAAAAAATAAATAAATAAATAAAATAAAATAAAATTAGTGGCCAAGCGTTTTAATATAAACGCGGACATTTCGATATTATCGAAATGTCTTCAATATTATCGAAACGTATTCAATATTATCGAGAAATATCATTTAGAATGTTTTTCTTTCGGAGGAAGACCATGAGTCAATGTTATAGAAGATCACTCGATGTTATCGAGAATTGTTCTTTGATATTGTCGAACTATATTCGATAGTATCGAGATTTCTAACAGATATATGATTTTATTGTTGGACAAACTGGGATAGTATTTCGATAATATCAATAATGCATCGATATTATCAAGTTTTTTACACTGATAATATCGGGGAGTTGTCGATATCCTTCAATATGATCTTCTGTAACATATCTTGCTAGACAAAATTTCTAAGTTATCGATATTAGCGATGGTTCGTTGATAAGATCGATAACTTAACCTCGATATAATCGAGGATAGCTCGATGTAATCGAGGAGCATTTTTTAGAATGATTTTCTTTCAGAGGAAGTCCCTGAGTCAATTTTATTGAAGATATCTCGATGTTATCGAGATTTGTTCTTCGATATTATTGAATTGTATTCGATAGTATCAAGATTTCTAGCAGATGCTTGATTTTGTTGCTGGACAAACTGGGATAGTATTTCGATAGTATCGATAATGCATCGATATTATCAAGTTTTTGAGTGTTCAATGATATTGAGGGGTTGTCAATATCATTCGATATGATCTTCTGTAACATAGCTTGCTGGACAAAATTTCTAAGTTATCGATATTATTGCTGGTTCGTCGATAAGATCGATAACGTAACATCGATATAATCGAAGATAGCTCGATGTTATCGAGGAGCATTTTTTAGAATGTTTTCTTTTAGAGGAAGTCCCTGAGTCAATGTTATCAAAGATCGCTCGATGTTATCGAGATTTGTTCTTCAATATTATCGAACGGTATTCGATAGTATCGAGATGTCTATCAAATAGATGATTTTATTACTGGATATACTGGGATAGTATATCAATACTATCGATAATGCATCGATATTATCAAAGAAAACTTCAATTCAAAAATTGATATGATCGATTTTCCAATGTAATGCATTTTTCATTCCTCTTATCTTTGCATGAGCTAGCTCTTGCTTCAAAGCTCCATTAATGGGCAACAATACTGGAGAATGGGGTAGACTAACAAGGACAACCTTCAACTTGTTCTCTTCAATATATCTTCCATTTTCTTTGGTGAACTGTAAAATGAAAGAGCAAGCAACCACGACAGACAATATAAACCAACTCCACCTTTGCATACTTACAAGGATTGATGTAATGTCCTCCACAGTAGTCCCAAAGGGAATGACCATGCTTTGGATTAGGAACTTATCTTTGCATTGGATATCAGTTGGAGCAGCCTGTTGAGCTTGCATAGTAATTACAAAAAATATGAGAATAATCAATTGTCATAAGGGAATATGTCGTTAGACAGTAGAGTTCAACGTAAACGCATGATAAACACCACTGTATTTGCTCACCTCTGTGCCATTAGTTTTATGCACTTTTTTCTCCCGTACTATGTATTTCTCTTATTCATCTTTTCTTCTTTTTGCATTGGTGTCATCTTTGAGGAATCATAGGAAACTAAGCATACCAAAGATGTTTCATGATGTTTTGAGGTAGGTTTTAAGTTATATGGGGGTCATATACATTGTGATGCTCGGCAAACTAGAAATTGAGCGGGGTAAACTGGAAATTGAGCAGGGCAAACTAGAAAATGAGCAGGGCATACTGGAAATTCAGTGGGGTAAACTGTAAATTCAGTGGGGTAAACATGAAATTCAGCGAGGCAAACTGGAAATTGAGCAGGGCAAATTGGAAATTCAATGGGGCAAACTGATAATTGAGCGGGGCAAACTAAAAATTGAGCGAGGGAAACTTGAAATTCAACGGGGCAAACTGGAAAATGAGCAGGGCAAACTTGAAATTGAGCAAGGCAAACTGAAAATTGAGTAGGGTAAACTGAAATTTAAGTGGAGGAAACTTGAAATTTCAGTGAGGCAAACTAGGAATTATGCGAGGCAAACTAGAAGTTCAAACGATGCAACCTAGAAAATGAGTGAGGCAAATTAGAAATTTAGCGGGGCAAACTGGATAATACAATATGAGTAGGGAACAATTACAGGTTATAAATATTCATTAATTATAAATTTTCATTAAGTAAAAATTGTACAGGGTATATCAAACAGTGTATATAATACAACATCTCACAAAAATTTTCTCTTCCTCCCATGCCCTTGACAAATATCATTTACAGTTTACAGACAAATAATCGTATGCTATCGACTTCCTCCAAACGGCGGTGAATTTTTGCATGTCTGTTCCCGCCAAGGTGAAACTGCTACGTAATATGTCGATGAATTTCATTACGAATATGCCGCAGTCATAATCATTGCTTTGCTTCAGCACCGATTCATCTTCTTTGGCGATCCACTTCTTCCCTTCAAGCGTAGTGCTGTCTCCAGTGGCATGGAAGAGAATCGAGAGCGCCTCGGTCATCATTTTGATCTTCTGCTTATACTTTAAAAATGCATTTGTGCATAAACTATCAACAATAACGATCTCTCATTTTCGTAGATAGATGACCATCAAGAACCAATGCGAATTATCATGGTTCACGGGTGCATACACCTATCCACGTTTCACAAAATAATATATTAGTAAAAACATGATAGAACACATTACGACCAGAGTTGATGTTTTGTGATGAATGCATTATCCGTTCACAACACCAAATCGCCTTAGCATATGGTTTATCCTGTTGCTTAGCAACTGCATAGACCGTGCTCATCTCGCCTATTAGCTTCACACATTCTAACGCAAACTTAGAGTCTCGGTATGTGATCAAAGTCAGCAAACATGCCTCGAGGCATTGTTGTTACAAACATGATCAAAGATCAATACAAGTAAGAAAATAAAAAAGGAAAACAGATTAAGGATAGTCTGAATTAAACAATTACCGTAAAATACGTGGGACATAACTTGCAATCCCGAGGATAGGCTATTGAAAGGTCTGACTGACTTTCCTCAAGGAAATCAATATATTTGTCAATAGCCTAATCCATAGGATAGTATGATTCAGCCATAATTTAATATAAGAGATAAATATATGTAAATCAATGTATATAAACTCAAAATTAGTAATGCTTACCACACTATCAACCCATGCATCCTTCACCCATATGGTACTGAACCAACAACCCGCTACCGTCTCCTTATTCGCTTCATACTAATCCTCTAGTTCTTTCAATTCCTACTTGATAGCATCCTGAATAGATCCATCTGTACAGGAAGGTATCGGAGAAGTAGTAAAAGTTGTTGCTTTCTCGGGTCCGGGAACTGAACCAGTGGTTGTATCAAATGCAGACAGGGACAAGTACGGAGAAACCTTATAATATGATGGCTTCAGTACCCTTTTAGTTCTCCTTTGATAAATGGGAGGAGAAATGGGTGCTTGATCCAATACATTACCCTCGGTCCTACTATACGATTGCACCTCCAACTCCCCATGTCCATGTTATTTCTCTTCCATATCATCTACTTCCCCTTTCTTCTTCAACTCCTTATCCTCCTCCCTCATAAATTGCCCCCTCCGTGTACAAAAATCTTCCTTCTCCTTATTCAATCCTCTCTCTCTCCTTCGCTAACTTTTCCCTCTCTCTTAACACCTCGCACATTTTCATATTTAAATCGTCCTTCTCCTTAAAAAACAATTCATTCTCCCTCCTCAATTGCGCTCTCTCATTCAACTCCTCTCTCTCTCCATCTCCAACACTTTTTTCTCTTTTAGCAACGCCTCCCTCTCATCGAGCCTCTCTTCTTTCCTTCTCATCTCTTCCTTCTCTTTCCTTAATTCCTCCCTATCCTTCTTCAATTCCTCTCTCTCCTTCTTCAACTCTTCCCTCTCAACCCTGAATTCATCCATAAAAGAACCTGCTTCATAATATTCCCCCCCCCCTCCCCTCGATCCCTCTCC